>JAJHZJ010000195.1:9392235-10592235 GCA_023548195.1 Bettongia penicillata ogilbyi | reverse complement strand
TATGGTTGAACATGTGGCTCTAAATCCCTTTCCTTCCATATTGCCAAAAAATTCATTGGCCAAATAATGAAGCCTCCTCATTTTCTATAGCTTTATCAAACAATAGCCTTTTTTCTGCTTTTGTATAGAGGCTCTATTCTATTCATCTATTTGGTCTATTTCCCTTCCAGTACTATAAAGTGGTTTTTTTTATGGTAACCCTTTGGTAATATGTTTTAAAATCTAGGTTTGCAAAACTACCCTCGATTACTTTCTCTTTCAGTGTGACCCTTGATATTTTTACCCTTCCATTTTTAATATAAATTTCATTTAATTTGGTTCTATAAAGAAGTCCAATTGGTATTTTGGTTCATATTGCATGAAATATAGAAATTAATTTGTGGAATATTACTATTTTTATTAATCTACACCATCCATGAACAATGAATTTTTTCTAGTTATTTAGGTTCTTGCTTATTTTGGTCATTACAGTTTTATCATTCTTACACAAATCCCAAGCATAAATAACCATTTAAGTGTTGTACTGTATAACACGCAGGTAGGTTAATTTTCTATTTTCTGTTATCACAAAAGGGTTTTTTTTATTATGTTGCCTTGATCTTGGTTATTTGTAGTTTATTTTTATGGGTTAATGTTATGTCCTGCAACTTTGCTGAGTTCATTTATTATTGCCATAAAGTATTTGGTTGAGGAATTTCTAGACAGATTATCATGTTTTATGAAATCTTTATTTCCAGTGTTAATCCCTCTAATATCTTCTTCGGTCTTACTGCAATTCCTAGAATGTCCAATGCCACTGATTACAGCCCTCATCTATATTTAAATTGGAATTCATTAAAGGACTGTAAGAAGATGACTGACATGTTCAAAATGAGCAGCTAATAAGGTGCCTTAAAAGTATTAACAATTCATAAAAGAGGGATATTGGCAGAGAAGGGCAAGTGGCATAATATTGCAGTAGCCACTATGGAAGATGGATATTATATTAATTAATATTAAACATCTAAATATAAATATTAAAATTGATATATTAATATATTAAATATAATTAAAATATTAAATATAATATTAAATAATTAAATATAAATAATTAGCATAATTAATTAATCCTATATTAAATCTATGGCTACAAGAATTCAGAGGAAGAAGCAGATTTGAAAGATATGTGATGAAAAGTCTTTTGAAGGGAGGGTCCATCTCACTTTTTAAAAAAAATTAAATTATTTTATTTGTTTTTAGTATTCAACAATCACTTTCATATATCTTTTTTTCCCCTCCTTTCCCCTCCCTCCTCACTCCTTCCTCCCCAGTCCCTCCTTGAGATGGCATACAATCTTATACAGGTTCTACATGTACATTCCTATTAAATACATATTGCATAGAAGAATTAAAAAGAGTGAGAGAAGCCATAAAACCAAAAATAATACAAAAGAAAATGGTCTACTTCTATCTGCAATCCAATCCATAGTTCTTTCTTTGGATGTGGAAGGAATTATGCCTCAAGAGTCCACTGGAAATTTTTTAAGTCCTTGCATTGCAGTGAAGTACTAAGTCTACCAGAAAAATTTCTCACACACTGTGGTTGCTGCTATACACAAAGTTCTTGTGGTTCTGCTCCTTTCACTCAACATCAGTTTATATAAGTCTTTCCAGGCCTCTCTGAAGTCTTCCTGTTCATCATTTTCATAGCACAAAAGTATCCCATTATAGTTATATACCACAACTTGTTCAATCGTTCCCCAGTTGATAGGCATCCCCTTGATTTCCAGTTTTTGGCCACCACAAAGAGAGCTACTATAAATATTTTTGTACATGTGGGACCCTTTCCCATTTCTATAATCTCTTTGGGATAGAGTCCCAGAAGCAACATTTCTGGGTCAAAGGGTATGCACATTTTTGTAGCCCGTTGGGCTTAGTTCCAAATTGCTCTCCAGAATGGTTGGATCAGTTTCCAGCTCCACCAGCAATGAATTAGTGTTCCAATTTTCCCACATCTTCTCCAACATTTATCGTCTTCCTGTTTTGTCATGTTAGCCAATCTGATAGGTGTAATGTGGTATTTCAAAGTTTTGATTTGCATCTCTCTAATCAATAGTGATTTGGAGTATTTTTTCATATGCCTATAGATAGCTTTAATTTCTTCCTCTGAAAACTGCCTGTTCATATCCTTTGACCATTTATCAATTGGGGAATAACTTGTATTCTTGTAAATTTGATGTTCTCATATAAAAATCAATAAACATTTATGAAATGCCTACTCTGTACCAAATACCTTCTATAAGAGGCAGAAATGTTACTAAAAAAATGGCAAGAAAAGCAGCTGGCATACACTAAATGTACATAAAGAAGATCCATGTTGGAGTGAAACAGTTGTGAGGAGATTGAAGAATCTGTCAGAAATTTTCTTATTTTTAATTTTTCTTTTTTGCATTCAATTTTATTTTCAGTTCCAGATTCTCTCCCTCTTCCTAGCCTCCCTTCCCATTGAGAAAGCAGAAAATAACAAAATCTGTTACAAATATGAAGTCATACAAAACAAAATCTGTAGTTTTCTGAAGGAAGAGGAAGATATTAATGCTATAGAAAAATCTCAGGCCTTATTGTTTTTAAAAAAGGATACCAGACATCTTCTGATCTATAAACCTGTCTAGCTCTACATAAAGTCAAGACCATCCTCAATGAAAATTTTAAAAGAAAGCAGATAACCTTTTACAAATGATACTGTTTTGATCTTTTTTGGATGTCATATTTTAGAGATTATATTTTCTTTTTTCATATTTGCAACATAATTTGTGTGATTTTGACTATGGTTTCTTGGGGAACTTCTGGATTATTGTTATTATATTCCTTAGTGTTTTCATTTTAGAATTTGAACTTTATTCTTGTGTATGGTGTCAGGCATTGGTCTATGCCCAGTTTCTGCCACACTGTTATCCAGTTTTCCCAGCAGTATTTGTCAAACAATGAGTTCTTATCCCAGAAGCTGGGGTCTTGGGTTTATCAAACAGTAGATTGCCATATTCATCGACTACTGTGTCTTGAGTATCTTCCATTGGTCTATCCCTCTATTTCTTAGCCAGTAAAACCAAGTTGTTTTGATGATTCTGCTTTATAATTTGAGATCTGGTATGGCTAGGCCACCATCCATAGCTTTTCTTTTCATTAATTCCCTTGATATGTGGGATCTTCTGTTCTTCCAGATTAATTTTGATATTATTTTGTCTAGCTCTAGAAAATAATTATCTAGTACTTTGGTATGGCACTAAATAAGTAAATTAATTTAGGTAGAATTGTCATTCTTATTATATTTGCTCGGCCTAGCCACAAGCAACTGATGTTTTATCACTCACTTAGGTATGACTTTATTTGTCAAAAAAGTGTTTTGTAATTGTGTTCATACAGTTCCTGGGTTTGTTTTGGTAGGTAGACTCCCAGATATTTTATAGTGTCTACCCTAGCTTTAAATGGGATTTCTCTTTCTATCTCTTGCTGTTGTACTTTGTTAGTAATGTACAGAAATGCAGATAATTTATCGGGGTTTATTTTGTAACCTACAACTTTGCCAGAGTTGTTTATTATTTCAATTAGTTTTTTACTTGATTTTCTGGGAATCTCTAAGTATTTCATCATATCATCTGCAAAGAGTAATAACTTAGTTTCTTCTTTGTTCTAATTCCTTCAATTTCTTTTTCTTCTCTTATTGCTAAAGCTAACATTTCTAGAACCATATTGAATAATGGACACCCTTGTTTCACCCCCGATTTTATTGGAAATGCATCTAGCTTATCCTCATTGCATATAATGCTTGCTGATGGTTTTAGGTAGATACTGCTTATTATTCTATGGAAAGTTCCATTTATTCCTATGTTTTTCAGTGTTTTCAATAGGAATGGATGTTGTATTTTGTCAAAAGCTTTTTCTGCATCTATTGGGATAATCACGTGGTTTCTGTTAGTTTTGATGTTGATATGATCAATAATGATGATAGTTTTCCTAATATTGAACCAGTCTTGCATTCCTGGTATCAATCCTACCTGATCATAATGTATTATTCTTGTGATAAGTAGCTGTATTCTTTTTGCTAATATCTTGATTAAATTTTTTGCATTTATATTCATTAGAGAAATTGGTCTATAGTTTTTTCTCTGCTTTGACTTTTCCTGGTTTAGATATCAAAACCATATTTGTATCATAAAAAGAATTTGGTAGGATTCCTTTTTCACCAATTTTTCCAAATAGTCTACATAGTATTGGAATTAATTGTTCTTTAAATGTTTGATAAAATTTACTTCTAAATCCATCTGGTCCTGGAGATTTTTTCCTAGGGAGTTCATTAATGATTTATTCAATTTCTTTTTCTGAGATGGAGTTATTTAAGTATTCAACTTCCTCTTCTGTTAAATTGGGCAATTTACATATTTTTAAAATATTCATCCATCTCATTTAGATAGTCAAATTTATGGGTATACATGTGGGTAAAGTAATTTCTATCTAATGTTTTAATTTCCTCCTCGTTGGAAGTGAGTTCACTCTTTTCATTTTTGATATTGGTAATTTGGTTTTCTTCTTTTTTTGTTTCTTTAGTGTGTGCACTTTTATTTGAACTGGTCTTAAGTCAGTGTACAAGTAAAGCTCCTCCCCTCCCCCAAGAACTGGCACCAATCTCATAAAACTTGCAGGGAGGCTGTAAAGTCTTCATTCACATCTATGTTGGGGGCAGGGAGGGACTTTAGGGGGCCATTCAATATGGCTGACAATTAAAGAAAGGAACAAATATTAAGGTGGAAGATACACAAAGTTTTTTTTAAAGGATTACATTAATTTACATGTAAAGCAATACTAGTACCTTCCCGCTCTCCTCCTCCCCATCTGGATTTGTTACTTAGTTCCTTTGCTCTAGCAGAGGACAGCCTTCATGGAGGCTCATACTCTGTAACAATACATTATACAATATTTGGAATGACAATAAAAAAAGAAACCAACAAACTTACAATCAGAGCCCTGAAGACGCACTGTAGAACTTGTTTGCCTCCAACATATTTAGACTCCTCATCATCTTCACTGTTCCAGTTTTTAACCCTGAGTCAAGGCGCCAAAGAAAACCAAGCCAAACCAAAAAAAAAAAAAAACACCCCACAAACAAAGCTATGCCAATCTCATCTCTTTTTTTGGGCAATTATCATGTCATACCCTTTAGACAAAAAAAATAAAAAATAGAAAAAACACACAGTCCATTTAGAAGCTATTTGTCGTGGACAATGGAGGGCCCAGATTCATCATACTCCTGTTTGCTGATCCACATCTGCTAGAAGGTGGAAAGAGATGCCAGGATGGAGCCTCCAATCCAGAGTATTTGCGCTCAGGTGGGGCAATGATCTTGATTTTCATTGTGCTAGGAGCTAGGGCTGTAATCTCCTTCTGCATCCTGTTGGCAATGCCTGGGTACATGGTGGTACCACCAGACAATATGCTATTGGCATACAAATTCTTACAGATGTCAATATCACACTTCATGATTGAATTGAAAGGTAGTTTCATGAATTCCATACCTAAGAAAGATGACTGGAAGAGAGCTTCTGGGCACCAAAACCTCTCGTTGCCAGTGTTGATAACCTGACCATCAAGGAGCTCATAGCTCTTTTCCAGAGAGAAGCTAGATGCAGCAGTAGCTATCTCCTGCTCAAAGTCTAGGGTGACATAACATACTTCCTCCTTGATGTCACACACAATTTCCCTCTCAGCTGTGGTAATGAAACTGTACCCTCTCTTGGTCAGGATCTTCATGCGGTAGTCCATCAGATCACAGCCTGCCAGATGCAGATGGAGGATGGCATGGGGAAGGGCATAACCTTCATAGATGGGCACAATGTGGGTCACACCATCACCTGAGTCCATCACAATACCACTGGTATAACCAGAGGCATACAGAAACAGCATAGCTTGGATGGCAATGTACATGGCTGGGGTGTTGAAGGTCTCAAGTATAATCTGAGTCATCTTTTCTCTGTTAGCTTTAGGGTTCAGGGGGGCTTCTGTGAGCAGCACAGGCTGCTCTTCAGGGGCCACACAGAGCTCATTGTAGAAAGTATGATGCCAGATCTTCTCCATGTCATCCCAGTTGGTGACAATACCATGTTCAATGGGGTACTTCAGGGTCAGAATTGACTTGCTCTGGGTCGTACCCCCACATAGATGTGTTTCTGGCTCATACCCACTATCATACCCTGGTGTCTGGGGCACCCAACAATAGAGGGGAAGACGGCCCGAGAAGCATCGAATCCTGCAAAGCCAGCTTTGCACATGCCAGAGCCATCGTCAACAACGAGAGCAGCAATATCATCAGCCATGGAGAACTATAAAGTGGCAGGTTTAAACCCTTAAGGGAGAGAGGAGGTGGTGCCGCACCTGGAGGCAGTGAGCAGGCAAGTGCACACTGGGTGGAAGAGCTCACAACTCTTTCTTCTTTTTTAAAATCAAATTGAACAAAGGCTTATCAATTTTATTGTTTTTTTTCCATAAAACCTACTCTTAGTTTTATTTATTAGTTCAATAGCTTCCTTAATTTCGATTTTATTAATTTCTTCTGTTTTCAGTTTTTCTAATTTGGTATTTACTTGGAGATTTTCAATTTGTTCTTTTTTGAGCTTTTTCAGCTGCATGCCCAATTCATTGATCTCCTCTTTCTCTATTTTATTCATGTAGACATTCAAAGATATAAAACTTCCCCTAAGAACTGCTTTTGCAGTATCCCATAAGATTTGGTAGGTTGTTCCATTATTGTCATTCTGTTGAATGAAGTTGTTAATTGTTTCTATGATTTAAAAATATGGAACGCTTCACAAATTTACATGCCATTCTTGCACAGGGCCCATGTTATTCTTTTCTGTATCATTCCAATTTTAGTACATGTGCTGCAGAAGCGAGCACAGGCTATCTCACTTTTGCACAGTGTCTAGCACAATATTTGGCACATAGTTGGTACTTAATAAATGCTTTTTGACTGACACATTTTTAAAAGTAAGTAAGGTTAAAGCACATCTGGATGAGCAGCATGAAGGGATATAATAAATTGACAATCTCTTCCAGGTTTCTTGCTTAGGAAATTAATGATATGGTGGTATTGATCTTGTTGAGTTGCTTTAGTCATGTCCAACTCTTCCTGACCCCATTTGGGGTTTTCTTGGCAAAGACACTGGAGTGGTTTGCCATTTCCTTCTCCAGCTCTTTTGACAGATGAGGAAACCGAGACAAACAGGGTTAAGTGACATGCCCAGGGTGGCACAGCTGGTAAGTGTCTGAGGTGGGATTTGAACTCAGGTCTTCCTGATTCCAGACCTGGCACTCTCTCCACTCTACCACCTAGCTGCCCTTCTGATATTGGCCACTCATTGGGAAAGGCAGGTGTGGGCTCAGTGTCATAGACAAGTTGAATAGCTTTGTCTTTGTCTTTTTCTTTCAGCTGTGATCACTTTGTATATGGTCTACTTCCTCCGCTGGAATGAAAACACCTCTACTGCTACTTACCACCTCTTTAATGGCTTAAATTTTTTAGTCAGCATCACAGGAGCTATCGTAGCTGACTCTTGGTTGGGAAGTTACAAGTAAGGAAGAAGTGCCCTCCATTTCCATAAGCCCAGAAAATGTAATCTAGGAAATTAGATAATATTTGACTCAAGACCTTGAAATAAAATAGTAAATGAAGTGATGAGGCTACACCAAGAAAAAATCCAAGGAAATTCTACGCAGGATTGACAAAGCTGCTTGGGCATTTGATTTGAGGGGTTTAGGTTCAGAACTTTTTCCTTTTTCCTGAAAATATTCCGATCCCTCCAGTGTTCCAAAGTCCACCTCTCCGGTAATCATTTAGGAGGAAGTCAAACAACAGATGTTGAAATGTAACTGCTAAGGTATCCCCGCTGATAAATCAGCCAGCAGTGGGAACTGGCCAGGAGATTTCAGGTGCCAGATTCTCTTTGCTTTCCTTAGCTACTGTTACTTAACTCTTTAACTTTTTTTTCCCAGTGGGGTTTGACATTGACATTGACGCAGCAACATTGCTCTTATAATGGGAAGTTTTGTTGAGTCTGAGGACAAGTGCACAGCTGTCCTCCTGACCAGGTCCTTGGGGTTCTCAAGAGCAGCAATCTTGAACCCTATGAGAGCACCTGAATGCTTTTATAAGTATATCTGAAGAGACTGGAGAAATGCAGTTCATAGAATGCCATCACTGCATTAGAACCATGAACTTTAGACCTCTCACCAAATCACCAAATCTTGTAGTTAACTGCAACCCTTTCCTGATCACTGGCTCTTGGTTAAAGTGCTGATGAAGAGGCGTTCAGTCAAGAGCAGATAAGGAAGAGCAGGTTTGCAAAATTAGTACCAGGTTAATTGAGAGGTGATTTCTCACAACATCCTTAATATGTTAAAGTTAGTTCTATTGCTGAGTACAAAATCCTTGTGAATTTCTGGTTAGTTTGAATATATACATTCTCCTGAGGGGTTTTAAGTTCTATATGTTCCCAGATCCTGAGTTCAAATCCCTCTTCTGACACTGACTCTCTGGGTGACCAAGGACAAGTTACTCAACCTCTTTTGGCCTCAGGTGACACTCTCAGACTCATTTATGAAATTACAAATGGTTGTGACTGGGTTTGCGATGAACTTCATACATCCCAAACACCACAGATTACAGAAATTTGATGGACTGATATTGATACGGTCATATTCCCACATACACAAATTGCTTCAAATTGTTTTCCAGCAGTTTCTGTTTCTTCCTCGGACTTTCCTTGGAAAGTCAGTCTGTGTGCTCTAGTGCCAAGACCGATGGCTTTGGACTCATCAGTACCTGGGCTCAAAATTGGCCTTACACACTCACTACTTGTGTGATATTGGTCTAGTCAGTTTTCATGAGCTGTAATTTTCTCATCTGTAAAATAAAGATGATAGATAGCACCAACCTCAAAGGACTGTTGTGAAGATCAAATTAGAATCCTGTATGTAAAGCACTTTCTGAATCTCAAAATGCCACATAAATGGCAGCTGTATTCTTTCTGCTCTTTACACTCTTTGCAAGTTTAAGGGCACCTCGGTATTTAGTTAATGTTAAGCATTTCACTGATAATTGCTTCCAGTGCATCATTGAACATTGCCTTTTCTCCCCTCTCTACAGCACAATCGTGACAGGCCACATTTTGTGCATGATGGGTCACATGATCCTAATACTCAGTTCAGTGCCCATAAAGGGAGGACAGTTGATTCATCTGTAAGTACTGCCTGGGACCTGGGATGGATATTGTCAACTATGCATATGCCCACATCACCCTACAACCACAGTATCTCAGGAACATTGCTCTTGTCCTTGAGTTTGTAGATATCTAGTGGTTTTAGGCATTTGCTCACTTGTTTAGTTCATCTCTGCATATGGATGAGTGAGCAGCTTCTCACATGAACTTTTTACTTTACCCCTTGATGAACCTTTGGCACTATAAGTATAAGGCAATACTTCTCTCCCTTTTCCCATTCTCTTTTTCTGTCCCTATTCTCATCTCAGCTTCTCCCTCTATCTTAACTTTTCTGGACTTTGCTATCTTCCCCTGGGGGCAGGAAAGATGACCTCCTGATCCATTTACTTTCTTCTCTGATTACCTCACTTATAGGAGCATATTTCTGTCCTGAGCTGTGAAATGGAAAATGAGGGAGAGAGATGGGGATAGGGAATGGAGAGGGAATTATGAGGATTTTTGAAGGCTGTAAAAGGTTGTGAAACCCTCATCCCTCACCCCAGGAAGCCTACCGTTTCCTTTGTGGGTATGGAGAAAACCAGTGTATGAGTTGATGTCTCAAGCAAGAATTGAATGGTAGCACCTACCTACTAGAAAAGGCAGCATTGAAAGAACTTTTAGAAATGGTGGAGACTAAGAGGGAAACTTCAGATTGGAAGTCTGGCTAATGTCTGACTAATGTGCTGATTTTCAGAAAGTTGAAGAAGGTGGATTCCACAAATTAGAGACTGATTAGCTTGACTACAGTCTCCAAAGGCATCATTATAGGAAAGATTTGTCAGTGCTTAGAAAAGAAAAATTTAATCACCAACAGACAGCACAACTCACCAAGGACAAGCTGTGCCAGACTAACCACATTTCCTTTTTTGACAATGTAACTAGTCTAGTAGATCAGGGGATTGTGGAGACCTGGGACACCTAGATTTCAGTGAGACATTTTACACAGTCTCTCATGACATCCTTGTGGATAAATTGGAGAGATGTGAACTGGATGGTAATATAGCTAGGTGGGTTCAGAACTGATGGAAGGAATGATTAACGAGAGTATTGATCAATTCACTCCTGTTAATCTGGTGTGGTGCAGGGCTCCACACTTAGCTCTGTTTAATCAGAAGATATAAATGCCACACCTACCTGCATTTGCTGATGACCCTGAGATGAGAAGGAAAGATATATATTAGATGACACAATCAAGATACAAGAGTATTCAGGTCAGGACAATGGACCAAACACAATAAAATGAAAGTTAGTAGGGATTTAGATAAAGTTCAATTACACAGAGAGAAGAGAGTGCAGAATGGGGGAGATAAAGCTAGACAACATTTGTATCCAAAGGACTGCAAGGTCTTGAAAACCTGTGCGATGTGGTCACCCAATACACGAATTCAGTCTTAGACAGCAGTAATAGAAGTAAGGGAATGCCCTGTACTAGACAGACTGTTTCTAGAGTATTATGTTCAGTTCCGGGCACCACATTTTAGGAGAGACAATGAAAAGCTGGTGTATGTTCATGGAAGGGCAACTATGATGATGATGGAACTTGAAATGATATCATATGAGGAACAGTTTAGAAGCTAATGATATTTAGCCAGGAATAGAGAAAGCTTAGGAGAGAGAAAGAAATTATTTGCAAATATTTGAAGGGTTGTCATATAGGAAAGAGATTAGATTTTTCTGTCCTTGGCCCCAAAGGGCAGAGCTAGAGCCATTAGGTAGAACAGAAAGTAGATTTGAGTTTAATATAGGGAAGTGCTTCCTAATCATTAGAGCTGTTCAGAAGTGAAATACGAGGAACCTTCATAACTAGTGAGTTCCCCCATCCCTGTACACAGCCAAAAATAAAGTGGTTGCTTGTGGTGGTTATTTTAGAGAGGAACCTTTCCTTGAGTGAATGATTAACCATATAGTCTTTAAGGTCCTGTTCTACTCAGAGACTCTTTTCTTCATGTAGCTTTCTCTGACCCTACACAAACCCTATGGGCTTGTGTAGCTCACCTTTCAACCCTTCTACCATGTTTCTTCTGTTGAACCTATTCTTTCCCCTCACTTCAGCTTGAACTACACAAATTTCCTTACACAGTATATACCCTTTCTTGATTGAAGGAAAGTAAGAGTAGGGAATGGAAGATTGAAAATCGGGAAAAATACTGGATTTGGGTATCTGACATGCTAGGTTTATTTGGGAACTTGAGGAACAGAGGAATAAGAAGTGGGGCCAAGATAGTCATGTGCTTTCTCAATGAAATGGAATCTCCTTCCTAGTGATGAGCCCTTCCGTCTGTTCTCTATGAGGCAGTGCCCTTCCCTATTGTTTCTCTGAAGAGAAATCTGTTTATCATTGTCCCTTTGGCCCCAAGGAGACTTTGTTTGGCATGGATGAGTAATGGGAAAAAGGGGCTAATGAAGACACTAAACATACTAAAGCAAAGTGAAAGATCATCACTGATATAGTCCTCATCTCTCCTTGGCAGGATCCTCTTTATGTCAGGATTCTCCCTGATTGCTTTAGGATCAGGAGTCATTAAACCCTGTATTGTGGCCTTCATTGGAGACCAGTTTGAAGAAGAGCATGTAAGAATCACTTTTGGAAATTGAATTTAACTGTGATGGTTTTGTGACCTAGTAGTTCTATTGATTCAGCAATGGATTTTTGCAGCAAGTAATCTATCACTTCATAAAATGCATCATTTACAACTGACTCTGTCTGGAAGTCACGAGAGCATTAATCAGTCATAGAGTTTAACCTGAAACATAAATAACACCTTTGATTCTCCAAACTGGGAGTTAATGATTTAAAGTTATTTTTCCATGACATGAATGTATAGATCATAATATACAATGGCTTTACTTTTCATCTTGATTAGTCTACATGACAGGTTACATGAAAGAGCAAATACATTTTAGATTCAAGTCATTTAGATAATAAGGAATGAACATAATTAATTCTGAGGGGAGAATGATAGAACTAGAAGGAACCTTGAAGAGATCATTATTTTGAACCCTTTTTCTGTCAGGCAGGTAAACCACCTAAGATTTATCTTATTCTCTTTTTGAAGACGACTATGGATTTTCTTATTTTTTCTCATTATGCGAGTAGTGTCATCCTGATATTCAAAAAATTATTTTGTTCAATGGAACAAAGAAAACCAGAATTGTAATGAACCAATTGTCTATGCAGCTCAATATTCTGACTCTGACAGTGGGACCAAAGGAGACTATGAGCATGTGCTTCCATGATTTTGACTTCAAAATCTTAAGGATATTTATTTTTAACTTCCTCACTTTAAGAATAATTTTTCATAGACTATTTCAAATGTACAAGCACACATTACTATAGTATATTATTGATTTTTAGAGTTTTAACTTCATTTTCTTTTTTTTTAAAGTAAAAGGCGACTGGACCACAATCTGCTGTATGGTACATTTCTTGTCTCCTTGGTATTTCTCCATTGTGCTAACATTCCATGAAATATAACCACTTGTCTTTGAAGTGTCTACAAATCTTTCTTTAATTCGTCTTGCCATGCCTTGAATGGTTAAAACTTTAAACAAAAACTCTTGCAAGCCTTTCTCCCCTTGTAGCCCAAAAGAACCTCTTATATAAATTGCTGAAGGCAATTCATAGCATTTCAATAGTAGACCCCAGTGCTTTTTCATCTTTCTCCCTCATTGATTCAGCCCCAAATTTGGAAACCACTTCACAAAACTCTGGGATTACCCAACAATGGCTTCCTTTCAGAAAAAGCCTGTGAAAAGTGATCTGAACTACTGAGCTGAGGGAATTTCCTAAGAAAATAACCCTTTACACCAGATAATCAGCTTCTCCAACCTCAAAAGGTCTTTGCACTATTTATTTATGTTTCTTTAGTAGGATATTGAGATAGAAAAACTAAGATTTGTCTAAAATAGCAGTGGGAATCACAGGAGTGGGGAAAAAGTAAAAGAAAAAAGAAAGGAAAGAAAAAATATGTTTCAAAAGAAAATTGTTATCTGGATAAAAAATATTCCTCCTCATTCTACCCTTCCTCTTTCACTAAAGGCATTCTTTCAGTAGAAAATTCTGACTAGGCAAGGCTGAATATAAAGTTTAAGGCAGCAGGGGAAAATGTGGCCTTTGAAAGTCTTTTAGAGAAAACAGTATGCCTACTTACAGAAAACTAGAGGAATCAATAGTCAGTAGACAGGGTGATAAGGAGGGCTGTAGTCAGCTGAATCCATTGATCTGGGTTACTGAATGGAGACCCAGCTGCTTCTGATACACGTATTATAAAGTGTGAGGGTCACCATGGAAGGAGTAGGCAAGCTTTCAGAATAAAAAAAGTCCTAAGTTTCTGGAAAGCAGTTCAAGTTCAGACAAAATGTTAGCCTTTTTGACTTTTTTGAACTCCCTATATTTTTTGGCTCCTTAATTTTTTAAAATTAAATTCTCTTAAAAAATAATTTTTTAAAAATTAAATTCTCTTAGCTTTATCCTACTACTGGCAGTTTACCTACTATAATGGTGCCCCTGTCTTTCTGGTAATGTCCTAGTCAAGTTTGGCATTATATCTTCTCACTTCTCATCCTTATCCTCCTTCCCCAGCCCCTTAAAAAGAACTGTCTTGCTGAAGGATTGATTCCCTGACTACTAGGGTGTACAAATTTGGGTGATACCCAACATCAAGAATTTTGCAATCAATACCAGATTCTGGAATCGCACAGTGCCCATCTAAAGCCCCTTCCTCACAGAAAGTCAAGTGGAAGACAGATATGACATATGCTTCTGATCACCTTTCCCAGTTGGTAGGACATTGAGGGACACAGGAAACAATACAGAAATGCAAAGACTCACTAAGCCCATGCAAATGAGGTCTTCTGAACCTATCCTTGCTGTTTCCTTATATACTTTCCTACCTCCTTCCACAGCATCACAACATCGCTTCACACAACCAAAGGTTGGTCATTCAGATGCTCATCCACCAGTGCTATTCTTTAATACTAAGTGCTCCTAAATATTTTTTCTCCACTAACATTCCCCTGATCTCAAGCATGTTATTAACATTGAGATTTCATTCTTCCTCAGTTGTGTATTATGTTGATTAATCCCCCACCCCCCAACACACACAAACACACACACACACACACACACACATACTGGTAGACTAGAACTCCACTGATTTAGCTATTATAGTTTGTTTTAAATCTAGGAAGGGGATATAAAGTCATAGTTATTAAGACATATGAAAAAGGATACATAAACGTCTTGTGATAATATGATTAATAATGGTAAAACAGTATAGGAAGCTAACCATATGATTATTAAAATTCTTCTTAAACCTGTTTGGTGAACAATTTCAAGGTTCAATCTATGCATATCACTGATAATTTTAAAGACTTCAATAACCTCTCTCTTCTTTCCAACAGTTTTCATATGCTTGATCAATTAGAGGCTTTATTTTGTTTGACTATAGGTTAATAACAGGGTTTTTGTTTTTCTTTCTTATTTGGGGTAGAGGGGCAGAGAAGCCAAATTTTTTATAATTACAAAAAAAACATTGAACATAAAAAGCCCCAAACAGCTTCCATACAAACACTTCAAAGAATAGTAATAATCATATGGAAGATAAGCCATCATCTTAATTATTTATTTACTTATTCTGGATCTTTCTAAGCTCCATTATTTCTAAGCTCTCGTCGCATGTACTCACATATGTGATAGCATTTGTGACCTCTGCCTTGTTATATACTCTAAGGGAAAGAGTATGGCCTTAGAAATGTCAGCTCCAACATGCAGAAAAGCTGCCTCCTGGGGCACCAGTCATAACATAACTAGTTATAATTTCTCATTCATGTTTTAAATGCCAGGATCTTTGAACAACTTGCATCTGTAGAAAAACCATATGTATGCAAGGGAATGCACTCAAAATAAACACTGCTATCTATTGTTCCTGATTAACTGGTCTAGCAGCAGAGCACAAAGGTACACCTGAAGGGTAAAGCACCTCCAAACACAGACCATAGTGACATTACTGCTTCTTTGGCTGGAAGAGCCTTCCTTCACTTTCTTCTACTGTACCTGTTTTTTGTTTGTTTGTTTGTTTTGTTTTGTTTGTTTGTTCTTTGATGCCAACATTATGAGGCCAGTATAAGGATTAAATGGCAACAACGCTGTCATATATTAACTGCAGCTTCTGCTGAAATGGAAACAACAGGACAGCTTCCCAGGGCTTCAGCTAGTATCCTTCTATCCTGACAGGACTAAAGGTTGCAGCTTTAAGTACATCAAATTTGGGATTATAGTACCTACATAAGGCAGATCACATGAGATGATGGATATAAAAATGCTCTGAAAACTACACAACATCCCACCACTGAAAGGAACCATTAAACATCTGTTGCCTTCCCAGTCATCTAGACTTTGATGACTATGGAGGAGACAATGAGGCTGACAACTTTGCACAGCTCTGCCTCACTTAAATCCAATTTACCCTTGTGATGTCATTGGTCCTCTCAAAGAATGAAGGACAAACAACAATCCTCACAGTTTAAACTAGACTAATTTTCTTGCTTTACTAATAGCATCCTCATGTTGGACGTAGGTCAGGAAGCGCAGACAGAACATCTCAGTGCCTTCAAATACTCTCTGTCTGTTCCCATGTCAGTCTTTTGAACTCACCTCTCCTCCCTCCACCCAATCTATTAGATAACACCATTGATCCCAGTTTTACTTATAGTCCAAAGTATTTTGGATTTCATCTTCTTCATTCCTACTTAAACAGGGAATGATCCTTCCTGTTGCTGTAATGACCACTTTGGAGAACATAACTGGCTTGAGGAAATAAATAGGGAATATGGAAAATGTGAATCTTTCACTATCAAGAGCTCAGGATCCTGTGGCATACAGAGTGAGAGAGAGTTGAGTTTTGCATATTTTAGGAATACTTTCTTTCCATCTCCAAAGAGGAAACAAATGATAGCAATTCTGGGGTCAGGGGAAGTCCTTAGTATCATCAAGAAGTAACCAGAACTATGGTGCATTGGTCTGGAAGTTGTTGTGGGTTCTATAAGCATGGCACCTTGGACAAAGAGGCAGAGTATACGTTTCTGATGTACAGCAGCATGAGAGTTGAAAGGGGAGATGTGAAGACCAGTGGTTTCAAAGAGTACATGTTCTGAATAAGACTGGATGAATGTGGATATCAAGTCATTTGTAGCATGTTTTAAAGAATAAACAGGTGAAAGTGATGAGATGGAATGCATAGTTTAAAGCCATGGAAGTATATTGTGGGGGTGATCTGAGACAGTTAGGATAAGGAAGCTCAGAGGCTGAGGGCTTGAGCCCAGTGGTCCATTTCAGGAGTGACCAGAAATAAATGGATGCTTACAGTCATTTGAAATTTACTATGGAGCTTCTTTGTATGGACATTGTGGCATGTGCATGCTGGGGGCTCTCCTCCATGCCTACCTACCCATCCCTTGCCTTATGTACCAGCATAGAGTAAATGGGATAGAAAAGCTGAGAGATCAGATTTTATACAGTCTTAACTTCTCTGGGCAGCTGAGATTTTTGCTTAAGGGTTTCTGTTTTAAGGAAAGCACTCAACAGGGTACTGGGCAATTTAGCATCCACTTTATGGGGATCCTAATGCTTGGGTTAGGTCTATTTGTTACTGTAAGTGGCCCTGAATATGTGTTACCTCTGTGCAAACTTATGGAGGACATGGACAGGAACCACACAAGATGAGTAGGCATGGGTGGGATGTGACCTGTATCACTGAGGTAACAACCACATCAAGGAAATCACAAATCCATTTACATTTATCTTGTAAATCCTGGGAAGGCCTGGGCATTACATAGGTAGGTGAATATATTGTAGTTTTTCCTGGTTTCCCATTTGTAGTAGTGGGGTCCAATTCTTTCCTGGTTTTTCTGCTACCTCTTCCCTCCACCCCTTCCCCTTTTATTCCATATTAAAGTTTATTTTGACACCTGGACAGCAACCTGCAAATTTGTGTTTTTCCCCTACCCCTCACCCCACTGCCAATGCCCTACCACAGTAGGTAATTGTTGATTTTTTCTGTTTATCTACCAGCCAGGCAGTGATATGGAGTAAAGCTATGTGCAATTTAGAATTGCAACCTTCCTAGGTAGAATGAGTGGTAGTGTTTTTGGTGGACTCTGTTTTGGACCAGTAGATAGAGTAGTTCTACAAATGTGCCATGAGGTATCATAAAAATTGTTATCTTGGTTAATTCACTTTATGTACTTATTTGCCTATAATTAAATATCTGTCATGAATAGGAGCTACATACTCTTCGGTTAATCTGTCTAAAATTTGGTTGAAATTGTGGCTTCTGGGGCAGAGCCACAATGGCAGAGTAACAGCATGGACTTGCTAGCACTCTCCCACCAAATCCAGTCAAATACCTGTAAAAAATTACTCTAAACAAATTCTGGAGTTGCAGAGCCCACATAATGATGGAGTGAAGCAAATCTCCAGTGCAAGACATCCTGGAAGGTCACAGGAAGTGTCTGTCACGCCATGCTGGGAGCAGAGCACAGTGCAGCCTGGGCTGTACAGATGGGACCTGAGCAGGCCTTGGGGGTACTGAATCTCAGACACTTGTGGCAGTTTCCAGACTTGATGACCCCAAAACACCAAGGGCAAATTGGAAGGTCAGTGGAAAAATCTTGTGGGACTTGTATGAGAGAGTAGAGTGGATGGGCCGCAGCCGAGGGTGGCAGAAGGGATGGAAGAGCCTGTGCAGGAAGAGCTTGAGGCAGCAGCAGCAGGGGCAGGGGCAGCAATTGTTTCTGGAGCTCTAGGTCCACAGATTGTGGGGGATTGAGAAGGTGACAGTAAACCCCCATCCCCCACAGAAGCAGAAAACTACCTTGGCAAAGAGCTCAGAAGTCAAGTAAATAGCTGGGAAAATGAGTAAAAACCAGAAAAAGAATTATACTATAGAACCTTCCTTTGGTGACAAGGAAGACCAAAGTATACAAACAGAAGACAACCAAGTTAAAGCTCCTACATCCAAAGCTTCCAAGAAAAATATTAATTGGTTTCAGGCAATGGAAGAGCTCAAAAAGGATTTTGAAAATCAAGTAAGAGAAGTAGAGCAAAAATTGGGAAGAGAAATGAGAATGATGCAAGAAAATCATGGTGCAAGCAAAACAAGTCAACTGCTTACTAAAGGAGACCCCCCAAAAATGCTGAAGGAAATAACACTTTAAAAAATAGACTAACACAAATAGCAAAAGAGATTCAAAAAGCCAATGAGGAGAAGAATGCCCTAAAAAGCAGAATTGGGCAGATGGAAAAGGAGATCCAAAAGCTCACTGAAGAAAATAATTCCTTAAAGATTAGAATGGAGCAGATGGAAGCTAATGACTTTATGAAAAAATCAAGAAATTATAAAACAAAACCAAAGTAATGAAAAATAGCAGACAATGTGAAATATCTCATTAGAGAAACAACTGACCTGGAAAATAGATCCAGGGGAGACAATTTAAAAATTATTGGATTACCTGAGAGCCATGATCAAAAAAGAACCTAGACATCATCTTTCAAGAAATTATCAAGGAAAATGACTCTGATATTGTAGAACTAGAGGGTAAAATAGATATGGAAAGTATCCACCAATTGCCTCCTGAAAGAGATACCAAAAGAAAAATCTCCTGGGAATACGTTAGCCAAATTCCAGAGCTCCCAAGTCAAGGAGAAAATGCTGCAAGCAGCCAAAAAGAAACAATTTGAGTATTGTGGAAATACAATCAGAATAACAAAAGATCTAGCAGCTACTACATCAAGGGATGACAGGACTTGGAATATGATATTTCAAAGGTCAAAGGTGCTAGGATTAAAACTAAGAATCACCTACTCAGAAAAACTGAGTATAATACTTCAGGGGGAAAATGGTCATTCAGTGAAATAGAGGGCTTTCAAGCATTCTTGATGAAAAGACCAGAGTTGAATAGAAAAATTTTACTTTCAAACACAAGAATCAAGAGAAGCATGAAAAGGTAAACAGGAAAGAGAAATCATAAGGGACTTGCTAAAGTTGAACTGTTTACAATCCTACATGGAAAGATAGTAATTGTAACTCTTGAGACTTTTCTCAGTATTAGGGTAGTTGGAGGCATTATATACATATAGACAGAGGGCACAGGGTGAGTTGAATGGGAAGGGATGATATCTAAAAAAATAAAATTAAAGAGGGAGAGAGTAATATATTGGGAAGAGAAAGGGAGAAATAGAATGGGGTAAATTATCTCACATAAAAGAGGCAAGAAAAAACTTTTTCAATGGAGGGAAAGAGGGGGGAAGTGAGAGGGAAAAAGTGAGCCTTACTCTCATCACATTTGGCTTAAAGAGGGAATAACATGCTCACTCAATTTGGTATGAAAATCTAGCTTACACTACAGGGAAGCTGGGCATAAGGGGATGAGCAGGAAAATGATAGAAGGGTGGGCAAATGGGAGGAGAGGATAATTAGAAATAAACACTTTTGAGGAGATATAGGGTCAAAAGAGAGAATAGAATAAATGGGGGGCAGGATAGGATGGAGGGAAATATAGTTAATCTTTCACAATATGACTTATGGAGGTATTTTGCATAATTACACATGTATAACCTATCTAAATGTGTATTGCTTGCCTTCTCAGTGGGGTTGAATGGGGAGCGAGATAGGGAGAGTAGATGGAACTCAAAGTTGTAAAAATTAATGCTAAAAATAGTTTTTACATGCAACTGGTAAGATACACAGGCAATGGGGTATAGAAAACTATCTTACCCTACAAGAAAATAGAGGAGATGGGGATAAGGGAAGAGAGGAGTGTGAAAGAAGGGGGGGGCAGACGGGGGAAGTGGTAATCAGAATCCACATTGACTTGGGATGGGCTGGGGGGAGATGTATCTTGCATTCTGGAAGGAGTCACGATCTCAATGTAGCCACCAGTGATGTTGGCATTCTGCCAGGTATCCTGCCAGCAAATAGATTTTTATATACTCATAAAACCTCCTTCCATCATTATGATGGTATGGTTGTTTGCCCCTGGAAACATAGCTAAGACCTCCTATATCTACTCCTAAGGACTATGTATTCCCATTACAATTTCATACTCACACCAGGAGCAGTCATTGAACCAGTCATTTTCATAAGCCCTCCTAGCACACTGGACAACTCCATAACTGTTACCTTTGCCCTTCCTCCCCACTACTAGCTTGCTACCTACATACTGCTCTGATCCCTAAGAAAGCTCCATCCTGAGTCCATTCAGTGATTGATGAGTTTGCCTGGAATCTCCATATAGTAAGGAGATGTAAATCTGCCTAGCTGATTGTTTAGTAATTATTGTAGTCCTACCTCATCATAGAATCCCATCCCAGTAATCTTGAACTAACAGTTGTCATTTGTACAAATTCTGTTCCCTATCTCATACTGCATATTTCCTAGTACTTATCCCCCAGGGACAGTCCCACACAAGATTTACCTGACCTTTCTGCATGCTTTCTGGAGAATGGTGGCTCCATAGCTTGCTTTCATCTTAAAATTTTTCTTTTCTCACCTCTCCCATCTTTTTGCACTCAACCAAGACCTGGCTCCCTCTTAATGGCCTCTCTTTCTTGGCCACTATTTTCAGCACTGGTTTCACTTTCATTCATTCCCCCAAGTAATTGGTCATGGTAGTGGAGTCAGAATACTTCTTGATACCATTGTCCCTTCTAGATTTTCCCTCTACCACTGTTATTCAGTAATATTTCTTCCTTTGAGATGTACTCAAATAATATTTATCATGCAATGAAGATTCTTGTGGCTGTTGTGTACTGATCTCCAGAATACTCTCCATTTTTGTTTACTGAGTTCAATTCTTGACTCGTCTTTTCTCCTCAGTTTCTTCCCTGATACTAGAGGATTTGAACATACATATTGATACTCAAACACATTAACCTCCTACTTCCTCAACTTACTTATTTTCCCATAACCTCCTCATTCATCTATATGAAGAGATGGTCCTGCCCTTGATCTTGGCATACCCACTAGTCTTCCAATTCCATGTCTATCAGCTCTGAAATTCCTCTATCTAATCATATTCTTCTGTCATTCTATCATTCCCTCTGCCATACAACTCCTAACTGTTCTTCAACCTTACTGTGATATTCAATTCCTCTACCTCTCATTTCTTTCCCAGTCAGTCACCCCTGCAATAGCTACACTTTCCTATCTCCCTCTTGATACTGTGGCAAACCAGTTCAGCTTTAATGTAGTCCCTTGTCTCCTTATTCTATCTGCTGATCTTGCTCAGTCAAGCCCTAGTCTTGAATTACTGTATCTACTACTTACATTCCTATTCATATGTTGCTGAAAGAAGAGAGAAAAAAATCATAAAACTGCTCATTGGGCCCATTTATTTTATACAATCTTTAATTCATCCAGGGGCTTTAGATGGAAGGCAGGGCCACCTCTCAGGGTTGAGATTTAGATAAGCTGTTCAATTCCCCCAGGGGCTTTAGGCAGAGGGTTCCAAAAATGGATGCTGCTGCTGCAGTAGCTGCTGCTGGTGGGGCCAGGTCATATTCCCTTCTACCCAGATCAAAAAACTTTCTCATTGACCTTTGAAACTGTCTGTGATATTTGTGAGTTGAGCAATCTGGGAACTGCTGCTGCTGCTGGCACCTTGAGGCCTGTTCCGGGTCCTGTCCTGGCTGTGCCATGAAACCCATGTTGGGCTGCACTCCACTCTGTGCCCAGTATGATAGACATTTCCTGTTAGCCTTCCAGGCTGTCTTAGGCTGGAAATCTCTTTCAATTTGCCGTTCTGTGGCTTCTGCTGCTTTAGAATTTGTTTAGTCATCTTTTACAGGTATTTTATGGGCTATGTGGGGAAGCTTCTATGCATCTGTCTTTCTACTCTGCCACATTGGCTCTACCTCCCTATTTTATATAATCTCAATTAGGCAACTAGGTGGCACAGTGGATATAGCATTGGGTCTGAAGTTAGGAAAACTTCTCTTTGTGAATTCAAATCTGATCTGAGACACTTCCCATCTGTGTGATCCTCAGTAAGTCACTTAACCCTGTTTGTTTCATTTCCTTGTCTGTAAAATGAGCTGGAAAAGGAAATGGTAAACCACTTCAATATCTTTGCCAAGAAAACCTCAGATGGAGTCATGAAGAGTCAGGCATGACTGAACCACAACAAAATAATCTCAACTGGACCTGGATGTAGCAAGACAATCCTTTTATACATTCCTAATTGATTCAGCTCCCCAGTCCTCATGGTGACTTTCCCCAAATCTTCTCATCCCTCCTCAAACCAATCATAGCTTCCCCTTACCTCAACTCTCTCAGCTGAGACCCTTGCCTCAAAGTTCACTGAAAAATCAAGACCATTAACTGAGAATTCTCTTTGACCCCTCTCGTTTCACACTACCTTAACGTCTTCTGTTACAATCTCTTTCTGCATCCTTGATGCATATAAAGAGGTGGTCTTTCTCTTAACCAAGAAAAATTTCTCTACATGTGCAAGTGATCCCATTCCATCCCATCTTCTCCGAAGATTGCCTTGACTATCCCATCTCTGTTCTCTCACTACTTTGAAATCTTTCCCTGGCTACTGCCTGCTTCTTTGTGGCCAACAAACACAGCATATCTCCCCTCTCCTTAAAAAAAAAACAAAAACCACCCTTCATTTTATCTATTTGTTCGCACTAGATATTATTCTCTAGTTTTCTTTACTTTCATGACTCTAGGACGTCAAAAGACTACCTACATTTGGGGCCTCTACTTCCTTTCCCTTCACAGTCTTAATTCTCTACAGTCTAACTTCCTGCCTCAGCATTCAACTGAAAATCATCTCAACAAAGTTACTATTGATCTCTTAATTGACAACTTTTTAATGACCTTTTCTTAATCCTCAACCTTTTTTATCTTTTTGATTACCCTCTTCTCCTTGATAATTTTTTCTTAAGTTTTCCCAACACTACTGTCTTCTGATTCTCTTCTTACTAACCTGATCACTTTTTCTCAGTCTCCTTTGTGGGAATCTTCATAAATGTTATACCCACTAACTGTGTATGATCCCCCACCCCAAGACTCCTTTTTGGTCCTCTTCTTCTTCTATACTGTTTCTTTTGGTGAGTTCATCAGCTTCCATAGATTCAGTTATTATCTCATATCTGTTTACCAAGCCCTAACTTCTCCCCTGACCTCATCTCACATTTTGGACATCTTGATTATGTATCCCTTAGACATCTTAAATTCAATATGTACAAAATAAACTAATTTTCTTTTTCCCTAAACCATCCCCTCTTCCCTAACTTCCCTGTTATTATTTAGGTTACCATGGTCTTTCCAGGCACTCAAGCTCACAATGTAGGTATCATCTTCAACTCTTTACTCTCTCTAACCCTACCTGCCATATCCAATCTATGCCAAGTCCTATTAATTCTACTTTCACAACATCTATCAAATATGACATCTCTCCTGACACTTTTCCCACCCTGGTATAGGCCCTTATCATCTCATACCTGGACTATTGTAACAGTTTTCTGATTTATCTCCCTTTTCAAGTCTCTTTCTGTTCCAGTCCATTTTCCATTTAACCATCAAGTTGCTCTTTCTAAAGCACAGGTCTCCCTGTTCAATAAACTCCATTGGATCCCTACTATATCCAGGATCAAATATAAAATGCCCTGTTTGACTTTTAAAGTCCTTCATAACATGAACTCTTTCTACTTCTCTAATCTTCTTACCACTTACTTCCCCCCTTCAAATCCTTTGTAATCTAATGACACTGATCCTTGCTTTGCTCCCATATTACCATCCACTTTTAAGTCTGAGCATTTTTGCTGGCTGTTTCTCCTGCCTGGAATACTATACTTCCTTACCTTTACCTCCTGGGTTCCCTGGTTTCCTTCAAGAATTCACTAAAATCTCATTTTTAGCAACAAGACTTTCCTCACCTCCCTTAATGCTAGTGGCTTTCCTCTATTAATTATTTCAGTTTATCTTATCTATATCTAGCTATACATCATTCTTTGCTGGTTATCTCTTCCATTAGGTGTGGGCTCATTAAAGGCAGGGACTATTTTTCCCTTTCTTAGTGCTCAGCCCAGTATCTGTCACACTGTATACACTTGGAAACAGGATACCAGGCAACTGCCAGGAAAACTCCTCAAATCCTCATTAAGTCCTCATTGAAAGTAGAAACTCTCAAATAGTAAAGTTCTCTCAGTTGAAGGGAGGCTATCGTGAAAGTATATGTATTAGATGTCCTGTGCACCTATATCAACCACTGGGGACCTAGATATATAAGCTCAGGAGCCAAAGTAAGCATATCTTGAATTCACCAAAAGAAGCCTCCACTGAGGGTATCTAGTAGGAGGCCTTTGTAGATGGTCTAGTTGGAGAGTGTCACACACCTTCATAGTTTACAGAAAACTTCAAGCATATTGTTTCATTATAATGGAAAGGGATTGTGACTAGCAAAACTGTGAGGTGGATAAGGCAGCTTTCTCATATTAAGGTGGCAATGTACAGTTATCTCTTCCACATCATGAAAGTTAGGGATGAGGAACTCACCGTGATTGGGAAAATCCATATAAAATTTTTTTTACCCTCCTTTCATCAGAGAAATCTGAATTATTATTCTATTAAAAGATAAAATAAATTGATATTATACAATACTACATGTATATTTTATGCATTTTTGAGTTTCTAAACTGTGTCATCTGCTGGCCTTCATGTGTTGTTTACTACTTCCACAAAACTCCCCCCAAATTCCCATTTAGTTTCTTATGCATTCTGGTAATGTATTGAAACCATGATGGGGAAAGTTATTGTGTGGAAGGTATGACTGTAATTTAAAGTCAGAAGGTCTGATCCTGGTTCTGCCACCATTTAGCTAAAATGGCCTTAGCAAATTGTTGAACCTTTCTGAGATTTAGTTTCCTATTCCCAAAATGAAGGGCTTGATCTCTAATGCTCATAATGGTGAGGTATGGTCTTCTATGGTTCTGAAGTCTTAGAATGAGGGGTTTTAAAATTTTTCCTCCAGTAAAGAAAGAGTAATGAAGTAGAATCTTGAGTACTAGTTGGAGGTATATGATTGCTGGTTTGTGACCTGGTTCAGTTAGAAGTAGCAAGCACAGATCAGGCTCCTCTTTTAGATCCTTCCTCTCTCTGTCACTCTTTACCTATTTGGTGGCTGAGGGAGATTTGTTGGTTGTCCTTCATTCTTGAAAAGAACCAAAATGACATACCATGCTAGAGTCAAATTTCAATGTGTCCAACATCAGACTTATACAAACTCGAATGCTGTACCACAGGTTGGGCATGAATATTCCGTATAAACATTTGGGATGGATACTCCAGCTTTACACATCCTGCTTTCTTTGAGCCGTCTCAATTCTGCTTTGCTCATAGAGCACAACACCTTTTACAATGTGGGTGTGTGTATCAGTAAGGACCCTGGCATACAGAGGAGGGCCTGCTGTACAGGTTCTTGGATCTGCTTTTCTAACAGGAAAGGTAACTTTTGAGGCATCAACAATCACTTTAATTAAGCACATATACCATTCACTTAGTTCAGGTGAAAGAGTCAGCACCCTGAAATTCAGAGAAAATATGGAGAAATACAGATCAACAGACAGGGATTCCAACTGTCTGGCTGTAAGCAATACATACATCACAGATCAACAGACAGGTCCAACTTCTAACCATATATAACATAGTTACCAGAGAGAGAAGCACCAACATCTGAGTTTTCAAAGCGGAGGGGCTCCTCAGTGATTGCCCAGAGTCTTATCTGGCCAAACACTTCCAACAAGTAAACCCCAAAGTAAAACTTCACCTCAGAGTATTTCTACATTTTTCAGAGCCAAAGAGCATCACAACCCTTGAAAAACAGTGCCTCATTAGGAAATTAACAACAGGTCCCTGAGGCCTATTAATTCACAGGGAAGATCTAATTAACATTACGGTGGTCTTGTGCCAGTGTCTCCTATGTCACACAATCAATTCCAAAGTTCTTAAGAGAGATCTTGAGTGTGTCCCTGTGTTGCTTCTTCTGACCAACGTGTGAATGTTTGCTCTGTGTGAATTCTCCATAAAACAGTTTTGTTTTTTTGTTTTTGTCAAGTGTACATTTTGCATTCAAACAATGTGGCCAGCTCCTCAGAGTTGCACTCTCTGAAGCAGAATTTGAATGCCTGGCAGTGTAGCTTGAGTAAGGACCTGAGTAAGGTTGAGGGAGAAGGAACCTCATGGTCCTGCTCTAACTGGGCCACTCTTCTCTCAGCAACAAAAGAGATTAGAAGCTTAGTGGGTCACTTCCAGCTTTTCCCTTTTCCAAGGAGATCACTCTAAGAGCCAAGTAAGTCCTGGATTCATTCTACTGTTCCTCCTTATTTTTGATCTTCCTTCTAGTGGTCATGGTAACAGGAGCCCCCCTCGTCCCACTCTGCTCTTTCTATTCTTCCTTCTGGTTGATCATGACATAGCAGAAGCTTCTTGGGATTCTAGTCCAAACTTGCTATCTGATCTCACTCACTCTCTTCCTGTTTTGTTTTCCAATTTCTCTTCTCCTTTACCTAGGTCAAACAGAAGACTTGGAGTATTAGGCCCACCTGTATCTTTCCCTCATCATATCACCCTCAATGTTGAAAAGTCAATGTGATTCCCTATTTAGACAGGCCTCACTTAGTCATTATTGATTGATTTGGATGCTCACCAGTAACTAACAGGCTCCCTCAATAGTTCATATGCTTGGTAGTTGAAATTATATCATATTTGTATTTATTATCATTCTGATGGTTTTTCTACATTCATAAAGTGACGGCAGAGCCTATATTTGCAAACCTGTGTGGTATTCTCAAACTATCCAATAAACTTCTCACTTTTCCCAAATAAAATCATAATTGTTAGTTCCCTATGTCCACCCCAAAGGCCTCCAGAATACTAGCCCTCAGAATACTTGGGGTACAAGCAGACTTTGGTAAGAGTGGCAGAGGATGCTGAAATCATCTTCCTCAAAGTTTCCCCTTTTTCTGTCAGGTTGGTAAACAACATATAAAGGAGAGATGTTCTGTAGTGGATGACTTCCACCTCCATGAAAGATCTGTAGCAAGTCCCGCAGGCATATAAGATACCAATGCCATTTCATACTCTGGCTTCCTCCTTTGACAGCCCCTGCCTTTGAAGCATTCCATTTATTTCCAGTCAGCAACAGAGGAAGTATAGGATATATTTAATGATCTGAAGAGCTACTTCACCTGAGATCTTATCTTGATGTATTTGAATATGGAGAATAGTTTATTTTAGAAACCAACACAAGGAGCATCTCCTTGTAGACCATCCCGCCATTCTCCACTGACAATTGATCACTGCACTTTAGGAAAGATGCTGATTGCAATCAAAGTATATTTGAGACATAAAGACCCTGTTCTGAGGGGGTCTGATACCTCATTATTATCCATATATGAATAAGACCCTCAAGTTCTTTTAGCCCACTTAACAGCTATATTAATGACAAATCTGCTGGGCATTACCATTTTTCAGTACTTCAACTTCATTATTATCACCTATATTTATAGGCATCACAATTGGCCGGTAATAATGATAACGATAGTAATGAAAGTTTTTAAATGGTGGCTTAAGGTTCGCAAGGCAGTTTCCATATTCTTGTTTTATTCTTATGACAACCTTAGGAGGTAGGTATGATTATTGTTCCCATTTTACAGGTGAGGATCCTGAGACAGCTAAAACTTACCCAGGATGATGCAGTTAATAAGGGTCTGAGGTCAAATTTAAACTTGAGTCTTCCTGACACTAGATCCAACAATTTATCCACTGAACCACCTAACTGCCCTATCATATCAAACTACAAATAGGGATGTCTGAGAGATCAGTTTCAAAAGGCCCTATCCAGAGCATTGAATTTATACAGACCATTTACTGACAAACCAAGCTATTAGAACTTATCAGCCAGAAATCAGTATCAATATTCTTGTACTTCAATATACTTGTCTACTCTTCAAGAAGAAATATTGACCACAACTGAGGATAGATCCATCTTGAATAGGTTCTGGTTACTCTTACATGACCTCTTCTATCAAGGCTTGATAGATGATGCTCTAACTCTGCCAGGATGACCTGGTATTGTTGTTTATGACTTTTTGTAGCCATACCTATGGCACAATCTTAGTTGGCATGTTCTATCATATCAAGTATGTGTAGATGAGCTAGACAATAGGCTTGCCTCTCATTCTACACTTATCAACTCTCTGAAGAAAAGGGAGGTATTTTTCATTAGCAGTTCTTTGGAATCAAGATTGGCCACTTCATTGATCAGTATCATACCTTTTTTTTTTACCTTTTTGTTGTTTGTCCCCTGTTCTTGAAGAGGATCATGACATCATGGAGGTGATACCATAATATGCAAGTGAGGGAGGGCTGTGCAAAGCCACCAGCCTCATTTGGCTGTTGTGTAGATGATCCTTTCCCTGTAAGATGACTTACCAGCTGCTTTGTATGTATCTTGTATGTACCTATATTCATTGATTTATTTTCCCCATTAGAATGTGAACTTCTTAGAGACTTAATCCAGTGCTTGGCCAAGAGAAAGCACTTTATGAATATTATTGACCATTTTGGATATTAATTGAAAATTAATATTAACTGAATTATAAAATTGTTCTGAATATTAATATTTCAATATTTTTTTCTTGATTCTTCTTACTTCACTACATCAGTTCATACAAGTTTTCCCCATGTTTCTCTGTAGTGTTATTTGTGGTTTTTCATGATACAACAATATTCCATAGCATTTATATAACACAACAAAATATACATTTCAGGTCACACAGAACACTAAGGTTTCAAAATGTAGAATTAAATGGTTTTATTACAGACAGTTCAATAGGGAAATGGGTAATGAAAGAACCATTACATTTGACTCAGGAGAGAGGTAAAGATGCCTCAATCATTTGATTTAGGCCTATTCCCAAGTGTTTTTTTTTTGTCAAAGTCAGGTCCTTTTCCCTTATTCCCTTCTTTGAGAAAGATAAAGAACCTCATTTGAGGTACAAGAAGATGAGACCAAAGTCATCCCAGAGCTCTGTCATAACTATTCCCAGTGTAACCAAACTGTCCTTGTCTTCCCGGGTTGGAACTTAAAGTATTTAAGAGCAGAGGAATGGGAAACTTGAAAGTTCTGCTTTTCATTCTGTTTAATTATTGACAACATTCATAGATTTGGGGGCCTCTATAAATGTACATGCTCTAGAAAGCTGTGGGTAAGATTTTCTTCTTTGTTAAGGTACATCGGACTGCACCAGAGAGCCAGTTGACCATTTCCACCCCAAGCTATTTAAAGATATTATACCCTAGGTTTAATTAATATGTACCAGGTTGTTCTTCAGTGTTTAATGTATTATATATATATATATATATATATATATATACACACATATATATATATTTAACAATCATTCATCTAAAAAAAGTTGTCTTTGACCATAGCGTTTGTTTTTCCTGTAGTTGGAGTCATTGGTAGTCTTACCTCCTTTTATCTTCACTGTTTTCCATGTTTGTAGAACACAAGATCAGTCCACAGCCTATATAGTTCAAGTGATTCTACAGACATAGGCTCTCATATAGAGCAGATATAAATGGAATAGAAAGAGGAAATGAAATCCATTAAATTTCTGCCAAGACCATCCCTAATTACTAATTGTCCAAATTTAATTTTCTTTAGGCTCTGGGAACAAACAAACATAGATGGTAGTTGTAATGTTTATGTTTTGGAAATCCAGGGAATTGTGAGTTTTGTTCTTAGTCTTTATATCCTTGGAGACATTGACATTGTTTTGCTCCATCTTCTTTCAGACAGAAGAAAGGAGAAAGTTATTCTCAATTATGTATCTCATAGTCAACCTGGCATTCTTGATTTCATCAATTTTTATGCCCCTACTCAGAGGTCAGTATTGGTTTACCAGGGGACTGAATGGGGTGGAATGTCTTTGCCACGATCTCTTGCAAGGCTCTTAGAAGGAAAGGTTATGTGAAACAATAAATAGAATGCTGTATTTGGACTCGGAAAACATTGGGTCATATCCTAGCTCTGATACTCACTAGTTGAACGACCTTGAACAAATCATTTGATCTCTCCGAGCCTCAGTTTTTTCATAAATGAAATAAGGAAGTTGGACTAGAAGACTTCTAAAGCCCCACTCAGCTCCAGATCTATGATCTGAGGAGTGATATTGTCCTGAGAAGCTAAGCTGGTTCAGCCTGTGATAGACTTTGGCAAATTCAAATGCAGGAATATCCTTACTTTAACTAATATGGACATTCCAGAAAAGTTGCATGTTAGTTGAATTTTGGGAAATTGATTCATATTTGAAATGAGGCATGACATGCAGTAAATAATGAATGCTTAATTAATTGATTGATTGGCTAAAGGTACCTATGTTGAAGCTTTTGAAAATGAATTATGTGCAAATTAAATTATTAAATTAATTCATTATTGCTTTTTAAAGCTAATACTTTCTTAAAATTAAGAACCTTTAATAATAAAAGGATAAAAATACTTCATGTATTATTTATGTGCATGAAGTAGAACAGTATTTTATCTCTATACCATTCTCTGCCTTATGGGATTTTTACAGAAAACTTTTTTTTTGCTATGAGGGGATGGATATAAGAAATAAATTATTTTAACTATAGTCTTGTATTTCTACATCTACACTCTGGACACTTATTTTTTATTGACTTTATTAATACAGTTAATGGATATAGTGGAAAAATACTATATGGAAAGTCAGGAAACTTGAATTTCTGCTTCCAACTTTGTCCTTAAATTCACTCTGTGTGGAGCATTGGGCAAATTATTCCCACCCCGCTTAGACCTTCAAATTTCTTCATCTGTACAGTGAAGGGACTAGACTAGATGATCTCTCAAGTCCCTTCTACTTCCTGGGTCCTATGATTCAATGGTCAAATGTATTAGTAGATTCTCAGTGAAAGGGGTGCAGGACAAACTGAGATAAACTAAAATATTTACTTAGCTTGTTTTAAAGGAGAACTATAACCTGGTTCACTTCCACAAAGGATTAATGAAAGAGACTAGATAAATCACAGCCAATTTCAATACTTCTTGGAATATGCAATATGCATGTTATATCCAGAGATTCATGATGCCATTTATCAATATGCATTCTTTTGGAGTGTCTGTGGTCAAAATATTTTTATCTATTCTATTGATTCCTGGAAAGTATGTTCAGTTCATCAGGGGCATGTTCTTGGGGCATTTTTTTTGGTGAGAAATAATTGTGTACCAAACTGGAAAAGTGCCAAGACAAGTGGAGTTTCTGTTGCACAATATAGAGAGATAGGAGGTCAGAATGGAAAGTTAGAAGGTAAACATGATTTTAACCTAGGGATCTAGATCAATATCAAAGACTTATAGTGGTTCCTGGGTTTGCAGTACACTACTATGGATTTGCCACAGTTCTCTTTTCTCTGAATGGATCTGAGAGATTCCCTATGGTTTCTGCAACAACCATAATCCAGTAGTTAATTATTACAGAGAAAATGTAGTATTTGATGTTGTTTCCCTCTTGGCCTACACTGTCCTTTTATGTTAGAGCTCAAGACTTCAAAAGCAGTTGCCAGGGCCATTTTATTCCAGATAGAACTGTAGTCCAATATTCTCTTATGCCATCTTCTCTTTGAGCTTCTTGTTGGAAGGATACACCTAGACATCCTCAGAGAAGGAACTCTCAACAATAAATGGTGAAGAAATCACACACAGAGTGTGACCATCTTCACCTGGAATATCAACAAACAGGCTAAAGACTAAAAATCAGTGACAGGTCAGGTCCTGGTCTATTCCTTACCTGTCTTCTAGGTGCCAAACTCTTGTAGCCTGAAACCTGACCTTTCCTCACATCAGCTGTGCTGCTTCCTCTGGATTGTTGGGTATCACCCTATTTTTATCTCCTACATTGCTTTTTATCTCTGGCTCTTTCCAGGCAATAGACCATTTACTTACACCATTACTTCCTGGTATCTGGAGATGCTTTCCCATGCTCCAGATCAGGGTTTGGCTTGCACCATGAATTCTGCCTAACCATGATCACTGCCTGGCCCTCCTTCCACTCTGTCTCCCCTGGAAGCCAGGTCACATGAAGCAATGCAGATAGCATATTTTAGAACCATTGAACTAGACAAACTGGAACAGGTTCATAGGAAGGCAGTCAGAATTGTGAGAGGATCCAAAACTTTTTCCATAGATTGGTAGAAGATATTAGGGATAGTTAATCTCCATAAAAGATGCTCCACAGAAGGTACATTGCTACTATTGTCACCCTGAAAAAACAGGTTGGAGGGTAGAACCAGAACCAATGAATCTGTAGAAGTTCCAAGGATGTAGACTGTAAGCCAACGTAAAAAAAAACAAAACTACCTGGTAATTAGAGTTACCCAAAAATGGAATGGACTGCTTAGGAAGTAAATTTCCCATTACCAAGTCTCCAAGTGGAGGCAGAGTAACCACTTGTCAGGGATATAGCAAGAATAACAACTTCTGGGTGTGATGATGTCAGCTATAGATGATGTCTGGAGCCCTTTTCAACTCTGCAATTCTAAAATCCTATGCTTCCATGATCGTTTACCACAGATCTTGTGATCTGTTGAAATTTCTAAGATTACCTGTTAAGAATCATACTGACAAAAGAGGGGGAAGAGAGCATGGGGAATCACACTTAACTTTTGGCACTCCGTGCTATCCTAGTCCCATGGACATCTTGGAATCATTAAAGTGGAATGGAGGTATGTTTCCAAATACCAGAGGTCATTATATACATTTGGATTGGAGGCTTCCTGGTGAAATTTTGGAAAGCACTTGTCAGTGTTGGGGATGGTAGATAGATAAAGGTAGATAGAGAGATAGAGATAGAGATATACACATATCTAGATATATAGATAGCAACAGGTCATAAACAATAGGGCAAGTAGTTAGGATGAGACATGAAGGCAAATGAAGCTAAGGATCCAAAACCAGATGAGCATTGTAAAATGTCCATATGGACACAGGTTAGAGCAAACATATGAGTTCAGAACTAGGAACAAACTACAGTCAGGGCAAAAAATGTAACTTTTGGATCCATCAGAAGATTGGAAGCTAGAAAGACAGGGAAGCAGACAATAACCTCTATGGAAGAGAGCAATATGGGAACTCTAAGAGAAGGTAAAAAGTCAAGAAATCATAAAACTAAATGATATTAAATCTTGTTGAGGATTTAAATATTCATTTAAATAACTAAGAATCAAGGTCATATGAAGGAAATGCAATAGCAGGCCAAAATAAGTAGGGAAATAAATTCAAGGTAATTTTTTTTTAAGGAACAACTTCAATAACTGAAGCAAATTTTTTGCTTCTTCTAGATCAAAGCTTTTATATGCTTCCTGTGTGAGACATCACCCCCACTTCAGCTCCTGATATGGTGTATTAATTTTGTGCCTATCTGTATGTATTCATCATTTATTTATATGAGATCCTTCTAGTAGAACATACACCTAAGAATCCATCATAGGATGTAGAACTAGAACCTTAGAGATCATCTAGTCCAAACCCTTCATTTGACAGAGAAGGAAACTGAGGTCTGAAGAGGCAAAGTAACTTGCCAGTTTCCATAGCTCCTAAATACCAAGGCTAGGATTCGAAACCAGATTTTTGACTTTCAATACAGTGTGGTTCACCTCATTATCCTTTACTGCTGAGTTGTTATTACTTCATTATGGGAAGATTTTCCCTAATAAGGACCTTCCATTTTCAATGTCATTAATACTTCAATGTTTTGTGTTGTACGTGTTTGAGAGATAAAAAACTCACTTGCCAAGAGGATATGCTGGAAAGGAGTGCATCAACTAACCTACCCCCATCTATAGTTCTATGAGGTTGAACCACGGGAAGTAAGGTAAAATGAGAACTGGGATAACTTTCCCTTATTTTTACTCTCTGTAGCTGACATCAGCTGCTTTGGAGGAGATTGTTATATGCTTGTATTTGGGGTTTCTGGATTATTTCAACTGTCTGCAGTAGGTAAGTTGGGTCACACTGAGGTAGTAGTGAGGGGAGGAGTGCTTATTTCCAAGAATTGAGGCATGCAATGAAAGCAGCAAGGACACCTGCCTAAATGAAGCAACAATAGTAGTCAAGACTCCTGAATTCCTACCCTGAGAAAGTGCTTCTCATCCACATCTTTTATTTCAATCGACTGGCCCTTATTTTCCTTTCCCCATCTTCCCCCAGTCCCCAAAAAGAAACAAACAAAAAACCCTTGTATGAAATTTGCAGAGTCAAACAAAACAAATTCTCACACTATGTAAAAATGTATGTCTCATTCTGCATTTGAGAACATAGACTCAAGATGTCCTCTTAGGCGGGTAGTATTTTGAATTTTTAATCACTGGTCTTCTGCAAGCATCGGTAGTCATGGCACAGATCAGCATTCTTAGGCTTTTCCAAGTTGTTTTTCTTTACAATTTGTTTTGTTGTTGCAAATATTGCTCTCCTGTTTCTGCTCACTTCAATCTGTATCAGTTCATATAAGTTTTCCAACTTTCTTTGAAACCATCCCTCTAATTATTTCTTATGGCATATTTTCCATTACACACATATAGCATAATTTGTTGGTGATAGAGTTGCCAGTTGGCCCAAGGTCAGGGCCCTATCTGTACCATATCTGGAACCTATGCACAGATGAGGCAGTTCCCAAGCTGGAAGGCTCTTTGTAAGACTTTCCTGGCTAAATCCTGTCCCCAGTATCTGTGGACCTCTCTGTCTTCCTAGGTTGACCTGGGTTAGAAAAACTGACTTATTAATTTTTTTTGATTTCCCAATCAAAAATCAATGTGTTGAGTTTTCCGTATCTTTGTGGTCTACTTTATCCATCTGGTCTACCATCTTGACATGTCTTTCACCCTGAGTTTTAAGGACTTTAAGAAGAGTCATTGTGATCCAAATCCACTTTTCCACATCTCCCAGATGATCAGGACCAGTGAATTATTCACCAAGTATGGAAATTCTCTAGAGATAAAAACAACGGTTTGCCTTGGAAAGACTTTCATGAACTGATGCAAAATGAAATGAGTAGAACCAGGAGAACATTGTACACAGTAAGAGCAATATTGTAAGATGATCAACTGCTAATGACTTAGCAGTTCTCAGCAATACAATGATCCAAGGCAACTCTGAAGAAATTATGATGAAAAGTGCTATCCATCCCAGAGAAAGAATTGGTGGTGTCTGAATACAGATTGAAGCACACTTTTTACTGTCTTTATTTTTCTTGGGTTTTTTGTCTATACTTTCTTTTACAACATGACTAATATGGAAATATGTTTTACATAATTACATAGGTGTAAACTATATCAAATTGCTTGCCTTCTCAATGATTCAAGGGAGAGAATTTGAAACTCAATTTTTAAAAAACTCATGTTAACTGTTTTTACATGTAAATGGAGAGAAATAAAATACTAAATAAATAATTGAAAAAAGAATAATGGCCATCAGACTTTACAGTTTATAAAACACTTTTCTCACAGTAAGCCTGAAGACAACTTACTTAGATCAAAACAAGTTGAATTTCTGGGGTCCATATAACTCATTTTTATAGATTCTCCCTAACATGTTTTCACTGGGATATATTCAACCTCAGTTATCATATTAGTATTATAGATACCATATAAGTTTCGGTGGGAAAGAACAAATTTTTCAGCATCAGAGCACTTGAACCTTGGAAAGCTATATAAATCTGAGTTGTTTTAATCATGATTGTTATCCTTATACTTCAATAATACAATACTACAAAAAGCTTGTTCCTATCCAAGGAGCCAAAGAGCTCTAACTCTGGCTCTGTAATTAAGGGAGTAAAATTAAGGGAGTAAAAGTCAAATCCTTCTCAAGAGAGTTTGCTAGATTCTTATTCAGATGCAGCAAAGGAGAAATAGCAAAATGGACCTGTATACCACAATTCCTGCTCTTCCAATAATTCTGAGAAATTCTATGTATACCTTTTCAGTTGTGTTTTCATTTGGAAGTGAGATGTACAAAATAATTCCTCCAGAAGGAGACATCATACTTAAAGTCTGCAAATGCATGTGGGTGAGTCATTAAATTTTTTTTTTAATCCCTTTCTCCTATTTTTAAATTGAAAGGTATTAATTACAGTCATTTGATTGGTTCACACTTAAGATTTCAATGGTGTAGGGAAATTCCTTCCATCAATACAGAACCTCAACTGTTTTCAATTTTTAGAGATTAACCTTGAGTACTGAGAAGTTATGACTTGTCCGAGATCACATTGCCAGTTCTATAGACAGGACTTGACCAACAATTTTCCAAACTCAGACTGATTCTTTATCCACTCAATATTAGGATCAAAGAGCTGTAAATATCATTACACATTTTATCTTTCACCTCGTGACACTTGGAGACTGTTTCCTAACTATCCTTTTTTGCCAAGTTAAAGTTAGTTTTTGCCTTTTTGCTTAAATATCTTTAAATAGGCAAAACTCTTTTGTCATATCCTGGTTGGACAAGATTTTGTTCAGAGGAATGGGGATAAACATGATAACCCCTGGACAAATGACGAAATTCTAGAACCAATCTTACTTGGGAAATCAGAGGTAATATAAATGGATCATAAAATAAATGTATGCTCTAGGGAGGAAGGGTAGATAAGGGGTAAGTCTCTTCTTACGACCCTCTGCTTTTTTCCAGTTTGCTATTTCAAACCGACTGAAGAACCGCTCCAGTGATATTCCAAAGAGAGAACATTGGCTGGACTGGGCAGCTGAAGAATATCCAGTGAGTCATGGTTGTCGGTTCAAGTTGTCTACCAGTAGTGAAGACTGTGTTGTGAGAGCTGAATTTCCTCTGTCCTTTATCTCAAGAAGTTATTTTCTGGTGCTAATAAGTAATGTAGACTGGGAACAATTCTCTCTGCTCCCAGGGCTTTTTTTGGCCATCATTTCTTATATGTCCAACTATCCGACAATTTTCCCCACTTTCCCTTTATGATAATTTAGTGTGGTTCAAATCAGACAACTGCAGAATAATTGAGTTGGTATGTGACTATTTATAGAGTTGGTGTATAACTATGTGACTCAATGCCTGAACGGCTTCTCTAATCATTGTGACTAAGTTGTATAGTCTTGGAATTATAGAAAAAACACAGTCAGTTCCGAGCTAGTCCCCATGGGAGAGGAAATAGCAGAGTTACCATGGGAAATCAAGAAAACTCAGATATAACAGGGCATGAGCATCTCAAAAATGGATCGCAGATGAGTCTTGTATGCTGAATAGAAACCCAGTCATCCTGAGGACAGCAGCCTGAGAAATCCTTGGTTTAGAAAAAACTCTAAAAGGAGCATAAGCCCAAACCATCTTAGCTCATTTCTTCCCTGATTTCAGCATAGGATTGTCCCTTACCCAGAAGTAGAGATTTCTTCCTGTTTAGAAAGGATATCCAGAGACTTCACTGCTTTCATTGTCAGAGTTCTTCCCAATGTCCACCTTAAGTTTTTGTGACTGAAAATTTGATTCTGTACTTTTACTACACCATGGTCCTCATGCTCTGTAGATACGTTCCTAAAGTGGAGCTTGTGGAAGTTCATTTTTTTCTTTCTCTCATTTCCTAAAGAAGCAGCTCATCTTGGAGGTGAAAGCAATGACCCGTGTACTGTTCCTATACATCCCATTGCCAATGTTCTGGGCTCTTTTCCATCAGCAGGTAAGAAAGTTTCTGAAAGTGATTTCTTTCTAGACCTCACTCTTACTAGGCTCCTTCCTATCTTTGTCATGAGGAGAGAGCAGGGTTCTTCAAAAGTTGGAGTAGATTCCTCAAATTAACAGAATTGAGGAGAAACCAGTGCAGCACTTAGTTTTTAATAGATCCATTCTCACCAAAAAGCCCAATTCTGTTTGCATATGCCTCCTTTTCTGAGGACTGGGAATGACATAACTTCCACAGTTTACTATTTGTTTACTTACCTCAGAGGATGACAGTTCCTAAAGGTAAATCAGGAAGACATCATAAACTACCTCCCCGGGTACTGGGGAGTCATTGTGTTTCCTGTTTTGGGATAAAAGAACTGCCCTCACCTTTAGCCTCTCTTAGGCTGCACTTAGTACCTCTGGGATAACTTTCTACTAGAGAAGAAGGACAGGGGATGGAATAATCCTGATGTAGAGTAGAGCACAGTATACAATATTTAAAAATAGGCTAGTCCACACATTCTCACAGAACGTCCCCTCCCTCCAGAAATAACCCTTGTCTTAGTCTGATAGTGGAGCATAGGAAATGTAGATGAATGAAGGACTTTTTTTTTTAAGGAAAGGCATAATGCAGATGGCAGCTTAGGGTTTGAAATCAGCTGGTGCCTTTATTATTAATGAAGTAGGTAACAAGATACAGCGGAAAGCGTACTGATCCACAGGATGTAGGTTCAAATCCGGCCTTGACACTTACTTCCAGTATGACTTGGAGCAAGACACTTCATTCAAGAAAGACCTTACTTTCCTCATCTGACAAAATGAGGGAGTTGGCTAGCTGGATTCTTAGGTCCCTTTGAGTTCTAAACATCAGTGATGTTGTCGAGTAACCTGTAAAGTTTTTGGTAATGATTACATACCCTTTATATTATATAGATGAGGAAACTGAGGTATTAAAAATGGAAATTTTACACTGGAGATTCACTTATGAATCTCGGACTGAACCTTGAAAGGCATTCAGATATCCTAGACCCAATTTAGTACTTTTCCCAGATCAGACTGCGAGATTTCTTTATAGGAGCCCAGTGCTAACTTTCCAGAGTAACCAAGGCTTGAGTCCTATCAAAAGGGAGAAAATGAGATGAAAGCATTCACCCAAGCCCACAGAGGAACAGGTTCCAAATACCCTTTACACCTCTTGTTTTGCTTAAGAACCGCCCCCACCTTTTCCCCTCTAAAATATCCTTTCCTTTCACTCTCAATGATTTTAAGAAATGAAGGGAAGATTCTTCCTACCTATGAGGGAGGTACAATTTTTAATGATAAAGAAAAAATGAGATGAGGAAGAGGCCCAGGAAGACATGGGGAATGGGGAAGTGGGGAGGAGAAAGAGGAGAAGCTGGGAGACGTTCATGGAATGAGGGATTGATACCCTCCCCATCCTGTTTGTCTCCATGAAGCTTGTGCTTTCTCCCCACAGTGTATGAAAGTTCTCACGCCGGCATCTCTCTGCCCTAGGGCTCTCGGTGGACTCTGCAAGCGACCAGGTTGAATGGCAATATGGTGAGTAGTCAGTTCTCAGTATTTATTCTATAAACTTTTCTATCCATTTTCGTTTTGATTTTTGAAAAATTGTTCTTTTTTACTTTCAAGTAATATATATTTTTAATTACTCTGACCCTCCTACCACCTCTCTTCTCCACTGAACAAAAATTGTAAATCCTTCAATATGTACCTATGTAGTCCAGCAAAACAAATCTCTACATTAAACCATGTCTGAAAATGCATGTCTGCATTTTAAGTTCATCACCTCTCAGAATGTGGATGATATGTTTTATCTTCATTCTTTTGGACTCATGGTTTGTCACTTGGTTAGAACGTTAAAGTTTTTCTAAGTTGTTTTTCTCTATAATGTTCTTTTCACCACACACAATGTTCCTAGTTCTGCTCACTTCACTTAAATCTTTTCCATTTCTTCTGAAATTGTCTGTTTCTTCATTTCTTATGACATAAAGATATTCCACTACATTCATTTACTACAATTTGTTTAACCATTCCTCAATAAGAGGATAACCTCTAATTTTCCATTTTGGGTTTACTTATTCAATCTTTTCTCCCAATACTACCTAATAAGAACTCCCCTATTCTAGGTACTCTGTTCCTCAGTCAGTAAGCAGAACACATACTGACTCTAGGCACAGCTGCTGTCTATGGTGCTGACATGGATCCCCTGTAAAGCCTTCATTCTTCTGGATGCAACAAGAGGGAAATCCCAGTTCCTGCAGTAAACAGTTTAAGTGGTTCAACAGTCTGACCTGTCCTGTTAATGGAGGAAGAAGAAGTGGAAAAAAGGGATAGAGGTGATCCTGGAAAATTATCTAGTCCTGTTCTGTCGTTTAGAGACGAGAAAAAGACCCAGTAAAATAAAGTGACTTACCCAAGATCATAGTTATCTAGGAGCACAAATAGTGCTGGAACCTATTTCTCCTTACTCTTTATCCACTGTTTTTTCCTATACATTATGTCACTGCATTCTGAAGTCCATTTGTATGTATTATCTTGACTCATTTTGATACTTCATCTTAATGTATCTTGTGTTGTAACCTGTCTCATTCCTGCGTTGCTTGTCTTCCCAACAATACTGGAATCTTTTTTTGGGATTGAGAGCCACAGTGGAGATATCTTTTGTTTATTCAAAGCACTTAGCACAATTCTGATTACTCAATATGTATTTGTTTAATTGAAGTGAATTTCCCCTCACTTAGAGACATTTACAGAGATCAATTCAATGATTTTCCTTGAACACAGAAGCCGATTGATCCATCCCATTCATCTATCTCCAGGATCGTGTATTTACACCACAAATGTCTACAAAATATACTACTGTAGCAGCCCCAAAAGCAATCTCATTGATGCAATGATAGAAAATAGCTCTCTTGAGAAGTAATGTATTTCTTAATGTGCATAGTCAAGTTGAATCAGAAATCACTTCTTGGAAAGCTTGGAAAAAGTTCAGAACTCTCTTGTGTCAAGCATATTCTTTTGGTCCCATTCACATTGATCAGTGATAATCCCTTGCTATGTATGTCATATTGCCCTATTAGATTGTGATATTCATGAAGGTAGAAACCTTATATTATGCAAACTTGGTTTATCCCTCTGTTTCTAAGTACAGTGTTCTGCATAACACAAGCACTTAACAATAATTGTTAGCATTTATAAAGGGTTTAAGATTTAGAAAATACTTTCCATTTATTATGTTATTTGATTCTCACAGCAATCTTGTAAGGTAGGTACTTTTTGTTATTCCCATTTTATAGATGAGAAGACTAAGCTTCAGAGAAATTGTGGCATGCCCAAGGTCACACAGTTGACAAGAGTTTTAAATGGATTTCAAATTCAGGTCTTGCTGATTCTAAATTCAGAATTCTATCTACTTCACTGCCTAGTTGCCTCTTAATGAAGCTTAACAATTGTTGAATTGAGATACAGTAGTGCCTTCTTTAGGATTTCAATATCAGTATTATCTTCCTATATCAAAGGTCTTGGTTGTAATGGTTGTTGTCCTTCGTTTTCAAAGAGGACCAAAATGACATCACCATGATAAAGTGAAGTTCCAGTATGTCCGACTCTGGCTGATCAGACCAATGTGAGCTCAGAATGCTCTACCACAGGTTGAGTACAGATAGTCCATATGAATTTTAGTGGTAGGTACTCCTAATTTGTGCATCCTATGTTTACTTTGTGCTGTTTCAATTCTGCTTTGCTCATAGAGCACAGCACCCTTTCTGATGTGGGCACATCATGCTGAGTGTTTCTGTGCCAGTGTGTCCCACATTGCACAGTCAAATCCAAGTTCTTGAGAGAGACCTTGAGAGTGTCCTTGTATTTCTTCTTCTGATCACCATGTGATCACCTGCCCCATGAGAGTTTTCCATAAAATAGTCCTTTTGGCAAGCACACATTCTGCATTCAAACAATGTGGCCAGCCCATCGGAGTTGTGCTCTCTAAAGCATAACTTGAACGTTTGGCAGTTCAGCTTGAGCAAGGACTTCAGTGTCTGGTACCTTATCTTGCCAGGTGATCTTCAGAATCTTCCTAAGACAGTTCACATGGAAGCAATTCAGTTAACTGGCATGGCATAGGTAGACTTTCCATGTTTCACAGGCATACAACAATAAGGTCAAGACAATGGCTCTGTAGACCTTCAGTTTGTTAGTCAGACTAATACGTCTTATCTCTCAAACTTTTCTTCAGAGGCTCCCAAACACTGAGCTAGCTCTGACTCAAAGGTCTTAGAGCCCTATTCAAATAGAGAAGGAATAGAATAGAAATATTGATTTACATCTAGATACTGCTTGATTACTGCATTCAATTAATGAACACTAATGCCTGTCATGTGGCATCATGATCTGTTCTAAGTGTTGGGAATACTAAAACAACAGTAAAACTATCTCTGTCCTCAATGAGTGTAATTAAGTTTAATGGGGGAAATAATGTGTACACATGTTAAGCACATATAGAATATATCAGAATGAATACAAAAGAATTTCAGGAGAGGGTACACTAGCAAATGGCAGGAGTAGAAAAGGTAACATTTGAGCTGAGTCTTGAAGGAAACCAAATTCCAAGAGTTGTAGGTGAAAAGGAAATACATTCTAGTACCAGGGGGACATGAATCATGAAACCAGAAGATAGAGTCCAGTCTAGTAGGCTAATATGGCTGGACTGCAGAGGATAAGAAGAGCAAAGAAGGCACCAGGTTGAAAAAACTTTTAAATGTTAAGTAGAGGAGTTTATACTTGAACGTTAGAAGTAACAGGGAACACTGAAGTTTAGTGAGCAAGGGGCTAGTATGATCAGACTTCTACTTTTGGAGATCAGTATGGGGAGTCTTGAGGCAGGAAGAACAAATAGGATGCTATTGCAATGATTGTAGCAAGAGAAGATGAGATTCCTGAATTAGGGAGACAGCTCTGTGAATAGAGACTAAAAGCCTCTGTATGCAAGGATACTGTGGATACAGAAATGACAAGGTTTGGATACTAATTGGATAGACAAGATTATTAAGAATAAGGCATTGAGGCCTTATAAGGCACAGATTTCAAATGTGGGTGACTAGAAGGATGATGATGATGATGATGATGATGATGATGATGATGCCTTTAACAGTAATAGAGAAATTAGGAAAAAGGGCATAATTGGGGGAATGGGAGAGAATACATTCTGAAGTGTCCAGTAGGCAGTATATGATGTGGATTGTAGCTCATGATTTTTTTTAAGGGAATCAGCATATCCTAATTCACTTGCTACTATTAACAGATAGTGTGGGCTACTGGTTCGGTAACACCTAATTAGCTGTTTCATTCTGTTTCAGGGATTTTTTGTAATCAAGCCTGATCAAGTTCAGGTAAGAATGTGTACTACTACCATAGTGTTCTATCTTGTTACTCTCTCTAAATGTACTTTGTTCAGCATTTTATAACTCAAAATAGATACATGCTAAGTTTAGAGTGATAAGACAAGTTTCAAGAAGAAGAATTTTATGAATGGGATCAGAAAATTGGGGCCTTTAGCATTCCCTTTCAGTCTTGCCATAGGAAGTTCCAGGGTGATTTGCATGAATCCAGTCTGGTGATGAGGGGCATAATGGAAGTTTAATGGAATGTACTTGCCCCCTGCTCAAATAGTAGATTGATTTCAAGAGAGTGGCAGGTAGCAGGGGGGAAAATCAGTTCAAAAGACAGCTATAACTTCAGCTCAGTGATTTTTCTTTTTTTGGAGGACAGAGGTGACAGCTTGTTACAGATTTAGGTTTGACTCATAAAAGTCTGAAGTGACCTAAGGCTATAGGCTAAAAATGCTGAAACACCCTTCCTGTAGAGAAGAGACTATATGTGCTAAATTTAAAAATAGGGGTTAATTTTCAATTAATCTCTAGTTTCAAAATGTCTGAGAATTGGGAGGAAAATTAGTGTGAACTGGAGAACTTTCATGCAGGGGAGGGTTTGATTCTCTCTTTTATCATCTCCAAATAGCTGAATGTAATGTTTTGTTTTGTTTTTTTACTTAAAAGGAGCAAAGCTTCAGGATAGTTCCTTTCCAGCTACATCTTTGCTTTCTTTTACAAATCTTCGTTTTCAGAATGACTTGTCATAACTCTTTCCTGGTCAATCTAGTGTTTACCGGTGTTTAAATTACTGGTGTGTAAAAGAAGCATACAAAGGGTGACTAATTATCTGAATGTCTCTGAGTATGGGCTTATCACTGATTTTTCTTATCTGGTGTCACAGCTATTGAATCACTTCTTGGTTCTCCTCCTCATCCCAACATTTGACTTAGTCATCTATCCACTAATCAAGATGTGCAGAATCAATTTAAAGTAAGTCTTTCTTATACCTGTCCCCTAGAAGGTCCTTCTGACATATCTCTGTTTCCAGGAAGGATTGTTCTCCCCAAAATCCATACAGGGTGATGTATTTCATATTGGTAAAATTCTTTAGGAAAAGAGATGCTACAGATTATTTATGTTCCATACAGGGTTTTTTTTGCTTTGTTTTCGTTCTATAAATTGGGAGATAGAAATGAAAAAAATGGAACCAAATTGTACAGTCAAAGAGAGAAAATCAAGTCTATGCCCTAGCTCCACTTACATGATTGATTCAAAGCAAACCAAGAAACAGGAAAAGTTAGTCTTTGGACTCTTTCCCAGCAGTGTCTCTCTTCCCTCTCTCTTCCTCTCTTCTTCATACCTATCAAAATTTGCTATCAGAATATGATTTATACCAGCTACTTATGCCTTAGTATCAACTTAAGGAAGGAAACAAGTATATATTAAGCATCTACTATGTGCGAGGCACTATGCTAAGCCCTTTATAAATATTACCTCATTTTAGACTCTTAGTAATCTTAGGAGGTAGATGCTGTTATTATTTCCATTTTACAGTTGAGGAAACTGAGGCAGACTGATAAAGTAACTTGTCCAAGGTCACATGTAAGCTTTTGAGCATTAGGTCTTCTGGGGGTTGTTTTCATTTATTATCTCTAATTGAAGAAAGAAAGGCTTTTGTTCTTTCTTAAAAGAATTTCTGGCATCCAGAAATAATGAGAGACATGACACAATGGAGAGTGCTGGACTTGGAATCAGTGAGACCCAGGTTCAAATCCTGCTTCTCTAGCTTTCTCAGGTCAGAGAAATCTGGACAAAGCAGGGTATAGCAGGGAGGCCATTTTAGGATATTGTTTGGTTGATGTGGAGGAATCACTTTTCCTGATGTGGCCTAGACAAAGATCTATGTCACATTAAGTGTAACTGCCTTTTCATGGGCCACTCATTCTATGGTCTTTTGTCCCATGGTTTCTTTTCTCCATTCTTCTGCAGACCCATTACTAAGATGGTTATTGGAATGATGCTGACAGCCTTGGCATTTGTTGCTGCAGCCATTCTACAGTTTAATGTGGATGTAAGTATAGACCATTGTAGTGTCCAGATCCCTAGGGGGGTTACAGGTATTAGAAGAGTACCATTGCTTTGAGTTTAGAGTTTATTCAACTAATTGTGGAGAACAGTTCCTTTAGTAGTGCATCTTGAAGTGCTGATTAGCATAATTTGTTTGTCAGATTATGTAGTAAATTATTTTGTGTCAGCTGGGTACAAAGTGAAAGCATCCCATATAATCACTCAGTCACAGGACTGTGGATTATCCATCTGGCCCATTCACACCTCATTATTTAAGGTAACCCTTGAAAAAATTTGTTTAAATAGTGGTTATTTAATGATTTACTTGGAGTCTGTAAGAGGTAGTCTGTTGTGCTGGGGTGATTGATTGCATCTGTTAATCTTTGTGAGTTTTCCTATGTCCTTTTCATCTATGTGTTCTGTTTTGCCACATTATATATCTAAGGTCCACATGGGTAGGAATTGTGTCTTCTCTATGTACTCACTGTGTCTAGTATAGTTTTGTTAATTATAAGAAACATCTCAGTTATCTAGAGATCAGCCTTCCAGCAGCCTAAAGATTCTGAACAGTTGTGAATACAGAAGTAAAACTAAATTTCCATTAGTGAGGACAGAATCTGTACAAAGTAAAAATAGCTAAGGAGAGTCCAAGCACTAAAGGTTTGAATATTCTATGCAACACAGTGAGATTGGTCAGTTGATTGACCAGAAAAGAAGCATTCTAATTGACTAGTGATGGCTGTGAAAGTCAGTTTGAAAGCCAAGAAGTCCAGGAAAAACAGCAGAGGAAGGAGGATTTTATGATCAAAAAAGAAAGAAGAAAAAAAGAACAGGGAAAAAGTGAAATGGCAGAGAAAAACCTCCATGGAAATTAGGAATGCTGGTGGTGATAGGAGTAAGGGAAATAGACTACAGATACTGATAGTATGAAGTACTAAGTGAACCAACTATAAGGAGAGTCCTAGACCAGCTCTGAAGTACAAGGACAAACACTCAGCAAGATAGGAATAGAAAGAGCATCGTGGGACCAAAATACCTGGGTTCAAATTCTCACTCTGCTAGTTGCTACCTGTGTGACTTTGGGCAAGACACAACTTCAGTTAAGACAATTTAGACATTGGGCTTCTATTATCTTATATAAGAAATAAGAATGTTGGAATCTTTTATCCCTAAAGTTCCTTCCAGCTTAGCATCCTATGGGATCACATGTATTTCTAAAGCATCTGAAAGGTGATAAGAAGTTCTGTTCCCAACTCTGTGAGATAGGCGGTGATAGTAACATTATTCAGTAACTCCTTAGATGCAACTTTAGGTGATGCTAAAGACACATCAACCTTAGGACACCTGTAATCTTGTGTAAGGAGGTGTTAGGTGTCTAGTGAAAGGGTAGGCTAAGTGCTTTAGTAGCTTCACAGGGCATCTTTAAAGTAGTGCCATATGGTAGGCACTAGGGCTGTTCTGAAGTTGGGACACAATATGTCATGAGGGAGGGAGGAGTGTACCGTAGAATTCACTTGAGGTACAGTGATAAATGAAGTCATAACATAATAGAACACTTTAGATTGGAGGTATCATAAGTGATTCATAAGAACCATATTATAACATGGATTTGCAAAATTCCTCCTACATCCTTTAGAAAAGACAAAAGGCTGAGTGAGCTTTGGCTTAAAAAACAAAATGGAGTCATGGATAGGATGTGAATGATTTGAAAAATTTGAGCAGAGTAAATTTCTGATAGTTTGTCAAATTTTTTTCCCCTAATTCTGAGTGAAATAGTTTTTTGGATACTGTCATCCCAATGCATTTGGCTGAATCTTCACTTATCTTTTTCCATTTTTCCCTCAGAGATTTTGTCCTTTTTAGTACTTAGAACATTACTTCAGCGTAAGCACTCAATAAACGTGTTTAATTTATTAGATCTCCTAGATAATCTTATATGGCAAATAGTATATATCTACATATATTTTATATGTTGTTACAAGGTATCTTCTATGAGTAAAAAGATCAGAGGATGTTGCGTTTCCTATTTTAGGATACAAATCAAGACCACTAGGGATGATCCAGGTAAATGGAAAGATGACAGATAATGAAAATATAGAATTGCTCAAATATCATTTTGCTTCTGTTTTCTGTGAATGTGTTTAGACTGGGAAGAACAGACCCAAAAAAAGTTATCTGGGAGCCAAGTCCAAAGATGAGTGAGGCATCTAGCTCTCCTTAATTGGTTCAAGTTAACAGGGTCCTCCTATCTCCTTGGGTTCTGAATGACCCGGAAGATGTAATTGTTGCAAGATCTTGGAGAATGGGAGATGTGCACAGGAATAGCAAAAGACAAATGTCCTCATTTTTAAAGAGAGAAAGAGGGGAGAGTTTGCAAACTATAGAGCAATAAACTCAACAAAAGTAGTTGACAAAATTGTAGAATAGAATTTTAGAAAATTATTAATGGGATAGTTTTGAGCACTGAGAAAAGCAGTCATCGTTAAAAGAAGTATGTCTTCCTCAAGAATAGAGGGTACTAGATTAATCTTGTTTACTTATTCAATAGGATAATTAGAAAGGGGAGTGCTATAGACAGTGCACTTCAGTTAAACAAAGTATTTGACGGTGTCACACAATATTCTTGAGTGGAAGATGAAGAGATATGGATTGGATGATAGTACAGTTAAGTGCATTTAGAACTGATTGAATGACCAGAGCAAAGAGGTTTTATTAATGATTATTTGATGTCAAAATGGAAGAAATTTCCAGTGGACAGCCTCTGTTCCAGTGGAAGGGATCTGTTCTTGGTACTATAGTACATTCAATATTTTAATCGGTGACTTGGATGAAGACCAAGTTGGCATGTTTGGCAGATTTATATATGAAACATAGAAGGATAATGAACATGTTGGGTGATGGAGTCCAGATCTTAAAAGATCTTAAGTTGTTATGATAGGCTGAATTGAATAAGATTATATTTATTAAAAATAAATACAAAGTCTTAAGTTCCAAAAATCAATTTCACAAATACAGTATAGGGAAAGGAAGGCTAGATGATAGTTTCTATAAAAAAAGATCTGGGTATTTTAGTAATCTATGAACCCAGGATGAGTGAAAAGTGGGACATGCAGACAAAAAAGTGAATGCTATTCTAAGCTGCATTGGTACAAGCACAGTATAAAGAATAAGGGTAATATACTCTTGTCAGGACATGTCAGCAATGCTGTATCAGTTCTGAGCACCACAGGAAAGACAGAGACAAGCATGAGTGTGTCCAGAAGAGGGTGACCAAGATGTTGAGAGGCCTGGAGAATATGCAATATGAGGATCAAAGAAACTGGGGATCTTTAGTCTGTAGAAGAGACTTAACAGATACTGGGTGCAGTGTTCAAATGTTTAAAGGGTTGCTATGTTGACTAAGGGCCTTGTTCTGCTTGTCTCTGGAGGGCAGAACTAGGAACAATAGGTAGAAATTTTTTAAAGGCCGACATAAGGAAAAACTTTCTAGCAGGGAAATCTCAAATTGGGCTGCCCCCAGGAAATATTTGTATAAGTCTTCAAGCAAAATCTGGGTGTTCACTGTTATGGATGTTGTAGAAGGGAATCTTGGCCATGTAAAGGCTTCTGAGATCCCACCCACTCTTGGATTCTGTGATCTTTCCTCTCTTTCCTTCTCTCCACTTGCAATCATTGCATCCATCTCTTTTCTGCATTCATTCTCTCTTCCTTTCTTCTTCCACCTGTACTAGTGATTCCCAACAACTCCCATATCTTTTTGTTCCTATGCTCACATCCCTCAAACATGTTTATTCCTTCCTACAAACATATGTCTCTCCCAGCTTGATGAACCCCACCACCAACATCCTACTTCTTGTCTTTATTTCATACCTATTTTTCTAGACTAAACAGTCTATACTAGATGCCTCTAGTTCTTCCTGCACTCTCTACAACACACTTGCAATATGCCTTCTGACTCATCAGTCTACTGAAATAGTTCTCTTAGAGGTTTCTTAATAGCTTCCAAAATGCCAGTAGCCATTTCTTGGGCCCTCATTCTCCTTAGCCAACAATAATGGTTCTCAAACGACGTACCTCAAGTCTCAGTAGATGTGCCACAAACCTCCATATATCCGAAGATTCATCCCAAATTACCTTCTCTTCACCTTCATAAAAGTGAAGTGTACCACCATTCTTCCAACCATTTAAGCTCAAAACTCTGGCCATCTTTGTCTCTTCTTTCTCCCTACTCTACCTCTTTCAATTAGTTTTGAAGTCTTGTCAGTTCCTCCTTTAACTTCTCACCACTGCCCCTTCCTTTCTGGCCTCTGAGCTCAATGCCAATACCAATTCAAGCCCTGATTACCTTATTACTTGACCATTTTAATTACCTTCTAACTTTTCTTCCTTTTCTAATCTATGCTTTAATTTGCTGCCACATAAATATTCCTTAAGATGCATATTTTCTGAAAAAATTTATGAGAACATGCCAATGTTGAACAATCAAGTTGACTGAAGGGATTTCTTTTCAAAAAAAGAAAGCAACTTTCAGGGTATCTCTAAGGATCTTTCTTCCCAGTGGCAAATCACTTAATTCACTTGGTTTCAGTTTTCTCATCTGAAAAAAAAATTTTATTAGATATTCTCTACCATTCCTTCCAGATCTGAGATTCTGTAATTATTCCCATACCAACTGTATCTAGAATGACAACTATAATGTTTTATATTTGATACACATAATGATGCCTCTGACCCATCAAGACAATGTTAAACTATGTTCAATCTATTCCATCCAAGGAGAAGGGGAAGTATAAAATACTTTAAAAACATTTTTATTTAAAAAATGGTTTGGCCTACCTCCATATCAGATCAGTGTAAAAAAAAGTAAAACTTCAGTCATCTGGAAAATTAACATACAAATATCTTATTCCAAAATGATACTAAATAAATTGTTGCCATCTTATTGTCATTCATAATAATAAAAACAAATGAGCTCATCCTATGAGCTGATCAATTGCTCGATGACTTTGGACATGCAATGAAATAATTCTTTTATTCATATCATTTAAGAAAACTGGATGATTAGAAAAGAAAGCTGGGTCATCACATTACATAATTTTGGGGAAACAGATGGACAGTCGAAATACTGTCCTGATATTCACAAAATAATTTTAAAAAATCAAAGGTGGGCCTGTAGCACATTTTTTTTTCTACGGAGGATTCTGTGGAAAATGATGGACAAGAATTTCACATGACCGAGTGTGGATAGGTGGCAGTCGGCAGCAGTGGAGGAAGTGCCAGTTCCAATTATATCATGAATGGATTGTAGTATAATAATAGTGAGATTAGGGTATGCCATTCAAACTGTTCTGTTGTGACAGTTGTGTTTTATTTTAACACTAAAATCAATTGCTCACCCACACTGTCTTTCATAATGATGTCCACCTTATGTCTCTATATCTTCTCCTCCATGTCAATCTATATTACTGACCCAAGTATGCAGTCTCCAATTTCTTTTATTTCTCTTTTTACTTTTCTTTCTTTCTTCCATACATGTATGCATATGTACAAAATAATCTGATTGATTTTTTAAAACAAATATATCAGAACTTAAACATCCAAATGAGTATTGCCTTCCTCAAAATAGTCACCTTAGGAGGCTATGTAGTTATTCCAACATAAAAAAAATTTTTTTGGCACTCTTTTGGAATTGCCTTCAGAGTCTGTGGTACATTCTTTTGAATATCCTCATTGGTGACAAATTTTCATCCTTTGAAAATGGATTTGATTTTTGGAAACAGCTAAAAGTCATTTGGAGCCATGTCTGGTGAATAAGATGGGTGATCAAACAGGGTAAGGATATGTGGATCAAAGGATAAGATGTGACTATAAAGTAGCTACATGGATTTTTTTCTCTGTGGCTCATAAACTGGCTTTGAAGGCAATTTCAAAAGAGGAATCTGGAAAATGTTTTGAGCAATGGCAGGACCATTACAAAATTCTTGCTTTGAACTGAACAGCACCCATTTGAGTATATAAGTACTAGTATGACTGTTAAAAATTCAGTCTTATTTTATAGTCATATCTCATGTATAGGGTTGCATGTGCTAGTGCATTTATGGATGTGCAGAGATATATGTATATAGAATGAATCTATGGGTGTAAATTATGTGTGTGAGAGAAAGAGGGATCAAAACTAGAAGTAGGGTATGAATTGTGGCCATAGGAACCATTTATATGTTCTTTTTTTGTGGGAAGAGATGAGTAACTTACATGGAAACTTGATATAGAAACATGTGCTTGTTTCTGCTTCTCCTTTGCAGCACTCCCCGATCCCTTCAGAGCCTTCCTACTCTTGCAGCAATTCCGGTGTAGTCCTCTTCCAGAACTTCCTCTTTCTATTAAGACGAAGGGAAATCCTACATAGTAGGAACTGTCCCACTCTTTGTTAGTGTCACCACTACGGGGTCACTATGAGAGTACAACTAGAATGGTGTTAATGGTAAAGCCAGCACCAGAGCTGAGCACCTGAACTTCATTCTCTGTATTTCCAAAAGGGAGTGTCTTCAAAGTACTGAGAATTTCTCTAGGGCTAAGAGGAGATCTTTTGCCTAAATAAATGCTCTTTAAAGTGGGAGGAGTAGTATAAGGGACAGGCATTGCCAGAAATAAACTTTTTTTCAGTTTAAGGGTGGTAGAGAAAACAAAGCAATCCATACAGAATAAACTCTGAAGTCAGAAATTGTTCCATTTTTGATCATTATTCTCAGTGTTTTGCACAAAATTGATGCTTAATAAAGGCACTATTCTAGGTATAGCAGTATATCTTGGGGATGCAAAGACAAGAATAAAACAGTTTCTGTCTTCAGGAAGCTTTTATCTATCCACTTAGGGCATATAACATGTGAGTAAATACTTGGAATATGGAAAATAACACAAAGTAATTGAGAGGGGAAGTAGGAGAGAGAAGAGGAGGAGGGAAGAGGAAGGGGGGAAAGAGAGGAGAGAAGAGAAAAAGGGAAGAGAAAGGAGAGATAAGAGAGAGAGGCAAGGGAGAGGAGGGAAAGAAGAGAAAGAGGTGACAGGAGAGGGAGGAGAAAAGTGAGAGATAGAGAGGAGAGAAAGCAAAGAGAGAGGAGAGGGAGAGAAGAGGAGAGAGGGGGAAAAGAAGGGGAAAGAGAGAAAGAAAAAGAGAGAAGAGGGATAAAAAAGACAGAGGAAGGAGAGAGATTGAGATTTAATAACTATGGGCATTAGGAAAGAATTTATACAAGTGGTGCCTGACCTATGCTTTTTATGAAAGAAACTCAACGGGAAAGTGAAAACAGCATCCATTCTGAACTTGAACAAAGGCATGGCCATGGGAGATTTCATGTCTTGTCAGGTACACAAGCAAGTAGGAAAGTTAGATTGGAATGGATGATGTATGAAGGGGGTAATATGAAATTACCATGAAGGTAGATAGGAGTCAAATTATGAAGGAATTTAAATGCCAGGCTGAACAATTTATATTTTATTCTAGAGTCAATAAGGGAACTAATAAGATTTTTATTGGGGTGAGGGGGAGTTCATATATGCATTTTAGGAATATTAATCTAACATACATGTGGAGAACATATCGGAGAGGAGAGAGAGAATGGAGGTAGGAGATCCAATCAGAGGTGAGAACAGCCTGAGTTAAGGCAGAGAAAGGAAGGAGTATGAGAGATATTGTGGAGATACTATCTATAAGACTTGGCAAACCTAATATGACAGTATGTGAGAGAGAAAGGGCTGAGAGTGACTCCAAGACTGAAAACTTGCGTTAAAGGAAGGAGAGTGGTGCTGTCTCAGAAAAAAGAGAATTTTGGAGGAAGAATGAATGTGTCTGGGCTGGAAGGAGGAATATAATGAGTTCCTTTTTGGACATGTTGAATTTGATATCTGTGGCACACTGAGATGGAGATGTCCAACAGACAACTGCTAATGTGGGACTGGAGTTGGGAGAGAAACTAATGCTGGATAAATACACCTGAGAGTCTGCATAAAATGAACTTAAGAGCTCACTAATGTTCTTTTGAAGGAAGATACAAGGGAAGAGGGTCCAGAGCAGAGTCTGGATGGACTGCCATACTTAGGGAGGTAGGGTAAAGGTATTGGAGGAGACAGAGAAACAAATGGTCAGATATGTAAGAGGAAGGGGATAAGCATTTATGTAGCACCTACGATGTGCCAAGCACTGTACTGTTTTACAAATATGATCTCACAACATCTTTGGGAGATGGATGCTATTATTATTCTCAGTCTACATTTGAGGGAACTGAGGCCAACAGAGGTTAAGTGATTTTCTTGGGGTCACACAGCTAGTAAGTGTCATGGAAGCCAAGGGAAGAGTATACTCAAGGAAGATAATATCATAAACAGTGTCAAAAGTTACAGAGAGGTTAAGAATGAGAAATGAGAACATTTTAGTAGGTTAAATCATGGATGACCTTGGAGAAATCAGTTTCAATTGAGTAGTAGGGTTGGAAGCCAGATTGAGAGGAGCTGAAAAGTGAATGGGAAGTGAGGAGGTAGTGTTAACACCTATATTCAACCCTTTCTAGGAATTTGGCTCTGAAAGGGAGAAAAGATAGAGGACCATAGATTGAGGGAATGACGGGATCAAGTGAAGGTTTTTAAAGATGGAGGACAGCTGAACATGTTTGTGGGTGGTGAGAAAGAAGCCAGTGGATAAGGAACGTTTCAAGATGAGATGAAATGGTTGAAGTGACAGGCTCCTGAAGAAGACAGGATTAAGTTAGACCTCAGCACTAGTGGTGGGGTTAGCTTGGCAAAGAGAAGAACAAGGATTACCTCTTCATCAAAGATGCTTGTTGAAGTGCCCACTAAATGTAAAGAAGAAAAACCAAGAAGCTGTAGCTTACACCCTATACCACCACACTTCTTCTTAACCACGGGTGGAGGGGAGGGAGAGGAGATGAGAATTTTGACTTCATTGGTATAGGGAACTCCCAGTAAGGAAGCTCTCTACCAAAGAAGACCAGAACCTTCTATGCAATTTATGGTCTTAGAATAATACATAGTACACTGAGAAATCAAATGATTCACCAAGGGACACATGGCCAGTCTGTATCAGAGGTGGGAGCTGAACCTCATTCTTCCCTACTCTGACACTGGTTATCTCTCTGCACCCCCACTCTCAATATATATTCCAGGTTCTTGAGTCAGAACTTAATGTTATCTGTCTTGTGGGTTATGCTAACTTTTAAAAGTCTTACTGGTGTGGGAACCCCCCCTTTTGATCTTTGGCTAATAAATGGTTAACTAAACTCTATGTTAATCACTCAAAGTGCATTTATAGAGTATATTTAGCCCCAGGAGATTAATTAGGCAATATAATAGGTTTCAGACCTTATAGTTTTGTTGAAGAATCAAGAGGGAAATGCCAAGGATTTTTTTGCCTAGATAAGTGTTTGGAAAAGTGACGAAAAAAGTGTTTCAACAATTGGGTGGTTTTAGAAAGCAGAAAAAAACAGGTATTGGAAAACCAGTTTTTGGAAGAAAGGCATTTTAAGAATATAGATTTAGAATTGTAAAGGACCTGAGAAGTCATTTAGTACAATCCCCTGAAGTGTTTGAAAATCACGTCCTATTAATGGAAACTTAGGGGTGTCACAGTTGACCTTGGATAAAGAATGAAAAAAAACAATTTCATGAGCCTCTATATAAATGTCTTCAATTAGCTATGTGTGGGTCTGATTTTAAAGTGACATTTTATGAATAAAATGGTGTAACCTCAGAACAGTGAACAGGCAGAGCATCTTGGGACACAATTCTGCTTTTCCCCATGAGGGAAGCAATTACAATTTACCCAAAGAAGAGTGAAATCACACAGAATTATGTATCTTTAGAACTAGAAGCGAATCTAGAGAGAAAAGTAAATTACAAGCATTGTCAGAGTGGTTAATTCTGGATTGTCATCACAATTCCATCAAAAGCCAAAATAAATTATTTTGTTATTGCTATTTCTATTTATGTTCAGACAAAAGGCCTACTGATCTACCTACTCAGTTTTCAGTCTTCTGGGTGATCATTTATGGTCCTGTGGGATCCACACTGCAAATCAAGGGTTCCTATGTTCCAAGAAGTTACAACAAATGAACCTTATTATTTAAGGACTTGTAGGTCAAACTCTCATAGAATCTTGACATTGGAAAAGACCTCTGTGGTCATCTGGTCATGTCCCTACATAAATGGCATTCATCTCTACAGCATCCTGGAGAAGTGCTCAACCAAGATCTGCTTGAGGGAAGCCACTATCATCATTCTACTTTTCAACAACTCTGATTTTTAAGAGTTTTATTTTTATTCTTTCATTGAACCAAAATCTTCTTGGGAATTTTTTTCACTTTTATTTCTATTTTATAAACGAACTGTCTATTGAAACAACCATACCTTTTTTTACTCAAAATCATGCTTCATCTTATGTTTAGGGTCTTGATTATATCTCTGTTCAGGTTTCTAAATGCTTTGCAAAAACTAAGGATTCTGTTCATAGAGGAAATTAAAACCACGTTTGGTTTTCTTTTTAAGAAGAGAAACAGTTAACAAGCTGTGAAGATAGGGGTCATTAAAATATGGGAACCAGGCTGCAGAGGAAATCTTATCATCATATAATCCCCATCAGGAAACGTTTGAGGAGTGTGCTTGGAAAATTTTTCAATTCCAAATTATCTCCCTCCTCTCACCTCCTCGACACCTATTGAGACGTCATGAAATATGATACCTATTATATTACATGGTACCTATTATGATACTATATTATATATATAGGTACCTATTATATACCTATTATATATAAGAATATTCTTGGAAATTAACTTCATCTAAAAGTACAGATAATGATAGAGGTATAGGAGGGGTTTGCTCTCCTCAGCACATGTCCATGATGAAGGCTACCTGGTGCCAAATGAGAATAATACTGCCAACCAATGAAATGACTTTTCTAGCCAATAAAATGCTTAGGCATAGTGCCTTGGAGAGTGGATGCCCAATCCTATAGCAAGGTTGTTGAAAGGCTAGGTTGTGTGGGCACCTGGGTGGTACAGAGAGTAGAGCACCAGTCCTGGAGTCAAAAGGACCTGAGTTTAAATCTGACCTCAGATACTTGACACTTACTAGGTATGTGACCTTGGGCAGGTCACTTAACCCCAATTGCCTTGCCTTTTCCCTTCAAAAAAAAAAAAAAGAAGAAGAAGAAAGGCTAGGTTGAGCCATGAAAGCTTGGTAACTAACTGAGAAAAATGTTTGTGACAATCAGTTGATCAGAGAAATTTAGACCCGAAGTTAGATAAAATGCCTCCAAGCTTTAAATGTTATATTTAGAGATAATGAAGCTAAACTCTGATGATAACTTGAAGAGGCAGGGCCCTGGTTCTAGAAGTCAATTATCAGAGCAGTCTTTCCTAAAAGGAGAATTGGTTGAGAAAATTTGGCATGGATTAAAAGAATTAACCCCTGGCTAGATCACAGGCTGATTTCTCAAGTGGAATCCTTTGAGGAGAGTTAGGAAATAGAGGCAACAGGTATGAAACATAGTGTTTCATGGAGAAACCTTAATCTAGACACTCCAAGACCCAAAGGCGAAGCTCTTAGAAGCAGAGAAGAGCTAGTACTGTACACATTAAAATGATATTATGGGGAAGGAAAGTACCAGAGTACCTAATGAATCTCCAGAGGAAGGTTCTGTGGTTTCAACAGCATGCAAAAAAGGCTTCCTGTTCCAAATGATCTCTCCCAGCTGCTGACTGATGACTGAAATGATATAATTATCTCTTTAAGACTGGGCTTTGATCTTGCTCCTGGACACTTTTAAGCTCGTATAAGTAATTTATACTTGAGGGTGAATAAAATTCATATGCTTCCTTGATTTTTTTTAGATAGGAACTTTAAATTACTCATTTCTTAAGGTCAAGGTAGTAAGAAAGTGACCCGAGTGACAGAAGGAAAGAGTAATGGATTTCTGGGTGCTTGAAGCAATGTTGTTCAGTCATGTCTGTGTGACCCCATTTGGGGTTTTCCTGGCAAAAAGACCGGAGTGGTTTGCCATTTCCTTCTCCATCTCATTGTACAGATGAGCCAACTGAGGCAAACAAGGCTAAGTGACTTGCCCAGGGTCGCACAGCTAGTAAGTGTCTGAGGCCAAACTTTAATTCAAGAAGCTGAGTGTTCCTGACTCCAGTTCCAGCACTCTATCCACTGTACTACCTAGCTGCCCGAGACAAATTTCTTTATAACTTCTCCCCCAGCCTGCCTGCCACTGGAGACTTTTGCATGAACTAAACCTTTGGACTACAAATACCAGTAGTCAGTGTATGTGGTGAGACACTTCGAATGACTGGAATTTTCTTGTGCACTTAATAGCAGTTCTTTTTCAATAACCCTTCCCTTTGGCACATTACAGTCAGCATGCTTGCTAGCTGGGGTTTTATTGCTCATCCTGGGCTTCTCATGGAAGGCATCTTTTCTAGGCTTTAGGTGAAGGGCAGAAGTGAGACACCGCTGAAAGAAGCTATTAGAGTCCTTCAGATCATAAGTATCCCCCAGATGAGGGTCAAGTTCAACAAAAGTAAAATTCACCCAAAATGTAGATGCCTCCTATACAACCTCACTTGCCTTATTAGCGTCTCCATCTTTCTTTGTATGTAAACACGGACCCATGTTAGTAAAACTGCTCTCTTGCTTTAAAGCTTACTTTAAAAGATGGCTTTACACAGACCATGGGAGGCTTTATGGGCCCAGCAGAGGTTCAGAACAAGGCAAACAAACTCCTTAGGGAGGTGGGGGGAAGGACAGGAAGTGGAAAAGGAAAATAGGAATCTAAGAAATCCAGTGGAGAAAGAATGACTATTACTTGGTGCTAAATTGGATGGTGGAAAGTTAGAGGATAGGGGAAGGAGGGTTGAATCAAAAGATGACTGAAAAATTATTCAAAGGTTGTTTACCATGGGGTTGGTGTTCCTTGGATGGGCAGATTGATGGGGACAGGGCTGAGCTTTGAGCTGTCCAAACAGTATTGTAAGTGTATTCTCTGTAAGTGTATTCTCAAATCTCTTATCCTTAGAGAATGGCTCCAGCCAAGCCAGCTGACAGAGAGAGCTTTCTACAGATCGTAAATCTGGCCAAATCAGATGTGAAGATGACAATGCAGAGCAATCAGGGTGAAACTTTGTTAGCAAAGCCTGTGAGGTCCTTTCAGGTAAGGTGAGAGGGAGGGAGAAAATGGAACAGTATGGGTGGGATTGAATTTGCAGTTAAGTTGAATTGTGTCTTCCCCATCGCCATTATCATACTTCAGCCAAACATACTAATATACCTTAACTTGCTCATCTCTTTAGAACATGGGCTCTTTTTAGCAGTTAAACAGACAATGCTTTGTTCTCAAAGAGGACCAAAATGACATCACTGTCACAAGTCACTATGGCTGATCAGATCAATGTTAGCTCAGAATGTAGAGCATGAGTACTTTGTCTTTTTTTTTTTTTTTGTCAATCTGGACCCCTTCTCAAAATAATGTTTTTTAAATGCATTAAATAAAAGACATAGGATTACAAAAGAAACTAATTATATTGAAATTAAAATGTTTTTTCCCATTCATAAATTAGGGAAAGTTATTTATCTAGGGTTAGAAGTGGGAAACACAACCACAGGACATTAAAGCTGGAGATCATCTAGTCCAATCCTCTCATTTTTAGTACAAAATTTAGTCTTTATTTCTTCTATCAGTTTCCTCCTTGTATTGTCTCCCTTCCCCTCCTACTTCCCTGTAGTGAAGACAGATTTCTATACCCAAATGAATGTGTATATATTCCAATGAGGGAAGGTCGAAGAGTGCCAAGTTACCCCCAAACATCTTCCCTTCCACTGTAAAAGTTCTTTCTTACCTTTTATGTGAGATAATTTACCCTATTCTACCTCTCCCCTCCTCCAATGCATCCTTTTTTTAATGATCCCTTAATTTTATCTCATTTTTTTTGGTATCACCTCTCATAGTCAACACATACCTGTGTCCTGTAGCTATGTATAGCTTCTAACTGCCATAATAATTATAAAATTCTTAGCAGTTATAAGTATCATCTTCTTATCTGAAAATGTAAACAGTTTATCCTTATTGAATTCTTTATGATTTCTCTTTCATGTTTACCTTTTTTTGCTTTTCTTAAGTTTTCTATTTGAATGTTACATTTTCTATGCAGCTCTGGTTTTTTCATCAAGAATGTTTGAAGGTACATTTTTTTTCCCCTAAAGAATTTTACCTGGTTATTCTGGGTAGGTTCTTGGTTGTAATCTCAATTCCTTTGCCCTCCAGGATACCATATTCCAAGCCCTCTCCTTCTTTAATGTGGAGGCCATGAAATCTTGTGTGACCATGACTATGATTCTATGATATTTGAATTGTTTCTTTCTGGCTGCTTGTTTCTCTTTGACCTGGGAGCTGTAGAATTCGGTTTATAATATTTCTGGAAATTTTCATTGGGGGATCTTTTTTAGAAAATGATTAGTAGATTCTCACAATTCTTATTTTACCATGTGGATCTCAGATATCAGGACAGTTTTCCTTGATAATTTCTTGAAATATGATGTCTTGGATCGTTCGTTGATTATAGCTTTCAGGTAATTCAGCAATCCTTAAATTATCTTTCCACGATCTATTTTCCAGGTTAGCACTTTTTCTGATGAGATGTGTCACATTTTCTTTTTTACCTATCCATTCTTTGGACTTTGTTTTATTGTTTCCTGATGCCTCATGGAATCATTAGCTTTTACTTGCTAAATTCTAATTTTAAAGAATTATTTTCTTCGGTGAGATTTTGTACCTCTTTTCCCATTTGCCCAATTCTGCTCTTCAAGGTATTCTTTTAAGTAGATTTTTGTGCTTCTTTTGCCATTTGGTCAATTCTTTTTTTTTTTTTAAGTGCTAATTTCTTAAGTATTTTTTTATCTCTCTTTACCAAGCTATTAATTCTCTTTTCATAATTTTCTTATAACACTCTCATTTCTTTTCCCAATTTTTCCTCTACCACTCATCTCTTTCTTCAATTATTCCAGGAATTCTTGTTTTGATTGGGTCCAATTAGCATTTTTCTTTGAGGCCTTTTGTAACTGTTTTGACATTGTTGTCTTCTGAGATAACGTCTGGGTTTCCTCTGCCACTGCTGTAGCTTTTTATGGTCAAATTATTTTGTTGTTGTTTGTTCATTTTCCAGTCTATTTCTCCACTTTAAACTTTATATTAAAGTTGGGCTCTGCTTATCTGAGCCTCAAAAGGTATTGTGCCAAGCTTGAGGCTTTTTCGTGCTGATTTTTTCAGACTTAGTCTTCCCAACCAGTTGTCTGACCTCCATATCTGTCACTGAGTTAAGAGCTCCCCAAGCTGCTGCTGCTGCTATGGCTGCTTTTTGCCACTGCTGCATGTGTGAAGTCTGGGGAGGCCTCTGCCCATGAGCCACAGATTTCTCCTGTGCCTTTTAAATTTTCTTAAGCCAGAAAAATGTTTCACCCTGATGTTTTTTGGCTCTGCCACTCAAAAATTTGACTTGAGACCTTACTTTAAATTGATTTGGAGGGGAATGTTGGGAGAGTTCAGCTAGGTGGCTGCTCCAATCCACCATCTTGGCTCTTCCCCTTTCATAATCCAAAGTAGTTTTGATGCAATAAAGTTCAGTCCCTTTGAAGGTTTGTTTTTCTATTTCTTGTTTACTGATATGCAACATGTTTCCAAGTTTACATGGAAATGTTGGAGGCAGTTTTGAGTAAATATCAGATTGGATTTGACTGTAATTGGAATAAAAAGGGGAATATTTTTGCCCAAAAAGCATAGAATTCCTTTTTAGGATGTGGATTTGAAAGTCTGAATGTAAAACTCAAAAAAGAAAGATAAATTTATATAATAGTAATAGTAGTAACTAGCATTCATATCTTGTTGTAAGTTTTACAAAGCAATTCCTAGGTTTTTCTTTTGGTCTTTGTAACAGTTCTGTGAGATAGATGCCACTATTATCCTCATTTTACAGGTGTAGAGACTAAGGCTTCTCAGCCTTCGGTTAAGTGATTGACACAAGGTCACAGAGCTCATAATCGTCTGAGATCATCCAGACTCCAAGTATAGCACTCTAACCCCTGCACCAGTTACCTCTCTCTATGTTTAGCTTTTAAGGAATAAAAGAAAAAAGAAATATTTATTAAGCACTAAGTGCTAAGTACTCTATTTAGCATTTGGAATGAGGAGGAAAAGGTAATCCCTGCTCTCAAGGAGGTTGTCCTCGGATATATGACAACACATATAGGAGGGCCCAGATGCACAAAGCAGAAGATCCTAAGGGTTCAGTGACAGGACTGATGTAAGTCCCTAAGAATTCTAAGGATACATTGCAGTATCTTCCCTACCAGTGGCCCACCAGCAATGGGAAAGAGATAGGGGAATGGAAATGCTGGGTTTCTATTGAAAAGGGGAAGGATGGAGGTTAAAAGAATGTCATATGGAAAGGCCAAAAGGAGAAGGCAGAATTTGCAGGAAGGTTGAAAACTGGCTCTGTGGCATCCCAGGGCAGGGAAAGGGAAGGGCAGTCCTATTTTATAGCAGCTCTGGCTGGGACCCTCAAGGTGCCCTGACAATATAGGTCTGGGTTGGCCTGGGGTGGAGGAGGGCAGGTCTGGAAATAGAAAGGACTAAATTTATATGAAGGAGATTACAAACTGCCTTTGCCATTTGTGCAGATCTACGTACCCCACTCCATATAAATCTGTACTCTATCTCTTCATTCCTTCATACTCACATGAAACCCAGAAGGGAATAAATGTGGAAAACCTAATGAGTTGATAGTTACTTTCTCCACAGAAAACACCAAGATATTCCAAACTCCTTCTGACCACTGAGAGCCAACGTTTCCAGTTTCAGCTACAATCCAGTAGCTCATCTGTCAGAAATGAGCATGTGGTAGAGGAGAAGAGTCGATATAGCTTGGTCATTCATGGAGATGGAAACAGAGTCTCCAGCATCCTGGTGAGGGCTGAGATATTCAGCATGCCCTCCCTCATGGGCATGCATTATTGATTCATTGTTGATGGAATCAATCAATGACCCTATAGTATGTATCCTCTACACAGACAAGTTTGTGATGGTCAAGTCTGCACAACACAGAATGAATCAAAGGACTGGATGGTTATCTGAGTAATTTAGTTAACCCAACTCCCTGAAAACCATAACCAAATAAAAAATCTGAATACTCTATGTTAAGAAATTATAAGTAACAATTGCCCAAAGGAAAGTGAAAATGGAATGAATATACCAATCACCTCCAGAAAGAAATTCCAAAATGAAAATACTCAGGAATGCTATAGCCTAAATCTAATGCTTTCAAATTTAAAAAAAAAAATACCATAAGCAGGCAAAAGGAAAGAATTCAAGAACGAAGAAATTACAGTCAAGATCACACAAGAGTACTACAAATATGGTAAAGAAAAATCTTTGAGAAAAGAAAAAAATTAAAGAAAATCTTTAAATATATTGCATTTAAAGATAAAAACTTACAACAAAGAATAACTTACCAAGAAAAACTGAATATATTCCTATAGGGGAAAATGGACCTTTAATAAACCAGAGGACTTTTAAGCATTTCTATTTAAAAGACCAGAGCTAAGTAGATTCTTTTAAACACAAACCGAGAAGTCAAGAGTAACCTAGAAAACGTTTGGGATGCAACTATAGTAATTTTTAGGGGAAATTTTATATCTTAATACTTTTAACAACAAAAGAGAGCAAGACTATATCAATGAATTTTTGCATGTAACTAAAAACAAAACTGAGAGAAAACTTCAAACTAATAACATCAAAAACTCCAATCAAACATAAAATAGAAATTCTAAAATCAAAGAAATAAAATCAAAAATAGAAAAATTCTTGAATTTGTAACTTAGAGTTTGAATTGTAAACTAAGAGCTGCTTTTAAAAAACTAATATAATAGACAAACCATTAGCTAATCTGTTTTTCTTTAAAAGAGATAAAAACAAATTTCTAATCAGAAATGAAAAAGGAGAATTAAGAACAAATGAATGAGTAATAAATGGAAATTATTAGAAACTGCCTAATTCTATACCACCAAAACAGATAAGATGAATGAACATATGCAAAAGCATAAATTTACCCAGATTAGAACAAAAAATGACTCAATCTAAAAAACCAAAACCAAATAAAAACAATTAACAAGTCATAAAGATAATAAAAAAGAAGAATAACACCAAGGCCAGATAGATACACGTGAATTCTATCAAACATTCAAAGAACAAATAATTCTACTATTCTATAATTGTTTTTAAAGTTAATTCTTGAAGCTCCTTCCACGAGACAAATATAGTCTTGGTATCTAAATCAGGAAGAGATAAGACAGAGGAAGAAAATCAGACCAATTTCCCTAATGAATATGGATGCAAAAATTTGATCTTTTTCAAAATGACTAGTTTATATTTATGTAAAAAGGGAGGGTTAGTTCAGCATTAGAAAAATTATAAGCATAATGGAAAATATTAATAACAATAATTAATAAAAATTGCATAATTATATCAATAGATGCAGAAAAAGCTATTGAAAAATACAATCCCTTTTTGTATTAAAAAAAAATATTTAAAAGAGTGAGAACAAGTACACTGTTCCTTAAAATAGTATATGTCTAAAACTTAAGATCTAGAATTATCTACAATGGAGAAATACAAAGTCAGTCTAATCAAATCAGAAGTAAAGCATGTATGTTCACTTTATCACTATTATTTGATATCATTCTAGATATTATTAGCTATGGAAATAGGACAAGAAAAATAATTTGAAAAAATAAGCACAAAGCACAAACAAAATGATCAGTTTTTGGAGAAGATATGATGATTTGCTTAAAGAACCCCAGAGAGCTGACTATACATTAGTTCAAAGAACTAATAATCAACAAAACTTAATGGAAAAAGAAGAATAAATTCCACTCAAAATAATTATGGAATGTCTAAAATATCCAGAAATTCAACCACCAAGACATGGACAGGAGCTACATGACTATAACTGAAATCTTTGCAGAAATAAAAGTGGACTTAAATAATCAGAAAGGGATTGATTGTTCATAGTTTGATAGAACCAATAAAATAGAAATGACAGTATTGCCTAAATTAATTAACTTAATAATACAATTCAGCTTGAGGTACACACAGCCAAGAATCTCAAGGGAAATAACTTTTTGAAGAATGGGAAGGAAAGGGGAGCCAAAATATACTGCAAAGCATTAATCATAAAAAACTATTTGATATGTGTTTAAAAAATAGAACCATTGATTAGTGGAACAGATAAGTACCCAGAAGCAATCAAACACAGTAGCATAGTCTTCAATAAATCCAAAGACTCTGACTATTGGGGTAAGAATTTAATATTTAACAAAAGCTACTGAAAAACCTCTAAAGTAGACTGGTTGAAATTGGGTTTAGACCGACATATCACCATTTATCACAATAAGTCCCAAATGGATACCTGGCCTAGATATAAAAAGTCCTAACAAAAAATATTTCAAGGAGCAGGAAAGGAGATATTTTTCATGACTGTGATTAAGATAAGTTCTTTGGCAAAACAAAGGATAGAGAAAATAACAGAAGATAAAAGGACAATTTTTATTACATGAAATTGCATATCATTTACACAGAATCAATTTAGTTAAAATTAGAAGGGAAGCAGTTAAATGAGAAAAAAATCTTTGCAACAAATTTCTCTGATAAAACACTTGATACATATGTGTGTATTTATATATGAAAGAAACATAAATATACATATATAATACACATATACGTGGAATTGTTATAAATACATAAGAATCCCAATAGATAAATGGCCAAAGAATATGAATAAATGGTTCTCAAAAGAAAGGTAAACTGTTAACACAATATGAAAAATACTCCAAATAACGAATAAGATAAATGCAAATTAAAATAACAATGAAGTTCCACATCATAGAAATAGCAATTACTGAAGGACTTTAGGAAACAAACTCCCTAATGTATTATTGATGGAGTGTGAACTGGACCATTCTGGAAAGCAATTTGAAACTATAACCAAAAAGTCACTAAACTATAGGTACCCTATCTCACAGCAACACCAGTATAGGGTTTATGCCTCAAAGAGATTAAAGAAAGAGGATAAGGACCCACATGTGCAAAAATGTTGGTAGCATTTTTTGTTGTGGCAAAGAACTGCAAACAAAGTAGATGCCCATCAGTTGGGAGAGGCTTGAACAACTTAGGACATATGAATATGATGGAATAATACGGGGCCACAGGATATTGGGAAAGGGCCAGGAAACTTGAAAAGACTTGCATGAACTGGTGCAGAGTAAAGTGGATAGAACAAGGAGAACAATTCAAATACTGACTACTATAGCATTTCAAAGAAAAACAGCTTTGAAAGAATTAAGAATACTGATCAAGGACCAGTCAGAACTTCGTAAGACTGAGGAGGAATCATATTTCTCATCTCTTGTTAGAGAAATGAGGGATAATAAGCGCAGAATAACACATACATTTTCAGATGAGGCCATTGGGCAGAGGTCTTTTGTTTTTTGCTTGACTAGCTTTATGTTATAAGAAAGCACTTTTATTTTTTAGCTGAAGGAGTGCTTCAGGCCTGTGAGTGCAATGCTGCCTGCCTCAGCTTTTATTATGGATTCTAATAGTTTTATTATAAGGCACCCTCCCCCCAGATTTCTTTGCACAACACTCTTTTGCTACATAGAGATGTGAACTACTCCATATCTAGCTATCTCCTATATTTTGCTAGTTTTGCTAACCCATTTTTTAAAAAAAAATCCCTCACCCAATTGCAGCTTGAAGATTGTACCCATCTAAATAAACGTATTTTTTTATTTGTTATAGATGAAAGACATGGGAACCAAACCAACCAATGGAATGGCAGCTGTGAGGTGTGTATGATGGAATTCTGGCTTCCAGGGGCATGTTCTGAGTTTCATCTGTAGAGGCTCAGGTGGACAAGCCATAAGGTTCTGTGCTAAGTGTGTGTGGGGGTGCCTCTAAAATGTCAGTAACATGAAAATCGGCAAGCATGGAAAGGAAAGGAAAGGAAAGGAAAGGAAAGGAAAGGAAAGGAAAGGAAAGGAAAGGAAAGGAAAGGAAAGGAAAGGAAAGGAAAGGAAAGGAAAGGAAAGGAAAGGAAAGGAAAGGAAAGGAAAGGAAAGGAAAGGAAAGGAAAGGAAAGGAAAGGAAAGGGAAAAGGAAAAGGAAAAGGAAAAAGGAAAGGAAAGGAAAGGAAAAAGGAAAGAAAAGGAAGAGCTAAAAAGCAGGTTGGCTTAGGATCATAGGAGGTAGAGCTGGAAGAGATCTTAGAGGTCGCCATTTTTTGAAGGTGAGGAAACTGAGGGCTCAAAAGTTCAAATAGGTTACCCAAGATCCCATAGACAGGACGGAGCAAAGCAGAGTTCCGAATGCAGGTCTTTGATGATTAATCCAGTGCTGCTTTTTGTTATACTATACTGTGTCCCTAAAATACTTTATAAAAACTCTGTAAGGTATATAATGCAAATAATTATCTTCATTTTTTTGGTTGTTGTTCAGTTGCTTCATTCATGTCTGATTATTTGTGACCCCATTCAGCAAATGATACTGGAGTAGTTTGCCATTTCATTCCCCAACTTATTTTATAGATGAGGAAACTTGATAAACAATGTCAAGTGATTTGCCTAGGGTCACACAACTAGTGAGTGTCTGAGGTCAGATTTGAACTCATCTTACTGACTCCAGGCTCAGAACTCTATCCCCTGAACCACTTAGCTGTACCTCCCTTTATAGAAAGGAAACCAAGACTCTGAATGGTTCTTAAGTGACTTATCCATAGGAAATGCTTATGGTGGAATTTGAACCCAAGTCTCCTTAACCTTGAGTCCAATACTACCTTTCCCCAGGAAATGTCCTCTGTCATGACAGAGTTCAATCCTGGAGTGATTGGTCTCCCCTTCCTCCCTTTGTTTATTTCTCATTAAAAAGAGAGAACAACTGATAAACATCCTGGAGAGGTGCATCATGGGTCTTTGTTAGCCTCATAGGGTCCAAGAATTAAAAAAGACTTTAGAGGTCACCAAGTCCAACATATACCCAAGGCTTGAATCTGTTCTATAATATCTCTGCCAAGTGATAATCCAGTCTTTGTTTAAACACATTTAGCAAAGGGAAATTCACTAATTCCTTATTCATCTAGAAAGGTCTATTTGAAAATTTTTTTCTTATGTCAAGCTGAAATCTTTCTTCTAAGTTCCACTCACTGCCCTAGAAGAATCAGTGTGGTGTAGCAGAAATGGCCCAGGAGTCATCTCAAATTCTGCCTGGGATGCTACCTGTGTGATGTTGAGCAAAACACATTTTTACCCCCTCATTTTTCTCTTCTGCAAGATGCAGGTGTCTAAATCTAAGATCCCTAACAATCCTAGTTTGGATCTCTGAGGTTAATCAGTGTGGTGCACCCACTGTAACCCCAATAAATATTTTGTTCAACAGTGACTATGCATGAAACTCTGTGCTATGCAGATCAGATTTTACATGTGTATATATGTGTATATATATTCATGTATTTATGAATGAACATATGTGTGTTTATGTGTGCATGTGTATATATGTGTACACAGACAAAAAATCTGATCTGCCTAGCACGGTGCTCTGTTACACACACACACACACACACACACACACACACACACACACACGTCTGCAGGGAATTGCACTTGTTCTCTCTCTTCTTCCCAACTTGGAAAGACCCTAATATCTCTTCCAATTAAAAATAAGATTGCCTATTTTGTATCCTAGTTAATTGTTTTCTTTTAATTAATTGGGCTTGTTGGATTGTTTTTCATGCATAAAAATCTCTCTCCCCCTGTATTCAGCCTTCAACCCTAAGCTGAGGAGGTCTGGTGCTGATTTGTTATGCAGTTGTCATGCATTGCTTAATAAACTGAGATGCTCAGAAGCTTGAACCTTTGTTCCCTCAGTCTTTTCATTTTTTACAAGCTATGTGTGTGTTAAATGTATATATACACATGTTACACATATAAAGCTATATACATACAACTACTTTGTACAGAATACTGTTCTAGCACAGTGTTCTGTTACATGCACATATGCACATTGCATATCTATATACATGCTCCACATATCTTCACACATGCAACTATGTACAAAACACTGCTAGACTGGTCAGATTTTATGTGTAGATATAACTTTCATATGAATATATGACTTTTATATATGCATACAGCATATATGTATACATATATATATTTGTGTGTGTAAGTGCAAACATAAATCTTTCTAAAATAAAATATAGTCCATGTCTGCATGGATCCCACAATCTATTAAAGGAACATGACGATGAACTTATAAAAATAATTCAAAAGAATTTATCATTAGCAACTAAAAAGGGTACAAATGCTATGTAAGGTCCTTTGAGGGTGGAATGGAATTGAAGGTTGTGGAAATCTTCATGGAAGGATGACATAGGAGGGAAATTATGTGTAGTCTAGTCTTAGTGTGTGTCAAAGACAGTAGCAGTTATAAGACTAGAAAGATAGAATGTAGGCAGACTGTGGAGGGCCTTGAATGGAAACAGGGAGCCACTGAAGGGATCTGAGCAGAGAAGGGACATGGTCAAATTCATGCTTGAGGAAGGTTAGTCTAGCAATAACGTAAAACTGATGAAATTAGAACGAGGAAAATTGGTTGGGAGGCATCAATGAGACATCATTAGTATGTCTTAAATTTAGTCTGAGATGGAGATATGAAATTTAGGAAAGGAGGAGTTTAGCTCCATAGGGATAATAGTTGTAGTTGTCTGAATGAACGAGATCAAGAGGCAGTATAGAGACAAGAGGAGAGGATGTAAGACAGAACGTGGCAAATAACAACATTAGGGAGTCTGTTAAGAGGAGGAACCAGCAAAGAAGTCAGAGAAATAGATTTAGAAAAGAGAATCAGGATAATGCAATATATTGGAACCAAGAAAGAAAGCATATTCAGGAAGGAGGCACTGATCAATACGGTCAAAAGTTTCAAAGAGGTCAAGGGGAATGAGGGACTGAGAAAGGGCTTTTGGCCTTGGTGGCATCTTCTGAGGGAGCAGAGGACAGAGCCCCTCAGCTTGTCCATACTGCAGTTGTTCAACTCTTTGAAGACCCTCGTCTGTTTTCTCTTTTCCATGCTAAGTGTCATCAGTCCTCAGTGACATAGTTTCCCATTTCCTCACCATCTTGGTTGTCTTTCTCTTGACATTCTCCAGCTTGTTATTGCTCCTTCTAAACTGTATAGAACTGAACACTCCTGGGGAAGAGGTCTGATCAGCACAAAACATAGGGTGAGGTCTCCTTCCTATTCTGTTCATTATACTTGTGCTAAAGTGACGTAACATTGCATTAGCTTTTTCTGCAAAGACTTCACACTGTTCATTCATAGTGAGCTCTTAGTCCACTAAGCTTCTCAGTTCTTTACCCCCCACATTATATTTAATTCTGTGCTTGTACAGCTGATTTTTTTTTAAACCTAAGTGCAGAGTTCTGTTACTTTTGGGCTTATTTAAATTTCATCTTGTTAGGTTTAGCCTATGTTGTATTTCCAATCTATTGATCTCTTTGGATCTCATATCTGTTGACCAACATATCTGCCATATACTAGGCTGCACAATGGATAGGGCACTAGACCTGCAGTCAGGAAGACCTCAGTTCAAATCCAGCCTGAGACATTTACTTGCTGTGTGACCCTGGGCAAATAACTTATCTCTGCCTCAGTTTCCATAACTATGAAATGTGGATACTAATAGCACCTGCCTCCCAGGATTGTTGTGAAGATTAAAAGGGGTAAGGTTTGTAATTCCTTAGCACAGTGCCTGGCACATAGTAGGCATTAAATATGTGCTTGTTTCCTTCCTTCCTTCCTTTAAAAAAAATAAGTGAAATTACTTTCACTTATGCACTTGTGATCCTCAGAGGATCATAAATTCTGTTAGTGAGAGTCTGTCTGATGCCATAACTCACTGCTCCTCTCCCCATTTACAGATTTGTTAACACTTTGGACAAGGGAGTGAATATCTCCTTGGGCAAAGGCAACATTGTCACTGTCGGTGAAAACTATAGTGTGTCTTCTTACAGAAATTTGGAAAGGGGAGAGTAAGTACCTTAACCTCAAAGGTATTTATATGAGGGGTAGGATATTTGTATAATGCTTCACAAATTTCACTGTATGGCCAGCTTCCAGTTTTCCATGCAGTTGTCAGCTCTGTTCACCTTCTCATAACCATGTGGATACAGTTCTCCCTGGAGAGTGGAATGTGGTTGGTCTGATCCCATGTTCTCCTTTCCCTCCACCCCTTAGATACCATTATGTGCCATGTAGGGCAGATGATGAGAAATTCTTCCTAGACCTGGGCTTGCTTGACTTTGGTGCTGCATATACAGTCTTCATTGTTAAGGTGAGTTCCCATCTCTCCAATAGCGAAGGCACTGAAGGTTGAAGACACTATCGTTGGTCCTTGAGTTGTGGTCAATAAAGGGATGCCAGGCAGATAAGGCTGAACATGAGATACACAGCTAGACATCATCATACAGCTTTCCTGCTTCCACTCCCAAGAGATAATAAAGGGTCCCCCCAAAAGTGGAACAATCATCTGGGTCCCCATCGTGTGCTTGTGATTTTTTTCCCTTTTTATCTAGGGGGTGGAAGGTAGGGAGGTTTCCTATTGTGCTTCACTGTGACTCAGTGAGACAATATGGTATAGTGGAAAGAATATTAGATTTGGAGTCAGAGGACTTGGATTTAAATTCTGTCTCTGCTGCATTCTACCTGTGAGACCTAGGATTTTTTTTGATCTCTAGACATCAGTTTTCTCATCTAGAGAAGATGCATTGGACAAGATTATCTCTGAGATCCCTTCTAGTTTTAAATTCCATTAGAAAAATCTAAAACAAAAAAAGAGGTTGGAGGGTGAGGTGCATCTTAAAATAAATAAATCTAAGCTCCTCACCATGAGAAGGCACCATGGGGCAGGTAGCACAGTGGATAGGTTGCTGGGTCTGAAGTAAGGCTCATCTTCTTGAGTTCAAATCCAGCCTTAGATACTTACTAGCTGTGTGACCCTGGGCAAGTCACTTAACCCTCTTTGCTTCAGTTCCTCATCTGTAAAATGAGCAAGAGAAGAAAATGTCAAACCTCTCCGGTGTCTTTGCTAAGAAAACCCCAGACAGGGTCACAAAGAGTGGGACATAACTGAAAACAACTGAACAACAATCTCGCTATGACAAGAGTTAGGACTAGAGTTAGAAACCTAAGACATGGTACCCCTGTACCTTCAACAGATGGCATTCAGTCAATATACTTGGAAAGATATCAAGGCATAGTGGGAAGAGCAATGGATTTAGATTCTAGATACATTTGAGTTTGAATCCCAGCTCTGACACTTTACCTCTGACATATTACCCAGCTCTGACACTTTACAAGACTAGAAATTAAAAGTTGGAGAAGATCTAGTAATTACTTTTCCTCTATCCCTGTCAAATTACTGTTTTGCCTACATAGTAGGACTAAGTGCTTCCTCTATCTGGTTCATCATCACTGCGCCCCTGGAGAAGAAGATATCTAATGAATTAAAAATGATCTCCTCTACAAATTTGTACTTTGCACTATCCATTGATGTTGGGTAGATGTGTGTGACTGGGATAGCTAATCAATGTGTTTCCTTTCTCCTCTTTTGTAGAAGTCCGGAAAAGGTCCCTGGGCCTGGAAAACCAAGAATATACCAGCCAACAAGGTGTCCATCTTGTGGCAGATGCCACAATATGTGCTTATCACAGCTGGGGATGTCATGTTCTCTGTCACCAGCTTTGAATTCACTTACACCGAGGTAAGCATTTCTAGCAATTGACTCATGGAACTGAAAGGAACAAATTAAGAATTCAGAGTTGATGATTTTGAGACCTGAAACTTCCCCAATCAAATCCCCCTTCTCTTATCTGTGACCTTGCACAGAAAGCCAGCTCTGTATGCAGATATACCTTAATGCAGCTTATCTATTTGGTTTTGAGGAGAGTTCACCAAAATAAGGCCAAAACCAAATCAAGCAATCAATTTACCTAATCTCTTTGATAGAGGCCTCATGAACCCTGCAGCTTCTTTGTTTATCTCATTTCCTTCTGTCCTTTCCAGGCTCCTCCCAGTATGAAGTCTGTGCTACAGGCAGCCCGGATGCTGACGGTCTCCATAGGAAACTTTATTGTGCTCATTGTGGCAAAGTCTGTTTTTCTGATACAGGTAAATTTCCAAATTCTGGGTCATGGGTCTTGTGGTTAAAATGATAGTATTGCTCTCTAATGCTTAAGCCTCAGCAGATTCTAAATTCTACTATGTAGACAGAATTCTCTATCAAGTGATGTGGTTTTCCATAGGGTCATCCCAGTCAAGTGAATGTGCCTATACAAGAATGTGGAGTGGGTATCAGGACGGTGATGGGATAGAAACCTGAAGGTTGCATCACCCACATGTTGCCATCACTCAGTGACTGGAGGGGAAATGGCTTGGTGACTGAGAGGGGGCAAAGAACTGAGGGGCCACACTCTGGAGATAAGCTCCCTGTTTTTTTCTTCATTTGTTGTGTGGTAAGAATAGAATTCACGATTTTCTTGTAATAATCCTGCAAGGTAGCTAGTAAAACTATCCTCATTCTGTAGATGACAAAACCTAGGCACAGAGTAGTACCTCCTCCAAGTGACTTATCCAAGGTTAAACAGTTCATGGCTCATAGAACCAAGATTTTAATTCAGGTCTTCTGAGTCCAAATCCCACATTCTTTCCACTTGCACTGTATTACTTCCCACTACGCCAGGTTCCCGTGTGTGTCAGAATAGATGTCCGACCTTCTCTCTAGCTGTTCTCCAAAATCCAAACAGTATAAAATAGAGGGTTGTCAAATTCTCATATATACATACCTATACATATGTCTATATGTGTACACATATCTATTTATATACATGTGTATATATATAATATATATAAATATATGTCTGTATGTAGTTATACACATAGATGTATGTATATATGCATGTATACATACATATATTATTTACATACATATATACTTACGTGTATATATGTGTGCATAAGCTATCTGCTCCCTAAGGACAGAAAATAGGAATGTTGGTCTGATATCTTTAGATATCTTTGGAATAGAATAGAAAGATAAAATCCAAGAACCACAAGGGCCCAATTTCTCCCAACCCATGGCTCCTAGCAGGGATTTTCTGTCTCTAAGCACAAAGATCAGAGTCTTCCTGATCTTAAAAACCTCCATTAAAGTGATTTCCACAGCTTTTCCTCCTCACCTATTCCCTATCAAAGATGAGTGACTCTCGTCATCAGGCAGTTTGTTACATTCAAACTGGTGTCCAGTCCTTTCAATCATATCTGACTCTCTGTGATCCCATTTGGGGTTTTCTTGGCAAAGGTACTACAGCAGTTTGCCATTTCTTTCTCTAGCTCATTTTACAGATGACGAAACTGAGGCAATCAGGGTTAAGAGGCTTGCCCAGGGTCACACAAGTTGGAAGTGTCTGGAAGCCTGATTTGAAGTCACAAAGATGAATTTTCCCGACTCCAGGGCCAGTACCATAACTACTGACCACCTAGCTGCCCTACCTCTAGGTGCCTCCAAATTGATTTTTTATCTCATTTTCTCTTATTTTGAACACAGTAAAGGAAACTAACATTACAGGGGCCTTTTTCTGAGATTTCACAGAACTTTCATCTTTCCAGGGAGGGACAAATTTTTCCTCATGAAAAAACTGGAGCAGTCACAGAAAGTCAACACAGCTTCTGAGAAGTACCTCCAGAGCATGAGGGCAGAAAGCCTGCTGATGGAGAAGAGCTGATTTCTTTCACAGACAAGTGTTTACAGTCAGGGAAATGAGCCGGTTGTATCAGTCTTTTCAGTTGTCACTTTGAGAACCACTCTCGGTTTAAAAATTTCTTGTTCATTTTTATTTCAAACTTAACAAACGACATAAAACAAGCATTTTTATATACATAGAAGAGAAGATTGCAGATCTCTGTTTTGCACAGCTATGAGAAGCAATTGAACCTTCCCTGTGACCTCCAGCTTGGGATTCTCGGAATCATTCTTTTCCTAGATATCTACTTGGTTTCCTGTGGAACCTGGATGGGAATGAGCTTGTTTCCTGGGCTCTCCCCATTTTCTTTAATAACTTCTCCCATGCACCTCACCACGATGCTTATTATAGCTGTGTTTTCTAACCAGTTCCTGTTCTTCTCTTTTCTTAGTGGACTGAATTCATCTTCTTTTCTGGTCTGCTATTTGTCGTCTGCTTCATCTTCTCCATTATGGGCCACTATTACACCCCCACAAATCAAGGAAAGAAGAAAACCCAGAAGAAATTTCCTGACGTAGAATCTGGGGATCTCCTTGTGACCCAGCAGCTCTAATACCTCTTGGACCTTTTCCTGTTCTCCAGACCAAATCCCTTATTCCGTCAGTCCCATACGGCATTCCTGGATGGAAATTGTCTCTCTCCAGTTGAAGGCTTGGCACAGCCTTCCCTCTGCCAGTGGCATGAGAGGGAATCAGTTAGTATACAGGGATGAACTCAGGGCTTCCAGAAGTGAGCATCCAAACAAGTCTGAGGAGTCAGCTAACTTACCTTCACCTCATTGTGCAACTCTGGCAAAGGCTCTGGACACTCTGTGACTCGGTTTTTTAGTTTGTACAATAAGTACAATATGCGGCTAAATTCTGGGCAGATGATGAATGTTTTGCTGTCCAAAGGAACATGAAAAACACAATAAAGTGCCCATTAATGGGTTTGTAACTGCCTTTGGAAAGTTGGGATCATGTAGTGGAGGCATGTATGGAACTCAAACACAGCTAAGTGGGGACACTTTAATGAGTATCTGTCCTTTGCTAAATTTTAATATTAAGTGAGGGGTTTATTAGAGGGAATAATCCCAGAAAACTATAGAACTAGTGTTATGATAACCAGGTGAGTAGTAAGTACCATGTGCCTAAAGTTGTGGTAACCCTTTTGGGGAATTCAGAGTGGAACAGGTGGCTTTCCTTCTAGGATGTTAATATCTAGCTAGGCATTCAAAAAAAATATATGTTTGGGTTTGTAAACCTGGCTCTTTAGAGGCTATTTCTTCCTATTTACTATGCCTTTAGTTTGGATAGCTCTTACCAAATGAATAATGGGTAGATGATTGCAGCTAGGTGAACCAGCTGGTCTGGCTTGTAAAACATAAAACATATTAGCATTCATAACAACCAATTAAGCTTTTTATTAAAAAATTATTAAGTATTTACTAATCACTCAATTCTAGCATTTGCATGAAAACTTCAAAAGAAAGATACAATTTAGAATAAAATTAAAATTATATGTAATATGGTACTTTTCTCCTTAAACTCCAACTCTTAAACATGACTTTTTCTAAAAGGTTGGCTAAATAAAAAGTTTCTTGGAATTGAAAGACTCAGCACCAGAGTCCCACAGAACATAGTTTAAGAAATGCTGATTTAGAGAACCATGTAGGGATTGACTGTGGTGGATTCAGAATTCAAAGAAAGGAATGATCAATGTAGGCTCTAATAGCGGGAGAAGTCTTCTTGGAAGATGTGAGATATAGGCTGAAGTCACTGACAGTTCCGAGCTTAAAGAGATGTATCAATGGTTTGGAGCCAGTCTTCAAATTCTGGGAAAGTAAGTATATAAGCAATGAGGTTTCTTTTGGGGGTACCTACGAATATTAGGTTTGGGGTATTCTGGACTCATAAATTGTTGATTCCTCAGGGGCCCTGTTTCTAGGGTCCATAAAAGAGTAAGACTAAGCATGAAAAACAAATGAACTTGGATATACATGGGAAACATCAGAATATTTCTCTGATAGCTAGAAAAGTTCTCTTTGAACTCTTTCCAGAGTACTTAGGTGGTACCATCTGGTTTCTTTATTGTACCAAATTCTCAAACAATGGGATAGTAATAACTTTACTGGAATGAATACTGTGACCCTAAGGGAAAAAAAAAATGTGTTCAAATGAAAAGATCACTGGGTCAAGAATCAGGGGAATTTGTCTCCAGGCCGTTTTTATCACTGAGCAGCACTGTGATCGTATGTAACTTAATGCCTCAGTTTTCAAAGCCATCAAGAGGCAACAGTGATGTCTGCCTTGGTTACTTAAAAGTTCATTGTTTATACATCTCTCCCTGCAAGACCCTAAAAATGCCACCACCCCCACTCAGAAGCCTCTGAGTCCTATTTCATTCCCCCTCTGTCGTACAGTCTCACAACTTTTCTCAATTTTCCCTTAGCAATCTCTACTGAATTTATTCTATTGCATTCCCATTCCTACTATGACCACCATGCCTGGACCCTTCTACTCCCAACAACATTCTAGCTGATTTCCCTGCTCCCAGTCCCTCACCATTCCAATAAATCATGCATATTTCAGAGTAGTTTTTCCCAAAACACCTTGTCAGTCTCCTGCTCATCATCTGTAATAACTTCCCATTGCCCATGATTTCTAGTCTTAAAATCATCTTAGTATTTAAGATGTTCAAGAACTGGGCCCCACTCTACCTAATCAACATAGTGCCTGGCACAGAGTAATCTTTAAAATACTTAACCAACAATGACCCAGGAGTCAGGAGGACCTGAGTTCAAATTTAGCCTCAGGTACTTACTAGCTGTGTAACCCTGGGCAAATCCCTTAATCCAGATTGCTTTACACATACACACACACACACACACACACACACACACAGCATGCTTGTTAACTGAAATAACTTTATTTCACCGTACTCTCTAAGATGAACACTCTGCCTTTCCTCCTACTCTAGACCACGCCTCTTTCACTCCCTTCAGGCATTTTATCTACCTTTCTCATGATATTATTCTTCCTAAAATGACCACTTCACACCTGCATTGAAGCTGCCACAGGGGAGAGGGAGGCACCACATAAAGACTGACTCTGTTTATGGTGCTCTCCACTTCCATATTCATACTATCCATACTTCAAGCCACACTTACACAAGGAAGACTTTTCTAATTACTCACTGTTCTCTCCTCTTCCAGACCTCCTGTAACTTTCAGTCTGTATTGTTAATAATTATCAAATTGCTTCTTGTCTATAGGTTATCTCAACTGTCCAATAAACTACCAGAGACAGGGCTTCTTTCTAGCCCCCACAATGCTACGATAGCACAATGCACATAGTAAATCTTCTTTCTTTCTTTTTTTTTTTTAATTGACGAAAACCTGAGTTATCCCTGGTAGAATCAGCAGTAGAAAGGCTTGCTATTTCTAGATTTGAATGGCATTAGAGTGAAGGTCCCTAAATTTCAGGAGTTACCAGGAGCTGTTCTGAGGAACAGTCATGGGTAAAGCTATCATTGAGCCTCCAGGTCTGAGGGTGAATGAGGACACAGTCAACCAGGCCTTACGGTATTACCAAGAAAATTAACCCAGTAGGGGATGGAGATGGGCATAGTAGGGGGAGAAAGATTGGGTGGCTTAGTAAAGTTAGATTTCTGACAAAAAGAACTTAGAGTAGAATGCTAATAATTTTGTTGGACATTGGGAGATCAGGCAACCAGAAAATTATGAGTCTCTCTCTGCAGTGTTTCTTCAGAGAGCACAGTTTCACTTAAACATTTACTAAGTACGATCTAAGGCTATGAAGACAAACATGAAAGTCTGTATCCTTGAGGAAATCACAGTACAACATATACACAAATAAATACAAGATAATTTAAGGGGAGAAAAAGCATGAACTACTGTAGGGAATGTAACCCTTCAATCAATTCAATTAAACCTTTATATAGCATCTACAATTTCCAGAGCACTGTGCTAGATGTTGGGAAATACAGTGATAAATAACACAGTCCGTATCTTTGAGGAGTTTACATTTTGGTGTATGTTTATGTATATGTGTGTGTGTGTGTATTACATACAAAAGTAACATACAAAATGAAAAAAGTGATCAAAAAAATACAGTCTTACAGGAGAAATGAAAGGGAAATTTTATACACAGCTGTAGGGAGTAGAAAAGACTTCATGAAGACATAACCTTTGAGTTAATGTCTTGGAGGACAAATATAATTTCAATATGCAGAGGTGGGGATGGGGGGTGGGGACATTTCAGATGTGTTAAAGGCAAGTGTGAATCTTTCCTTACCCTGTGCTAAGGAATTGCAATTAAAAGTCCTATCCTCTCCTTTACATGTAAGGTGCTAAAAAGAATTGTCAGATTTGATTGCTGGGACAGTCTCAGTGATCTTTGAGAAACCATGGAGGACCAGCAGAGGTAGATATGATAACATAGTAGAAGGGCAAATGTCTCAACTTTCTTCTTTTTTTTTTAACTTTTTATTTATCTATTTATTTATTTATTTTAATTTATTTATTTAACTTTTTACATTCATTTTCACAAAATTTTGGGTTCCAAATTTTCTCCCCATTTGTCTCCTCCCCCCCACCCCAAAACACCAAGCAATCTAATTTTCCCTATCTCCAATCTGCCCTCTCTTCGGTCATCCCTCCCTTCTCTTGTCCCCATCTTCTCTTTTGTCCTGCAGGGCCAGATGACTTTCTATCCCCATTGACTGTATTTCTTATTTCCTAGTAGCAACAACAATAATACTCGACAGTTGTTCCTAAAACTTTGAGTTCCAAATTCTCCCCCATCCCTCCCTCCCCACCCATTCCCTTTGGGAAGGCAGGCAATTCAATATAAGCCATATCTGTGTAGTTTTGCAAATGACTTCGATAATAGTCATGTTGTGTAAGACTAATTGTATTTCCCTCCATCCTATTCTGCCCCCCCATTGTTTCTATTCTGGCATAGAAGAGAAGATTGCAGATCTCTGTTTTGCACAGCTATGAGAAGCAATTGAACCTTCCCTGTGACCTCCAGCTTGGGATTCTCGGAATCATTCTTTTCCTAGATATCTACTTGGTTTCCTGTGGAACCTGGATGGGAATTAGCTTGTTTCCTGGGCTCTCCCCATTTTCTTTAATAACTTCTCCCATGCACCTCACCACGATCCTTATTATAGCTGTGTTTTCTAACCAGTTCCTGTTCTTCTCTTTTCTTAGTGGACTGAATTCATCTTCTTTTCTGGTCTGCTATTTGTCGTCTGCTTCATCTTCTCCATTATGGGCCACTATTACACCCCCACAAATCAAGGAAAGAAGAAAACCCAGAAGAAATTTCCTGACGTAGAATCTGGGGATCTCCTTGTGACCCAGCAGCTCTAATACCTCTTGGACCTTTTCCTGTTCTCCAGACCAAATCCCTTATTCCATCAGTCCCATACGGCATTCCTGGATGGAAATTGTCTCTCTCCAGTTGAAGGCTTGGCACAGCCTTCCCTCTGCCAGTGGCATGAGAGGGAATCAGTTAGTATACAGGGATGAACTCAGAAGTGAGCATCCAAACAAGTCTGAGGAGTCAGCTAACTTACCTTCACCTCATTGTGCAACTCTGGCAAAGGCTCTGGACACTCTGTGACTCGGTTTTTTAGTTTGTACAATAAGTACAATATGCGGCTAAATTCTGGGCAGATGATGAATGTTTTGCTGTCCAAAGGAACATGAAAAACACAATAAAGTGCCCATTAATGGGTTTGTAACTGCCTTTGGAAAGTTGGGATCATGTGGTGGAGGCATGTATGGAACTCAAACACAGCTAAGTGGGGACACTTTAATGAGTATCTGTCCTTTGCTAAATTTTAATATTAAGTGAGGGGTTTATTAGAGGGAATAATCCCAGAAACTATAGAACTAGTGTTATGATAACCAGGTGAGTAGTAAGTACCATGTGCCTAAAGTTGTGGTAACCCTTTTGGGGAATTCAGAGTGGAACAGGTGGCTTTCCTTCTAGGATGTTAATATCTAGCTAGGCATTCAAAAAAAATATATGTTTGGGTTTGTAAACTTGGCTCTTTAGAGGCTATTTCTTCCTATTTACTATGCCTTTAGTTTGGATAGCTTTTACCAAATGAATAATGGGTAGATGATTGCAGCTAGGTGAACCAGCTGGTCTGGCTTGTAAAACATAAAACATATTAGCATTCATAACAACCAATTAAGCTTTTTATTAAAAAATTATTAAGTATTTACTAATCACTCAATTCTAGCATTTGCATGAAAACTTCAAAAGAAAGATACAATTTAGAATAAAATTAAAATTATATGTACTATGGTATTTTTCCCCTTAAACTCCAACTCTTAAACATGACTTTTTCTAAAAGGTTGGCTAAATAAAAAGTTTCTTGGAACAGAAAGACTCAGCACCAGAGTCCCACAGAACATAGTCTAAGAAATGCTGATTTAGAGAACCATGTAGGGATTGACTGTGGTGGATTCAGAATTCAAAGAAAGGAATGATCAATGTAGGCTCTAATAGCTGGAGAAGTCTTCTTGGAAGACGTGAGATATAGGCTGAAGTCACTGACAGTTCTGAGCTTAAAGAGATGTATCAATGGTTTGGAGCCAGTCTTCAAATTCTGGGAAAGTGAGTATGTAAGCAATGAGGTTTCTTTTGGGGGTACCTATGAATATTAGGTTTGGGGTATTCTGGACTCATAAATTGTTGATTCCTCAGGGGCCCTGTTTCTAGGGTCCATAAAAGAGTAAGACTAAGCATGAAAAACAAATGAACTTGGATATAAATGGGAAACATCAGATTATTTCTCTGATAGCTAGAAAAGTTCTATTTGAACTCTTTCCAGAGTACTTAGGTGGTACCATCTGGTTTCTTTATTGTACCAAATTCTCAAACAATGGGATAGTAATAACTTTACTGGAATGAATACTGTGACCCTAAGGGAAAAAAAAAAATGTGTTCAAATGAAAAGATCACTGGGCCAAGAATCAGGGGAATTTGTCTCCAGGCCGTTTTTATCACTGAGCAGCACTGTGATCGTATGTAACTTAGTGCCTCAGTTTTCAAAGCCATCAAGAGGCAACAGTGATGTCTGCCTTGGTTACTTAAAAGTTCATTGTTTATACATCTCTCCCTGCAAGACCCTAAAAATGCGACCACCCCCACTCGGAAGCCTCTGAGTCCTATTTTATTCCCCCTCTGTTGTACAGTCTCACAACTTTTCTCAATTTTCCCTTAGCAATCTCTACTGAATTTATTCTATTGCATTCCCATTCCTACTATGACCACCATGCCTGGACCCTTCTACTCCCAACAACATTCTAGCTGATTTCCCTGCTCCCAGTCCCTCACCATTCCAATAAATCATGCATATTTCAGAGTAGTTTTCCCAAAACACCTTGTCAGTCTCCTGCTCATCATCTATAATAACTTCCCATTGCCCATGATTTCTAGTCTTAAAATCATCTTAGTATTTAAGATGTTCAAGAACTGGGCCCCACTCTACCTAATCAACATAGTGCCTGGCACAGAGTAATCTCTTTAAAATACTTAACCAACAATGACCCAGGAGTCAGGAGGACCTGAGTTCAAATTTAGCCTCAGGTACTTACTAGCTGTGTAACCCTGGGCAAATCCCTTAATCCAGATTGTTTTACACACACACACACACACACACACACACACACACACACACACACACACGGCATGCTTGTTAACTGAAATAACTTTATTTCACCATACTCTCTAAGATGAACACTCTGCCTTTCCTCCTACTCTAGACCACGCCTCTTTCACTCCCTTCAGGCATTTTATCTACCTTTCTCATGATATTATTCTTCCTAAAATGACCACTTCACACCTGCATTGAAGCTGCCACAGGGGAGAGGGAGGCACCATATAAAGACGGACTCTGTTTATGGTGCTCTCCACTTCCATATTCATACTATCCATACTTCAAGCCACACTTACACAAGGAAGACTTTTCTAATTACTCACTGTTCTCTCCTCTTCCAGACCTCCTGTAACTTTCAGTCTGTATTGTTAATAATTATCAAATTGCTTCTTGTCGATAGGTTATCTCAACTGTACAATAAACTACCGGAGACAGGGCTTCTTTCTAGCCCCCACAATGCTACGATAGCACAATGCACATAGTAAATCTTCTTTCTTTTTTTTTTTTTAATTGAAGAAAACCTGAGTTATCCCTGGTAGAATCAGCAGTAGAAAGGCTTGCTATTTCTAGATTTGAATGGCATTAGAGTGAAGGTCCCTAAATTTCAGGAGTTACCAGGAACTGTTCTGAGGAATAGTCATGGGTAAAGCTATCATTGAGCCTCAAGGTCTGAGGGTGAATGAGGACACAGTCAACCAGGCCTTATGGTATTACCAAGAAAATTAACCCAGTAGGGGATCCTGGAGATGGGCATAGTAGGGGGAGAAAGATTGGGTGGCTTAGTAAAGTTAGATTTCTGACAAAAAGAACTTAGAGTAGAATGCTAATAATTTTGTTGGACATTGGGAGATCAGGCAACCAGAAAATTATGAGTCTCTCTCTGCAGTGTTTCTTCAGAGAGCACAGTTTCACTTAAATATTTATTAAGTACGTTCTAAGGCTATGAAGACAAACATGAAAGTCTCTATCCTTGAGGAAATCACAGTACAACATATACACAAATAAATACAAGATAATTTAAGGAGGGAAAAAGCATGAACTACTGTAGGGAATGTAACCCTTCAATCAATTCAATTAAACCTTTATATAGCATCTACAATTTCCAGAGCACTGTGCTAGATGTTGGGAAATACAGTGATAAATAACACAGTCCGTATCTTTGAGGAGTTTACATTTTGGTGTATGTTTATGTATATGTGTGTGTGTGTGTGTGTGTGTATTACATACACAAGTAACATACAAAATGAATAAAGTGATCAAAAAAATACAGTCTTACGGGAGAAATGAAAGGGAAATTTTATACACAGCTGTAGGGAGTAGGAAAGACTTCATGAAGACATAACCTTTGAGTTAATGTCTTGGAGGACAAATATAATTTCAATATGCAGAGGTGGGGATGGGGGTGGGGACATTTCAGATGTGTTAAAGGCAAGTGTGAATCTTTCCTTACCCTGTGCTAAGGAATTGCAATTAAAAGTCCTATCCTCTCCTTTACATCTAAGGTGCTAAAAGAATTGTCAGATTTGATTGCTGGGACAGTCTCAGTGATCTTTGAGAAACCATGGAGGACCAGCAGAGGTAGATATGATAACATAGTAGAAGGGCAAATGTCTCAACTTTCTTCTTTTTTTTTTAACTTTTTATTTATCTATCTATTCATTTATTTATTTATTTTAATTTATTTATTTAACTTTTTACATTCATTTTCACAAAATTTTGGGTTCCAAATTTTCTCCCCATTTGTCCCCTCCCCCCACCCCAAAACACCAAGCAATCTAATTTTCCCTACCTCCAATCTGCCCTCTCTTCTGTCATCCCTCCCTTCTCTTGTCCCCATCTTCTCTTTTGTGCTGCAGGGCCAGATGACCTTCTATTCCCCATTGACTGTATTTCTTATTTCCTAGTAGCAACAACAATAATACTCGACAGTTGTTCCTAAAACTTTGAGTTCCAAATTCTCCCCATCCCTCCCTCCCCACCCATTCCCTTTGGGAAGGCAGGCAATTCAATATAAGCCATATCTGTGTAGTTTCGTAAATGACTTCGATAATAGTCATGTTGTGTAAGACTAATTGTATTTCCCTCCATCCTATTCTGCCCCCCCATTGTTTCTATTCTGTCTTTTGATCCTGTCCCTCCCTGAGTGTTGACTTCAAATTGCTCCCTCCTCCCATTGCCCTCCCTTCCATCATCCCCCTACCCTGCTTATCTCCTTCTCCCCCACCTTCCCTGTATTGTAAGATAGGTTTTCATACCAAAATGAGTGTGCATTTTATTCCTTCCTTTAGTCGAATGTGATGAGGGTAAACTTCATGTTTTTTTCTCAGCTCTCCTCTTTTTCCCTCCACTAAAAAGTCTCCTGCTTGCCTCTTGAATGGGATATAATTTGCCCCATTCCATTTCACCCTCTCTCCTCCCCCTACATTTCTCTCTCACCATTTACCTTAATTTCTTTTAAGGTATGGTCCCATTCTATTCAATTCACTCTGTGCTCTCTGTCTCTGTGTGTGCGTGCATGCGTGTACGTGTGTGTGTGTGTGTGTGTGTATGTGTGTGTGTGGTCCCACCAACTACCCAGATACTGAAAAGTTTTAAGAGTTACAAATATTGTCTTTCCATGTAGAAATGTAAACAGTTCACTTTTGGTAAGTCCCTTATGACTTCTCTTTGCTGTTTACTTTTTCATGCTTCTTCTCATTCTTGTGTTTGAAAGTCAAATTTTCTTTTCAGCTCTGGTCTTTTCATCAAGAATGCTTGAAAGTCCTCTGTTTCATTGAAAGACCATATTTTCCCGTGAAGTAGTATACTCAGTTTTTCTGGGTAGGTGATTCTTGGTTTGAGTCCTAGTTCCTTTGACTTCTGGAATATCCTTTTCCATGCCCTTTGATCCCTTAATGTAGAAGCTGCTAGATCTTGTGTTATCCTGATTGTATTTCCACAATACTGGAATTGTTTCTTTCTAGCTGCTTGCAATATTTTCTCCTTGACCTGGGAATTCTGGAATTTGGCCACAATGTTCCTAGGAGTTTCTCTTTTTGGATCTCTTTCAGGTGGTGATCGATGGATTCTTTCAATACTTATTTTGCCCTCTGGTTGTAGAATGTCAGGGCAGTTTTCCTTGATAATTTCATGAAAGATGATGTCTAGGCTCTTTTTTTGATCATGGCTTTCAGGTAGTCCCATAATTTTTAAATTGTCTCTCCTGGATCTATTTTCCAGGTCAGTTGTTTTTCCAATGAGATATTTCACATTCTCTTCCATTTTGTCATTCTTTTGGTTTTGTTTTTGGTTTCTTGGTTTCTCAGAAAGTCATTAGCCTCTATCTGTTCCATTCTAATCTTGAGAGAACTATTTTCTTCAGTGAGCTTTTGAACCTCTTTTTCCATTTGGCTAATTCTGCTTTAGAAAGGATTCTTCTCCTCATTGGCTTTTTGAACCTCTTTTGCCAATTGAGTGAGCCTATTTTTCAAGGTGTTATTTTCTTCAGCATTTTTTTGGGTCTCCTTTACCAAGGTATTGACCTGTTTTTCATGCTTTTCTTGCATCTTTCTCATTTCTCTTCCCAGTTTTTCCTCCACCTGTCTAACTTGATTTCCAAAATCCTTTTTGAGCTCTTCCATGGCCTGAGGCCATGGGATATCTATTTTGGATTTTTGGGATACAGAGGCCTTGACTTCTATGTCCTTCCCTGATGGTAAGCATTGTACTTCCTCATCAGAAAGGAAAGTAGGAAACATCTGTTCACCAAGAAAGTAACCTTCTATGGTCTTATTTTTTTTCCCTTTTCTGGGCATTTTCCCCGTCAGTTACTTGACTTCTGAGATTCCTTTCCACCCCCGCCTAGATCTGCCCAGCTAGTGCTTTGGGTCTGAGATTCAAATGCTGCCCCCCAGCCTCAGGGCTTTCAGTGGTGGGTGTAGCTGCTATTCAATGTGAGCTTAAGTTCTGGTGCTCAGGTGGGGGCAGGGCCGCCTCCCAGGCTCAGTTCCCTCAGAGGGTTTATGCTGAGACCTTCAGTAATGGATCTGAGGTCCTGCCTGCTTGGGGAGCCTGGATCTGCTGCTATCCCTGTCTCTGCTGCTGCCTCCCGAGGGAGTCCGATCTACGGAGACACCCCGTTCCCCTCTTGGCCAGCCCAGAAGTCTCTCTCACTGACCTGTAGCGCCTGTGGGTGGAGGGACATTTGTGGCTGCCGGAGATTCCGTCCTTGAAGCCTGCTCAGATCTGCTCCTCTGGGGCCTCCTGGGCAGGACTGGGCTCCACTGTCCGGTGCCTGACGGACCTTTTGGGTCAGTTTTTCAGGGCTCTCTGGAATGGAAATCTCTTCCACTGTGTGGCTGCATGGCTTCCACTGCTCCAGAATTTTTGGGGAGTTCTTTTTACAGGAAATTTATGGGCTGTGGATTCGGAGCTAGCATATGCGAGTCTTTCTACTCCGCCATCTTGGGTCCTCCCTGCGAACCTCACTTATATATCAGTCAAGTAAGGGTATGCTTTTTTGAGGGGAAGCATAGTGTAGAAATACAACAAAGTAAATGGGACTGGGCTCACAGATTTTCGCTGTTGTTAGTCCTTCTTGATGAGCGCCAATGACATCAGGAGGGTGGCATCTCGACTTGAAAGTGAACTGGATTTAAGTGAGGCAGGGCTGTGCAAAGCCATCAGCCTGACTCTCCGGCAGAGTCATCGGAGTCCACTGGCAAGACAAAGCTCAGGATGACCTGTGCGAGCCCTGGACACAGTGGGAGATGTTGGTCTTCCCCAGGTCTTAGTTTGTCTGAGGCTAGGTAAGAATTGAGGTAAAAGATGGTCTACTTTGCCTGCACAGTCAGGAGGGGAAGACCCTCAGAGTTGCTGCAAAGTGGTGAGGACAAGCAGAAAGAAGAGAGGCATTTAAGAAAGAGGCCAGACTTCAGGAAGGATTAGTCACAAGCAAAATAAACTTCAGCTAAGGAGAATTGACTACGAAGAGATAAAAGGAAAGAAAGGGCAAAACCAGTGACCTAGGCATGGGCTAGGTAAACAGGGTGAAGAGAAGACTGGGATTCTGTGGTAAAACTATAAATTACTCCTGTTGATTTCATTTCCCTTCTTTTGACATCATCTTTTTCCTTTGTGAAGGAGGGACAAAGAGATGGAACATTATAATAGGGCATGATGGTGGGAAAAACAAGCATACTAATCATAATCTTGAATGTAAATAGGGCATAAAAAGAGGGAGAGAACAAAAATCAATGTGAGAAAGAAATGGAGGAAAAAAACCAAACCAGACATTCACACATTTAAATAGGAATGGATTAACCTGTCGAGTAAATTGACAGGGGAACAGCAGAGTTGATAAGAAAAAAAAAACACCTCTAAAAATAAAGACACAGCATGATATGAAAATCTGGAAACAAATTTGACATTTCTCATTGATTCCAAAAAAGCAGACGTTATCATCATGCTATCAGATTAAACAAAAGGAAAATTTGCATTATCAAGATAAACAGAAAAACTACATCATGCTCAAACTTACCACAAACAATGAATATACATATTAATAAACGTAGACGACAAAAGTCACAGCATATGAATTATACGGCCAAGGTTAACTAAGTTACAAAAATACATAGAAAACAATATAATAACTTTAGGAGACTTTAATTTTCCTCCCTCAGAGCTAGATAATTATGACAGAAAGATAAATAAAAAGTAACATACAAACCTGAACCTGGATTTTTTGAAAAACCTAGATTTCAAAACCTGGTTTCCCTTGAATGGGATCATTAAAGAAAATGTATTTCTCAACATTATATTTTACCTTAAAAATAAACCATGTGATAGGGTACAGGAAAATTATAGATAATTTTTAAAACACACAAGTCTTGCTAATTGTGACACAATAAAAGTAATTAATTCATGGGATATCAACCAAAAATACAAGCCTAAGTGAAAACTTAATAAAAAAATCCTGAAAAAATGAGTGCATTAAAAAACAAAACGTAGAAATAATTGAAAAGGTGAAAAGAAAGATAATTATGAAAACACATATCAAAATTTATGGAACACAGCTAAGGCAGTCCTCAGAAGAAAGAACGCATATTAACAAAACCAGATAAAGGAAATTAATGAACTGGACATGCAATTTCAAAAACCAGAGCATCAACAAATGAACAAACACAAGAGAAGCACCAAGAAGAAAGCCTGAAAATTATAGAAGAAATGGTTTAAAAGGAAAACAGATGAGAGTAATGTTAAAGTTAGAAGTTAGTTTTTTTGGGGAAAATGCAACAAAATTATCAAACCTTTACTTATCCAAAAACGTGAGTAAATTAAAAATTAACAGAGAAGAAATAAAAGAAAATTTCAGAATCTACCATATTCAGTTATATGCTAGCAAAAATTAGAACAAAGTTCATGTAGGTCATTATGATATAGACACAGTATATGTATGTGTAATGTATGTACATTTACAATCTATCTCTGTGCAAAAGGGGTGATAACTACAAAGATATAAAATTACTCAAACTGACAGAACTTGAAATAGATATTCCAATCAATCTAATGTCAGAAAACAAATTGAATTAGCTATAAAAAAAATTATCAAAGAAAAGACCCTTGGTCCAGGTGTATTTAAAGATGAATTTTAGTTAAAGAAAAATAAATTGAAGAACAATTAATATATGGGCTATACAAATAACTCTCAATAACTGAGAAATAAAATATCTTACCAAAATTCTTTTTATGAGGTAAATATGGTCCTAAACCTGAAACTATGAGGGATAAAGTTAAGAAAACTATAGGCCAGTGATTCCTAGTCTTTTTTTTTTGTTTCATGGACCCTTTTGACAAATTGGTTAACCTACAGATGCTATCTCAGAAAAATATCTTTAAAAAATGCTTAAAATAAAAGAAATGTTAAGTTTCTGTTAGAAGCTTATGAAAATTACGATGTAATTTTTTTCCCCATCCAAGGTCATGGATCCTGGAAATCTTTATTATGCTCACATTAAAGACATCTTCTATGACTGTTATATCTAATGAATATTGATGCAAAAATACTAAATAATAGCTTAACAAAAAATATTATATTAATACAACCAAAAAAAAGTTTTCTGTGACCAAGTTAGATTTATGCCAGGCATTCAAAAATATTCAACATTTGAGGAATAATTAATATGATGAGTAATATTAAATCAATAAATGTAGAAAATATTAAATGATCAAATTAATAAATGTAGAAAATGTCTAATACAAAATAAAGGATCAATTTATGTCGAAAATGGGAGCCAAGATGATAAAGTAAAGGCAGGGACTCACCCCAAACCCTTCCCAATGCCTTTAAATAAAGACTAAGCAAATTCTAGAGCAGCAGAACCCACAAAAAAGGTAGTAAAACAAATTTCCAGCCCAAGAAAACTTGGAAACTCCGTAAGAAAGATCTGTTGCACCAAGGTGAGAGAGGAGCACAATCTAGTACAGGTGGTACTAGTGCAGACTAGGGCCCCAGCAAAGCTAGAGCAGGCCTTGGGGTGACCAAATCATTCGCCACAGTGGTGGTTTCCAGACCTCCCAGCTTACAAATGCCAAAGACAATTTTGATTTCAGAAAGTCAGCAGGAAGGGTCTGTCACACTTGGGTACAGTGCAGCACACTACAGCACACCACCACAGCCCCAGTTATGGCAAACCAGGACAGGTCTTGGGAGTGACTGAATCAGCAGTGGCAACAGTCACTTCTGGAGCTCTCAGCCCCATAGACAGTGAAGGGGTTGAAAAACTGGTTAGAAGAAGATTACAGAGGTCTTTTTGTTAGCACTGAGGCAGGACTCTTGCTTTGCCCAGACTCAAATCCAGGTCATAGTCCTGGGGGGAGTTCCAGGGTGAGAAGAAGCAACAGCATAACAGAGCTTTCTGCCACAGTGAAAGGGCAGAAAACAGTGTTTGTGGTCACTCACAGACCAGAGCACAGGCCAGGAGAGTATTAAATATGTTTCCTTAGATCATACCACCTTGGAGAAACTGAGAACTTATAGGTCCCTAGAAGTATCTCTGAAAACAGCTGCATGAAACCCCTGAAGCTTAGGACAGTATCTCTTTTACCATGGAATAGAAGCCCTACTTTAACAAAGTATTAAGTCAAGTAATAGGATAGGAAAATGAGCAATCAATGGAAAACAACTCTGACTATAGAAACTTACTATGGTGACAAGGAAGATCAGCCACATACTCAGAAGACAACAAAGTCAAAGCCTCCTGTATCCAAAACCTCCAAGAAAAACATGAATTGGTCTCAGGCAATGGAAGGGCTCAAAAAGGATTGTGAAAGTCAAATAAGAGAGATAAAGGAAAAAATGGGAAGAGAAATGAGAGGGATGCGAGAAAATCATGAAAAAACAGTCAACAGTTTGGCAAAAGAAACATACAAAAAAATACTCAAGAAAATAACATCCTAAAAAACAGATTAGGCCAAATGGTAGAAGAGGTCCAAAAAGTCAATGAGGAGAAGAATGCTTTAAAAAGCAAAATTTGCCAAATGGCAAAGGAGTTCCATAAGATCACTGGAGGAAATAATTCCTTAAAAATTAGAATGGAGCAAATGGAAACTAATGACTTTATAAGAAATCAAGAAACAATTATATAAAAGCAAAAGAATAAAAAAAGACAATATAAAATATCTCATCAGAAAAACAACTGACTTGAAAAATAAACCTAGAATTTCCCTGATAAAAGCCTAATTTCTCAAACATATAGAGAACTGAGTTACATTTATAAAAATAAGAGCCATTCTCCAACTGATAAATGATCAAAGCTTATGATCAGTTTTCAGATGAAGTAATCAAAGATATCTATAGCCATACTAAAAAATACTCTAAGTCACTACTGACTGGAGAAATGCAAGTTAAAATAATTCTATGTATTACTTCATAGCTATTATATTGGCTAATAGGACAGAAAAGGTAAATGAAAAATGCTGGAGGGGATATGGGAAAAATGAAACATTAATGCACTATTGGTGGAGTTGTGAACTGATTCAACCATTCTGTAGGGCAGTTTGGAACTATGTCCTATTATAAAACCATACATACTCTTTGACCTAGCAATACTACTGCTAGGTCTCTATCCCAAAAGAGATAAAAAACAGAAAGGAAAAGGATCTATATGTACAAAAACATATATATAGCAGCTCTTTCCTGGGGGTAAAGAATTAGAAACTGAGGGAATGTCCATCAGTTGAGGAATGACTGAACAAGTTGTGGTATCTGATTGTGATTGAATACTATCATAAGCAGGATGTTCTCAAAAAACCTGAAAAAACTTGCCTTGGCTGATGCAAAATGATATGTACTGTGTAAAAGTAACAGCAATATTGTAAGATGATCAGTTGTGAATGACTTTAGCTATTCTCAGTAATACAATGATCCAAGACAACTCTGAAGGACTTATGATGAAAAGTGTTATATGTCTTCAGAGAAAGAACTGAGGGTATCTGATCACAGATTGAAACATACTTTTTAAAACTTTATATCTCTTGAGGTTTTTGTTTTTTTTTTGTCTGTGCTTTCTTTCACAACATGACTATCATGGAAATGTTTTACAACACTACACATCTATAACCTATATCAAATTGCTTATTTTCTCAATGTGGAAAGGGATGGGAAAGGGAGATAATTTGGAACTTAAAGTTTTAAAAATGAATGTTAAAAATTGTTTTTACATGTACCTGGGGAAAATAAAATATTAAGCATTAAAAATATTATGTGGAAAACTCCAAAAATCATAAGAATAGAAAGATCATTTTTAATATGATAAAATCTAAACTCCAATAAAAAAAATTGGAAGCTTTCTCAGTCAAGATGAGGATGAAGTCATCTCTCTAATATGACTGAATAGATCTAGAAATGTTAGTGATAACAATAAGACAAGGGAAAGAAATTAAGCCCATAAACACTGGCAAAGAGGAGACAACTACTGCATTTGCAAGCGATATGATATTTACTTTAAAGATGACAGAGTGTCTGTAAAGAAACTGATAGAGACAATTAGACAATAGCTTCAGTCAAATATCAGGATATAAAATAAATCCGCAAAAATCACCAGCACTTCCATAAAGCAATGAAAGAGTCCAAGAAGAAGTAAAAATGCATAAAATATCTGAGAGTTAACTTACTGAGACACATTCAAGATTTGTATAAATGTAATTATAAAACCCTTTTTACAGAAAGGAAAGACTATTTCTCATGACTCTTATTTACTCTTCAAGTTTCATTCCACCCTGTCATTCCTTCAGTCTTTGTTTCCTTTGTCCTAAGTATCAATGGCCTGTTGAGAACATGAAGGCATTGGCTTCAGGCCAAGAGTCTTTTCAGTAGAGGAACCTTGGGCCCTGGGAGCTGTGGGCAAATAGGGAGGAGCTACAAGGAAGGGTGAGAGAAGAAAATGGCACCTTCTTTCTCTGAAATAATTGTCACTTCAGTGGCTTCCAAAGAATGGCTTATTCACTCTTACTTCAGAGGACTTTTCAGAGGTACCCATTCTGAATAGCAGTGTACACGTTTTCCTGATATTTTTTCACTGGTTCATGGCCCAGCATTAATCGGATCTTAGTCTTTATCCATTGTGATCCTGAGCTGCAAGGAAGCTCCATGGTCTCGGATCCCACACTGGCTGTCATGTCTACTTTAGATCACTGTCCAGCTGTAGGTTTATTACATTTCTTCCACATCTATTGCTGACTAGCTCTGGTAATCCCTGAGTTCCTCATCTCCACTTCCTGGCTTCTTTGCAGTCCCAGATAAATCTCAGCTTTAACAAGAAGTCTTTCCTGATTTCCCTTAATGCTAGCACCTTCCTTCTGTTGATTACCTCCAATTTATCTATCTATCCATCTATATTGTTGGTACATAGTTGCATATTTGTTTGCACATTTTCTCTCCCATTCTACTATGAGATCCTTGGAAGAAGGATCTGTTATTGGCCTTTTTTTGGGGGGGGTATCCCTGGGCTTAGCACAGTGCTGGGCACACAGTAAGTCTTAATAAATGCTTGTCCCTGACTGACTGATGTCATCTGGACCCTGAGTACATGGGGAGATTGTTCATCTGTTTTTATCAGATAACAGTCACTACAGTAGATCTTCGACACATCCAAGAATGGGATGGATCTTAGATTTATCCTTCGTAGGGAAAAAAAATTTGGTTCATTCCCTTGTGTTTAATGTATGAGGCACTGCGTTGAAATGGTGGAATAAAAAGACAAAAACTATGTAAAACGAAATGGTTGTCTCAATTATCATTAATCATTTGGCTCTGAACACCCAGTGTGCATACAAGCAAATAGTTAATGCATTAACACAGAGGTTAAAATTCACATTTGTACTGGTGAAAACCTTGCACCTGGTGTGAAGTTCAGAGGTAAGTGGACCTTTGAGAGGTGTCTATACCACAGCTAATTCACACAACCCTTCTCCTTTCCTTAAATCAGTTACAAAATGTCTAACATGCTGTCACTAAATTCTTTCAGCAGTGAGCAGGCACAAATTAGTAGTCAGTCTGAGTTCAGCCTTGTGTGCATTGCTAAGCTTGAAATGTAGCTTAGTTTGGCATTTTACCCAGGACTGCAGAACAATATGAGTTAAACATTATGAGCCATAAAATAAATTTTTCCCTCATCTTAAGCTCTTAAAGGGATTTTCAAATGAATAATTTCAAGATTGACAAAATAAAAATCAACAGACCATTACCAAATATTCCTTAGGGGGAAAATGGGGGTCCGTTTGGGGGTATTTCATCTCAGCTGGGTAGAGAATAAATCCTGATCCACTAGAGTGACTGGAATACATATCTCTCCCTTGAATAGATCTGGACAAATACTGACATTCTTAAGTAAAGATTCTTGTTAATAGTCTATACGCAGACCACTACCTCTGTTTATTTTGTGTTCATGACAAATGTAATTTCCAGGGTACTGGTTTTACATTGGTTATATTTTTATTAGTGTCAGGAGATACTCTAATCTTATTAGCACCACCTTTACACTTTTTTGGGGGGAGGTGTGGTCAGTTATTTCAGCAGATGGCTAATGTTAACCACATTTCAGCTGGCATCTAGTTTTACTGTGAGACATTTGCTGACCTTTCCCGTACTCAATTATAGGCATATAGATCTTTGTGAATACAAAGGACTGTATCACCACTAGAAGGAAACGTTTCCCATTGCAATTCATCAAACTACCTTTCATACAAATCTATTTTATTGTTCATTCATTCGATTTATATTTACTGAGTGCATTCTTAGTTAAAGGCAATGTATTGGGAAATACAAAAATGAATGACATGTCCTTATCCCCTAAACATTTATAAGTGCTGTTGTACAGTTGTCTCCTTCTCTTTGTGACCCTATTTGGAGTTTTCTTGGCAAAGATACTGGAGCAGTTTGTCATTTCCTTCTCCAGGTTATTTGACAGATGAGGAAACTGAGGCAAACAGGGTTAAGTGATTTGCGCAGGGTCACACAGCTAGTAAGTGTCTGAGACTGGATTTGAACTCAGGAAGATGAATAGTCCTGACTCCAGGCCCAGAGCTCTATCCACTTGACCACTTAGCTGTTGCCCTTTAGGTCTGGTAATTCACACCTACAAAACGAGGGTAGTTGGCAAAAATCACACCAGGTCAGCTCACCTAGTGGGGCAATTACCAAAAAAAAAAAAAAAAAAAAAAAAAAAAAAAAAGTATCTGTTTCAGTCACAGATAACACTGGCCAGCTCCTCTCTCTCTCTCTCTCTCTCTCTCTCTCTCTCTCTCTCTCTCTCTCTCTCTCTCTCTCTCTCTCTCTCTCTCTCTCTTATTTCTTCAAATAAATACATCCCAGTTATGTTCCCAGCTGTCCCAGACAGGCAGAAGTCAGTCTGTTAGTAAGCATTTATTAAATGTCTACTGTGTGTCAAGCACTGTGCTAAGCACTAGCAAATGGGGGAAAAAAACAAAAAAACTCCAAAAACCTGAGACCTTTTGGAACGCCCAAAAGACAATGAAGATAGGAATATTGAGCAGGAAGCGCACTGTTTGAACACTGTTGGAAGGGGGCGATAAAACTAGATTGGATTTCTCCTGAGCCAGTGAGGGTAAGAAGGTAGGAAATACAGACTACTTCTAGTAAGGTGAATAGGAAGGACTCCCACAACCACTTAGTGTATGGGGTGTGACCAGTATATAAAAATTCTAAAAGATGAATGGGGCCAACTAGAACTTATTAAACACTTACTATGGCTCAAGGACAGTGGGCAGGCACTGGGAATATTCAAATAAATCTGTAACCTCATCTATTTGGGAGTTCCCTCCAACAACGCAATTCATCAGTGCCTCCCTATCCAGTGCCACTCTCAGGTTCTCCAAAAGTCTACCACAGGACTTCCCCTGAAAGAACAAGTCTGTCTCAGAGTGCTAATAAACGCTGGCTATCCACCTGTCATCCCTCACTCTTGACTGAACTTCTCTTTCTGTGTTCAAACTCCTTAATGTCATCCACCACTCTTGTTTAGAGTTCCTTCTTGGATATGAGTTTGTAGCCTGTTTACACGCATCATTGAATATCCATCCTGTTCTGGGTGATACTAATGTTTAATTCTTCAGAGGTAGCTGTGCATACAGGAACAACAAACAGTACTGAAAAGACAGGCCTTCAATTGCATAGGAAAGCAGGGGCCAGTAAAAGAGCTTTGCAGTTTTCCCAAAGCAATCTAGCCAGTTCTCCTCCTCCTTTTTCATTAAGGTAACCTTTTCCCAGTCTAAAGATGCAGGCTGGTTATGGAATGATGGGCAGTTCACCTCTTTGGGCCTCACTTCCCTCAGCTGCAAAACAGGGATAACAATTCTTGCACTTTCAGTGCTGTGTTGAGGAAAGTATTTTGGAGACTTTAAAGCACTATAAAAATTATGAAGTCATGTAAGTAGTAAAGAAGGATCCAGATTAGATTTTGGGTAATCTGACTTCAAATGCACAGGGGCTACACCGCTATTAAGTATACAGAGAGGAAAACTTTCTCAAATGGATTAAACACCTAGCGGTTTCCTTGGGTTGGGCCTCTTGAGCCTCCTAACCTCTGTGAATAAACAAACCTTTGTTACTTTGTTACTGTGATTAAAAAGTTATTCGCAGATCCTTAATTCTTCCGTGCTAGCTAAGGGATAAGCCACTGGTTTTTCCTGGGGCAATTCTGTTAATGCCCAATACCTTAAAACAGGCCTGGGGCTAGTAGCTTCAAACTCTAACTTCTAAAGACAAACTAGGTTTCACCGGAGAAAAGGGGGACAGGGTGGGGCAGGGGGCCATTGGCAGAGGGCCATGCGAGAGCCTGGGAGACTGTGATGTTGCTGTGACAGCTCGGACGTTCTCCGGCCATGGCCCAGGACTGGGGCGCTCCCCCTCACCCCTCCGACCGTGACCCCCACCCCTGCCCCGGGACCCTCCTTCATTGTTTCCCATTCTCTTGTACACGTCCTTCCTTGCATGTACGTTTGCACGTTGTCGGCCCCATTAGACTGTAATCTCTTAAAGGCTGGCACTGTCTTTTGACCCGTTCTGTACCCACAGCCCTTCGCCCAGTGCCTGGCACATAGGAGGCGCTGAGGCAGCTGGAGAGGTGCAGTGCCCTCCTCGCGCCGAGCTCCCTAGGCTGCGGAGCCAGCCCTGGCACCTCGGGAGGCGGGGGAGGCAATGACAGCAGCTACCTTTCAGACCGCGGGGCCTGCCCTCCTTTCACAAGAAGTCGGGAAAGCGAAAGTGAGCGGAGGAAACAAAGTAACCCCTGAGGCCGCTCTAGCCGCCGCCCCCGCCTGGCCCGGGGCGGAACCAGCGGCTCCTCTATGGTCTTCGGGGTCACTCCGTCCGCTGAACTCTATGGTTCTGGGGCCGGCGGGAGGCCTGGATTTGAAACCACCGGCGGGAACATGGCAGCGCCCGCCGCGCCCGAGCCCGGGAGCCGCGGGCCTGTGCTCCCGCGGCCCGCACGGAGACGAGGAGCCGCCGCCATGAAACTCTCGAGTGGGCGCGGGAAGCGGCGGCGCTCGTCGTCCACCGGCTCGGACTCTTTCTCGGGAAGCGGTAGCCTCGGAAGGGGCGAAGGCGCCGCTGTCAGCCCGCGGACGCCCGGAGGGCCGGTGCTGAGCCCGCCCCCGGGCCTGGCCGGCAGCTTTCGGAGGAGCGGCCTCGGCTCGCCAGGTACCGCGGCCGACCGCCCGAGGCGGCCCCGGGGGGAGGGGGCGGACGGGGCCGAGGGGCCCCCCGGCGTCAGTTACTGCTCCCGGCGTCCGGGCTCCTCCGGGATGTCAGTAACACGCGTGGACCGTCAGTGCCGACCCTCGCTGCCTTCTGCCCCTCGCTCTCCCGTCCTCTCCACTTCCCCCTCCCTCCCCACGTTATCGTTCTCCGGTTTTCACCCTGTCTCTCTCTGTGTCTGTCTCTCTCTCTGTGTCTCTGTCTCTCTGTCTCTCTCTCTCTCTCTCTCTCTCTCTCTCTCTCTCTCTCTCTCTCTCTCTCTCTCTCTCTCTCTCTCTCTCTCTCTCCGTCTCTGTCTCTCTCTCCCGCTTCCTCCCTCCCTTCCCTCACCCCCAATGTCTCTCCCTGTATCACGACTGGCTTGTCTTTCCTTCTGTCCCAAATGATTGTCAGTGCTTGGAATACGGCAAAAACTTGTTAAATTGACTATAAAATGGGATGGACATCCTGTGCATTTTATTTTTAAAAATACATTTCCTTTTATAGGTTTAAATTTCTCTTAGTATCGCTGGAGGTGGGGGCAGAGCTATGTAACTAATATTTTAAAAAAATATTTAATTTTTAATTCCAGATTCTCTCCCTTAACCATTGGGAAGGCAAGAAATGAAAAATTCATTACAAATATGAAGTCCTACAAAACTTTTATGCATTAGCCATGGTGGGAGGAGGGGAAGAAAAAGGAAAAAATATCCGTCAGTTTATCCTCTGAGTCTGTTAGTTGTCTAAGAAGGTGGATATCATTTTTTATCATGAGTCCTTTGGAACCGCGGTGGATGATAGTGTTGATCAGAGTTTTTAAGTCTTTCAAAATTGATTGTTTTTATTTTGCTGTTATAGTTGTTTTCTTACTTCCACTCACTTCATTTTGCATCAGCTCATATAAGTCTTCCCAGGTTTTTTCTGAAACCATCCGCCTGCATCATTTCTTACAGCACAGTAGTATTCCATCACATTCATATACAGAAGCTTGTTCAACCGTGCTTCAATTGATGGACCTCGATTTCCAGTTCTTTTCCACACAGAAAACTGCTATATGAGATTTATTTTAAAAGGAAAAAAGTCAGCAAAACTGCTTAGACATAGAAAAATTAAAAATACATACAGTGTTCCACACCCCAGAGCCTTCTATGTGTGCAAAGTAGCTGTGGGGGAAGAGTGCGAATGTCTTTTCATGTCTCTTCTTTCGTGCCATGTTCTTTGTATTCTGCAAAATTTCATCTTTTAAAAAAGATTTTTTTTGTTGTTGTTTTCACATCACCCAAAACTCTTCCACAGAACAATTTCATATAACTACAAGCATTTATAAAGGAAGAAAAAGGGGGTCAGAAAAAAATCAGCAAAACTGTGCTGTATACCAAAAAATTCTGAAAATATATGCAGTGTTCCACACCCTTGGACCTTCCACCTCTGCAAAGGAGTGGAAGGATGTCTTTTTATATCTCTTCTTTATGTCCTGGCTTATTCCTTGTAATTTTTCAACCTTCACTTTTTATTGTTTCAAGGTTCTTCCCTAATTTGTTGTCTCTGTGTTCATTGCTTTCTTGGCCCTGCTTGCTTCACTCTTAATACATATTTTTATTTGATGCACCTAAAAACGATTCTGAGAAGTAACAATGTTAAGAATTCATAGTCTACTGCAAAATTCCTAGCCCCCTTTTTATGGATGGGAAGTCAAAAGTATGGGAGTGGGGCACAGAGGGAAATGTGCTATATTTGAAGGAGTGGCCCAGGGTTTGCATCTTGGCTCTGCTACTAATAATACTAATAATGTATATTATTTTATCATGTTATATATATATATAATATTTACATGGCATTTATGTAATGTTTTAAGGTTTGCAAAGGACATTTCTTATCTCATTGGATCCTCAGCACAACCTTGTGATCTGATCCCTGTTTTACGCATTAAGAAACTGAGAAGTTAAGTAACTTGTCTGGGGTTGCAGAATTAGTTTCTGAGACAGAAGCTCAGGTCTTACCTAATTTGAGTCCAGAACTCCAACTGTTGTGTCATCTAGCTGCCTGCTAGATTTTTTTTCTGTATATCCTAACATTTCCAAGGTACTAAAATGGGAAGAGGTCTTAGCCCCTTCCATCAAGTCCAACCCATACTCAAAAGGAATCCTCATTCTAGACATAATCTATAAGTGGTCCTCCAGTCTCTGCTGGAGCACTACAATTAGGACAACTTATATAACTTTGGGACAACTCCTAAATTTTGAAAAGTTTTCATAGCAGCAAGCTGAAACTTCCATCTGTGACTCCCAATGCTGACTCCTGTGGCCAGAAAGAACAAGTCCATTCCTTGGTCAGCATGCACGTTCTTGGGGGTCAGCATGTACTTATCACCTAAGTCTTCTCCTGGCTAAACCTTCTAGTTCTTCAGCCTTTCTTTTTATGAGATTTACTCAAGCCCTTTCATCATCCCAGCTTTATTCCAGGCATTTTGGTTGGCCCTGGGGATACAGGTACAAAGAATAAAAACAGTCCTTGTTCCCAGTGAGTCTACATAATGGGGGAGGATTAATAAGTACTATAGATATATATGCAGCATAAACATAAAGTTAATAAACACAGATACATGCAAGATAGATAAATATTGAATAATAAATATAAAAGTGAATGCTAAAGACACTTCAGCTTTGGATTAATTAATCTCCAAGGCCTCATTTTGTTCTAAAGCAGATGCTAACATGCCAGAACTACAAGAGGATTTAGAAGTCATCTAATCTGTCCTCCTAATTTAAAGAGGAGAAAACTGTCAGAACTAGGATGTGAAGGCAGATCTTCTGGTTCCAGATTTCTTTCTCTTTCAGTGACATGCCAGTGTCTTCTTTTATATTTCTCAAAAATGTGAATGTCTTATAAGAACAACTGAAGAGCACTAGACAGGAAACTAATGTTCTGGTCCGGGTGTGTGATTGATAAGTATGAACTTGGGCCAGTCTGAGACTTTGTATTTGATGACTCCTTTGAGCTCTAACAGTCTGTCTTTGAAACTTGGGTTTCACTATTCATCACTTTTGTTGTGTTTTTCTCCCCTAAAAGGACCATGCAAGCAAGTGGTAGTTCCTGATGACCAAATAGACAAACTGCTCCTGGCAAGCTGGGGGCTTCCCAAAGCAGTTCTGGAGAAATACCAAAGTTTTGGTGTAGTTCAGATGTTTGAGTGGCAAGCAGAATGTCTCTTGCTTGGACAGGTCCTGGAAGGAAGGAACTTAGTCTATTCAGGTACTCAGATTTCTGTAATGGCTATCTAACTTATTTTAAAGATCTTATGGATATGTAAAATAGTATGTTAAGTAACTGCAGGCTGGAATGTTTTCTCAAGTAAACACATATTCAGAGCAGATATGATTATCTTCCAATGAATTGTTACATCCTTATGGGAAGTTATTTGATGTCAGTTTTCCTTTTTGGAGCTGGGATTCATTTAAGTATTTCAATGTGGTGGCCTGAAGATGAAGGAGTTATTTTTCTACACATAAAGTATTTTAAAGTCTTAAAATGTATTTAATCAAATGCCAGGCCCATTGTATCCTTCTGATAGATATCTGTATTCTTATTATTTAGCATATGATTGTATATGGTTTATTTTTCTTTTTTGGTTTCATATTTTTACTCATCATCAATAGTATTTCAGTATTGTTTCAAATTACTGTCTTAAATTTACTGATGCTAGCCTTAGCCTGAAGAGCTGTTGAAGGTTTGCTTAAGATAGATATAATAAAAAAATGTTAAATGCTACTTATTTTGTGATAACTTTTAAAATAATCCTGTTCTTTTAGCTCCAACAAGTGCTGGAAAGACCCTTGTTGCTGAATTACTGATTCTGAAGAGGGTTTTGGAAATGCGTAAGAAAGCTTTATTCATTCTGCCCTTTGTTTCAGTGGCTAAAGAGAAAAAATATTACCTTCAGGTAAGTCTAAAATAACCCTATGGTTGAGATACTTACACTCTGACTGAAATTAATGCAATCTACTGTTAAAAGCTTTGACTTTAAGCTCCTTTTAAAGTGAGTTCCAAAAATAGTAAATAGGTATTTTATGATAATAACATTATACCTTTAGAATGTCACCATTTAAAAGAGGGAAATTAAAAAGAATTATATAAGTTCAGTTCAATAAATACTTATTAAATGTTTACTGTTTGGTGGGGAAGTTCCTTTATATTCTTTTGGAGGAGGGCTACATCATGTACATGCAAATAATACGACACAATTTGAGGGATAGAATACCGATAACTGGAAGATCAGAAAAGGCTTTGCCTACGTACCTGAGTTGAACTTTGAAGGAAGCTAAAGATATGTGAGGAGGTGAGTGGAAGTTCATTTCAGGGATAAGAATGACTTTGAATTTCAGAAATGGCTACTGTAGTCCGCTTCGGCTGGAATGTAACATTCATTAAAGGGAGTAGTATGAAATAGGGCAGGAGAGCTAGATTGTGAAGGGTGTGAAGGGATAGTCATGGGAGTTCATATGTTATCGTACAGGTAATAGGGATCCACTGAAGGATTTTGAGCTGTGAAGTGTCATGGTTAAACCTGTGCTTAGGTCGATTATTTAGGTAGCTCCATGGAAGTGATTACCCCGTGAACTGGGAAGAGAAGGCAGCGGATGAAAGATGATTTTTAGCAGGATTGGCAAGACTTGATGATTGTATATGAGGGGTGAGGGGATGGAATGAATTGAAGATTACTCCATTTGCTAAACTGAATGACTGAAAGAATGATGGTGCCATAATTTAAAATAAGGAACCTTGGAGAAGGATCATGCTTTGACAGTAAAAGAATGACTTTGATTTAGGATGCTTGAGTTATCTAACAGGAGGTAAATAGTAGATAGTTTGGTGATAAGGCAGTAGTGGTCAGGATTGGGTATCATTTATTTGGAAATCATTTATATAGAAATGATAATTGAATTGATGGGAGCTGATGAGATCATTGAGAGAGGGTTTGTGTAAAGAAAAGAAAGCACTGGGCAGAGTTTTATAGGATAAACAAAGTTAGAGACTGGGATGTGAATAATAGTTTAACCAAGACTGAGAGACAGGGAGAAGGGAAAGTAGCTGAGAGAATTCAGGATGGGGGGGAAGGGTATGTCCGTGTTAAAAGCTGCAGAGAGGTCAAGTAGGATAAGGACTGAAATGTCCATGAAATTTAACAGTTAAGAGACCATTTGTAACTTTGGAGACACCAGATTCAGTTAATTAGAGAATTTGGAAGACAGATTTTAAGGTGTGGAAACAATGGGACTCGTGAAAGTAGAACCATTGGGTATAGACTTTTTCTATGAATTTAGCTCTGAAAGGCAAGAGAGATATATAATCATAGTTTGAAAGGATGATGCAGTCGAATGAAGGTTTTTTTTTTTTAAAGGATAAGGAGACTTGGAAATGTTTGTAGGCAGGAGGAAAGTAACAGATAAGTACTTCTTTCTTAAGGTAAGGAGCTATAGAAATCATAGGGTTCCTGAGTATATCTTGGAAAGAAAGATGGAAAACCCAGGGAGCATTTGATGCCCCAGGTTTGTAGGCGTTATGTCTGTTTGGGCTACATTTTATGTTTACTTATCATGTACATATTAATTTCTGACACCCCCAGCAAACTGTAAGCTCTCCAAAGACAGGAATTGTTTTGTTTTTTATCTTTGTGTCCTCCAGTGCCTAGCACAGTGCCCATTCTATATTAGGCACTTGATAAATGCTTATTTAACTGAATTGTACTTGGTTCTGATTGGCAGGCTGGGGCACATACATAAATCAAGTTTTGTTGTTGCTAATTAACAGGACATTGTCTATATTTAAGACAGAGAAAGTCTTTTGTTTTTGTTTTTGTTTCTTTTTAATACCGTCCACCATCTCAAACAGGACTTCATTGCTCACATATTGGCCAGACATGGGATATGTGTATGTGAAAATAAATCTGATCCCAGACTTCATACATGATATTTCTTCTGAGGTAGTCTTCAAGCTTTAAGTCATGCTTCATAGAATATAGCAATTTTTAATAGTTATTTCAGAGGCAAAAGAAGCAAGAAGTCTGGGCTTAAATGCTAATAAACTTATACAGAATTTTCTCTAATAAGTGGAAAGTCTAAAGTTAAGAAAATGATGAAAGCATCCTTAATAATGGGCACTGTGCATTAAAGGTCAACTTCAAAATCTGCCAAAATGGAAAGATTTTGCTTTTTCATTTGTTTTATGTAATAGCTCAAAATTGCACTAAAACTTTTGGGGCACTTTGTATAAAGTTATGAGAATTAGTTTATGACTAACAATGGGACAGTTTAAATTACTTGAAGAAGTTATTTTCTTCTAGCATTATATTGAAACTATACATGGGATTTTGCTTGTTTTGGGGAATTAATAATGCTATAGTTTAAGGCAGTTTTCTTGTATTTCGTATTTCTGAAGGCTACTGTGTCTTAGAATTGCTTTGATCATTGTCATTAAAATAGTACTTGAAAGTTTTTTGACTTGTTTTGTAAAGTGCTTCGTGGCTTACTTTGATGTCTTATTTTCCAGTAGAGGTGATTCTGCATTTCAAAGACTGTGTCGACAATAGCATATCTGCCCTGTTATATTTTGGCAAGTTTAGAAAGACCTGGAGTGTGGGCCAGGTCTGTCCTCTTAGACTATCTTAGCTAAGTTAGGAGTGGACTCATTACCAGAGAGCTGGCTACAAGGGGGTGATTTTTTTGCAGTTATAGCAGCTGGTTATCCAGTCTTAGAGGTAGCACCCACTTTGATGAAATCATACCTACTCTGATAAAATCATGAATCCTTAAAAGTATAATTGAGTACCTCTTCCTATCATAAAAGGCAATATGTCCTGAGCTCTAGAATTTCTAGTTTTAGCTTAATTCTGAGTTGAACCCAATAGGCTCTGGTTTGTAAGGTGGCTATCAGTGGTAAGTGGCCTTCAAAGTTTTAATGTCTCTGTTTTTACAAGTGTTTGAACAGACTGATTAATTTATGCTGCAGTTTGCAATTCAAGTAATTCAAGAATTTTCTTTGATTATTTAGAACCTGTTTCAAGAAGTAGGACTGCTGGTGGAAGGCTACATGGGCAGTAGCTCCCCCGCAGCCCGTTTTTCTGCTTTGGATATCGCCGTCTGCACAATAGAGAGAGCCAACGGTCTGGTCAATCGCTTAATAGAGGAAAATAAGATGGACTTGTTAGGTGAGCTCACCATGGAAAAAAGCAGATACATTCCCTTGTTTTCTGGTGGAAAGGAAAAGTCGCTGTGGAGCGGTTCAGTTGGCAGCGCTGCTCAGGCTCTTCGCCTTCTGCTGGTCCAACAATCATTTAAGAGCCTGCCTCGTACTGCACCCCGCACTAGGGGAAGTCCCGCGTGTCTTACTAGGCGAATCTAATGGGGAAAGTGACACATATATAAACACTGTTATATAATACATAAGTATATAATAGAGTGTAAACCAAGAACTTTTACCAAGGGGAAGATTGATTGGTGGCATTAGGAGGGGCTTTGTCAAGGGACCTTTTACAAGATTATTCCATTTTGCTCAACAGCCCTTTCTTCATAGATAGTGCGAAGGGTAGCAACGAAACAGGCAAGTATCCAGAAACACCACACAGTTTGTGAACAAGAATTATTTTACTCTAATGTGAAAAAATCTTAGGTTATAAATTACATGCATAGCAAGTGAGTAAAGTGCACATGGTTTTATTACTTATATTCACACAGCTTTACTAGCTCATCTTTCCTTGTTTCTTTACCTTTGCACATACTGTTTTCTTATTCTTCAAACAAGCTCCCTACTGATGCCTTATTGAAGATCATGTCTGCCCATAACACCTGGCTCAGATGTCATCTCTTTTCTGGTGCCTTTCCTCAGTAGTCTTCTCCAGCCCCAAGCTAGAAGTGATTGCTTCTTTCGTAGGTCATTCTCTTTGACTGCCTGGGTGCTTTGCCATTCTCTAACTTGTACACAAATAATTACAATGCGGATGTATTATATGATGTCTCTTGCTCTTATAAGATTATAAGCTTATCTTTTTGGAAGTGGGGACTATCATTTTTCATCTCTGTAGCTTTATTGCTTAGCACAGTGTTTTATAAGTAATAGGAACTTAATAAATATTTTGTTGAATTAAATTGAGTCATTTGGTGAAGTAGAATTAAATATAATCAGTTTTCACGTTCAAATTAATTGTGACTAAACCAATCTGAATTAGTAGTGTTAAAATTCTAGAGTGTTTTTGTAGAAATGCCATTTATTTTGCAATACTTCAACTAACTGTTAACCAAGTAATATCAAATATAAATGATCAATATCCAGCTTAATAAGTGAATAAAAGTAACAGTAATAGTAGCAAAATTCCTTAAAAACAGATTGTTATCTCAAGTGTATGCCCATATGATATACTTGATGTCATTAATTTGCTTGCCAACACTTTTTATACATAATGTAGAGGTAGACTTTAGGGGAGTCTGGTTTCAATAGTCACAAATTCTCAATTAATGGAGTCTCAAATGATGCACCCAAAATTAACCTCCTTTATATTTTTATTTCCCTGTGTTGCCACTATTCTATGGCATGAGTCTAAAATATCTAACTGGAATGTAATATCTATAATTAAACCTTAACGCCCAACCATTATCCTTTATAATAATGGTACCCTAAAGAATTGTGACATATCTGTGACAAGATTCTTCTCATAATTGGGCTCTTGGGAATTGGAGGGTCCAATTTATCCTTTATTATGCCTGCTATATAGCTAGAGGAGTTGTGATTGTGGAGTCGCAGGATCATCTTCAGTTTAAAGTTGGCAGGGATCTCAGAGGTTATTTTACAGATTTTACAGAGCCTGAAAGCTAGAGATGGTATTTACTCAAGGTTGCATATGTGTAAATGGAAAGGAGCTGGGATTTGAATTCTTAATATGATTCCAAATCCAATTTGCTCTTTCCTCTAATGCGGATTGATGCCTATATGAGGGGTATGAATAGGGGAAATGTGAAATGAGGATGAATTAAATGTTGGTATTGGTTCTCAGAGTCTTGAGAAATAAAACCCAAAGCATAAAAGTAAATGTTTTATTGAGATTCATTCTTTAGTATTGATTGAGGGAGAGATTTCCCTGTTTGGCCTATAAGAAAATTCACAAGAAGATTTTTCATTTCTTGGGCAAGGATGATTAATCATCCAACTACAGTTTAACGAAGATATGTTTAAAGCCCTCCATTCTCCTTTGTTCTAATTCCTTTTTTACTAAGCAACCTTGTGATAAGAAAGCAAAAAGGGAAATTCTACCGAGAAGCAAGTATGCTGCTAGCTCACATAAATAGTTGCTATTTTTGACATATTTCTTTTAAAATTATTTAGTTGGTGTTTTGATGGGAATGTCTGGATAATGTGAGCCAATTTTTCAGGGTCTGATCAACTTTTGGTTAGGCTTATCAAGACCTTCACAGATTTAGGACTTATTGTAATTCCACCAGAGCCCAACTGGCCAACTTTATCCAAAATCTTTATTGCAGAGATAAGAGGATAAAGCTGATACTTTTATTGTTTTGGAATTTTACTATGCCTAAGCTAATACTTTAATGATCTACCTAATATTTATAATATTTGACCTTTTTAAGGTTTATGGGAGTTAGTATGAAACTCTGTAGAATTTAATATCTGAAGAAATCATCTTTTTAGGAATGGTGGTTGTAGATGAATTGCATATGCTGGGAGACTCTCATCGTGGATACCTATTAGAACTTTTGTTAACTAAGATTCGCTATATAACTCAGAGAGCAGCAATGAGGTGAGTGACTGAAAATTCTCTCTTTTAGATTGTCACCAGTTATGAAAAAACATAAGTTACTAAATTAGTAAATGAATGCAATACTTTTCTCATTTGGAATCTGTTACATGATGGGCAGCGTTTCTGCTGTAATGAACCCTCATGTATCTGTTGTAGGGCTAAAGGCAAAGGGCCTGCCAGGGGCCATGTGCTCCAGTGTTTTCATTTTCTAGGGGAGGCTGCCCCTGCGGAAAGTTCTCAACACAGAATTTGATGGGGCCATTGCTCTTTCTTCTTCCTGTACTTCCTGTACAAGAAAGTTGATATTGGAGTACTTGACAGTGAGACAGAATTAGAGATTGTTTTTTAAAGAAAATTTAAATTTTCTCACTTCTTTCATCTTTGAGCTTCACTAGAGCTATGGTAACAAAATAAATGAAAATTTTGTAAAGGAATTATGCTATCCCTGACTTAAGTTGTGATTTCAGAGAACCATTCTTGTTGAAAACATTTTAATCCTAAAATAGAATAAGTACCATGCTTTAAAAGTGCAGTGAATTTTTAAAGGTTATGCTTCATAGGAAATTATATCTTGAAGACCTCACCTTAAATCTGATTGCATTGTTGTTGCAGGGGGATGCAAATTGAAAAGTAAAGGAAATTTGAAATTTTTATGTTGCTAGATTTTACTGGGCAAAAACCTGAGCATTTTAACTTAATTGTCTCACCTTTGAGTTCATTATCATTTCTATTTCTCTAAAAGCTCTACACTAGAAGATAAAGTTTTGAAACATCTCAGGTGTGCCTGCCTGCTCTTCATAGCCAACACTATAGGCGTTTTTAATCAGCATAATTGATGTTATTGGTTAGATTTCTCTTACATAAATCTAAAAAGATTCCATCAGCAATTAACATGATTGCAGTAGTTTTGACAGCTTGCTTCAGTGATTTGATTTCTAATGATTTGTAAACTGCACATGACTTTTTAAATACATTTCCAGTGGGCTGTTAGTAAAAACTTTTCTTAACCTGAGATTGCTACTGAGCAAATTAAGGTGACCTTGCAGCAAATAATTTTTGTAAAGTGAAGGATCAGACAGCAATTTTCTATTTCAGCGTATTTGGTTGTTTAGAACTTGACAGTTAATGCTATATATGTGTGTGTGTGTGTGGGTATGTGTGCATGTGTATGTATATATATATATATATATATATATATATATATATATATATATATATACGAAATGTAACAAAGTGTTATAATGAATTGCCCTTTTTTCAATAAACATACTAGAATTTGAAATTTCAAACATATACTTGCTTTGAAAGGCCTCTTTCAGAGGCTAGGTACTTATTCCAACAATTCTGCCTTTACTAACAACATTTTTGAAATTTTCCAGATTGGAGTTAGTGACATTCAGAGCCATCTTAGAAGGAAATACTTCATTAATATATCTAAAATGGTATATTATGCAGTCTGATGCACTCATTTTATTTACCAGATGACTCAAAACAACTTTTGGCTCTTTCCAAGTAAATCTAAGTATAATTCTCCTGGTTTCTTTCCTTTGCCATTGATAGGGTGCTCAGATCCCAGCCCTAAGATTGTATTTCTGTAAGTTTCTTAATAGGCCTCTGAACTGTGAGAAAATATTTCCTTGTTGCAGAGCACGTTCTCTTATCAGAACAGACACAGGGGTACCTGGCCCAAGGAATTTTGTCCCTGGCTTGACCAGATCCCCAAGGTCCATGCCTCTGACAATGCCTTCAGTGTCTGGTATCAACAGTTATTTCTCCAGGTTCCCTACATTTTTCCATCCCAAGACATTACCTAATTAGTATCTCTGGCATTCCTTTCCCATACCCCTTTTCTGTATAAACTCTACATTTATCTCCCTTAGGTTACAAATTCCCAGAGGAACTTGGCTTACTACTATTGGCCTTACAATAAACTGACTCTTAACTGAAAGATGCCTTGAGTGTGTGAATTCATTCCAGGTTACTCTGCCTTGTCATTCTCGAGGTCCCAGCACCCCTAAACCTCTTCACCTCTACTGAAAATGATTCTGCTTCCCTTCCTTCCTGCCAACCTTAAAAATATTCTATAACCTTTAGAAATAATGTACCTGCTGTTTTATGAGATATGGCTATAAAGTAATGTCGACTATAAGATTGGCTGTATGCTCAAAAAGAAACAGGTTCCTGCAGGCTGTATATTGACTTAGAAAGCTACACATTAACATTATCTAAGTTGCGTTATATTTTATTCTGTTAAAATTTTCACTCTTACATTTTAATTGGGTTCCCCAAACTTGGGAGTTTTGCAGCCAGTTTGCTTAGGTTACCAACTTTTAAGGCATTGCTAGAAGAAATAAGGTGACTACTTGGAAGTGGACAGCCCTCATTTAGATGCATGAGTTTAGAAATGTTGGTGGAAAGTCAGTGATGTTCTTTTTTAAAAAAATTAATTTATTTTTAACTTATATACTAAAACTTAAATACATAATAAGAAAAAAAGAAACAAACTTAAATATCAAAACAAATAGAAACTAAGAAAGGATTCAAAGAGAGGATTCAAACTATATAGCAATACATTTCTGTTTCAAGAAAGCCGGTATAATATTACATTGTATTCAGAACTGTCCATCTTTTCTTTTCATCCTTTTAAGTTTTCTTGTTCTCTGTTGTGCACTTTTTACTTTGTTCTCCCCCCTACCCAAGAAGGCTACAATTAATTGTGAATACACACACACACATACACACACATATATACATACATACATATGTACACACACAAACATTTATCCATATGCACATATATATATACTTAGATATCTATAATCACACTCATAGACATACCCATTCATATGCATCCATGTAAGACTGTACTATCCTTGTTTGTCCTCTGTTTCTCTGAGGGTGGATAACATCTTCCTTTCATAAATCTAAGTCTCCATATTTTTCTAAGGACACCAACTCATCATTTCCTATACCACAGCCATATTCCAACCTTACACTGTCTGGTTATTTTAAATAGTCTAAAACAAAATTGGCTAATATGACCGACATATAGTGTAGTTTCCCTACTCTCTTTTTTAAAAATCTATTTTAGCTTTAACTTTGTCTGAGATCATGACTACTATCCCTGCTTTTTTTCCTAATAAATTCTACCCCTGATCTTTATTTTCTGTTTCTATCTCTTATTTCCTGTCCCTCCTGAATCCTCTACTTTATTTTCACCTGCTTCTTTGCCCTCCTATTACTTAATGTGCTCCCCCCAAAGGTCTCTCCCTTATCCTCACATTCCTGTTATTCTAAACACCCTTCTGTGCCCCCTGCATTATAAAGTTCTTTTATAGTTCATACAATATGCTTTTGAGTAGGTGTATTGGTGGGTTATACTCTTTTTGGGGAGGGAATTATAGAGTGATAGTAGCAGGATCTAATACTAAGAATGAACTTTAGGAGCTTTATTATGGCTAATAGTCATAACATGTCTTCTGTTTTGTTGCCACTTGTTTTATATATTTTTCATAGCCCAGAAAATTTGACCAGTGACTTTTCTAAAGAAATTCAGATAATTGGCATGAGTGCAACGCTCCCTAATCTTGACCTGGTAGCTTACTGGTTAAATGCTGAACTTTATCACACTGATTTTCGGCCAGTACCACTTCTGGAGTCATTAAAAGTTGGTAGCTCAATATATGACTCATCCATGAAGCTTGTGAGGGAATTCCAACCCATGCTCCAAGTGAAGGTAAATTCTTTTGTTTTTTACTGTTTCTAGGCATTAGATATATCCAGAGTGCTTGGATTGAATTTATAAGTCTCATTTTAAAGTTAGATAATTTAGAGAAAAGAAAATCACATTATTAATAACTTTCTCTTTAGCACTCATGAAATGGTATTTTGTTACTCCACAATGCACTCATGATGTAACTATTCAATCAAGAAATATTTATTAATCTCTCACTATTTGGCCGCTGTTGTATAATAATATATATTATAGTTATGCTTGTATCTGTGTTTTTATCTGTCTTATATCTGGGAGGTTTGTTGGTTATAGGGAAGGGGTTCCTAATGTTTTATTTTGTACTAATCTTTGATCCTGGACATTATTCTATTTTTGACAATTACTATGGATAAATTCTGAGGACAAACTTCTGGGAAAGCAGAGAGTTTGCATGGGATCTTCTTGAGAACTCCCTGCCTCCCATTAGATAGCAACTGAAATACCAATAGCAACATAAAAGTCAGAAATCCTCACATGAAGATTAAAAATGACCAAAAACAATGATCATACTGAAAAGGAATTCAAATACAATATTATGTAAAAAAAGATGCAGAGCCAAAAATGTCAGGGAAAAGTTATACTGAAATTTCATGTACAGTAAGTTTAGAAACAAGAAATTCAAAGATACGGTAAAATGGATAGTAGAGCTATTCAAGGAATTAAGAAGTAAAATCAAAAAGTAAAAAACCAAATTACGAGAACAGAATACAGCTAAAGAATCTTGGGACAAGATGATAATGATACTCAGCTGTTGGGAACTAGAGCACACAAAAAATATTAGTGTAAGCAAAGTTAAGGTGGAAGACTGAATGATGTAGCTCATGTGGAAATTTCTCTCAGCACTATTATTATCTCCATTTTAAAAATGAGGAAACTGAGGCTGAGAGTCATCATTCAGTAACTTGCCTGGGGATACACTGTGACTGGGTAGCATTTGGATTCAGGTCTTTTTGACTCGAGATCCAGCATTCTTACCCACTGAGCTGCCTAGCTGTTTCTGATTTAAGTGTGGTTGTAAGGCTTATCCCATTATCATTAAGAATTTTAAATATTTATCTTCTTCTGGGTTGAGACTCATTGTTTAGTCTTGTAATTGTCACTGCCAGTTCTCTGGCTAACTCCCACCTGTCACATGATGACCCAGGAGGACAGAATCATCAGTTTCTCCTCATTTGGGGCTATCACTAGGCCTCTGAGAATCCCACTGTCCCCAAAACAAGAAGTTTTGGAGTTATTTGAAAGGTAATAGTTTGTCTTTATTATAATCTCCATTTCATTAAGACACTGAAAGCCTTGCTTATGAAACTGTATGATATTTGACTTGAAATTTCTTGAATAGGATGTGTTTTAGGAAGTACTTTATATCAGAAGAGCAACTAAAAGGTATTGTTCTTTTCCTTTTAGGGAGATGAGGACCATGTAGTGAGCTTATGCTATGAAATCATTCGTGATGGCTATTCAGTCTTAATTTTCTGTCCATCAAAGAACTGGTGTGAGAAACTGGCAAATATCATAGCCCATGAGTTTTGTGATCTACAGCATCAAGCAGAAGGTGAGCTATAGACATTGAAAATGAACTGGGTGCTGAGGGCTTGTATGCTGTATTTTTGTGCTCCCAATAAATGGCAGGCTTCTCTCTGTCTTCTTGAGCTCTGGTTATAAAAAGGTGTTGACTCCCACACATTTCAGGCCAGGTTTGGTTCTTTTGGCTTTGAGAGTTTAAAAATTTCCAAAGATTATCCTTTGGACTTATGAGGACCTCTTAGGCAAAGAAGCTGTCTTACCATGCAAATACACAATGATGACAATAATGTAAGTGAAGAAAATACTAAAAGTAACAATTTGGATCATACCTAGCCAGTATTAGTTGCAGTTAAAACATAGTCCTGTTCTGTTAAGAAATGGTTAACTCTACAGGTAAATTGTAATCACTATATTAGACAATTGTGCTTATCTGCTTTTTAAGGAGAAGGTATACTGTGGGAGATTGTTTATTGGGAGAGTAATTGTGTCATAACAATAGATCAGTATTAAAAATTTGTAAACTACAAATCTGAACTAGAAAAGTGGATATACTATTTTCTATCACATTATTAGTTAATAATAATTAATGGTTATTTATAATAGTGTGTTAAGGTTTATGAAATAGTTTACATATGTCATCTCATTTTATTAGGTTCTTTTGTTTATCTCTTCAGGTAATATACTTTTAAAAGAGATTTATTGGGAAGCATGTATTGTGTTAAAACAAATGAACCAATAAAAATACAAAATAATAGGGCAACAGAAAAGATACATCTCAAGAGGGAAGGATGATTGGGTTTTAGAAGTGGGCCCAAGCCCACCCTCCAGGTCATGCTGCTAGGAAGAAAGGAATCTCATGAAAAGGGATAGGGGCTGAGGATAAGTTAGGAGCCTAAGCCTTTCTCTTATTTGGGCATTATTTTTCAACTTGTCATTTGATATGTATCGCAAAAAGATAGGTTCTCAATTGCTTATTCCCCCACTTAAAAAAACTGCCATTCCATATAGAAAGTGTGTTAAAATGTATAAATACAAATGAAAAGACTTGTGGCAAAAGATTATGGTTTTCACAAGGTTTTTACAGAGGAAAAATTCTGTAGAGCATCCCTCCTCTACATATGAAATAGATTTTTAATGGAATATAATGCTGAAATTCAGCCAGAACTGTGCATCTCAATACCAAGTCTACATTTGAAACACACTTCAAGAAACTGTTTCTCTAATTTATAATATTAAAACATAAAATAATAACACAATTTGTAATAGTCATATGTGAGGACTCATATAAACCAAATACAGTTAAATATGCAACCTTTTTCCAAATTTATTTATTTTTAATTTTCAACATTCACTTCTACAAGATTTTGAGGTCAATGTTCTCCCCGTCTCTCTCCTCTGCCTACCCCAAGACATCATGCATTCTGATTACCCCTTCCCTTGATATGCCCTTCTTTCTATCACACTTCTCCCTTCTCTTATCCCCTTCCCCTCTATTTTCTTGTAGGGCAAGATAGATTTCTATACTCTATTGCCTGTATGTCTTATTTTCCAGTTGCATGTAAAAACAATTTTTAACATTCATTTTTAAAACTTTGAGTTCTAACTTCTTTCTCTTCTTCCTTCCCCACACATCTCTCCAACTACTTTATCCTGAAAAAAGTTTAAAGAGTTACAAATATTATCTTTCCATGTAGGAATGTATACAGTTAAACTTTAGTGAGTCCCTTATGATTTCTCTTTCCTGTTTACCTTTTCATGCTTCTCTTGATTCTTGTGTTTGAAAGTCAGATTTTTCTATTCAGCTCTGGTCTTTTCATCAGGAATGCTTGAAAGTCCTCTACTGCATTGAATGACCATTTTTTTTACCCTGAAGTATTATACTCAGTTTTTTGGGATAGGTGATTCTTGGTTTTAATCCTAGCTCCTTTGACCTCTGGAATATCATATTCCAAGTCCTGTGATCCTTTAATGTAGTAGCTGCTAGATCTTGTATTATCCTGATTGTATTTCCACAATACTCAAATTGTTTCTTTCTGACTGCTTGCAATAGTTTCTCCTTGACATGGGAGCTCTGGAATTTGGCTACAGTATTCCTAAGAGTTTTCCTTTGGGATTTCTTTCAGGAGGAGATTGGTAGATACTGTCAATGTCTATTTTACCCTCTTGTTCTAGAATATCAGGGCAGTTTTCCTTGATAATTTCTTGAAAGATGATGTCTAGGCTCTTTTTTTGATCATGGCTTTCAGGTAGTCCTATAATTTTAAAATTGTTTCTCCTGGATCTACTTTCAAGGTCAGTTGTTTTCCCAGTGAGATATTTCACATTGTCTTCTATTTTCTCATTCCTTTGGTTTTGTTTTATAAATTTCTTGATTTTTCTTAAATTAGCTTCCATTTGCTCCATTCTAATCTTTAAGGAATTATTTTCTTCAGTGAGCTTTTGGACCTCTTTTTCAAATCTGGACAATTCTGCTTTTTAAGGTAGTCTTCTCATTGGCTTTTTGGCTCTCTTTTGCCATTTGGGTTAGTCTTTTTAAAGTGTTATTTTCTTCAGCATTTTTTGGGTCTCCAAAATGAGCAGTTGACTGGTTTTTCTTTATTTTCTTGCATCACTCTCATTTCTCTTCCCAACCATTGCTCTACTTCTTTTACTTGATTTTCAAAATCCGTTTTGAGTTCTCCCATGGCCTGAGTCCAATTCATATTTTTGTTGGAGGCTTTGGATGGAGGAGCTTTGACTTTGTCGTCTTCTTCTGTTTGCTTTGGTCTTCCTTGTCACCAAAGTAAGATTCTATAGTCTGATTCTTTTAATGGTTTTTGCTCATTTCCCCAGTTGTTTACTTGATTTTTGAGCTTTGTCAAGGTAGTTCTTTGCTTCCAGTCGAGGAGTAGGGAGTTATACTATCAGCCGCTGGATCCCCTCACAATCTGTGGGTTTAGAGCTGCAGAAACGTCACTGCCACTGCCCCTGTTGCTGCTACTGCAGTCCTTGGTGCTAAGGCAGCTGCCTTGGGCTCCTCCACCCCCTCCACCACCCTGGGGCTCTACTCTCTCACACAGGTCTGACAGGTTTTTTCCACTGATCTTCCAATTCATCCTTGGTGTGCTGGGGTTATGAAGTCTGGAACCCACAACAGGTGCCAGAGATTCAGTCTTCGCCTACTTCCCCCTGTCCCCCAGGCCTGCTCAGATCCCATTATGTGCTGGCAGGGCCCATGGTGGACTGTGCTTTGCTCCTAGCATCTGGATAGATACTTCCCATCTGTCTGAGGTTGGAGATTTAATTCACTTTGTTATTCTGTGAGTTCTGCAGCTCCAGAATTTGTTTAGAGTCATTTTTTTTCAGATATTTGGCTGGGCTTGGGGATAGAGCCCTAGAAGTTTCTGCTTCTACCCCACCGTCTTGGCTCTGCCCTCCCCCATGACATCTGTTTTAATGTATGTTAGCTTTCAGATGTAAATTGTTTATAATGTATTTTTTATGAACATAACATTTTTTGCATTTTGTTAGGGTGGAGGATTATTTAGGAGATGCTTAAATGGGAATTACCATGCAACTCATCTGTAATAACTTGGATTCAGCTGTAATTAAGAAATGATGTTTAGCAGCATTTTATGCAGCACTGATAACCAATCTTGTTGATTACTATTTAATATTTGCATAAGTTTGATTTTTTTCTTTTGGAGGGGGGAAGGCAAAGCAATTAGGGTTAAGTGACTTGTCCAAGTTCTCACAGCTAGTGTTTCAAGTATCTGAGGCCGAATTTGAACTCAGGTCCTCCTGACTCCAGGGCTGGTGCTCTTCTTACTGTGCCACCTAGCTGCACCTCACATAAATTTTTAAAATTGAGATTGAAAACAATTTTTAGTTTTTAAGGACATGTTTGTTGATTACAGTTTAAGAAATTTTTTGGCAATAGTAGGTAAGGGAGGCCAGAAACAACTGAATGGATCTGACTCCCAATCCAGCCACCCCTGTATTCTATCCCAACCCTTTCTATCTCTCCTTTCTGTGATGCTTTATGATAGAATGATCATATTAAAAACATTATGTAAATGTGAGCTAATAATATTTATTCTCAGTATATTAGAGTTATAATATCAATATTGTTTGTTTAATTAATTATCATATTCTTGGCTTATTCCTGCTCTGTTCAGTTGTTTTCTTTTTTTTTCTTTTTCTTTCTTTCTTTTTTTTTTTTTACAAATTTAACAGTTAAACTTAATATTATTTGTGGTACAAACTGATTTCCTTTGCTTTCCTATAAAATCATACTCCAAACTTTTCCTACATTTCTCATGAATTAATTGTACAACCAAGACTTGCTTCCCTGTGCTATGTCAAGGATCTACTTATGCCTTTTTTTTCAGAATTTATTGTTGAAGAGACCTGATCTTTGGACTATTGTCTAAATTCTATATTTGCATTTTTTACTCTTTGTTTACAATATATCTGGGAATTTTCTAGTGAGATTTCTTTTTGTATTGTATTCAGACTTTTAATTTCAGTGTGTTTTTCTGGAAAGCTTATTATTCTCCACTTGTCTTGACATATTCTGTCTTCAAGATAAGTTATGTTGTTCTTAGAGAGTTCTCAGGTATTCTGATCTTTTAACTTTGACTTCCATTCTTTTAATCTTGATTTTTTTTTTTTGCCAGTTAGTCAGCAAGAATTGCCTCTACATTTTTTCTAAGTGTAAATTATAATGGTCTTTTTTTCAGAGAATCTACATTTTAAAAAATACCTTTTCTCTCATTTTTTTGAATTATTCTTTGAGATCTCCAATTTCTGTCCTAATTTCTACCTTGTTTCTTCCCTTAATTATTTTATTATTCTTTTGGGTTATTCTGAAAGTTCTGGAAGGTGTTCAGTTATAATTTCTTGAAGTTTTGTGGCAATGTTATCTTTGTCTTTGGGGTTTTTGCATTGCTTTGTTTTATTTTATAGTGTTTGTTCATTGCCCTGGGTCATCTTTTTGATGTTTACTCATCTTTTTCAGTCCTGCTGTTCTTCTTTGTGAGGTTTTGTCTAGTTGTTTTATCTTATTTGGTGCATTTCTTGCTCTATAGAGATGATAAAGAGAATCTGGGTATATGCACACACATACACACACACATGCACACACACACAAATATACCTCTGATTCAGCCATATTACCAAAAGATCATCAATAATTTTTATTGGTTAAGGATAGTTATTAAACTACGTGAACATAGTCATTTAACAAAGATCCACAGAGGGAAATGGCTTGATTACAGGAGTATCTCGCCTACATATAAGAATAATGGGTGGGAGGGGAGGTAATGGTTTTGCATGATAATGGCTAGTGAAGATCTTTTTAAAATTATTTTATAAAAGGATTGGTAAAGCCACCTGAAGTTCACCCAGTTACATTGGACCAAAAGGGACTCCTGGAAGTGATGGATCAGTTAAAACGCTTGCCTTCTGGATTGGATTCTGTACTGCAACAAACTGTACCATGGGGTGTGGCATTTCATCATGCAGGTAGCCTGCAAACAGAGTCAGAAATCATTAGAAGTGAATTTGATTTTGTAAAGCAACCTCATTTAAAAAGTCAGCGTTTCTTGATTTTCTGATTTATTTTGCATGTTTGTATAAATTTGATTTCCAGTCAGTCACACTCAGTGCCCAGAGACTTAATGTTTAAGAGACCGTATCATCCCAACTGTAAAGTAAAAGTAAAACTGGTATAAAATTCTACATAATTTTAAGACTTGTTAATATATATCAGAAGATATGAACTGACTTGGAATTTAGAGCTGGTTAGACCAAGGAGATGACTTCTAAAGTTTCTTTTCTGTTCTTTTGATTCTATGGTACTTTATATTAAAGCCTTGATGACCATTCTTTGGTGGGTGACATTCTAGAAATTAGCTATTACAGTGTGTTTTAAAAGTCCAAAATGAAATAAATTTAAATCATTTTCATTTAAAATGTACATTTTGCATATCATTTAGTACTTGAGGAAGGGAGAGAAGTTTACAAGATCACATAAAAACAGTTTGTCAAAACAAAAAAATTGGGAGCTAATGACAAATTGGCTGACTGTGTAGTTGACCATTTTTGATTCCTTAATTACGAGTCTTTAGCATTTCTAAAATTTTAAAGTAGTTATCACGGGAGTTTGTCTTGATATATTTATAGTTATGTTTAAGTTCTTTACTAAGTGTTTATGGAAACCTGCCTTTTCAGGTCTCACCTTTGAGGAGAGGGATGTTATTGAAGGCGCATTCCGTCAAGGTCTTATTCGTGTTTTAGCAGCAACATCTACACTTTCTTCTGGAGTGAATTTGCCTGCCCGCCGTGTTATTATTCGGACTCCTGTCTTTAATGGAAAATGTCTTGATATTCTCACTTATAAGCAGATGGTTGGTAGGGCAGGAAGGAAAGGTGTTGACACAATAGGTAAGTAGAACATAGTAGTGTTATCTAAGAATGGCTAGTCTAATTGGGAGATTACTGTTAATCAAATAGTTGCTTATCCTAATGGGTAATATGCATAATAATGCATATAGACTCCTTAAAATGATGTTTTTAAATGTATAAAGTAAAATTCAAAGATTTCAAAGTAAACTAAAAGTTAGTGAAAATCATGGTTTAATTTTTCCCTGTCCAAGTTCATAAATCCTCTGAAATAGATTCCATGTTGGTCCGTGGACCCCAGGTGAAGAATCCTCTACTAAAAGAATAAGAAAATGGCTAACTGAACTAGATATAAAATATGCAGTTTCAAAACCACTGAAAAGTAGGTGTCTTCTGCCTTGGGCAAGTTGTTAGGAGAAAGCCTCTTAGTATTGGAGAAAGATTTAATGAAATGCAAGAAATCACTCATGTCATTTTCCCTTTCCTTTTTAAAAATATCTTATTTTTTTAAATCTCACTCTAACTTCACAGACAGAGGGCAGACATTTGACTTATTTACCAAGTAGAGAGAGATAGCAGCCAAAAACAACATTGGTTTAAAATATAAACTCAATTGTAAAACTGTTACAGAGAAAGATGGATGGTTATGAATAGTATCTCATGAAACATGGAAAAAGAAGTTAAAAATACTTTACAGAAAGTTTGGTAAGAGACCCAATAAAATTATCAGAAAGCCATTTAAGGATGGAAAGTATAAAAATGAAAATATACAGAGGAAAAAATGGAAAAATCAGTAAATATTTTTAGAACCTTTTCCCCCATGAATTGAACCACCAATTTTGTATTCTTCACAATCCCAGATGTTCTCATGTAAAAGTCAATAAACATTTATGAAATGCCTACTCTGTACCAAATACCTTCTATAAGAGGCAGAAATGTTACTTAAAAAAATGGCAAGAAAAGCAGCTGGCTTACACTAAATGTACATAAAGAAGATTCATGTTGGAGCGAAACAGTTGTGAGGATATTGAAGAATCTGTCAGAAATTTTCTTATTTTTAATTTTTCTTTTTTGCATTCAATTTTATTTTCAGTTCCAGATTCTCTCCCTCTTCCTAGCCTCCCTTCCCATTGAGAAAGCAGAAAATAACAAAATCTGTTACAAATATGAAGTCATACAAAACAAAATCTGTAGTTTTCTGAAGGAAGAGGAAGATATTAATGCTATAGAAAAATCTCAGGCCTTATTATTTTTAAAAAAGGATACCAGACATCTTCTGATCTATAAACCTGTCTAGCTCTACATAAAATCAAGACCATCCTCAATGAAAATTTTAAAAGAAAGCAGATAGCCTTTTACAAATGATTCTGTTTTGATCTTTTCTGGATGTCATATTCTAGAGATTACATTTTCTTTTTTCATATTTGCAACATAATTTGTGTGATCCTGACTATGGTTTCTTGGGGAACCTCCGGATTATTGTTATTATATTCCTTAGTGTTTTCATTTTAGAATTTTTTTCAGAAGGCAGATTTCTAGTAGATATAGGCAGTTTTTTTTATGACTTCTTGAAATATTGTATCTAAGTTTTTGTTTCATCATTATTTTCAAGGATTCCTGAATTATTCTCTTGATCTGTTTTGCAGGTCTTCTTTTGATAGTAGATACCACACATGCATATTTTTCTGATTTTTCAGTCTGTTGACTTTGTTCTAATATTTCTTTGTGTCATTGATTATTCTTTGCTCTATTCTTTTTTTTAAATCTCGTATACTACTTGTGTAAGGTTTTATACTTTTCTCTTCCAAGTTTTTTTTCTTTTCTCTTCCAGTTTTTTCTTCAGGATTTCTAATTTAATTTTTTCTCCTTTTTTTCATCTGTTCTTAGAATCTTTGTGGTAAAATAATTTTTCCCTCTTTGAGACTGGATGGAGGAGCTTGTTGGTATTTCCCTTTGGTTTGGGTGATCATTTTTTCTTATGTCATCCTTTAAAAATCTTTGGGGATTTTCTTAGTGAAATTTGGCTTGACTATATAACCTTTCACGTCATCATTTTTAACAGAAATCTTCTGCTAACAACATTCTACTGTAGATCACATTTTTCTTATGATGCAATTTATTGAAAGATGTAGTAAATACAAGCTCACAATGTTTTTATTGTTACTTGATTATAAAGGAACATTAGATTCAGTAGGACTTAATGTTCTCTTCTAACAAAGCATCTACTTCAAAAAAATTATGTTTTTATCAATCATCAAAAATTTGTCCTCTCATTCTCCTCCCCCAAACCCCCTTTTCCTACTTGAGAATGAAAGAAAAACCAACCTAATTGTTAACATGTATAGTCAATCAGAGCAAATGTTCACATTGACCATATTAAAAAAAATTGTTTCATTTTTCACTCTGAGAGTCCTTCATCTCTTTATCGTTAGTCCTCTGGAACTGTGGTTGATCCTTATGCTAATAAGTCTTTCTCCAAATCATTTTACAGATGAGGAACTGAGGCAGACAATGTTAAATGACTTGTGTAAGGTCACACAGCTTATAAGTGTCTGAGGCCAGATTTGAACTCAGAAAGATGAATCTTCTTGACTCTAGACCTGGGGCTCTATCCACTCTGCCACCTGGTAACTCCCAAATTTCTCCCAGAAATAAGATCTATTTTTAATACCATATTCTGTCAGTATTGTTGGCTATAAATTATAAAACATGCCAGTCTCTGAGGAATTAAAAGTGTGTTTCTCTTAGAAAGGAATGGAGTGATGCTTGTGGAGGGGGATGAGCAGTCTGCAACATATAACTGATGAAAAATTAAAGTAAAACATATTATTAGGTCAATTTATGAAATGAAAATGGACTGATCACATGACAAAATTGAGTGAAAACAGCTGAACATCCTGAGTGCTTCACTAATGTGTTTGCAGTGTTAAAAGTGAGGAAGACTGCCAGCGCACTGGTTGGTCCCTCTATACTTGTAGTGAATTTATGGGAGGATGTATCACATAGGATAACTAGGCATGGATGGATTAGCAATCTCAGTTGTCGAAGTAAGTCTCAAAATGGATATAATTATAGATCCAGTTAAGTATTCAGAATATCAGTTCCCAATAACACGTTCTCTCCTATGTCTTCCCCTTTTCACACCTCCTTCCCATCCTCCAAATAAGTTTTTCTTTTATGACAGAGAAAAATAATTAAGAAAAAGTGTTCCAGATCTGATAGTTTATGCGAAATTTTGTATCTCTAATACATTATCCTTATACTGAGAGGAGAGCAGTGTATTATTCATCACTGATTCTCTGGAGCCACTGTTCCTTGTGAAATCCTTGAGTTCTGATATTTTTTTTTAGCATTGCTTTTATTGCTTATATAATTGAGGTCATTCTCTTGGTTCTGCTTTCTTTACTATACATTAGTTCATTTAAGCTTTCTCATGTTTCTTTGGATTTTTCATGTTCATTGGCTTTTATGGTATAATAAATGCTATCCTACATTCATATATCATGATTTGTTCAGCCTTTCCCCAAACAGTGGACACCTATTTGATTTTGCCTGCCCCCCCCTTTTTTTTAGTACCACTAGAAGGACTGCTATGAATTTTGGTATAGTAGTTGTACACCTAATAGTTATAGGAATTTTACTCACATAATTCAAAATTGTTTTCCACAATGATGGTTTTCCAGACCAGTATGCAGCTCTGCCAAGAGTATATTGGTTGTACTTATCTTTTCACAGTTTTTCCATCACTATTTATTTCGTGTTTTATCAACTTTTCCAGTTTAAAGAATATGAAGTGAAATCACAACTGTAGTAACATTCTTTTCTAACTTGTGATGTTAAGCTTTTATTTTCTTTGAAATTGTATTTTTTGGCCACTTGGATATTGAAGGATGATGTATTGAAGAATGACTTCTGGAAATAATGCTTGTATATGTTCCATATATATCTTCAGTCAGACGTGTTTGATGCAAAAATATTTCCTGCTTGACAATTTTGTTTCTTATTATAGCTTCATTGATAGGGGAAAAAAAACAAATTTAAGAGCAAAATGGATTTATTTGTTGTTCTGTCACGCTGTGCTACAGATAGGTCAAAAAAGATACCATTACAAAATGAGTACACCATTGGTCCTGGGAGTCACTGGATTTATAAGCTTCTATCTTCTTTTTCTTTTACATTTATTTATCCCTGGGGCCACACTACTGGCAGTGTTCCGTTTCAGTTAACCACTGTACAGAGACCTGCAAAAAACACACAAGTACCCTTTTCCTTAGTGCTAATATTAATTAGATTCTAGATGTTAGTGCATCTGGCATATGCAGTCAGGCTTTCAGGACCATTTTATACTTACACTAAGGGCCAAAAGAGTCTTCTCTGTTTTTCTTTTAACCCTTAAATCCTACTGAACATCATTATATTCATGTGGTAGAGAATGCTTGTCAAACTCAGCATGGAATCCATCCTTTTCCCCATTTTAAAAAATTGGGACATTCTACTGTCCTTAGTTTTCTGGAACTGCTCTTACCTGCTATGACTTCGTCATCATTACTTTGAATGGTTCTGCAATATATCCAAAGTTCCTCCAGTCCTGGGAAATGTGATTAATCTGTACCTGCAGCCCAAATCATTTATATGGTTAGGTTTTCCTTTATATCATTGTGAAAGTCATTTTGTGTGTGTGTGTGTGTGTGTGTATGTGTGTGTGTGATCAATTGAGTTACTTGTGCCTTATTATTTTTTGCTGTTCTGGATTAGCATTCTATTTCTTGTACAATCAGTGGACCTAGCTAAGGACCTGTTCTTTACTTTCTTTGGTGTTTGGAGCTTCATTGCATTGTCTCTCTGATGTTCATGTTGTTAAGTAGGTATTCTTCATTGCTGAGCGTTGAGTTCTGTCAGGGCGTAAGGGTTGTTTAATTCACTGTATTTGTATCATTAGCAGCTGCCACAGTGCCTGGCACACAGTGGGTGTATGATAAATGCTTGTTCATTGATTGATTGAAGTTTAGGCCAAAACACTTCTCCAGCTGTATTCTTTCTCCCCATATTCTGTTGAGGAGAAACAACATGTGCGTACATAAATAAGTACAAGATTTATTGGATTCTACTCTTTTGACTTTAGTTTCTGTTGTTAGTGACAGGATTCTACTAATCATGGTTCTCAGAAACTGTTTTCAGAAAAAACCAGATGATTTCAGTTAATTCCTAAAATCTCAATATGAGACATGGAGAAGTGAATGGACTCCAGGGGAGAAAGGAAATGGGGAAGAAGTTTTATGGGGGCTCCTGCTTAGTTAGAGGGTATGTAGCTATATTTTATACCAAATTCAGTTCATATAATAGCTCCTTCTTGATTTTTTTGGGAATGTATCTTCTGTTTTGCTCTGGAGGCTGCTTGGTTGACTGATGCTTCCTACTATCAGGGAGGTCAAAGTTCCATGTTTTACAAGTTTTTAGGAAGTTATTTTAGTTAGGATGTTCTTTCATAGAACCTTCATTGTACTTTGCACTTTAATCACATTTCCTTGGGATTTTGTTAGAGAATACATAAGGTTAGCCATTTAGGATACAGAGAGTAAAATTGGCTCCTTCTCTCAGAGAGCCCATTCTCTCATCAAGGAAAACAACACATAATGGAAAATTGCTGATGATAAGATCCAGAAGAACTAAGCGTGCTGTAGCTGGGTAGATGGCAAGGCCCAGGGGTATCTAGGTTGTATAAAGAGGTCAGATGACAGTTCCAGGACCTCAGAGTATAGAGCCAGGTCAGATTGTGTAGTCTGAGGGAACCCAGAAGGCAGTGGCAGAGCATGTGGTGAAATGTTGTGGTCCTTAGTATCACTGCCAAGAATAGAATTGCTGACTCCCATATCATGTAAGCCCTGTGAGCAGTCAGGCAGCAAGCAGGGAGTTTGTCCTGGTGGTGGTTGTTCTTTCTTCCCCTTAGCTAGAAACCTTTCATTGCTTATAGAATGGCCTGGGACCATGGCATGCGGGTGGAAAAACAAGGGTGCCTCTATTAGTGGTGAAACATGGCAGAAGAGAAGGATCTGCTGCTCTTTTGGGATATCTAGACATTTAATAACATTTCCATTGAAGATGTGTCCCTCAGTGTGACATAGTGAATCAACAAGTATTTTTTTAAGAGCCTGCCAGACATTGTGTGAGGTGCTAGTGATATAGAAATGGAAGTGAAACAGCCCCTTCCCTTAAGGATCTTGCATTCCATCAGGGTAGTCACATCCATGTATAGATAGAAAATAGATTCAGCATAATTTTGAGCAGGGAAGGCATTAGCACTTGGAGTAGGGATCAGAAAAGACTTCATTTGAAGTTGGCCCAAACTGAGACTTGAAGGAAGCTAGGAGTTCCAAAAAACAGGTGAGAAGGGGGTTATATTCCTAGAATGGGGGATGGCTATTGGAGAGACACAGGAGTATGACGTACTGTCTGAGGAACACAGACTACATAGAAAGTTCTTTTTGGAGGAAGGGGAGTAAGAGCTTATAGCTAACATAAATCAGCTTTGCAAAGTGCCTTATACATGTCACAATCTTCAACAACTTTGTGAAATAGGTACTTCTATTACTCCTATTTTATAGATGAAAAATAAAGATTGATGGAGTGTCACACAACTAGTTAATAATCTGAGGCAGGATTTGAACTGGGTCATTCCAGACTAAATCCAGTTCTCTATCTGTTATACTATCTAGCTAACTCTAATAAGATTGGAAAGGTAGTTTGGGACCTAGTTCTGACAGGTATTAAATGCCAACCAGAAGAAGTTATATATGCTCCTATATGTAATAGGGAGCTACTGTTTACCGAAAAGGGAAGTGAAATGGTCAGATTTGCATTTTGGTAAAATCACTTTGACAGCAGTTTGGATGGTGGATGGGAGTGAGGAGAGGCATGAGACAGGGGGAACAGTTAAGAGGCTATTACAATGGTTTAGATGAGAGATTGAAAGGGTGTGAACCAGGCTGGTGGCTGTGTGAGTGGTGAGGAAGGGACAATTTTAAGAGATTTGAATGTAGAAATAACAAGATTTCTCATCTGAATGGATCTGTGGGGTGAGAGTGGGGAGTACAGCACTGAGGTTGTGAACCTCGTGACTAGACAGATAGTGGTTACCTTCAACTAATTCAGGAAGCTTGAAAAAGAGGTAGGCTTAAGGGAAATGATGAGTTCAGTTTTGGAAATGTTGAACTTGAGATGTCTCCAGGATGTCCAGTTTGAAATGTCCTCTAGACTTGAAGGGAAGGCCTGGAGCTCAAAAGAAAGACCAGAGATGAATATCTGTATCTTCATCCATCTGTGGAAATCATCAGTCTACAGATAATAATTAAACCCATGGGAGCTATGGAGGTCACCAAAAGAGAAAAAATGTCTAGAGAGAAGAGATAGAATCTTGGGATTCCCCCCACAGTAAGAGGATGTGATGTAGCTGAGGATCCAGCAAAGGAGGAATTGTCAGACAGGAGGAAAATCAAGGAAAAACAATATCATGAAAATCTAGAGAATGGCATGTGTCCAGGAGGAGAGAATGATCAACAGTGCTCCCTTCTTCCCATACTATAAAAATACTTCCCATCATACACTTGGATATATGAGGGTGAGGACTGAGAAGAGGCTATTGGACTTGGAAATAAGGCCATTGGTTACCAAGATAACAGTTTCAGTAGAATGGTGGTGATACAAGACATGTCAGGGGCAGTAGATGGAGGCAGTAGTGGCAGCAAGTGTAGGCTAATATTCTTTCTAAATGATTGGGAGCAGAGAATAAAAGAGAGGAGGGGTAGATGTCACAGAGTCAGAGGCGAGTATTTTTAGAATCCAGGAGACCTGAGCATGTTAATAGGCAGAATACAAGAGGCCGAAGATGAGAGAGAAGGTGGTGATCCCAGAGGAGGAGGGAGATTTGGGATTGAGGCAAGGGCTTAACTTTAGCAAGAAGGAGAGTTTCTTTCTCTTAAACTGAAAGGAAAGAGTAGAGGATGGTAGGAGAGATGAAGATCTTCTCTGAGGCTCAGTGGGACAGAGGCTGTCTGATGGTAGAGAAGGTTGGGAGCCCCTTATGTAGGGAATATGATAAAGGGAGTTAGTAAGAGAAAAAAAGATGATTAAATATTAAAGAGCAAATGAAAATTTGAATTGGCTGTTTATAGAAATAAGTAGGATCTGACACATTTGTACTGTTCGTTTATTTGTAGGCGAGAGTATCTTAGTCTGCAAGAAGTCAGAGAAATCGAAAGGCATTGCTCTACTTCAGGGGTCCCTCAAGCCTGTGTGTAGCAGCCTGCAGAGGAGAGAGGGAGGGGAGATAACGGCCAGTATGATACGAGCTATTCTGGAGGTAAGGGAGAGCAGACCAGAGCACCACTTTTTCTGTTGTCCCGCAGTGACACAAAGGAACATCAAGTAGTAAAACTTTGCATTTTATGTATTTGCTTAGAAAAGTAATATATAGATGGAATTTTCAATTACCTGGAACTTTTCTGACTTTGGATAGCTCTCCCCTAAAGTTTAATTTTCTATATCTGTTTCTATTTGTAATTACGTAATTATTATAAAAATGTAATGGAGCATGGCCCCCGAAAGATTGAGTATCAGAATCAAATGGCCCTCATCTCTCTCTGAAGTAACTCCTTCTCTTTAGACAAAGGGTCAGATTATATAAGCCTCCAGGAACCTTCTATTTCAGAAGGGAAGAATGAGATGATTTGATTAGTTGGTTATCATCTTTAAAATTTAAAATTTAGGACCGCAGTCCCGGTTTTGCTAGTGTCAGAATTTTATAAACTCTGTCATTTAGATGACATCCATTTACTTTTGGATAGGAAAAAAGAGCCAGTCAATATTCTACTTTAAAGAAATTTTAAAAAATTTTTCCATTTTTTCAAATTGTCAGTTGGAATGAAAATAATGCTGCTAGTTTTGACAACCAGATCCTGAAGAATTTTTGGCAAAATGAACTTTTGGTTTTGTGTGTTCATTATTTTTTTACTTTATGACAAGACATAATTTTCAATTTTTTATACTTTTTAGATAATAGTTGGTGGGGTTGCCAATACACCAAAAGATGTACAGACATATGCTTCTTGTACTTTTTTGGCTGCGAGTCTGAAAATGGAAAAACAGAAAAGTCTGAAAGGGGAAAAACAGAAAATCCAGAAGGAACAGAATGGAGCAATTGAAGACTGTGTGATGTGGTTGTTAGAGAATGAATTCATTCAGATTTCTGAAGCTAATGTTGGAATAAAAGGTAAAACTGGCATTTCCATTTTTATCTGCTTGCTTTTCTTCTCCATGGTTACTTAGAAATTAAGCTTTTGAAAAGAAGTGAAAATTTGATATTCAAGGGACAAAGGAGAACAACAAATAGCAAAAGTTATAATTAAAGCTTATGGTTTCTGGACAATAAAAACCTTTTTTTAGTTTTCTCCTTTATGATATTGAAAAGTTAAGCCTTCACTAATTTGCTTTTTTCCTTATAAGTAATTGCCAATTTCCCATCACCATTGCTGGATTTTGTAAACTCTTATTAGAGAAACAAATGGGAGGAAAGCAAACACAGTGAACTTCTTTTCAGTGGAAGACTGAAAAATTATTATGGAGGGCACTGATATAATCATGAGGCTCTATACTATCCATATTACTCTCATGCATTCATGTGCCTGTGTACAACACAAACAGTTCCCAGTGGCCCAGTGAGAGCTTGGAGTGGTAGCTCCTCTTGGGGTGTTCCTGAAAAAGAGTCAGCAGATCAGAAGACAGCAATAGGAGCCATTTGTGGGCTAATTTGTTGTTCTTCCTCATCAGAAAAGAGTAGGGAAGTAAAAATAAAAATAACCAAAGGCATACTTTAAGTTTTGATGATTAAAGACTCTCAGATTTGAAAGAGACCTCAGATATTAGCTGTAGACTGCGTCTGCAATTTGAATATTACCAATTCCTTCTTATTCATTTCTTTGAACTGCATGTAAGTTCAGCCTCTGTGATGATGAAACATTTTGTGGCCAGTTCAGTGCATTCCTTTATGTTTCCGTTTGGGCTTTTTCTTCTTCACAAAAAGTCCTGGTTGAGGCTTTGTTGATAATTATTTGTAAATACTGTTTAATGTTAATGTTTTTTTCATATCACTCCATGAATATTTAAGTTTTTGCTCAAAATAGTAGAAAGGTTGGGCTAACATTCGCTTGACAAGAATTTCTCGTATCCAAAAATGGAAGGAAAAAACCTCTTCTATTTCTGCTGGAATCTACAAGATGTGCTTACAGCTTTTGGATTCTTTGTAGAATGAGAAAATACTTCATCTTCTGAATTTTATATCTGCTTCTCTTTTAGAAAAAGTATATCATCCTACTCACCTTGGTTCAGCCACTCTGTCTTCATCTCTTTCTCCATCTGAGGCCCTGGATATATTTGCCGACCTCCAGAGAGCCATGAAAGGCTTTGTTTTAGAGAATGATCTGCATATTGTCTATCTGGTACGTTTTTGTTTTGCTTTCTAGATCCTTGAATAAATTTGCAGAAGGAAGTATCTACATACATATTCTCATGGGTATATACATGCATATATATATGCATGTCTGTATGCTCACACACACATGCATGCATACATCATCCTCTTCCTTTTCTGTGTTTCCAGCCAGGCCATTCCTTGACAGTAAATTTCTCCATGTGTCTAATCTTTAGCCTTCATGTGCCAGTTTTCTTTTCTGAAAGGAAAGAAAGACTTTTTGGTCACTTATTTATGTCTACCCTTTAACCTTCTCTAATACCTGCTTTTGCAAATTTTTTTCTGTACATGATAATATCTAAATCATTTTGTGAGTTTTTATAATTTTTTATACCTTTCTAGTAATGAGGTCCTGAATGGAAGATTGAAATCTAGTAATGTTTTGACTAATCAAACATTTCAATAGCACTATTGTTGTTTTTTATGAAATATTTTATTCCCCCCCCTGCAGTACATGTAAAAGCATTTTCTAATATTTATTTCTTAAAACTTTGAGTTCTGAATTCCTTTCCTCCCTCCCTCCCCTACTTAATTCGTTGAGAAGGCAAGCAATTTGATACAGGTTATCCATGTGCAGTCATACAAAACATATTTCCACATTAGTCATGTGAAAGAAGACACAGACCCCCAAACCCCCAACAATCCAAAAAATAAAGTTAAATAGCATATGCTTTGAACTGCAGCCATTCCATCAGTTCTTTCCTGGAACTGGATAGCATTTTTCAGATGAAGTTCTCAGAAACTGTTTTGGATCATTGTGCTGCTGAGAAGAGCTAGGTCGTTTGCAGCTGATCATTGTTGCGTTATTGCTATTACTGTGTTCACTCTTTTCCTGGTTCTGCTCACTTGTATCAGTTCATGTAAGACTTTCCAGGTTTTTCTGAGAGTATCCTGATTGTCATTTCTCATAGCACAATAGTATTCCAACACAACTAGGCCAGCCATTCCCCAGCTGATGGGCATCTCAGTTTCCAATACTTTGCCACCACAATATTTGTGTACATGTAGGTTTTTTCCTTTTTTTTTAGTTTTTAAAATTCCTTTGGTATACAGACCTAGTAATGACAATGCTGAGTCAAAAGGATCTATCACAGTTTGATTTCTCTTTGGGCATAGTTCCAGATTGGTCTTCAGAATGGTTGGACAAGGTAACACTCCACCATGCATTTTAGCACACTGGTGCCCCAATTTTCCCACATCCTCTCGAACATTTATTATTTTCTTTTTTTGTCATATTAACCAGTCTGATAGATGTGAGTTGGTGCCTCAGAGTTGTTTTAATCTATATTTCTCTAGTCAGTGGTGATTTAGAGCATTTTTTTCTATATGCTGATATTGATAGCTTTGATTTCTTCACCTGAAAACTTCTGTTCATGTCCTTTGACCATTTATGAACTGAAGAATGACTTGCATTTCTATAAATTTGACTTAGTTCTCTATGTATTTGAGAAATGAGGCCTTTATCAGAGACATTTTCTGTAAAATTTGTTTCCCAGCTTCCTGCTTTCCTTCTAATCTTGGTTGCATTGTTTTTTTTTGTGCAGAAACTTTTTATTTAATATAATTTTATCTATTTTATATCTCAAAATGCTCTCTGTTTCTTATTTGGTCATAAAATCTTCCCTTTTACATACACTTGACAGATAAACTACTCCTTGATCTTCTAATTTGCTTATGGTATCACCTGTTACATCTAAATCATATGCTCATTTTCACCTTATTTTGCTATAAGGTGTGAGATGCTAGTCTATACCTAGTTTCTGCCATGCTTTTTTCCAGTTTTCCTAGCAGTTTTTGTCAAATAGTGAGTTCTTGTTCCCAAAAGCTGGGGAACTTTCTATGGTCAAGATCTTTTGTTGTTGTTTTCTTGTTTTTTTCTAGCCTATTTCTTGATTTTTAATTTTATACTAAAGTTGGGCTGTGCTGCTGGGGAGGAGGAAGCACTGCCTTCCTTAAACTTCTGGTCTGTTTGTATTTGGCAGCTGTTTTCAGAGCTAGTTCCAGGGGTCTGTAAGCTTTCAGTTCTTCCAAGGTGGTCTGATCTAAGGAGGCAAAGTACTCTCCTACTCTGCTGTGGTCTGTGAGCAACCATAAAGACTGATTTTTTTGGGGGGGAGGAGCCAAGATGGCGGAGTAGAAAGACTCACGTATGCTAGCTCTGAACCCACAGCCCATATAGTTTCTGTAAAAAGAACTCCCCACAAATTCTGGATCAGTGCAAGCCACGCAGAAACACAGTGGAAGAGATTTCCATTCCAGAGAGCCCTGGAAAGCCATCCCCAGGGGTCTGTCACGAACCGGACGGTGGAGCCCACCCCTGCGCTGTCCTGACCACGTGACCCCAGAGGAGTAGATCCGAGCAGGCTTCAGGGACGGAACCTCCGGTGGCCGCGAAGGTCCCTCCGCCCATAGGCGCTCCAGGTCAGTGAGAGAGACTTCTGGGCTGGCCGAGAGGGGAACGGAGTGTCTCCATAACTCAGGTCCCCTCGGGAGGCAGCAGCAGAAGCAGCGGCAGAGGCAGTAGTGGCCTGGCCCCCCAAGCAAGCAGGAGCTCAATTGTTGAAGGTCTCAGTGCAAACCCCCTGAGGGAACTGAGCCTGGGAGGTGGCCCTGCCCCCACCCAAGCACCAGAACTTAAGCTTACATTGAATAGCAGCCACACCTGCCACTGAAAGCCCTGAGGCTGGGGAGCAGCATTTGAATCTCAGACCCCAAGCACTAGCTAGGCAGATGTAGGCAGGGGTGGAGAGGAATCTCAGAAGTCAAGTAACTGGCTGGGAAAATGCCCAGAAAAGGGAAGAAAAATAAGACCATAGAAAGCTACTTTCTTGGGTGACAGATGTTCCCGCCTTGCATTTCTGATGACAAGGAACAATTCTTACCATCAGGGAAAGACGTGGAGGTCGGGGCCTCTGTATCCCAGACATCGGAAATAGATATCCAATGGGCTCAGGCCATGGAAGAGCTCAAAAACGATTTTGGAAATCAAGTTAGACAGGTGGAGGAAAAACTGGGAAGAGAAATGAGAGAGATGCAAGAAAAGCATGAAAAATGGGTCAAAACCTTGCTAAAGGAGACCCCAAAAAATGCTGAAGAAAATAATAACACCTTGAAAAATAGGCTCACTCAATTGGCAAAAGAGGTTCAAAAAGTCAATGAGGAGAAGAATGCTTTCAAAAGCAGAATTAGCCAAATGGAAAAAGAGGTTCAAAAACTCACGGAAGAAAATAGTTCTCTCAAGATTAGAATGGAACAGATGGAGGCTAATGACTTTCTGAGAAACCAAGAAATCACAAAACAAAACCAAAAGAATGACAAAATGGAAGAGAATATGAAATATCTCATTGGAAAAACAACTGACCTGGAAAATAGATCCAGGAGAGACAATTTTAAAATTATGGGACTACCTGAAAGCCATGATCAAAAACAGAGCCCAGACATCATCTTTCATGAAATTATCAAGGAAAACTGCCCTGACATTCTAGAACCAGAGGGCAAAATAAGTATTGAAAGAATCCATCAATCACTGCCTGAAAGAGATCCAAAAAGAGAAACTCCTAGGAACATTGTGGCCAAATTCCAGAATTCCCAGGTCAAGGAGAAAATCTTACAAGCAGCTAGAAAGAAACAATTCCAGTATCATGGAAATACAATCAGGATAACCCAAGATCTAGCAGCTTCTACATTAAGGGATCGAAGGGCGTGGAATAGGATGTTCCAGAAGTCAAAGGAACTAGGACTCAAACCATGAATCACCTACCCAGCTAAACTGAGTATAATACTTCAGGGGAAAATATGGTCTTTCAATGAAACAGAGGACTTTCAAGCACTCTTGATGAAAAGACCAGAGCTGAAAAGAAAATTTGACTTTCAAACACAAGAATGAGAAGAATCATGAAAAAGTAAACAGCAAAGAGAAGTCATAAGAGACTTACCAAAGGTGAACTGTTTACATTCCTACATGGAAAGACAATATTTGTAATTCTTAAAACTTTTCAGTATCTGGGTAGTTGGTGGGACCACACACACACATACCCACACATGCACACACGCACACACGTACACGCGTGCGTGCATGCACACATGCATGCCGTACAGAGACGGAGAGCACAGTGAATTGAATAGGATGGGATCATATCTTAAAAGAAATTAAGGTAAATGGTGAGAGAGAAATGTAGTGGGAGGAGAGAGGGTGAAATGGAATGGGGTAAATTATATCTCATTCAAGAGGCAAGCAGGAGACTTTAGTGGAGGGAAAAAGAGGAGAGCTGAGAAAAAAACATGAAGTTTACCCTCATCACACTTGACTAAAGAAAGGAATAAAATGCACACTCCTTTTGGTATGAAAACCTATCTTACAATACAGGAAAGTGGGGGAGAAGGTGGTAAGCAGGGTGGGGGGGATGATGGAGAGGAGGGCAATGGGAGGAGGGAACAATTTGAAGTCAACACTCTTGGGGAGGGACAGGATCAAAAGACAGAATAGAAACAATAGTGGTCAGGACAGGATGGAGGGAAATACAGTTGGTCTTACACAACATGACTATTGTGGAAGTCATTTGCAAAACTACACAGATATGGCCTATATTGAATTGCCTGCCTTTCCAAAAGGAATAGGTGGGGAGGGAGGGATGGGGAGAATTTGGAACTCAAAGTTTTAGGAACAACTGTTTAGTATTGTTCTTGCTACTATTAAATAAGAAATACAGTTAATGGGGAATAGAAAGTCATCTGGCCCTACAGGACAAAAGAGAAGATGGGGACAAGAGAAGGGAGGGATGATAGAGAGAGGGCAGATTGGTGATAGGGAAAATTAGAATTCTTGGTGTATTGGGGTGGGGGGAGGGGATAAATGGGAAGAAAATTTGGAACCCAAAATTTTGTGAAAATGAATGTAAAAAGTTAAATAAATAAATTTATGTTTTAAAAAAAAGAAGACTGATTTTTGCCCTGGAACTGTGACCAGGGTCACTGCTCTCCTGCAGCGGTAAGTTCTGGTGTGCTAGTGCTTTACTCCATCCTGAAATTGCCACCCAGGACTATAATCCAGATGTTTGTATGGGTAATGTAATAGAGTCCTTCACCCATTGCCAGCAAAGGGACCACTATAATCTCCTTCTGACCAGTTGTCTGATCCCCTTACCAAGCGTGCACTGAGAATTCCTGCCTGATTCAGTCACCTGCAAGGCCTGCTCTTGATTTGCTGGGGCCCAGACTGTGCTGGCATGGCCTATGCTGAACTGTGTTCTACTCTCATCCCAGTGTGACAGACCTTTTCTTCCAATCTTCTAAGTTGTCTTGGATTGTAAAATTGTATTACCTTGTCCTTTTATGAGTTCTATGGCTTCAGAATTTGTTTTGAGGTGTTATTTAAAATTATTTGGAGGGGAATTTGGGAAAGCTCAGGCAAGTTCCTGCCCTTTTTCCATCTTGGCTCCACTCCCCAACACTGTAGTTTTTAAATGAAGTCCATTCATTGGTCAGTAAGTATTGATCACTTACTATGCTAAGTGCTGCAATGGAAATAAAAGAATTTAATATATGCTTGCCTTCAATATTTTTACATCATTATTTTGAAAAATATAAGAAATAATTAGAAAATAAGATACATGAAATAATCAAAGAACATATGCTAATTCAGCAATTTAATGAGACATCTCTGTTCAAGGTCCTCGGAGTACAAAGATGACAAATGACATATACCCTTTCCTCTTTGAGCTTATGTTCTAATATGCTGCTTAACCATACTGTATTCTAGAGGTGTTAAACATGTAGCCTGTGAGCCACATGCTTGAATATAGCCTAAACCAGATTAAAATGTAATTGGGAAATATTTAACAGAATAAATGAGAATGCAATAAGCATATACTATATTTTAAAACTGGATCAGTTTGTGGCCTATAAGGATTTTATGTACAGTTTGGTGACCCCAGTTTCTGTTTGAGTTTGACCTCACTACTGTTCACTTACAGAAAGTTTGGACTGTGATAATGACAAAGAAGAGATTGTGACAAAGTGCCATGTGCAATTTGAAGAGAAAGAGATTAGGAACCTAGGAACATTGGAGAAGTTTTCATGGAGACTGTGGCATCTGAGGAAGAATCAAAGACCATCTAAGCTTTTTAGCTTGGGGTACTGTTATAATGGTGCTTCCACTAATAGAAATGGATTTAGTGGAAAGGGAAATTAATTTATGGGGAAACTGTGAATATTGTTCATCTACATTCCTTGATTCAGTAGATAAGTAAGTCTTATATTACTGCTCTGAAACCTGTGCCCTGTGACATGTTGTAGGGCTTTAAAAAAATGGGACCAAAGATGTTTGCTTTGCAGCTTCTCCTTCCTTCACATTATCCTGTTCACCTGCTCTCTCCCCATAAATCTAGTTCCCCTAACGCATGACATTTGCAGCCCTAAGAAGTTGTTATTATTTACAAATATAGTAGATGTGGAAGATGTAGATTGTATCTTCTTGATGGTGACAACTGAGGTCATGAGAATGGATGAATTTGCCAAAGGAGTAATTCTCTAGAAGACAATGGAAGTTTTTGGAGGGTGTACATATATAAGGGCTGCAGAGTACAAAGAGAAAAGGAAACAGAAGAGGTCAGAAAGGTAGGATGAGAGCCAGGAAAGGACAGTGCCACGGAAGCCAAGAGAAGATTGTTGGTAAGATGGCTTGTGGTGGTGGGAGTCCAGAATTATCATTCAGCCATGAAATTATTTGATCATGTGGTGACCTTGGATCATTCTTGTTCATGGCTTTAGTTTCTTCCTTTATAAAATAGTGTTAGGTGTGGCTGCTGAGATCCTTTCCTCAGAGAAGGATCTAAATTCTGTGATTCTAAGAAATTTATGATCAACATTATAGTGCATGATATGATGGAGAGAACATTAGCCCTGCCTGGAGTCTGAGGTCCTGGGGTAAAATTCTGCCTTTGAGGCATGTGACATTTGTGACTTTGGACAAGTCATTTAGCTTCCTTGGGCTTCAGTTTCTTTAGGTATAAAATGAGCCTCTGAAGTCCATTTTAGCTGTAGGTCTTAGATCCTATGAACTAATCTAAGTTATTTATTGCAATAGAATATGTTTTTAATAGGTACAATCTTAAAAACTGTGTTTATAATCACTAGAAACTGGTAGTAAAATCATCCAGTTCTCTAAATTTCTATTGTGAATTGGGAAGACAAGCTTTAACTCTATTAGGAGAAGATAACATATTTCATATATTCCTCCTATTTTTCTGGGCTTTACAAAGATTTAAAAAAAAATTTTGGTGGATTTTAAAAAATCAGATTTGTTAGATTTTTCTACGAAGAAGTGATTGAATGCTTTGTGTTTGATGCCAGAGCAAGATTCATAAAGAGATCAACTCTTTTTCTTTTTGTTCCTGCTTGTTCTGCAAACTCTACATAGTTTGAGAAAGAGATTACATTAGGATTAAAGAAAACTTTATATGTGATTGTTAATTTGAGAAAATTTGCTGTAACAGATTATCACACTGCTACTTTGGGCCCTATACTGGGCCATGGAAATAGTTTTATAATATAAATCCTGTTTTCATAATGCAATTTTGCTCTATTGCTTGAATGCCTTCAAGAATACATAGTACCTCTGTTTTTATGATACCACTGAATTTCTGATTTATATTCAGTCTTACTGCAGAAAATCTGAATCAATCTAAGTAGCAATATTATGTTCAAACCCTTGAAGTCTATTGCTAGAGTGTACTTTATAATAAAATAGTGTAGAGAAGTCTAAGAGAGCCATGCTTTTGTTTTATATTGTTTAAAGTGAATTTCCCCCACAGAGCAAACTGGTAAACAATAATGACTTCTTGCAGTTGTAAATGTTGTGTTCTGGTGTCTTTGGGTTATGGGAAGAAGGCAGGTGAATGCAGTGATGTATAGGAAACAGACTTCTGCTATAAAAATTTATTAAATATAATAAGAACACAATAAAATTTAATTAGTTCTTCACAGGTGTCTAGAAATGTATTGGAGTGTTTTGGTTTTAGTTCATTTTTCAAAAATAGTATTTCCTGGGGGAATTGGAGTGATATTGACATACACAGGCTGAGACTTGTAACAGTGTTTTTCATGAATGCAATAATAATATGGAAATAGTACTGAAGTTTTGGGGGGTACATGTTGAAATGTTGGTTGCATCCTCCCAAACAACTTCATTATTTACAGATCTTTTTCATTCTGTCACTAAAATGCATGAATTATCTGAGCTCTATCTTGCAGGCCCTGATCCATCAGGATGGTTCTATCTCCACCATGGGCATTACTTTTTTTCTACTTGTTCACATGTGTGGCTTATTTGTAAATTGAGGGTTAGCATTTATGTTTGCAGTTGCTTAAGTAGCCTTTTGTGATAGTCTCCTGAAAGCCCACAAGATGGGGATGTTTCCTTGTGAGAATAAAACATTTCCATCTTGTAATAAGATATCTCAAGGTAAGATTCTTCGCTTTCCTTGTTCCTCCTTTCCAAAGTAGAAAATGTCATTTCCTTTTGGGGAAAATTTACTCACCTTTATCATTGCAGTATTATCTGTACTTTATTCTCTCCAAAATAACTCCTACAGGGTTCTTTGTTTTTTTTAAACAAATATCTGAGGTACATAGTGCTTTTCTTACATGCACTAAATAATTTTGTTCAATAAATATTTAATGAATTAATTCATTTCATAGACTAAATGACCGCTACATGCACTGTTTTGCACATTGAGAATGAAAGAATAATGTACTTTCAAGGAATTTAGAATCTAGAAGAATGAATAATTGGAATTGCATTTTTAGCATCATAGTCACTTAAGACTCAGGTTTGCCCAGATTACGGGGTATAATTTGCTCTGTGGTCATTGATACTTTTCGGATCTTTTTTTCTGAGATACCAGTTTTGGCATCAGATAGGGGTTTGTTTCTATTGGCTTGTTGCCAGTTAGATTGCCATTAGATTTCTTGTTTTTCCCTGATAGAAGTGCAACTTCCAAAGTTCAATGATAACTTCAACAAGAACATTTAAAGTCCTTTGGGTAGTTATTTCTGAATCCATTTATTTTTTCTAAAACAAGAATGGAGATGTCTGTCTTTGAAGACTAGATAAAATCTTTTTTTCGGTTCTTTAACAATTACTGCACTATTGATGCCAACTTGAATAGACAGTGTCCCATTGGGCTGTTGTAGCCAGTATCAATCGGAGCAGTATCTCTGCAATTTTGATGAAAGTCATTAAAAGCTATGAGCTATGGTTAAACTGTTTGCTTCTCAAATAATAGTTAGATATATTTTGTCACAAAGATGGATGTGTGATCTCATCAATGTGGATATTCCTTCACGGGTAGAGATCCCAACTCATTCAGGTTTATTTTTCCAGTCCTCCTGTTGTCCCCAAAGTGCTGGAGGCCTTTCTCTAAACTATCTTGACAGTGGGTGGATTCCATGCTGGCTACTAATTTTCCCTTGCTCTTTCATTACACAATTCATCTTTCTTTTCTTGTTAGGTCCATAAATGATATACTATGTGCTGTTTTTTTTTCTAAGCAAGTTTTTGGTGATATTCTGTAGTCTACTGTGCCTATTATGTGTTTCCATTATTATTGAGGTGACATTTTTAATTGTCTGGAAAATGTGATATTCTCTGGCTTGAAGCGATATGGTAAGACTCCTTGGTGAGAACATTGGTGTTAAAACTTGTTTCAGGGAGAAATCTTGGGTTATTAAAAAGCACTGTTCAGTTTTCCAAAGGAAATCTAGCCTATTCAATTAACCATAATAACTTTATTAACTGTGTTCCAGGCATTGTGTTCATCACTGGGGTTGCAAAGAAAAAAATGAAATAGCCACTGCCTTTGAGGACTTTATATCAGGGGAGACAGATTGTGTGTGCATGTTTATATATGTATCTGGCTAAAGAACAGAACATGGAAGGGGGAAAGAGGTATAGTATTAGAAAGGTAGTTTGTTAAGGACTTTAATGAGAAGACTTTATAGTTAATCCTGAAGGCTATCGGGAGCCATTGTTGGTTTCTGAGTGTGAAAGTGACATACTTAGACCTATGCTTCAGAAAAATATCACTGGTCAGTCATGTGGTGGATACATTTAAGAGAGGAGATATTTAGGCAGAGAAACAAACTGGAAGCTATTGGAAGAGACCTGGGGAGGTGATTAAGACCTGAACTCGGGTAGTAGCTGTGTGAGTGGAGATCAGGGAATGATATAAGAGATATTACAGAGGTAGAAATAAGAGGATTTGAGGACTTATTTGGGGTGAGAGTGAAAAGTTCAGGATGCCATAGAAGTTGTTAACTTGGATAACTAGAAGGGTGGTGATGTGCTGAAGAGAAATAGGTAAGTTTTGTAAAGGAGTAGCTTTAGCAGAGAAACAGTGTATTTTCTTTTGGCCATGATGAGTTTTAGATATTGCCAAGATTTTTTTTTGAAATGTCCTGTAGATATATTTCTCCTCCTTTCACTACCAAATTAATAGAAAAGGCTAGTGAAGGGAAGGAGAAATATAGACTGTCTTTAGGGGACAGTAAAATGAAGTGAGGTTTTCTTAAGGATGAGAACAGGAAAATGGACTGGGGTGTGTTTTTAGTTAACAGGGAAGGAATCAGTAGATAGAATAAAAAAATCAGCTAAGTTGCTTAGTAGATATAGAGTGCTGAAATTGGAGTAAGAAAGAGCTGAGTTCAGATCTTACCTTTGTGGTCCTGGGCAAGTCACCTTCCCTTTACTCATCTGTAAGGCAGAAATAACAGCATCAACCATATAGAGCTGTTCTGGGGATCAAATAAGACAATACATGTAAGGTAACTTGTAAACCTTAGAACAGTATATAAGTATTTTTATCCGCATCTCATTTTCTTTTTCAAATTTAAGCCCAGTACATTTTCCATCTTCCGTGTTTGAGTAAGTACCATACTGATGAACAGGTTTTATGAGATATATCTCACAAACATATATCATAGTCTGAACAACTGGATAATAGGCACTATTCATTGACTTGGTTTTTCTGCATGAATAGTGAGACTGAACAAATTTGAGTGATTATGGATCTCATTTAAGAGACTCTGTATTTCTTCCTGCTCATGATACATTCAGTTTGGTTACTTCCACACATGGGGGCATTTGTAGGACTTCATCATCCAAAGGCTATCATGATGATACCAACACTTTTGGCAAGCACACGTCTCTCTGTTTTTGGCCTTACTTGCTAGTAATAAACACAGGGTCACCGGACAAGGCTCTCTCTTTTAATTGAGATGAATGAGAGTTTTGGGTAATTAATAACCAATTTATTAATTAGGCTAGTCAGTAGTCAGTAAATTGATGATCAGTGTTTTTTCCTGGTAACCAAAGATACCAAGGGAGACCCTGAAACCCAGAAACCTCTTCTGAAAGGGAGTCCCCAGGAAAGTGAAAACTCAGTCCCAATTGGTGGACATTTATATGAGGTGATGGGCTAAAAGTCTTCAGCTCCTCCTGCTGAGAATTTGGCTTGATCATGAGACTGAGCAGCTTCAAGGTATCTGGACAAGGGGAAGCCATTTCCATCTATACCTCTCTATCTGGTTTTCTTCTTCATGAGCTGGGTCACTCTAAACTCAAATGAAGGAATCAAGGATAGAGTTTCCTTCCCTCAGGGTAAGGGCTTGACTAGATTGAATTGATTGATAGGTTTATGCTCTAAAGAGAAATTAGGTCTCCTATTTGGGTGATGAACATGAGAAGCACGTTCCTTGAGGGCTAGGAGCAATTTCATCAATCATCTATGTCCTTCAGAGACAGAATGACCTTAACAGGTCCTTTACAGAAAAGGAAGGAAGATGGTAAATCACAACTAATAATTAGTCATTAATATAAATAAAATTAATGTCTCAAGATCTTTCAAAGAATATTTACGCAGTTTTAAAATATTTCTTCTGTGTCCTTAATACATTTTGTTGAAGGAGAGCCTTTAAAGCAATATTTGTCTGAGCCGAATCAATGCTTTTTTATAGTCAATAAATCATAATTATAGTGGGATCTTTATAACCTTTGCACCTTCAATTTTGAAACTATAAAGTTGTGGTCTATCAGGATGTTTTTTGTAAAACACCCTTCTCATATTTTTATCAAGGATATCTCAATATGTATATAGCTTATTCTCATAAAGATTTTATGGAGATGAGCAAATAGCCACTATTATTGATATTTTCATCATTCCTTTTTGGGGGTAATATTTTATGGCCCATGATTTTTTTTCCCTATTTGGTGTCTTCTCTTTTAGTTAGCTTGAAAATTGATGTCTTAATATCCTCAGAACTGTGTCATTTCCAACCTGACCTACTCTCTGTTTATTTGGTCTGGTCTAGCTATGCTTTCTTTCTTTGTTTTCTATGAGTTCTTTCCATCTCTACTTGCAGGACTTGGCAGTTTGTGATGTTACAGTCTAAATGTAGTGACTTCATTGTCATTAATAGAGAAAAATTTGTTACAGAAACTGACAGATTTTTTCCCCCCATTTTTTGACTATTGTCTTCATTGAGAATGTTTTCAGGATCTGGATCTCTTGCTAAGCTGCTCTAAACTTGTTTTTCATGTACCATTTACTGCTGTTTTATAAGACAGCCCTAGTCAGTCTTCTGTTACTGTCCTTTGTAAGATTTACAGATAAATAAATTACAGATAAAATTGTAAGATTTACAGATAAAGATGTACAGATAAATACAGATAAATTACATATAAATTTACAGTCAGTCTTCTATTTTTGTCCTCTGTAAGATTTACAGATAAATTTGTAGTCCAAACTGTGATTTCTCAGCTCTTTTTGATTCTCTTATGGTAATGATTGATTTAGATCAGTCCTTAGGAAATGGTCACTTTGTTTCTTTTAAGCATTTTCCATTTTCCATCATCAGTAATTTATTAAGTGGGTCAGGTTAGAGTTGCATGGATTGTATGCTGTGTCTTTTATTCTTCTAATTTGGTATTGATTTACATCTTTGTTCTAATAAAATAGTGCAGCTTTGCAAAGACCACTGATTCAAGAATGAGTTACCATTTACTTTTCATCTACTAGAGAACAAAGTCAGTGTGGGTAATACCATCCACACAGATGCATAGTACAGGTTATAAAAACCACCATAGCAGGTCACAAACACAAATGCTTTATAAAAGCATTGTAGTAAAATACCATTCTAACTGCACATGTTATAAATACTTGGAGGTATGATTATCCTTCAAAATGTCATTATTTAGAAATCTACCAAGGATTTACTTTTATACACATACCATCTCACTCTTGTATAGTACATAATGAATGATTGTTTCCTATAAATTGCACAATATAGGCACCAGATATTCATCAGGATGATTGGAGATGACCCAGGATGAGGCAATTGGGGTTAAGTGACTTGCCCAGGGTCACACAACTAGTGAGTGTCAAGTGTGTGAGGTGAGATTTGCACTCAGGTCCTTCTGACTCTTGCACTAGTGCTTTATCCACTGCACCACCTAGCTGCCCGTATTTATTCATTAAGCATTTATTAAATGCCTATTTTATTTCAAGCACACTGCTAGGACCTGGACATGTAAAAAAGAGATGACACAGTCGCTGTCCTCAAGGATCTTGCATCCCATTAGGGTGAAACAACATGCACATATATAAATAAAAATAATTTTAGGGGTGGGGAGAGCATTAACAACTTGGGATTAGGAAAGACTTCACCTAGAAGGTGGCACTGGAGTTGAGCTTGGAAGAGAGTCAAGGGTTCTGAGAGGAGCGAGTGCATTCTACGTCTTGTGCAAAGAGAAGGGCAGGAGAAGGACTTGTGGCTGAGTCAGTAAGGAGGTCACTTTGTCTGGAATGTATTGGCAGCGAATGGGCGCAGAGTGTAATGTGTAACAGCCTGGAAAGGTAGTCTAGAGGCAGATTGTGAAGGACTTTAACTGCCAATGTATTTGACACCAGGGACATATGGGCCGCTAGATCTTTCTGAACGGGAGAGTGAAATGCTGAGATCCATGCCTTAGGAATATCTATTTGGTAGTTGTGTGGAAGATGGATTGGGAAAGGGAAGAGACTAGATACAGGGAAATCAGCTTTGCTATTGAAGCAGTCCAAGTGAGAAATAACAGGGTCTGAAATAAAATACTAACCATGTGACTAGGGAGGAGTGTATGGAAGCAAGAGATGTGATAGAATAAACAGAATTTAGCAGTTAATGGAATAATTTGGAGCAATACGGACAAGTCATAGATAACTACTAGGTTTTGAATCCTCATGACTGGGAAGATGGTGGAGCTGTCAATAAAAGAGATTTTTGGAGGAGGAGTGGTTAGAGGAGGAGAGAAGAAAATGAGTTTTGTTCTAGATCTTTTGGGGTTGAGACATCTGTGGACTTCTAGGTGGAAATGCTTACTGGATAGTTGGTGCCACAGCACTAGAGCTCAGGAAAGAGCCTAAAGCTGGATACCAAGTCCTAGCAGTTCTCTGAATGCATTGCAAGGGGTAAGTGAGAGGAGAAAGGGAACCAATGAGTGTAGGCATTTTTTTAAAGAGTTTAGGTGTGAGTGGGGGGATGTAGGGCAGTAATTTAAGGGTTAAATGTTTGGTTAAGTGAAGGTTTTTTTTTCCAAAGGATGTGGGAGAACTGGGAATGTTTGTTTGTAAGTAGCAGAGAAGGAACCAGAAGAAGAGATTAAAGATAATTTTGGAGGTGAACTGGGTGACATGGGACAGAATGGGCTCAAGGACACAAGGGACACAGAGAAGAGTCATTTCTTCATCAGACATTGCAGTAAAAGAAAAGGACTTGGCTATGATGTTAAGGGGTTTTTAGGTGCAAAGTATGGGAGAAGAGGAAAATCTTGGCAAACGTTTTTGATTTTTTTTTTTAGTAAAATACGAGGCAGTAGCCCCAGTTGAAGGGAGGAGGGGGAAAGGGTCATATGGGAAGCTTGAATAAGAGTGTTTTTGTATTTGTAGTTATGGGGAATGAGAAAGTGAGCTAACTGCCTTTTTTAGTGGATATAAGATTTAAAAATAAATTGGTAATTTGTCACTGGACTAACATAACATCTCTACATTTTTCACATAAAACATTAAAAAATATCATAGCACTCATTGTCGCATATTATTGTCATCAGATTTATCCTCTTTTAAAGACTTCTTGGCATATTTCTCTTTGGTTACACTTTGAATTCAACTGAACTCTAATTCAAAAGCTTTGTCCTTAACGTTGTCATTTTTGCACTTTTAAAAATAGCATCACAAGTGTTATGGTTTTTTTTTTTTTGTCTGTAGTTTCTTTCTTTTTCTCCTGTCTAGTTTTGCTGGTGACACATTCCCTTGTATGGTACATGTAGCAAAATGCTACATTTTGCCTGTGTGAAACACCCAACAGCTCAGTTACCTAGAGTTATGTTCCTTCATTCACATGCTAAGACCTAATGTGAATGTGCAGCCTGAATGTCTGACAGTAGAGTGTGTAAGCATTTGCATGTGGGGTTACTCTGTGAGGTGCTTTGGTGGAATACTGTAGCCATAGTTAGGTGGGAGGACCGAGGTTTCATTTGCTTTGTTTGTTAACTGACCTACTACTACTACTACTACTACTGGTGCTGATCAACGTGCTGATCAACATTGAAGAAGCATTTGTTAGAAACTTCTTCTTAAAATTTAGAAACTTTCCTGTGTCAAAGATGGCACCATCTTTTCATTTGATTCTGATAATTGTGCTACTGTGTATTCTACAGCTTTCATAACATATGTTCTGCTTGAAAAGCTCTTTCATTAGGAGAGAATGTTGAAGCCAACAGGCTGTGTCTGCTTCTCTGATGTTCCAGGTGCTTATGTTATGAAGAGATCTCTTTAGGGGCTAAAGTCACCTAATTACAATCACATGATCCAGTGGTGTCATTAAGAACATTTTTATGCTTTGATTCTTTTTCTTTTTTTCTTCTTTTTTGACAAAGTATCCTCTGTTTTAGTCTTTCCTTTCTATTTTTTCCCCATTGCTTAAAGAAACAGCCTTGAGGCTTGTTGCTCAAGGGAGAACAGTGAGTCTTTACTCAGAAGAGTTTCTAAATTTCTCCATATAAATTATTGACCTAGATAGAGGTGGGCAGTTGAGGGAACTTCACAAAGATTCTAGTGCTGAAGAGAAAAAGCATCCAATTTTTTTTTAGCTCCCTTTTATGCCTTGTTTTCCCCCATTAGAATGTAAACTCATTAGAGCCAGGTGCCGACTTTTATTTTTGCTTATATTTTTATTTCCAACTCTTACCATAGTAAGATATATGGCACATAGTAAATACTTAACAAGTGTTTGTCTTGCCTGTGTATACATATATTTGCTAGGAAGCAGTAGTATTCCATCTACATTCACAGATGAAGGCTGACACTTGCAGTTACAAGACTCCTAAACCGAGAATCTTTACGTTTGCACTTTATCAACAGAGGCGTTTTGCAGAGATTAGAAGTCACGGCGTGCACTGTAGCAGCCACAGCTTTGTGCTGGAATTCTGCTGCTGTTCCTATTCTTCCTGTTACCTGTTTATGTTCAAGGTGTTTGGTCTTGCTTCTTTCTGGAATCTTCGGTACTTCTTCCTGCCCCTTCCCCTCTTATTTTCCTTATCACTTACTTGTGACTTCCTCCTCTCTGACTGTGGTTTCTTTGGAGGTTACATTTCAAAGTGTCTGAACCTTTCCCAGACTTTACAATTTGTGGTTCATCAGACCAGGTCTCTGCCCTAGCAGTCTTATGGGTGATCAAAACTGGCCCTACCTGGATCAGGCTTGTTGGAGTGCCGCATAGCAGCATAGGGTCATGTCTTGGTGACCTGTCCTAATCCCTCTGTTGCTTACTGGCAGCTCAAAACCTTCTGGCACCGGTACTTTAGAGCCTGTTTTTCCTGGTATTGGCATTCAGAGCTAGCAGCAGTTCAGAGCTTTGCAGCATTGCGACTTCCAAATTGCAGCCCCCAGCAGACTTTTGCTTCTGAAGGGGTATGGAGGAGCTTGCTGTAGAGGTCTGAAAAAGCTTCCATGACCTGGAGCCAGGTTGTCCATGGCACTGGAAGAAGGAAAGAGGAACCTTGGTGTAGGGATGGGTTTTGACATAAGTCAACGTCTTGTCCTTGCGTCTGCAAGTATAGCCTCACTGCTGGCAACACAGGAGACGGGAGGGGTGTGGAGTGAGCTAATGGCCAGTGAATGTCAGTTCCTGGGACTTTTTTTCTTGTTTTTATTTTTGTTTTTTCATTTTCTTTTGGATTCTTTGTGTCCTATATCTTGGAAACTGCTAAAGTTGCTTTATCTTTGGCACCTAGTTTCTGTTTGGAGAGGTTTGAGAGGTTGTGGGTATCAGAGAAAAATGTATAGTCCAGCCATCTTGTTGCTCATGTGACCTAGCAATAGTACTGTCTTTAACAGAACTAAGGATAGCTGAAAGAGGCCTGGGTTTGGGAGAAACAGGTAATGAGATCTGTTTTGGACATGTAAAGTTTGAGATGTCTCAGGGAAAACATTTATTGCATCATTGATTTAAAATTGGAAGGGACCTTCAAGAACATGTATTCTGCTTCCCCAGCCCTCTACGGATAAAGTCACTGGAGCCCAAATAGTTGAAGGGATTTCCCCACAGCCACACAGGTAAGGCTGTGGTCTGAATCTAAGTTCCCTGACTCCAAATGCAGTGACATTTCTGTTATACTCTGATCTTTCAGATAATGCACAGTGGTTCTGAGGAAGAGCTTGAGGGGTGCTTGTGAGGAAGGTGTTTGTTTCTGGACTTAGTGGCATGAATTTTGGCTACTTGGAAGCATATTTGCTTACATCTAGGTTTTTGGTTCATGTTCTGAACAGGTGAGATATGAAATGTTTAGAAATGTAGTTTTGCAAAACTTATTTTAACATGAAGTTGATCAACGTGGTTCTGCTCCTTTGTCAATGACATAGTTTTGTTACTTTCTACATAATTGTCATTTCCACCCCTATCTTCCTCCCAAATAGGTTACTCCTTTGTATGAAGATTGGACAGCCATTGATTGGTATCGCTTTTTCTGTCTATGGGAGAAATTGCCCCTGTCTTTGAAGAGGGTGGCAGAATTAGTAGGAATTGAAGAAGGTTTCTTGGCCCGTTCTGTGAAAGGAAGAATTGTAGCCAAAACTGAGAAACAGCACCGACAAATGGCCATCCATAAAAGGTAGTGGTATTCTTATTATCATAACTCTCTTACCTAAGGATAGATGGTCAGTGTTTTGGTTTCTTGTAACAAATATCACTTTGAATTTCTGCTTTCTGAACTTCCTTGTTGGTAGAAATACATTTCTCTTGAATTTGATTTATGCATTTCAGCAAGATCTGAAAGGGATGGCTTTTTTTACAAGAAAGGGGAAATTACTCAAAGGGTTGGTCTTGGAAAGCTGGACATTTTAGCTTCTCTTGAGCTTAAATATGGTTGAGTTTTAGTTTGATATTCCTCAAACATCATGTATTCCATGTTAAAATGTAACTCTAAAAATGAATTCCAAATTTAACTGTAAGTATGAGCTTAGGCTACATGCTACTGTGGGTTATTTGTGTCATTCTTTACTTCTTCTTTACAGATGATAAAAATCTTACTTGGCTTTGACACAGAGTTTTTAATCCAAGTGCCAATACAGACTTCTTATAAGAAATTCTGAGAACTGTCCAGATACTTTTGTGTGGATTTGAGAATGTTAAAATTATATATTTCTTTGTAATATTTCTATAATTAATAGTTTGAAGTTGGAAATCTTTTCTTATATAGATTTGGCTTCAGTGATTAGGCAGTTTAAAGGCTTTTGTAAACATTGTCTGATCGTGTTGTTTTTCTCTTTAACCATTCTTCTGTTTAATGTTAGTCCTAGATGTGAGAGATTAACTTAAATTCATCATTTACAACATTTGTAAGTAGCTTAGATACCTATAAAGTATTATATCTACACTACCTCAATAAAAAGGTTGTTATGAGGGTCAAGTGAACTAATAAATAATTCCATGCTATTGTGATAAAATTAAGCACTTTGCAAATATAAATTGATATACAAATGTAAACTATTCTTATTTGAACTTTAGTAGTGTGCGAGTATTTTTTTCACATTTTCACATAGTGTTTCTCTTTACAGGTTTTTCACTAGCCTTGTACTATTGGATTTAATCAGTGAAGTTCCCTTGAAGGATATTATTCAGAAATATGGTTGTAATCGTGGACAGATTCAGTCTTTGCAACAATCAGCTGCAACTTATGCAGGTGAGTCAGAGAAATGGAAAGGGTTTTGCCAAACCCAGGGTTTATTAAGTAGAATAAATATATAAATAAAAATGAAATCTGTATAAATCATTTTATATAACTATTTCTGCATAAATTTCTATACAAATAGTTATTATTTCTAGGTCAATTTATTGCTACATTTGGGTAATATTTTCTTTTCATCTGTTAATGTGACCATGTGATTTTTATATCTTTAAAATGATTAATTATATTGGTTGTTTCCCTGACACGAATGCAACTTGTCATTGTGAATGGTTTCTTCGATGAAGTGCTGTAGTATTTTGACAGGATTTTATTTTGAAATTTAACTTGCCATTTGTTAGTAATTCTGGTCTCTAGTTCTTTATTTTACTACTCCCTGATTTGGGTGGCAGGGCTGATTTTTTTGGTAGAACTTTTTTGTTGTTTACTTTGAAAACAGCCTTAACCTGTCTTTCTAAAAGAGTTTCTTCTTTCTTTTAGGGAATTGGTTCCCCTACACCTAGAACTTCTTTGCACTGACTGATTCTTCTATTTAGAGAAGGCTTAGCTGTTGGAGGAGGGTCAGCTTTTCCCTCAGGTAGCTTCAGTTCCCTTCAACAAATGTTTATTTAGTGACTGCTCTACACAGGCCCCTGTTTGGGGTCTAACATAAAGTTTACTGAATTTATAATCTAGTGGAGACCAATATACTTTCACAGAGAGTACACAGTGATGTGTGGTAAGTGTATTGGAGAGATTCTAACACAGAACTGTTTGAGGCATGAGGAGGAAAAGGGTATTTATTACCTACAGAATCCTGGGTCCTGGAAATACCATCGGGAATTTCATTCTGTTTTGTTCCCCATGGACTCAAATTTTCAGTCTTTCTGCTGCTGCTCTGGGAAGAGAAAGAATATCATATTGTGCATTGGAGGGTTTGTGTTTAACATGTGTAGGCTTTTTTAAAATGAAAGACTGGAAGAAAAGATGGAATTGTGGATAAGTAGAGTGGGTAGTAGAGCTAAATATTTGATGAAAGGAAGAAGAGAATCATGGAGAAGGAAATAGTAAAGGTTCTAAAAGATCAGAATGATTATTGTAGGATCAGGGTTTCTAGAAGGGGTAGAAAGGGCATTTATTACAGGTACTGAGTACCAGCTTGAAAGTGGCATTGAATATGCAACCCAGATAGTTTAATTCCATGTGAGATAGGAAATATCATCTTTTAAAAAAATTATTGCCTTGAGGAATAATTCACTTATACAACTTTTTTCCACCCTAATATGATTCTGTGTTTTGAGGAAACATTAAAATAAAGTCCCTGAAATTATTTCAGTTTTAGAATAATGCCAGATTTTCTACTTCAAGAATGTACCGCAAGTTTCAGAAGTTACTGAACGACATTTTAGAGTTGGTCTGTCAGTATGAAGTTATTGAGTGCTCATTTTGTGCCAGGCACCGTGCTGAGTGATACAGTCTCTGTCCTCAGGGAACTCACAGTCTAACGAGGGAGACAAGATTCAAACAACTGTGTCCATATAACTTATATACAAAATAAATTGGAGATTGTGTTCGTCTTTCGTTGCTGAAGAAGACCACGCCATCAGAGAAACGATGACATGACTTGCACTTGACTTTGTTTTGAATGAGGGAGGGCCGTGCAGGTCACCAGTCTCACATCTCCTCCAGAACCATCTGAATCCAGTGACCAGATATTCATCAGGATGACTGGAGATGACCCAGGATGAGGCAATTGGGGTGAAGTGACTTGCCAAGGTCACACAGCTAGTGAGTGTCAAGTGTCTGAGGTGAGATTTGAACTCAGACCTTCCTGACTCCTGCACTGGTGCTCTATCCACTGCACCACCTGGCTGCCCTAAGTTAGAGGTTATCACCAGAGGGAAAGCCCTAGCATTAAAGGGTGGAGGGAGATCAGGACAGACTCCTTGTAGTAGGTGAGATTTCATCTGAGAACTGAAGGGAACTAGGAGGAGGAGATGAGAAGGAGGAGAACCCCAGAGAGGGAAGTCAGCAAGGAAGCCAGTAAAAATGTCTTCACTTTTGGACATTTGGTGTTTAAGTTGTCTATAGGACATTGTCAAATAGGCAGTTGGAGATGAGAGTCTGGAGGTTAAAAGAGAGATTAGGGCTAGATAAGTTAATTTGAGAATCATCTGCATAGAAATGGTAATTGAATCCACTGGAGCTGATGTGATCACAAAGTGAATTAGTATATATAGAGGGAGTAGAGAAGAGGACCCAGGAGGAGTGACTGAAGATCTAACTGTTTTTATGTTGTAAGCATATTCAGGGCAGAGACTTTTTTCTTTTCCATTTTTCTAAACCTAGAATCTAAGATACTTTCTTGTATATAATATGTCCTTAGTAAATATATGTTGAGTTTAATATTATTTTTTGTGTCCTTCATTCACTGTTATAGTTGAAAGGTATTCACTGAAATTATTTCTGTTAAGATAATATCCAATACCTAAACACAATTACTTCTAAATTTTATAGGTAAACTTAATTTGTGAGTGGAAGTGTGATTTTAGTGTACAGTGAGTTGCTTTGGGGCCAGGAAAGCATGGGTTCAAGTTTCCGCCTTTCCCTCAACCCCAGCTGGATTTGTGACCCTTGACAAGTCACTTAACCTCTGAGTGCCCTAGGAAAGTCTCTAAGACTATACTCTGCAGAGAGGGCGGCAGCTCACACTCTTCACTTGGGAGTTTCCTAGATGAGATAGATCGCGGGTCCACTTCCTGTCCCTGCGCCTAATTTGTTATTTTAACTTTGATTTTACTTTTAAAAAACCAACAACTATCAACTTTTACTTATCTCCTCTCCCGCCCCCAAGAAGAAAAGTGGAACACTTTTTCCTTTTTTTACAAGACAGAATCAAGTCTCTCGCCCAGTGTCACACACCTCATGTCCAAAGTCTGAGGTCAGATTTGAGCTCAGGTCCCCGTGATTGCAGGGCTGGTGCTCTTTCCACCGTGCTACCTGGCTGCCCAGGAACGCTTTTAAAAAACATGCATAAACCAAGCAAAATAAATTCCCACATTGACCACGTCCAAAAATGTATGTTTCATTCTGCATCTTGAGTCCATCACTTCTGTCTTAGGAGATGGATGGCGTGTTTCATCTTTACTTTCCAGAAATTTTGGTTTATCATTACATCGATCAGTTCTGCAGTCTTTTAAAATTATTTGTTTTTACATTGCGGTTATTGTACAAATTATTCTCCTGGTTTTGTTTACTTTATTCTGGTTCAGTTTATATAAACCTTCCCAGGTGTCTGTGACAGTACTTTATTTACATCATTTCTTAGGATGCGTTGAAATTCCATTATATTTAAATAGCATAATTTGTTTGGCTTTTCTCTCTATGTTAACGGCTTTTTAGATTTCATTTTTTTGACATTACAAAAAGTTGCTATAAATGATTTTGTACTTGTGGGTCTTTTTCCTTTTAATCTTTTGGGGTAATATTATTAGGTCAAGACTATAGTTTAGTGCTGATTTTCTGGGCATACTTCCAAATTACTTTCAGAATAAATAGTACATCAATGCGTCTGTATTTTCTTCAGCCCCTCCAGCTTCTATCATTTTTAGCTTTTACTCCAGTTTTCTGCTCTGGTATTTTTCCCCTTGGACCTCCCTCCACGTTCCTGTGCTAGAAGACTGTACATTCCTGGTTAGATCCTCTCAATAGAACTTCAGCTATCGCCTGCCAAACTGAGCTGGGCAAATGACCCATTGTTGTTTCTTCCATGGATTTTCTGTTCACTTTTCAGTCTGGTGCCCTTCCTTGACCTATGTTGAAATAATTGTGGGGGAGAGCTGGACTATGCTGCTTCCTTATACTCTATCATCTTTGTTGGTTTCCCTATGTAAAATCTGTAGTGTTGGTTATCCAGATATTTAATAACTTAATGTTCTGGCAGGTTGTGGACATTATCTGCACAAGTGTAAAATTAAGTCTGCAAAAGATTTTAATTTACATTTATGTTGTTATAAATATTCCAGGGATGATAACCGTATTTTCTAATCGACTTGGCTGGCACAACATGGAACAACTACTTTCTCAATTTCAGAAACGTCTTACATTCGGTGTCCAGAGGGAGCTGTGTGACTTAGTTCGGGTGTCTTTACTGAATGCACAGAGGGCCAGAGCTCTTTATGCTGCTGGCTTTTTAACAGTGGCTGATCTTGCCCGAGGAAGCATTGCTGAGGTGGAAGCTGTTCTGAAAAATTCTTTGCCATTCAGAAGGTGAGAAAAATCTTCAACTCCGACTATTCCCTAAGCAGTGATATACAATGAAATGAGCTCTCAATTAATTTTTAAACAATGAATGGAGATATATATATATATATATATATATATATATATATATATATATATATATATAAAGCATTATAGTACATTAAGGGAATCTCATAGCATGTTGATGCCATGAAAAATATGTCAAGCTGCCAATGTTGACAATTTCTGGCATCCAGAAATGCAAGCTTACATATGATTTTAAAATTGCATTAATTACAGAGAGGCTCATAAACTAGATTATAGGCTTTTCCTTATATAACAACGATGTATTGATCTTGGGCAGAAGAGAGATAAAGTTAAGGCAGCTTTTCTTTCTCAGTTTAAGAACTGCTGACAGTGCATGTGAAATATACTTTTTTCCTCAGGTTTGCATCCTTATAAACATACGCAGTTCAGATCGATCATTGGGCATTTGTTTGAGGGTGCTAAGAAGCCATTTTTTTTTCGTTCATATTAAGCATTGAAATATAGAGGGTATTCAGGTAAGAGGGAAGATGACAGGTATAGAGAACTGTGTTAACGAGTATGCGGAAATAGGTACAGATTATGTCTAGAATATAGAGAATAGTCCATCTTGGCCCAAAGGTTATTATCATTTTTCCAAAATATGATCATCCTAATTTCATTCTTCTTTATTACTGTTTGAAACCTTGATATTATCTGACTTTTCTCTCTTCCGTACCTCGTATGTCATCTATATAATCTCTTACTTTGGTATTTGGCAAATAAGGAATTATCAATTCTAATGCCAAAGTATCTCTTGCATCTGTTCCTTTTTGTTTCAACTGCCACCACCTTAATCAAGGCCCTCATTACCACCTGCTAGGCCTCCTGAAGGCCTTTCCCACTTCATTCATTTTCCCCTTTCTCTCCTTTGTGCTGCTACCATATATCCAAATTCAGAAGGGAAAGGGAAATCATCATACTGAGGGCACATTAGATTAAATACTTTTGTGGCCTAGCTTAAGAACTTAACAACTGTTTTACAAGGAATCTCAGTGTTGCAAGGGACCTTTGAAATCCCAATTTCACCCAATTTGTACCTAAACACGACCTATTTACAAGTTGTTGAGCATTTGCTTGCAGGTAATAACTTTCCAAAGCAACCTATTTATAACATTGCTTCTATGGGAAAATGTGGGCCATTACTGACTTGCTTATTACTATCTGTAAGATTGTATAGTTAGATTCAACAGTTTTGGTGTCAAAGGAAAGGCTGACATTCAGGTTGATATTGGTTACATTTTAGGATGGCTAGGAAGGCAGGTACACTCGGAAACAGAATACTAGCCTGGGAGGGGCCCCAGTGTTGTGTGGTCTATTCTGATGTGATCATTCAGGTTTGAGAGAGATTGGCAAAGAAATTTTTTTTCGGAGGGTGGTGGTGGGAAGTTGAACTTGTGATTTCATCAGTCTAGGAAAGAATTCTCAGTGTAGAAATTCCTGAAGCCCCAAGTCCATAATTCATCTGTAACCTATAGTCTTAGAAGGTTGTCTACAGTAATGAAAGTACAGTGAAAATTAAGTGACTTGGTTATGGTTGCAAAGTGAGTGTTTCAGAGGTGGAGGTTGAATTTGTCTTCTTCACTTCAAGACTGTAAATAAGATATACCACACTGCCCTAGAACAATCATATCAATAAGCATTTATTAAGTACCTGCTATGTGCTGGGCAATGCACTAAGGACTGAGGTACAAAGAAAGACCTAAACAGCCCCTGCTCTCAAGGATCTTAGTAGAGGAGACAACATGCAAACAACTATTTATAAACAAGATATATACAGGCTATATTGGAGATAATCTCAGAGGGAAAGCAGTGAGGTTAAAGAAGACTGAGAAAGTCTTGTAGAAGGTGGGACTTAACAGAGACTTGAAGGAATCCAGGAGGCAAAGGTGGGAATGAAGAGCATTGCAGGTCTGAGGATGCCTGCCTTTGTGAGATGGCGTGTCATGTGTGAGGAATAGTAAGGAGGCCACTGTCACTGGATCACCAATTAAGTGTGCATAGGGAGTTGTGAAAGGGGGTAGAAACGGGGGGGAAGGAGGGGTGTACTATAAGAAGACTAGAAAGAAAGGAAGGGGCCAGTTTATGAAGGGCTTTGGATTCCTAACAGGATTTGATATTTTATCCTGGAGGCAATAGGGGAGCAACTAGAGTTGTTCAAATTGGGGTGGGAGAACTGGTGTGACAAGGTCAGACTTGCACTTTTGGAAGATAAGTTTGACAGTTGAATGGAAGATGAACCTGAATGGGGAAAGATGTGAACCAGGGACAATAACCAGTAAGCTATTACAATAATTCTGTGGCAATGGGGGACTTCATTGGAGGATGCCAGTGTCAGAGAAGGGGGGGACAGGCAGAGATGTTATGGAGGTAGAATTGACAGGTCTTGGTAACTGATTGGATATAGGGAGTGAGAGCTGAAGACTCCTCAGTAAGGAGTTGGGGATGATACCTAATTTTGAGCCTGGATAACTGGGAGGATGGTGGTACTTACCAAAGTAATAGGAAAACTTATAAGAGAGGAGGGTTTGTTCAGTTTTGGACTTATGACGTTTAACATACCTATGGAATGTCCAGTTTGGGATGTCCAATAGACAGCTAGAGATGTGAGACTGGAAAACAGGAGAGAGATTAGGACTGAGAATATAGATCTGAGAATTGTCTGCATGGGGATGATAATTGAATCCATGGGACTTGAAATCATCAAGTGAAATAATATAGAGGGAGTAGAAGAGATGGTCTAGGACAGAACCTTGATGGATACCCATGGTCTTAGCAAATGAGATCTACATAAAAATCCAGGGAATGAGACTGAGAAGGAGTGGTCAGATAGATAAGAGAAGAACCAGGGGAGAGCTGTGTAATGAAAACCTAGGGAGAGGAGAATATCAAGAGGAGGGTGAACCACAGTGTCAAAGCCTGCAGAGAAATCAAGAGTGAGGATTTCGATGAAGCCATATAGATTTGGAGGTTAAGAGATCTTTAGTCATTTTGGAGAGTGCAATTTCAGTTAACTACATAGAGTTAAAGAAAGAGTGAGAGGAAACAAAGTGAAGGCATCAATTGTAGACAGCCTTCCCAAGGAATTTAGTCATAAAAGGGAGGAGAGATATAGTGCAGTAGCTAGCAGGCATAGTGGTTCAAATGAGGGTTTCTTGAGGATAGGAGGGCATGGGCATGCTTATTGGCAGTAAGGAAAGAACCAGAAAGCAGGAGGAGGTAATGAAGATACCTGCCTGTTCTCTGAGTCCTCAGTCTCTTGATCTGGTTCTTGATAACATGTCATGCCTACTAATCGCTGGTGTTCCCGTGGGGTCTATCTGGGTCACTAGTTTAGGTGCTTAGTAGATTGTCATTGTCTTCTCTTCAAAATCATTTTTGCTTTCTTTGCAAATAAGGAGTTAAAAAGAACACAAACATCAAATACACAAGTATTATACCTATATACCTAGATTCTTGAATGAAAGAATGAATGAAGCATTTATTAAGCACTACTGTGTGCAACACACTATGGCAATGCAAAGAGGAAAGTAAAATGGTCTCTGCCCTCAAGGAGCTCCCATTCTAAAGGAAAAGACAATGTGTATGGAAGGCTTAAGTTGCAAGTCGTGGTCCATAGGGAACAGTAATAGAGCAGATGGCTCTGCCTCTTCTTTAATATCATTTCTACTCCTAAAATCCTATCAGTTGTTTGATGCTGAACCATTTGTAAGTGCCCAGGACTTTAGTGGCAGAACTTTCTTTCCTGTCTCTTTAGTGGCTGTGGCTTGTAGCATCTGCTGCAGCAGTTGTCAGACTGCATTTTCCCAGGATGATGGCTATGAGAGCTGGGCTGGAAGCAGGACTGGTGGTCTGGGGGGGATGCTGCCCTTCCCAAGGGTCTTGTGCCTATTTGCCTATCAGATCTGTTGTTTCCAGAGACTCCCTATTTTCCTTGCTTTTTTATCTTTTTCTGAAACTCTTGTGCTTAGGTGATAATAAGAAAGACCTGGATTTATTATTTCTCGTTCATTATTACCCACAGTAATGCTGTTATTATCCATACTACTATATATTAGCATGAAAAATAAATGCTTTGTTGATAAAGAGAATTCCCTTGACTCCCAGGATCCATGATTGATGTAGAAACTCTTTGTAGCAGTGCTGTTAAAAACTGTGCTATGTTTTAGTGGGTAGATAGTGTTCATTAGTAAAAGTAAAAAAAAAAATAATCATCTAGTGTCTTCATCTTCTGGTGAGAAAACTTCCTACTGTTTATAAATGCTAAATGTATTTGGAATATTTTTTTAAAGTTGTATATTCCAGAATACACTGTATTTTTTTCTGATTCCATTTAAAGTTTAAAAAGGTATGTTAAACAGTGTATATGTTATCTTGAGTAAGTACATTATTGACTCTTCAAGAAAGTTTCTTTTTTCTTCTTCATTTCCTTCCTTAGTGTCCGCAAGGCAGTAGATGAAGAAGAGGAAGCAGCTGAGGAACGTCGGAATATTCAGACTCTCTGGATTGCTGGGAGAAAGGGTTTAACCGAAAGGGAAGCAGCGGTCCTTATTGTGAAGGAAGCCAGAATGATTTTGCAGCAGGAGTTAGCTGAAATGGGAGTGCAGTGGAATCCAGACTCTTTTTTAAACTCTGAAACCTATTCATCAAACACCAGTGAATCAGAAGCAGAGGATCTAAAATCTAGGCAGTATGCCAAACGCTTATTTAAAAGACCCAAAATATCAAAGAGAGACAGCAGAATTCCTTCTGGTGAGTCTCTTACTAAGAAAACACCCAACACTGTGCAAAATTCTCATAAGGACAAAATGCCTGCTGACACTTCAAATGACATTCTACGAGATGGAAATCAAGAACATCAGCTACATGTTGAAATGAAAAGTGATGAGTTTGTTTCCAGAGCAAGAAGATTCCCAATTTTGGATACAAGTAAAGATAGGATTATCACTTCTGCAAGTAAAAGAAAAGTAAGCATTGAGAAAATTCCTAAAACATTCTCTGATGAAAAAAGGAAAAGATCAGCTTTAAATTTCAGTTCCGAAAAACTGTTCGAAACACCTCCGTTTTGGAATCAAAGCAAGCATGTGAACCAGTCTAAAGTTAGATGCAATGTCAAAGAGTCTAAGACATACAGAATTGGTTCACCAAATATTACCACATCCAGCTTTGGTACTGTTAAAGATTTACTCACTTCAGATGAAAAGAGTACAGAACTTCAAAATCCGGGATCTTCTGCTCAAAATTACTCTTTGGGCACTAATGCCAAATATTTCAAACACAAAACATCACACCTTCCACAAACAGAGGAAAGTTGTTTAAGGAACAAAATAACCAAAGACCCTATTCCAGAACATTTTATCATAGAATCTCAAACTGAAAATAATTCTGGCCAAGCCCCTAGGCTTGCTGGGAATAATGTAATGGGGGAAGCCAAGCCAGACACGGAAATAATGATCAACGTTTTGATGGACAATAACAATCACATGAACAATCAGAGAGTTTATGGGAAGCATACCAATGCCAATCCAATTATAAATTGCCCTGAAAAGAGACCAGTTGCATATACAAAAATCTGTGTCAAAGAGGAAGTATTGTTAGGCAGAGAACCACACAGGGAAACTGGCTCCAGTTATACAAACACAGATGAAAATGTTGCTGCTAGCAAATGGGAAGGTAGAGAATCTAAGGCTGATGAAAAGAACCCCAGTCATTTTCAGCCATCAGAAAACAACATAAGCCGACCCAAAGTGCTCGATGGATTATTGTTACAAGTTGGAGCTGTGGATAAAAGAGACCTGGATGAAAAAGATCCAAAGGCCTCTGGGGTGAAAAAAAAAGCAGGTGCTTATGTTGCAAGTGAAACTAAAAATAATCAGTCTTCTGACTTAGGCTTAGGCCTCAGGGACTTTGATGATAGTTTCCACCTGGATACTCAGACAGAGAAAATAATACAACAGATGGCAGCTGAAACTGCAAAACAAGAAGGAGCAAAGGAAAAAAACCTAGCAACAGTGTTGACCCAGGAGAGCTCAAGAAGACAAAACTCTGTTAGCACTTCGCAAAATGAAAATATTATTTATGTCAATGAAGGATCAACTGTAGGAATGAGAAAAATAGATCACACAAGTCTTAAGATTGTAGATGCTAAGAAGAAAACCACTGGGTCACACGTTGTTAAAGACCTGACTCTAGAAAGGCCTGTTCCACAATCTCCAATGAAACGGAGAGAAAATTATTTTTCTTTTAAAGGGAATGAAAATTCTGTCACTGACTCCCAACTAAATAGTTTTCTTCAAGGTTATCAAACGCAAGATTCAGTGGAATCAGCCATCCCCCCAGGTTTTCAAAAGAGAGTCTCAGCTGGCAGAGAGGCAGATTGCCAGCCCATTTTTGAAACAAGTTTGAATATGAGTGATAGTTTATTCTTCGATAGTTTTAATGAAGATGTAGAAAAAGATGAAGTAAAGGAACAACGACCGGACCCACAAGGAGGTTCACTGCCTCCTTCTGAAATTACTTCCAAATGTTCCAATGACATTTTGTGTGAGCAACCGCATGGATTGATGGATAAAGCAGTTTTGAATCTACCACCAGTTGATGTCAATCAGGATGTGCAGCAGCAGTTTGCCTGTTTCAGTGATGAATCAGTTGTCTTCTCAGAAATAGATTCTCTTCAGATGGCTGAAGCTTTGGATGGTGCAGATTTATCTCTCATTCAAGAGCAGTATGTCCCTACAGTAACTCTTAATAGATTAGAGCAAAGTAAGTCAGGAGTTATAAATGATAATCACCCTAGATCAACAGTAGATAGGATAGGTCAGAATGTAAATGTTCATATAACCAGATCTACTGGAGAAAATGACAGTCCAGTGATATGGTCTGGAGCATCATTTGAGTTAAGCCCAGGACTACAAAATATTTTAGATGGATTGGAAAGTGATAAACCAAGTTTAACAAGTACAGAACCATCTACTTCGAAGGAAAAGCACATAGACTTAAATGAACAAGAAGTAACCTCTGCTTGGCTAGCACAGGGAATGCTACCTTCTCCTAAAGTCAAATTAAAAAACAACTTTGAAATGTTGGAAAACAATGCAAGGATTCCAGCTTTTCATGGTAAAACTTCATCCCCTTTGCCTTATAAGGAAAGCAACATTATTTCTGATCTAGAGAGTCACGCATTTTTTCCTCCTTCACCCACTTCCATACTCCCCACCAAGCATGGCCTGTCACAAGTCCGTGGAACATCTGAAAAGCTTGGGAAAGCCAAAATGGCTTTACATAGAGATGAAAGTTACCCACTTAGTTCAATAGCTCATGTTGAAAACCAAAATCTTAAACCACAAAATGGAAATAATCATATGAAAAACCACAGCCCCTCCAAAGACACAGACCTTTCACTGAAGTTTTCACAGGCTATGTCACAATTAACTCTAGTTCCATGTAGTACTGAAGTTTTGACTATCATTGATGTAGCAAGTGACCAAACTCTTTTTCGGACTTTTATCAAAGAATGGCAGTGCAAAGAGAGATTTTCCATTTCACTAGCTTGTGAAAAGGCCACTCACCCTACAGGTCTCAAATCAACAAGTATAGGTGGTAGATTTAAGCAAGGTAAGTTTTTGTTCCTTTCTCCTTAAAAATTTTCTTTTTTGTATATTAGGTGTTGATTATAGTAGAATATTGCCATCTCATTACCAGTTATTGAGTAGGTTCTTTAGGCTTACATTTATGGGCTTAGAGGATGTTAGCATTACTATTATTAGTAATTTGTAGCTATTATTTTTTGCTACATAGTATTAAATTTGCTAGATAGTATAAAATACTCAAGTGTTCTGAATATGAATTGTTTAAAAAATTGTTTTGAATTGGACATTATACATTAATTAACAGATGACATACCTGGCATAATATGGTTAAAATATACACAAGTTATTCCTTATTTTGATTCAGAAAGAGGTTAATAATAATGCTAGAAATACTGTTTATATTAATCATATTATTTGTATGATTAATTAGATCTATAATTTTAAATATATGAAAGTTTTTGAAGCCCAAGTTCAGAAATTTAAATCACATCTAACCATATTATATTAAAATGTTGCTGAGTTTGCCATTAGAAAATGAACAGATATTAGTATTCATTTTTATGGATGAGGTAATTGAGGCTTAGACTGCACTTGGCCACATGTCCATATCACAATCAAGATAATCCAGGGATCTGTCTTAACTCTAGTGAAGTAGCAAGATACAAATTAAGTCAAAATAAATCATCAAGATCTTTACAGAATATTAATAAAAACTAATAGGAAACCTGTGAAAGAGAAATTTTATTCAGCATCACTACAGAACAAACAAAATATTTAATAGTTATCTTATCAAGATCATTATAGTCTAGATAAGCAAGACTCAGAAGCAAAAGAACGCAACTGCTTAGTGTTCATATATGAACACAAATTACTTGAGAAAGAGAAGGACTTCTGGAAAACTAAAAAAGTAGTTTGGCAGAAAACAAGGTTATACTGGCTTCTTACAACACATATGAAATGGATGTATGCAGCCTGAAATGTAAAAGGTTACCCAGAAAAAAAATAAAGAATGGAGGGATGTACCTTTTACAATTTTGATTAGGGAGAAATCTTCATTACCAAATAGAATAGAATGGATCAAAGAAGACAAAATATACAATTTTAAGACTTGCATGAACAAAATCAGTGCAACTAGAGTAAGAGAAACTGTCAAATGGAAAAATATCTTTTTACCAGGTATCTCTGATAAAAGTATAGTGTAGTTGTAGATAGAATCAGAATTATATAAAACAAGCATGCCCTAACAACTAAGTGGCCAGAGCATAGGAATAAATCATTTTCAAAGGAAGAAATATAAACCACCAACAACCATGTGCAAAAATGTTTGAAATTGCTTAAATTTAAAGGAATGCAGACCAAAAAGACTCAGAGTTTTTATTTCACACCTGCAAGTTGTCAAAGATGACAAAAGAAAAAAAATCCAGTATTGGAGGGATTTAGGAAGATTTATATACTAATGCACTATTGGGAGAACTTTCCATGAGTTTTGGATAACATTTTACCCATCAGTCTCACTACTAGCTTTATATCTCAAGGATTGCAAAGAGCAAAAGAAAAGTCTCACATATAATGTTAGTAGTAGCACATTTTTGTGGAAGCTGCAAATAAATCAGATGCCCACTGAGGAATGACTAAATATATTGTGGCATATAAATGCAATATTATATATGAATGCAATATATATATACATATATGTATATATATATATTAAGAAATGATAAGTATGAGGACATACAAAGACTTGTATGAACTGGTATCTTACAGTTTTTCTTCATTTTATCTTCATTTAGTAAGATCACCTGAGCTAATCTCAGTTCCAGATGATGGGTTTCCTATTAAAGGACATGAAGACATCTTGCTGGTTGGACTGGCTGTGTGCTGGGGTGAAAGGGATGCCTACTATTTGTCACTGCAACGAGAAGACAATCATTCTGGTAAGTTAGCCTTATTTAGTTATACTGAGAGGATTGTGTAGTTTTGTGGGGGCTCTTTCAGTATATTCATGTTGTTTTTGGGTGGTTTCTATGATACTTAGCTAGGTGATATTTATGATGAGAGCAACAAAATATCTTTTGATGGACAGTCAGCATATGTGTTTGCTTATGTTTAAGACTGGCTACTTCCCTTTCCTCAGTAAAGAGAGTTAGGCTCCTCTAGACGCATCTGTTGCACATGCTATCAGATGTGGTTGCTTTGACAGTAAATTTTACACAACTTTTTTTTGGCATATGAGATAATTCAATGGGAGCATACAGGATATTTTTAATATTCCTTAAATATCTTTTATTTAAAAAATAAATTTTTTAAAAAGACATCATTTTAAAAAATGAACAAAAAAATCAGATGCTGCAAAAAATATGTGCTCATGAGATGTTTGATTTTGTAGTTCATCTGCGTACAAGTTGCGTTTCTTCAGTTGAATATAAATTCCTGGAGGGAGGGAGTGGTTTCATCTTTTGTCCTTTTATCCCTATTGCCTAGTGCAGCCATCTTCTGTGCAGTAGATTAAAACTTAAAAATAGTTTCTTAAATTGAACTGTAGAACCTATGTTCTGGGATGATGGAACCCAAGACCACCTCCTAAGTTTACTTCTTAGATTTCTGTTTTATGATAATGTCAATTTAATGTGATTTCTTTCCTCCCCATTCTTCAAGCTGATTGAAACAGAAGGCTTTCGTGCATTCAGTAGTTGTTTAAAAAATATTTTCTGAATTGGATTGCCTCAACTAATAGCCTATATTCTTCCCTTTAAAAACTCTTTTTAGAAATCAGTGCCAGTTTAGCGCCACCTTCTTTGGATCCAAACCTGACCGTGAATGAGAGACTATGGCAACTTCAGGCTTGTTTGCAACAAGTCTTTGTGAAAGAACGTTCAGTCATCATCTATAACTTCATCCAGAACTATAAGATACTTCTTCTGTCTTGTGGCATTTCCCTGGCAGGAAGTTTTGAAGATCCAAAGGTTTCAAGTTTTTCTTAATTTATTTTTCTTTACTTAAAAAATTGATACTGGTTAGAGTTTTAAAATTTTAATTAATTAGTTTTAATATTGAGATGATCCTGCTCTTATGGGCACTGGAAATTAATTTCTGATTTTGTCTTCTACTTTTTGACTAGCTACAGGGAATAAGGGATTTCAAGAATAGGTTGTTTCTTTTTGGTCATATTTACAAATTTTTAAGTCTGCATTAATGCTGCTAAATTATTTTAGAATCAATAAAATACTTGGGTACATTTTATTTTCAGGTGGCCTGCTGGTTACTAGATCCTGACTCTAAGGAACCAACACTTCACAATATAGTTACAAGCTTTCTTTCTCATGAGCTACCACTCTTGGAAGGGATAGAAACGGGCCAAGGCATTCAAAACCTGGGACTGAATACCAGTGATAACCACTCTGGGCGATACAAAGCAGCCATAGAATCTATTCTCCTCTTCAACTCTATGACCCAACTCAATTTGCTATTAGAAAAGGAAAAGCTACAAGGTAAGAGACTCAGGGAAACAAAGTTCTCAGTTTTTTGACAATGCCAAAGATGAAGGTGAAATAAACATGGTCATCCTCTGCTGCAGAAGAGGAAGTCATGCAATCATAGATTTAGAGCTGGAAGGGACCTCTGAGATCATTATAAAGTGGAAAAAAACTGAGAGATGAAGTAGTTTGTTAAAGGTCACAGTGGTAACAATGTGGCAGAGCTAGAATGTGAACCTGGGTGCTGTGACTCCAAACCTGGGGTTCTTTCCACTGTACCATGCTTCCTCAAAATACGCATTCTGTACTAGGCATACCTTTTCTATAAGTAGAATTATAGGAAATGCACAATTATTTATATATATATTTTAAAGAAATTATGAAAGAATGCTGCCATTTTATGAGACACTGTATCTAAATATATGTGCCTTGATAATCACTGCCAAAAGAGGCCGGCTTTGCTCTTGAAGGTTATTAGTTATTATGTATAAATTACAGGGTATATCTTAAATGAATTTTTTTTTGAGTAGAGGTAGGTTCAGACCTCTGATTTTTGTCTGTGGGGTAATTCCCTATGAGGAAAACCTCTCCACAAGTCAGAGAGAGCAGTTCTCTGCCTCATGGAAGCAGAATCAGACTTCTGTTTGACTCCAGAGGGGCAGAACTGGGAGCAAGGGGTAAAAACTGCAGAGACAAGTTCAGATGATGTAAAGAAAGACTTCCTAACTGCTAGAGTTTTCTAAAAGTGACATTGGCCCTTTGGGAATTTCATGACTTGTCCTCTTCTACTAATAAAGCACCATCTCCTCTCACCTCCTATGGAAGATCTTTAAGTACAAGTTGCATGGTACTTGTTGAATATGTTGTAACAGATTATTTTTTCACGTATCTTTGGACTAGAATGGACACTGAGGTTCCCTGTTATTGAAAAATTCTTTGATTTTTATTCTTATACTGCCATACTATCCCTGGATTCAATCAATACTCATTACTGTTGAAACTTTTTCATATTTCAAACCTTTGTATGACTGCATCAGGAAGGTTACATTTTTTCATGGTACTTCTTTGCTAAAACATGTGTTTGCCTGACCACTCAAGTGAACTTAATAGTGGGTGATCACTCCTGTTAAAAGCTGTCTTATATGATCAAAGATTTTTATATTCAGAGCTAGAGTTCATGTGCTTTACAGCCTAGCTCCAAATAGGGGAGAATTATAGAATTTTAACATCAAAAGGGGCCTGAGGTATCATAAAATCCAGTCTCTGAACAAACAATATGAGTGGGAAATCATCCTTCACCTACTGGTTGAATCTCTTAAACCACTGAAAGCTCATCATTGGATAGCTACAATTCTTACTGCATCTGTGGAACTTCCATTCATTGGTCCTATTTCTGTACTTTGGAACAACACAGAACAAACCTACTTTGTTTTTTCCTAACTAAACATCCTCATTTATTTCAAGTGTTTCTCATATGAAATGGCTAATTTTCACATCATCATTGTTTATTTCCTGTGAACTATCTTAAGTTTGTAGTACCCTAAGAAGTAATAATGTTAGGTATATAAGGAAAACTTACAAAGATAATGACTTCCGTAAGCGGAAATCATTCGCAATTGAGCACTTAGGCCTAAATATATTCCTTGTCCTCATCTATATAATAAAGTTTATTACAGTTGCTTCTCAGCTTATTCCATTTGAGTTTAGAAATAACATACATAATAATTCACATGAGGGTTGCCCTTGCCTTCCATGAAGTTTTGCAATGTTCCTTTGTATCCAAGTTGATATGTACGTATGAAACTTTAAGAGACAGACAGAAGTGTCTTACTATATAGTTCTTTTCTTCTCTCAATTACATGCTAAATCTGACTCATATTAGTCACCTCATCTAAGTTTCCTATTCCATCAGTGCCAAAAGTTAGTTGGTCCTGACGAGTCACCTAAAACTCAGTGGATGGAATGCTGGACCTGGACGGAAAGAGAGTGAGAGCCTGAGGAAGGCTGCAGTTCAAATCTATCCTCAGATTTAATGCGTGTGGCCTTGGGCAGGTCACTTAACTTCTGCCTGCCTCCATTCCCTCACCTTTAAAATAGGGTTATTTGGAAGGTCAAATGAGATAATAATTGCACCTAGTACTGTGCTAGGTAAAGCACCTAGCACAGTACTGGGCACATAGTAAGTGCCGTATAGATGTTCACTGTAGTGATTATTATTACAAAACTAGTTGTTATTTGACGTTAATGTCCTAGCTTAGTTTCAGAGAAGTCTGAATTTATCCTGTGCTTTTAGCTAATGACCCAAGGTCTATGGTGTTATCATTACGAAACTAAATTGCCACAATAATCAATCTGTGAAACAAGTTTTATAGAATAGTTAAATAAATCATCATTATACAGTTTTTTCCATCTGAAACTAACCTCCTCAAGGCAAGAGTCTTGATTTTGCCTGGGATTGCTGTAGAGCTTAATTCCATCCTTCCAAGAATGCTACTTAATCAGAGGGGGTTAGATTGGTTAAATTTGAACACTGAATACCATTAGTTATTTCCTCCATCCTGAACATTGTTGAATAATAATACTTTGATGTAAATGTTATTACTGATTGGTGCTAATTTGACAAAGATGTCTCTCCTCTTCAGAGAAATATGATTTTTGTACATTTATAACCCTTATTTTGTACCAAATTATCATAACTTTTTCATTATCCTATAGAAGGGGATGATGCTGATGAGGTACTGAGATGTTTTCTGTCCATTTCTGTTTCCTTTGGGGGATTTGTTTGTAGTAGTGCTCAGGAAATTGAATCCTAAGAGCTGCATAATTTAATAAGGTCATGCAAGAAGCCTGACTGCAGATGTGTGTTAAGTATATTCTAGTAAGGCAGGTGATTTAATGGTCTATGACTGACAAGATATTAATGACTTTTGTGTACTTTTCTTTTTTCCAGATGTTTTCTGTAAAGTGGAAATGCCCTCCCAGTATTGTTTGGCTTTGTTGGAACTAAATGGAATAGGTTTTAGTACAGTAGAGTGTGAGAGTCAGAAACATGTCATGCAAGCCAAACTAAATGCAATCGAGGCTCAGGCCTATGAACTAGTAGGCCATGGCTTCTCCTTTACTTCTCCAGATGACGTTGCTGAGGTTTGTACAGTGGGGACAATCTGTGCCTTTTTATAGTGGTGGTTTTTAAAAAATTTATTTATTTTTAAATAAGTTTTTAATTGATGTTCTATTTCTTACATTTTCCCAAGTATACCTCCTTTTTTCCCTCCTGGAGAGCTATCCCATGCAACAAGGGGTGTTTTTTAAAGAGGAAAAGAAATCAACATAACTGATACGTTGAAAAAGCCCCCAAACAGCAAAGGAAATTCTGTTCCAGCCTCTTATTTTAACTCTTTGTGTATCTTTCTGTTTCAAATGTGTCTCTTGTAAATTAGATACTGGATTTTAGTTTCAAAACCATTCTCCTATCCTTTTCTGTTTTATGGGTGAGTTCATCCCATTTACATTCACAGTTATGATCGCTAATTGTGTATTTTCCTCCATCCTGTTCTCTTCTATTTATCCTCTTTTTTTTTCACATTGTCCTTCCTGAAGAATCTGTATTGCTTTTGACTCTTAACATCCCCAGGCACTGCTTTTGTTCTGCAGCCCATAGACAGTGCTGATTCTGCCCCACTTTTAACCAGACTTCACCCCAATGTCTGGACATCTCTCTCAGTCTTCCTAAGCTGCCTTTTTCCAAAAAAAAATGACTTACTGTGACTTTTTCTTGACTCTCTTGCTCAGAATTCTGTTTGGTGTTCTCTGCTGCCATTTCACAGGAGAGGGTTTGGGGTAGGTTTGGCAGTTGCAGTCTTTCACTTTGCCATCTTGACTCTGTCCTTACTTTGAAATTGTTAATTTTGTCACTCTTTCCCCTCTTCCCCTACCTCTATTCTCTCTCTTCCCCTTTCTCAACATAATGGTTAAGTGAGCTCGCTGGTATCATTTCTCCATCTATTTTTGGATATTTTTGGATTTCAACTTATTGAAGAGTCTGGAGATTCTGCCACAGTACCTTATTTTTGAAATCCTTGGTATAGAATATAAAGCATATCACTACCTCTCTAAAGGCTGAGGATCATTATTGCCTAAAACAGGGCACAATATTAGTTTAAAGATGTTGAATAATTAATTTTCTTGAATATAATAACACTATACCTTTGAAATTTCATTCAAACAAATCAGCTAAAATAGGTGTGGTGGATATCTCCCATGTATATCTCTGATAATGACCATTCTTTATTAAATATTCTTACACAGAATACTTAATATCTAGAGTCAAGTTTCTCCATAGAGCCTATTTCCTCAGTCAGCTCTTTAAAGTACTTTCTGAATGACATCTTAATTTTAGGTCATCTTTAGTGTAATTCAGCTATTTATCATACGATGGTTTATTTTCACCTTTTAGCAAAAAGATATTTGACCTAAAAAATGCCATTTTCTTTCAGGTTTTATTTCTGGAATTGAAGTTACCACCAAATGGAGTTCAAGGAAACAAGAAAACTTTGGGTTCTACTAGAAGGATGATCACAAATGGACGAAGTACCAAGATAGGCAAGCAGTTTAGTACTACTAAGGTAATACTTTCAGGAAATTTTGGAGCAAAGTCAAAATTTTGTTTGGCGTTTTTCACAACTACTTGTTTATATAATTTTGGGATTCAGAATTAAGATGCAGATTTAATGGCTCCTGACTTTTGAACTCCAACAAAAATAGAAATGTTGGTTACTTAGGCAGTCCATAAAACCAGTGGTGACCATCATTGCTTGAATGAATGAGAGAAAAAGCATTTTAGCATTTGTGTACCATCTATTCTGCTAGTTGCTGAGTATATAAATGCAAAAATGAGACAATAACTATTCTTCTACTAGGGAGTGACAACACATGTAGGGGCCTGGAGGCCAGGGAAAGGAGTTTTAATTTGGGAGCCATAGAAGTAGCATGTGATGCCAGAGAGCAGTCAGTTGTCATGCCTTTTCTAGAAATGTTGGTAGTATTGATTAGATTGCCATTGCTGAACAAGAGGTGGAAAATGGTGGTGGTGGGGAGCATAAAGTTGTGTGTGCCCAGTAGCAGGGTAGATGGCAAGTTCAGATATAGTGTATTGCATAAATGTGTATTCACTCAGCAACAATACAGAAAAAAACAGAAGACCCTTATGACATTTTGATAACACTTATGATCTGCTTCTGAGCAAGTTTAGTGTGTGTAGATAGTGTTAGGGAGATGAATTAAGATTTCCCAGGCACTGTGCCTTTATTTTGAGCATGGCTATTGATCAGTGGAGGTGTCTATTTTGGGTGGCTTAGGTCTTTGTTCAGGCGTGGAAAATTGAGAGAAGTAGGATATGGCATATTAACATAATCTCTTCAACTGTATATTTTTTAGCAGAACTATTATTTGTTAAGTAAGTAGCACATATATTGATTAAATTCTTTCTTATAAGTACTGCAATTCCTAATTGAAAACAAGTGTTAAAAGAAAAGGAAAATTTCCTAGTATAAATACTATAGTTGCTACTCAATTATTCTAGGCACTGATTATGTAACTTGATTATTTTTATGAATCTAAGGAAAGGTTTTGAACTTTCTCCATTCTTACAGCTGTTTCAGGACCCCTTTCACTGTTCTCTTTTCTGTATTATTTAACTTATTTTCCTTTTTTATTCTGGACTTGACCAGCACCAGATAAAACGAGCATTTCTCAATATTACAAGTAAAACAGGAAGAAAATTGTACAAGAATCTGCAAATACCTATTTTATATGTATAACACATTTATAATATCCTTTTAAAATATAATAAATCCAGTATATAACCTTCATACTGTCCTACTTATTTGTATTTCATTCTGCCTTTCTTTCTGTTCTCTTTTGTGGATTTAAAAAAATACCTCAGTGATCCTCTTTAATCTGTTTTGCAACCTTATATAGGTAGTTAAGCAAAACATATTCCCATATTGTCTGGGTCCAAAAGTGTATTTGTCATTCTGTATCTTGAGCTCATATTCTCTTGTTAGGAAGTGAGCATGCTTCGTCATTAGGCCTGTGATCCTGTCTCTTCAGTCAAGTGCCCAGAAACTACTAAGAGAAAGATGGTACTTATGTCTTCAAAACCTCCCTTAATTTCTCTTTTTCCAGGTCATCCTTGGGCTGCCATTTAGAGCCCCTGATGCTTTCTTGCTGTCTGTCTGTCAGCATGACCCTTCTCAAAATGGAGGGAGTCTGTCTTTGTACTTTTCTGATAACTTACCCCAAATCTCCAACTTGGCTTCATAAAAGGGCTGAGCTCTTTTTCTTTGCATGTAATAAAGATTATTAAACAAATAAGAAAAATAAATCAAGTTATGTAGGGTTCTTCTGGGTAATATTTCTGAGAGAAAAAAAAATCATGTGTTCTCTACCTTTGGCTGAATTGTAAATTGCAAGAGAGGTTAATGTTTAGTTGGGCGGGAAAGATACATTGGGGCCAGACTATCTAGGGCTTTAAAGCCAGACAGAGGAACTCATATTTTATCCTAGAGGCAACAGGAAGCCGCTGAACTAGGGCCATGTTCAGATAAATGGTGCTTATTTTGTACCAGGCACTGTGCTAAGGGCTTTACAGTCACTATCTCATTTAATCCTCACAACAGACTTGTAAGAGAAATACTTTTATTATCCTCATTTTTATAGAGGAGAAAACTGAGGCAAATAGTGGTTAAGTGACTTGCCCAAGATCCCAGGTAGTAGGCCATCTAGATACCCCCTAGATCTGCATTTAAGGAAAATTTCTTTGGCAGCTGTTAGATTGACTAGAGTGAGGACAGACTTTAGGCAGGAACTAGGACACTATTGTGATAATCTAAATGAGAGGTGAGATCATCACTTGGTGATTTCATCAACTCCCATGTATTTAATTATCATCTCTGTGCAAATTATACCCACATCTATTTATTCAGTCTTGAATTCTCTCCTAATTTCCAGTCTTTCCTCTCCAACTGTGTGTTAGACATCTAACACTGGATGCCTCCTAGAAATCATTTTTTTTAATTAATTAATTATTTATTTATAAATATAAATTTATTTATTTAACTTTTTACATTCATTTTCACAAAATTTTGGGTTCCAAATTTTCTCCCCTTTTTATCCCCTCCCCCCACCTCAATACACGGAGCATTCTTATTTTCCCTATCACCAATCTGCCCTCTCTTCTATCATCCCTCCCTTCTCTTGTCCTGCAGGGCCAGATGACTTTCTATTCCCCATTAACTGTATTTCTTATTTCCTAGTAGCAACAACAATACTCAATAGTTGTTCTTGAAACTTTGAGTTCCAAATTCTCCCCATCCCTCCCTCCCCACCTATTCCCTTTGGGAAGGCAGGCAATTCAGTATGGGCCATATCTGTGTAGTTTTGCAAATGACTTCGATAATAGTCGTGTTGTGTAAGACTAACTGTATTTCCCTCCATCCTCTCCTGCCGCCCATTGTCTCTATTCTGTCTTTTGATCCTGTCCCTCCCCGAGTGTTGACTTCAAATTGCTCCCTCCTCCCATTGCCCTCCCTTCCATCATCTCCCCCACCCTGCTTATCTCCTTCTCCCCCACTTTCCTGTATTGTAAGATAGGTTTTCATACCAAAATGAGTGTGCATTTTATTCCTTCCTTTAGTCGAATGTGAGGGTAAACTTCTTATTTTTTTCTCAGCTCTCCTCTTTTTCCCTCCACTAAAAAGTCTCCTGCTTGCCTCTTGAATGAGATATAATTTACCCCATTCCATTTCACCCTCTTTCCTCCCACTACGTTTCTCTCTCACCATTTACCTTAATTTCTTTTAAGATATGGTCCCATCCTATTCAGTTCACTCTGTGCTCTCTGTCTCTGTATGTGCATGCATATGTGTATGTGTGTGCATGCGTGCATGTATATGTGTGTGTGGTCCCACCAACTACTCAGATACTGAAAAGTTTTAAGAGTTACAAATATTGTCTTTCCATGTAGGAATGTAAACAGTTCACTTTTGGTAAGTCCCTTATGACTTCTCTTTGTTGTTTACTTTTTCATGCTTCTTCTCATTCTTGTGTTTGAAAGTCAAATTTTCTTTTCAGCTCTGGTTTTTTCGTCAAGAATGCTTGAAAGTCCTCTGTTTCATTGAAAGACCATATTTTCCCCTGAAGTATTATACTCAGTTTTGCTGGGTAGGTGATTCTTGGTTTGAGTCTTAGTTCCTTTGACTTCTGGAATATCCTATTCCACGCCCTTTGATCCCTTAATGTAGAAGCTGCTAGATCTTGTGTTATCCTGATTGTATTTCCACAATACTTGAATTGTTTCTTTCTAGCTGCTTGCAATATTTTCTCCTTGACCTGGGAATTCTGGAATTTGGCCACAATGTTCCTAGGAGTTTCTCTTTTTGGATCTCTTTCAGGCAGTGATCGATGGATTCTTTCAATACTTATTTTGCCCTCTGGTTGTAGAATATCAGGGCAGTTTTCCTTGATAATTTCATGGAAGATGATGTCTAGGTTCTTTTTTTGATCATGACTTTCAGGTAGTCCCATAATTTTAAAATTGTCTCTCCTGGATCTATTTTCCAGGTCAGTTGTTTTTCCCATGAGATATCTCACATTCTCTTCCATTTTTTCATTCCTTTGCTTTTGTTTTGTGATTTCTTCTCAGAAGGTCATTAGACTCCATCTGTTCCATTCTAATTTTGAGAGAACTATTCTCTTCAGTGAGCTTTTGAACCTGTTTTTCCATTTGGCTAATTCTGCTTTTGAAAGCATTCTTCTCCTCATTGGCTTTTTGAACCTCTTTTGCCAATTGAGTGAGCCTATTTTTCAAGGTGTTATTTTCTTCAGCATTTTTTTGGGTCTCCTTTACCAAGGTATTGACCTGTTTTTCATGCTTTTCTTGCATCCCTCTCATTTCTCTTCCTCGTTTTTCCTCCACCCGTCTAACTTGATTTTCAAAATCCTTTTTGAGCTCTTCCATGGCCTGAGCTTACCGGACATCCACCTGGGATGTCTGGAATACAGAGGCCCCGACCTCCACGTCTTTCTCTGATGGTAAGAATTGTTCCTCATCATCAGAATTGAAAGGCGGGGACATCTGTACCCCATCAAAGTAGCTTTCTATAGTCTTATTTTTCTTCCCTTTTCTGGGTATTTTCCCAGCCAGTTACTTGACTTTTGAGATTCCTGTCCACCCCCGGCTAGATCCGCCCAGCTAGTGCTTGGGGTCTGAGATTCAAATGGGCTTTCAGTGGTGGGTGCAGCTGCTATTCAATGTGAGTTTAATTTCTGGTGCTCAGGTGGGGGCAGGGCTGCCTCCCAGGCTCAGTTCCCTGGGGAGCTTTATGCAGAGACCTTTGGTAATGGAGCTCTTGCCTGCTCCGGGAGTCCCGGGCTGCCACCGCTGCCTCTGCTGCTGCCTCCCGAGGGGGCCCGAGTCACGGAGACACCCCTCTCCCCTCTCGGCCAGCCCACAAGTCTCTCTAACTGACCTGTAGTGTCTGTGGGCAGAGGGACCTCCCCGGCCGCCAGAGATTCCGTCCCTGAAGCCTGCTCAGATCTGCTCCTCTGGGGACACCCGGCCAGGGCAGCACAGGGCTGGGCTCCGCTTTCCAGCACGTGACAGACCTCTGGGGATGGCTTTCCAGGGCTCTCTGGAATGGAAATCTTTTCCACTGTGTTTCTGCGCACCTTACAGTGCTCTAGAATTTGTGGGGAGTTCTTTTTGCAGGAAATATATGGGCTGTGGGTTTGGAGCTAGCATACATGAGTCTTTCTACTCCACCATCTTGGCTTCTCCGCCTCCTAGAAATCTTAAATTCAACGTGTTCAATAGAAAAAATGAAAGTTTTTTGAACACGTTGAATTTAATTGCACTTCCCTGTCCCCTTCAAAATCTAGCTTGGGCAATTAAACTCGTTTTCTTTCCTCTTCCAAAGCATTCTCTTTCCCTAACTTCCAAGACCATGATTTTCTATCACCTAGGCTTACAATCTGGGTGTCTTCTTCAACTTCTCACTCCCTATATATGATAAGTTGCTAAGTCTTCTTGATTCTACCTTCCTCACATATCTTATATATTCCCCTTTCTCTCATCTCTTATGGTGCAGGCCCTTATTTCCTCACAACTGGGCTACTACAATAGCCTTTTGGTTGGTGTCCCTGCTCCTATCCTCTACTCAGCTCTCAAATTGACCTTCCTAAAAGCATGGGTCTGACTTCAGTCAACCCCAGTGTCTCCCTAGCGTCTCCCGTAGTAAGGATAAAATCCTCTGTTTTTGAAGTTTTCCTATACCTTACACTCTCTCTCCTCCTGTCCTTTTCTCCTCCCCCTACCCCTCAGTTCATGCCTGGAATGCTGTCCATCTGTTTCTTTACCAGTCTTCCTTCAAGTGCCAGTTAAAATTCTACATTCTGCAAGAGTTCTGTCTTGGTTCCCCTTAATATGGTAGTGTCTTTCCTTTGAGATTATCTTGAACTCTGAGTCTGTACATCTTGTTTGTACACTTATTTTTCTCTTGTTTCCTCCAACAGATTTTCAGTTCCTTGAGTGATTTTTTTTTACCTTTCTTTGTTTACCCAGCACTTAGCATAGGGTCTGGTATATAGTAAGTGCTTTATAAATGCCTGTTTATTTGACTTGGACTTTGATATTGGTAGGTGGTACCATTATACATAATATAATTTGCATGTTTATCCTTAATAAATGTATTTGGGTATTACAAACTGTTACTGATATAATGACATATTATTTTTATTCCAGAGGAAATAATTGACTTTGAGATATACAGAATTTACCATGTATTTTTAAGGCTGTATTGTTAAACTAACAGATGCCCAATGCCTATGTAAAACTTTCAAGATAATTTAAATCTATTTTCCTTATATCGCTTTGGCAGGATGCTCTAAACAAACTGAAGACATTGCATCCATTGCCAGGCTTGATTCTGGAGTGGAGAAGAATCACCAACGCTATTACCAAGGTTGTCTTCCCCCTGCAGAGGGAAAAACGTATGAATCCTGTCCTTGGAATGGAAAGACTCTATCCTGTGTCACAGACTCACAGTGCTACAGGTGATGGTGGATTTGTCTTTGGAATTATTTCTTTAAAAATTTATTTCATTCGATGTTTCCAAATTACATATACATTTTTTAAAAAATCATTTTTAGAAATTTCAAGTTCCAGGCTCTCTCCCTTCCTCATGCCCTTTCTCCATTGAGAGGCAAGTAATATGATATCAATTATACGTGTGAAGTCATATAAAACGTATTTCTGTATCAGCCCTGTTGCAAAAGAAAACATCCAAAAATCTCAAGAAAAATAAAGTTAAAAAGTATACGTCAATCCACACTCAGAAGTCATCAGTTCTCTTCCTGGAGGTAGACAGCATTTTTTATCATTGGTCCTTTGGAATTGTCTTGGATCATTATCTTGATTAGAGTAATTAAGTCTTTCGCAGTTGATTATCGTCATGATGTTGCTGTTACTGTATTCAGTGTTTTCTTGGTTCTGCTTGCTTCACTTTTTATCAGTTCATATAAGTTCCCAAGTTTTTCTGAAACCATGCCCTTCGCCATTTCTTATAGCACAGTGGTATTCCATCACAGTCATGCACCACAACTTGTTCAGCCATTCCTTGGTTGATGGGTATCTCCTCAATTTTCAAATCTCTGCCACCACAAAAAGAGCTGCTATAATTATTTTTGTACAAATAAGTCCTTTTCCCTTTTCTTTGATTTCTTTGGGATATAGATGTAATGGTGGTATTGCTGGGTCAAAGGGTATGCACAGTTTTATAGCCCTTTGGGAATAGTTCCAAATTTTCTTAAGAGGTATTAAATTTAAAAAATAAAGTCCTATTTTTACACTTTTAGAACAGATTTCCAGAGACCAGTTTCCAATTGAATGTAATAGTATAGGGAGAGAACTATTCTCAGTCATTTGTTCTGACAGACCTTGCTCTGGATACAAAGCCTTCTTAATTGGCATTCCTGAGTATCCGGTTGCTCCCTTTCTCTCCAGTCCCTTTAGCCTGCCTGCACCCATCACCCAAGTGATGGTCATGAGAGTGCCTGTTACATGCTAAGGGCAACAACTGCCGTTCTTTAACTCCTTCACTGACTTTTTCAGTATCTCTCACATCAGCATCCTCCTTTGTTGTCTTACTTTTGCACCCTAATGACAAGCCCTTATTGAATTGATTATTGCAGATTCCCTCATTTCTCTTTCTACCGTTGGTCTCTCTTCCTATCCTCCTTTCCCCTCTTCATAGCCCAGCCAGGCATCTCCTTGTGCATCGATTTCCTTATGTTACTCTGTGACTCCTGTTTCAATAGTAGTTCCTTGCTGACTAACCAAATAAAGTTCCAACTACTCTTCCTGACATTCAAGGCTCTTTATAATCTGGTGTCCTGCATTTCCAGTTTTATACTACTGTTTTTATTTATCCTGTTACAGATTTATATTTATACAGTTACAGAACTAGACTATTTTCCTTCCCTCTTGAGCATCTCTTCCCACTCTGCCTGGAATGTACTTCCCCCTCCCTCTGCTGTAAAGCCCACCTCAAATGCTAGCCATTCCAGAAAACTTTCTTGGTCCTGCCTGTCAGTAAACAGTTTTCCTCTTTGGACTTCATATAGTCCTTTTGGGGATCACCTATCTAACATACTGATCTATAACCATTATTATGCCTGTTAACAGTCTGTGAAAAGCAGCCCGGTATAGTGAATGGAGTCAGGGAGACCTGGGTTCAGGTATTGCTCTCACAGTTGCAGTTGTGTAACCCCGGGAAAATCACTTTTCGACTCAGTGTTCCAGACAGCTCTGAGAATGGAAATTGCAGAAAGGTGCCATCTGCCTAAGTAAAGGAATTTTCCTCACTGGGAGTTCCCTGTACCAGTGAAATCACAGGTCCAGTCCAAGAAAGAAACTAGCAACATGTGTATTTGTCCTAAGTGTCAACTCTTGTAAGTTCCTTTTGGTTGCTTGGCTAAATGTCTCCCCAAGTGCCTGGCTTTAAGGTCTGTACACGGTAGATGTTTGATAATGTTTGACTTCAATGGCATCTCAGTCATAGATGTTTTGTGAGGATCAAATGAGATAACAGATTGTGAATGTACTTTGTAAAAGTATAATTCACTGTGCTGCTACGGGTGAGTGTCTAGGATGATGGGGAAGAAGGTGAAATATTATAGCCAAAAATCTTACCATAGCTAGGGTTAGATTAAAAGGAAGAAGGGGAAGGAATCTCGCAGAATCTTTTGTAGCCTGGAGCAAGCCATGCCTCACGGAGTAGTGAACAAACTGTCAGGAAGTTCAGATCACTCTTTTTGGAGATGGAGATAATAATTTATTGTCAAAACAGAAACAACAAAACTGGCTTTTATTGGCCCGGGAGGGGAAAGGACAGAGAAAGAAGTCCTTGCATCTCATGCTGTGCCTGCCCTTTTGAGGAAGGATGAAGAGGCAAGTTGGTGAGGAAGGGAATATCTTTCTTGTGCTGTGCAGGTCTAATTCTCATTTTCTGCTGTGCCCTTTTTCTGCTTGATCTCCACCCTTTGGAGAGAAGCGGAGTAGTGACTTTGGGTCTCCCATCTAACTCTCTGACTTTGTGTCTCATCCTGTAATTGTTTCCAGGCAGATCTCCAGCCTCCTTTGTGATGCCTTCCATTCAGTGATGAATGTTCTCTCACCTAGTCATACTTTTGACATCCCAGTGACTGAATCCCTATACATCATCATCCAAACCCCATTCCTCCCTCCCATCCCAGTCCCTCTATTCCTTATTCCTGTCCTCTTCAACTCTCCCACCCCACTTTCAGGTAGACATCACCTCCACTGTGATCTGTGGAATGCTTATTACATTGGTCCTAAATATTTTCCCCTCCACTCCTTTCATCTACTTTCTCTTACTGAAACCTGGCTCCCTGCAGAAGATGCAGTCTTCCTGGCCCCCCTTTCCAGTACTGTCTGTACCATCACTCATTCTTCTTGACTTACTAGTTGAAGGAGGGGATTTGGAATAATCCTTGCTCTCCATTACCACTTTTAGGTTCTCTTCTTTTCTTTGTTACTCTATAAACTCTCCTTTGAGGTTCGTGCTATTCATATCTACTACCCAATCAAAATTTTGGTAGCTATCATCTACAGACCTGTAGTCATCCACTTCCTTCTTCAGTTAGTTAGGTGCATAACTCACAATCTTTCTCTCTTACTCAACTATTGCCCTCATATTATGGGACTTCATCATTTATATAGACTCTCCCCCAAACACCCTGTTTAATTATTCAACCTATTTGCTTCCCATGAGCTACTCTTCCATTCCACTGCAGCCACACACACATACCCTTGATCTTGCCATTACCCACAAATGTATCACCTCAGCATTCAAGAATTCTAAAATCCCCATCTAATAGTTTTCCACCTCTCCCTCTGCCTTGCTTTAGAAAACTCTACTCTTTGTTTGCACCTCCAATCACTTGACCTTTTAGTTGTCTCCCAGAACATCTTTCCTGCACTAGTACTCTCTCCTCTTCTCTCTTTTTTGACCCTTTGGTGAACCAATTTAACTTTACTGTCTTCCTCTCATGAACTCCTAATCTCTCTATCATATCACTGATTACATGCAGCTAAGCCCCAGCTTTGGATCACTTCCAAGATTTGCCACTTTTGCTTCTACATATGTGCTGCTGAATGAAGTTGGAGAAAATATCCTGACTAGGTCTGTTGCACATTTATATTGCACAACCTCAAGTGCGCCTTCACTGCTGTTAGACAATCCTACTATACCTGCCTTATAAACTCACTGTCCTACTCTCCACAGCAGCTCTTCCACATCTTTTTTTCTTCTTTAAACCTCTCATAGCTCCATCTATTCCTACCCTTTCAACTTAGATTCTAGTTTCATGTTAGAGAAAAAAATTGAGACCGTTTGACCCAAGCGCTCTCTTCTTTCTTCTCATCTTCCATCACTCAGAAGCTTTCTGCCACTCTCTCCTCCTTTACCTTGGTCTCACTTAAGGAAGTGACCTTACTCTTCATGAAGGCTAACCTCTCTACCTATTCAAGTGATCTCATTCCATCTCATCACCTCCAATAGTTCCCTTTCTACTTGCTCATTCCCTACCGCCTACAAACATACCTATGTCTCCCCCATTTTGAAAAAACTCTCACTTGATACTTTCTTCTTCCTAATCACCATCCTATATTTTTTTTTTGCACTTTGTAGCTAAACTCGTAAAAAAGGCCGTCTACGATAGGTGCCTCCACTTCCTCTCCTTTCACTCTCTTCTTAACCCCTTGCACTGTGATGTCCGACTTTATCATCCACCACAGATCTTCTGTCCAAAGTTACTCATGATCTCCTAGGGGCCAAATCCAGTGGCTTTTTCTCAATCCTCATTCTCTTTCACCTCTCCTCAGCTTTTGACACTATTAATCAACTCCTTCCTCCTTGATTCTCTTTGGATTTTCAGGATGCCTCTCTCTCCTGGGTCTCCTCCGACCTCCTCTGTTTCCTTGGCTGACCCTTCGTCCGGATTATGCCCTGTAACTGGAGTCTCTCTGGATTCTGTCCTGGACCCTCTTCTCTTCTCCAAATCCAGCATTGTGAATAACTTAGTGTGTCCACTTTGACACCATTACCTTCTGGTAATCCCTAAGCACTTAACCATTGCTAACACTTACATGAGCTTCATGTGTACCTGTACCTAAATCTTCACAATCTGAATCTAGAATTCCTTGTATGTATAAATGCATACAAATTTAAATCCCGCTCATGTATATAGATTGCACTCAGACACAACATTTAAGAATTGAATTGGTAGATAAATGAATGACTTGCTGAATTGTCAACTGAATATAGATATACAGAAAAAGATGAGACTGGGTGAGGGCCATTGAGTACACATATAAGTATTTTGTGAGTAAAGATTATTTCGTTTCTTGTATTTGTATCTCCAGTGCCTAACACAGCGTCTTTACTAGTAATTGCTCAATTGATCATTGAATTCCCATTTTACCTATTAAGATGAATTTTGCCACTGCAGTTGCCATCAGCTTAGCTGGCAAAACGAGTCCAGAAAGCAGTCTCAGAAAGGGAGAGAGACACCGCCAGTTGTCTTATAGACTGGTGAAACGTAACAGAAGCATTTTTCTTGGTAAAGGCGTTGCACAGGACTCAGTGTGCCGAGCATAGATCTCAGTGAAGCAGCTCTAGTGATATGTACACTTCCTAAAAACAGAGACGTATCACAACCTGATGTGGAAATCAGAATCTGTTAATGAGCTGAATATGACATGGTATCAGCTGATATATCCTTTCTTTATGAAGTCACGTTTTGAAAACACTAAGCTTACGTGAATAATAATGATGATAATTAGCATTTATATAGTGCTTGAAGGTTTGCAAAGCAGTTTAAAATATTTTTATTTCATTTTATCCTCATAATAAACCTGGGAAGCAGGTACTACTTTAAGAATGTCAGTTAACTAGTATTTATTAAGTGTCTGTTCCATACCTTTACACTGTTACTCAGGTCTAGGGGGTATTAGTACAAAGAATAAAAAATCCCTTCTCAAAAGGCCCTTACATTCTAATGGGAGAGACAGCAAGTACATGGAAAAGTAAGGATAGTGTAATTATTGTGCTTTCTGTTCTGTGGAAGTAATTCATTTTACATACTCATTTTCTGAACTCCTCTCAAGGGTTTTAGAATATTTCCAACAAAAAGGACATTAGAGTTAGGGTAAACCAGAGCATGCCATTCTTTGATCATGTCAGTTCGTTAAGGTGTCACTGTCAATTTTTTTTATTGAATAATTTTTTTCATCATGATGCAAATGGTCTGGGTCATTTTGAACTCCTTAAAGGATGAAACTTTTGAGTATTTCATTTCCAAATCTCCTTTTTTGTTACATTGCCAATCTCTTTAATGCATGAATTCTACTGACAGTCATTGCTTTCAAATCCCCATATACTGTATGTGTGTATGTGTGTGTTCGTGTTCCTCACTCATGATTTTTCACATGTGGAGATATGAGGTTATTTTTATGATGCTTCATTTTATTAGTCTTCTACTAATTAAGTAACTTTAAATTTAGAATGCAAATTTTTATTATAGGGATGTTCATATTTAATTCATTTTTCTTAACTTGAAATAGCTTTGCAGGGAATTATGTGCTAAACCTCATTTAATGCTACCTGATGCAGTTTTGCTTTATGTTATTAATTTATTGTGTTCCTTCTTTAGGTACAATATAAGTAACATTTATTTATGTTATATTTATTTTGTTATAAACATATTTGTGTTATAAGCATAGTGTAAATAACAATATAAATAAAATAAATTTATTTTCACCTTCATTTTAAATCCATTTATGTTTTAAAAGAATTTTGGATTTTTGAATGCATTTTACCCATACAATAAATGGCCATCTTTATCTAGTTTTAAATACCTGTCAATCTTGTTTAATTTCAGGTCGAATAACTTTCACAGAGCCAAATATTCAAAATGTGCCGAGGGATTTTGAGATTGAGATGCCAGCGCCAGTTGGAGAGAGCCCACCTTCTCAAACACGAGGCAGAAGTTTGCCTTTCAGGAGCAGGTAGAGGCCATGTCACACAGTGACACCTCTTAGTTTGTGTTAGCAAGCAGTTAGTCACAGAAGTGGGATTGAGGACCCTTTCTTCAACTGCATCCATGGAATGAAACCCTTTTACTTTTTTGTTCAAATCTTTTACCAACCAATGAAAAGAGACTGTTAGTGAAATGATATTGCGCTGGTTCATCCTTTAGAGCATCTTAGGTCAAGTGTGTCTGTGTTGAAGACTGTTGCTCAGGATGTTTGTGGGCAGACAGACCAATGTCAGCATAAAGACAGTGTGAGGGATTGAATGGGGTGGGGCAGACATGGTGGAATGAATGCTAATGCTTCTTCGATTGGTGCATCTCTTCAGAATAAATAATGAATTCTTATTAAACATTTGGCTATTTCCTTTCGAGTTAACTTTTCATTATGTCATTTCACACTATTTTAATTTCTCCCCTCCTTAAAATGATCTGATTCCATTTCTATGTTATTTGCCGTTAGTGAACATAGTGCATAGTATAGTGGCAAAATTATATGTTATTCTATTTATAAATGTCTATGAATTGAGACTAATAGACTAGAAAAGAAATATTCATACTACACATTTTGTGAGCTATCTGAATTTTCATTTCAAATCATTCTTGAAGCATGCCTTTTAGAAAAGTTAAACAAAACATAACACTCTTCCAGTTTCCTATTTAAGATTTTGCCTTGACCCAGAATTAAGTCCATGATATATTTTTGAGTCTGATATATGTAATGGGTTTTCTTTCCACAGAAAAAGTAAAGGCAGTTATAATATAAATTCTGAATACCAGACACTGATGACAGAAAGAGTCAAAGACAATGGGAAGCCATTTTTTGTTAGTATGAGACATGCTTTTGTTCCTTTTCCAGGTAAGTTTGCTGGTGGTTCGTAAACTCATATATAATCTGATAATCTGATGTGAGTTTTCATTAAGGCCCAGAAGCTACTTCAGATTGAAAAAAATTTGCTTGATTCTGCTTACTGTCCTAATTTTCACTTTTCTTTCCTTGCCAGACTTATGGAATAATCTGCTACCCCCAGTACTTCACTTCCCTCATCATATACTTACTCCTTTGCCTTCAAAAGTAAGGCTTCTGCCCAACCTCTACTCTTACTACAGTCTTCAGAAGGTCCCTACTTACTTCCCAAGTTAAGTGGCCTTCTCTCAATCCTCTGCTCCTTAAAAGTTCTGTCTTTTTATAATACCCCTAACTTCTTAGTCATACAGGTTTAAAACCTTGGTGTTCTCTTCAACTCTTATTGATTCTACCCCACACTATCTTAAACAATACATTTTTCTCTACTTATTGAGCCTAACAAACAAGTGCAGGCCCTCACCACCTCTTGCTTAAACTTTTGAAATAGATTCTTAATTATTCTCCTTGCTTCTAGGCTTTCCCATCTCCAATCCATACTCCATACAGCTTCCAAATTGATATTCCTAAAGCACAGACGTGACCTTATCATTTCCTTGTTCCCTAGTAGCTCCCAGTTGACTAGAATAAAAAATACAAATTGCTCTGTTTGGCACTTGAAGCCTTCCTTAGTCTGTTTTCAGCCTATCTTTTCAGATTATTTTCACATTACTTCTGTAACATATTCTGCCTTCCAGTCAAAGTAGCCCAGCATCGACTCCCTTGATACTTTTTGTCTTTTGTTCCTCAAGATGAATTTTGTCATTTTTTTTTCTTTCTCTAAAAAGTAATTCTTTGCTAGTTTGATATGGCACTGAGTAAATAAATCAATTTAGGTAGAATTGCCATTTTTAGTATATTAGTTTGGCATCCCCATGAAAAATTAATATTTGTCCAGTTGTTTAGAACTGTTTTTATTTGTATAAAGAATGTTTTGTGCTCATCATCATATAGTTCCTATGTTTATCTTGACAGGTAGGCTTCTCAGTATTTTATACTGTCTACAGTTATTTTAAGGGGAATTTCTCTTTTTATTTCTTCCTGTTGGGTTTTGTTTGTAATATAGAGGAATACCAATGATTTGTGTGGGTTTATTTTATATCTTGCAACTTTGCTGAAATTGTTCATTTGTTTCTATTAAATATTTAGTTGACTCTTCTAGAGTTCAACTATCATATCTCTAAAAGTGATAGTTCTATTTTTTCCTGTTTTTATTCCTTCAGTTGCTTTTCTTATTGGAAAGGGCTCCTATACTGTCTTCATCACAGATAATGGGTTTTGGTTTTAGATTTTGAGGAAATCATTTTAAGGAAAAATTCATTTATTTTTGCATTTTCTAGTGTTTTTTTTTTTAATGGGAATGAGTGTTCTATTTTTCTCATATCATTTATTTATTTATTTTAAGTTTTCAACAGTCATTTCCACAAAATTTTGAGTTCCAAATTTTCTCCCCATCTCTTCCCTCACCCCATCCCAAAATGCCAAGCATTCCGATTGCCCCTTGCACCAATCTGCCCTCCCTTCTATCACACCCTTCCCTTCCCTTATCCCCATCTTCACTTTTGTCCTGTAAGGCAAGATAACTTTCTATACCCCATTACCTGTATTTCTTATTTCCCAGTTGTACGCAAAAATGATTCTCAACATTTGTTCCTAAAACTTTGAGTTTCCACTTCTCTCTCTTCCTCCCTCCCCACCCATCCCCACTGAGAAGGCAATAAATTCAATATAGTCTATATATGTGTAGTTTTGCAAATGACTTCCATAATGATCATATTGTGTAAGATTAATTGTATTTTCCTCCATCCATCCTGCCCCCCCATTTATTCTGTTCTCTCTTTTGACCTTGTCCCTCCCCAAAAGTGTCTCTTCTAATTGCTCCCTCCTCCTTCCATTGCCCTCCCTTCCATCATCCCCCCACCCTGCTTATCCCCTTCTCCCCCACTTTCCTGTATTGTAAGATAGGTTTTCATACCAAAATGAGTGTGTATTTTATTTCTTCCTTGAGTCGAATGTGATGAGAGTAAGCTTCACTTTTTCACTCTCACCTCCCCAATTATACCCTTCATTGAAAAAGCTTTTTCTTGCCTCTTTTATGACAGGTAATTTGCCGCCCCCTTTCTCCTCCCAATATATTCCTCTCTCACCCCTTAATTTTATTTTTTTTAGATACAATCCCTTCCTATTCAACTCACCCCTGTGCGCTCTCTCTCTCTCTCTCTCTCTCTCTCTCTCTCTCTCTCTCTCTCTCTCTCTCTCTCTCTCTCTCTCTCTCTCCCTCCCTCTCTCTCTCTCTCTCTCTCTCTCTCTCTCTCTCTCTCTCTCTCTCTCTCTCTCTCTCTCGTTTCAAGAGTTACAAATATTATCTTTCCATGTAGGAATATAAATAGTTCAACTTTAGCAAGTCCCTTATGGTTTCTCTTTCCTGTTTACCTTTTCATGCTTCTCTTCATTCTTGTGTTTGAAAGTCAAATTTCCTTTTCAGCTCTGTCTTTTCATCGAGAATGCTTGAAAGCCCTCTATTTCATTGAATGACCACTTTTCTCCCTGAGGTATTATACTCAGTTTTGCTGGGTAGGTGATTCTTGGTTTTAGTTCCTTTGACTTCTGGAATATCATATTCCAAGTCCTTCAGTCCCTTAATGTAGAAGATACTAGATCTTGTGTTATACTGATTGTAGTTCCACAGTACTTGAATTGTTTCTTTCTGTCTGCTTGCAATATTTTCTCCTTGACCTGGGAACTCTGGAATTTAGTTACAATATTCCTAGGAGTTTCTCTTTTTGGATCTCTTTCAGGAGGTGATAGGTGGATTCTTTCAATATTTATTTTGCCCTCTGGTTCTAGAATATCAGGGCAGTTTTCCTTGATAATTTCATGAAAGATGATGTTTAGGCCCTTTTTTGATCATGGCTTTCAGGTAGTCCCATAATTTTTAAATTGTCTCTCCTGAATCTATTTTCCAGGTCAGTTATTTTTCCAATGAGATATTTCACATTATCTTCCATTTTTTTGTTCTTTTGGTTTTGTTTTGTGATTTCTTGGTTTCTCATAAAGTCATTAGCCTCCATCTGTTTCATTATAATTTTTAAAGAACTATTTTCTTCAGTGAGCCTTGTTTTCCATTTGGCTAATTCTGCTTTTGAAAACATTCTTCTCCTCATTGGCTTTTTGGACCTCTTTTGTCAATTGAGTTAGCCTATTTTTAAAGGTGTTATTTTCATCAGCATTTTTTTGGGTCTCCTTTAGCAACCTGTTGACTTGTTTTTCATGATTTTCTTGTTTCATTCTCATTTTTCTTCCCCATTTTTCCTCTATGTCCCTTACCTGATTTTCAAAATGCTTTTTGAGCTCTTCCATGGCCTGAGGCCATTGCATTATTTTGGATGTTTGGGATGCAGAAGTCTTGACTTTTATGTCTTCCCCTGATGGCAAACATTGTTCTTCCTCATCTGAAAAGATGGGAAAAAAAATACCTGTTCACCAAGAAAGTGACCTTCTATAGTCTTACTTTTTCCCCCTTTTTTGGGCATTTCCCAACCAGTTACTTGACTTTTGAGTCCTTTATCAAGAATAGGGTATACTTTGGGAACCTGTAAGATCTCAGATCCTCCAGGGTGGCACAATGAAGCCTGCACACTGGTCTGGAAGCAACCAGAAACTTTTCTGCCCAGAATCTGTGAGTAGTAGAATTCCCTCTCCAGAATTGCCTCCAGTTCTGTCAAGCCAGCACTCAGGGCTGAGATTCAGATCAGCTGCTCAATTCCTCCAGGGCTGTAGAGGGAGGGCAGGGCTGCCGCTCAGGGCAGAAGTTCAGATCAACTGCTCAGTTCTCCCAGGGGCTTTAAGATGAGGGCTCCAACAATGGATACTGGCTACTGCCTGCCTGGGCCACCACAGCTGCACCCCTCTTCCCCACAGTGGCTGCTGCTGCTGCTGCCTGGAGCTGGAGCTGGAGCTGGGTCTGGGGCTGGAGTAGGGAACCCAGCTCCCTTCTTGCCCAGCTGAAAAAGCTCTCTCACTGACCTTTGAAGCTGCCTTTGTGGCCTGTGGGTTGAGGAATATGTGAACCTCTGCTGCTAGGGATTCCGCCCCTGAGGTCTGCTCCAGTCCTGCTCCTCCTGGTGCTGGCTGCGCTCCTCGCCATGTCCAGTGCAACAGACCTTTCCCATTGGCCTTCCAGGTCACCCTGTAGTGGAAATCTCCTTCACTCCATCATTCTGTGGCTTCTGCTGCTCTCGAATTTGTTGAGTCATTCTTTACAGTTATTTTATGAACTGTGGGGGAAAAACTAGAGTATGTGTGTCTTTGTACTCTGCCATCTTGGCTCCACCCCACTTCCCCCAGTGTTCTATTTTGTCAAAAATCTTTTCTGCATCTATTGAAATAATTGTATGATTTTTATTTTGTTTTGTCAATTATTGTTGTCTTCATATTGAACTAGTTCTCCATACAGATATAAATCTAGCCTAGTCATAGCATATAATCTTTTGAGATAATGCTATAATCTTCTTAAAAATTTTGCATAAATATTTTATTAGGGAAATTGGTTTATAATTTTCTTTCTCTATTCTTGCTCTCATTGGATTAGGTATCAAATTTAAGTATTATGCCAAAGGGATTTGATAGGATTCCTATTTGTTCCAATAGTTTATATACTAATGGAATTAATTGTGTTTGATAGAATTAGTCTGTCTGATCCTGGGTTTTTTTCCTCAAAAAGCTCTTTTGTGGCTTGCTCAATTTCTTTTTCTAAGCTAGAGCTATTTAAGTATTCTATTTCCTATTCTGTTCTTATGGACAATTTATATATTTGTATTTATTTATCCATTTCATTTAGTTGTCAACTTTATTGGCATATCTTTAGGTAAAATATCTCCTAATAATTGCTTGAATTTTCTCTTCATTAGTTGTGAATTCATCTTTTTTTCAATTTTTTAATTTTGATTCATTACATTTGGATTTTCTTTAAAAAAAAAATCAAATTAACCAATGGTTTATCTATTTTATTGCTTTAAAAAACAGCCCCTAGTTTTATTTAATTAGTTCAGTGGTTTCTTTTTTGGTTAACTTTCAATTTTGTTAATCTCTCCTTTAATTTGCAGGATTTCTATTTTGGTATTAGGGATTTAAAATTTTTTTTGTTTGTTTTTATGGCGTGACCAATTCACTGGACTGCATTTTCTCTCTTTTATTGATATAAACTTTAGAGATGTAAAATTTTGCCTTTTTATTGCTTTGCCTGCATTCCAGAAATTTTGATATGTCATCTCATTGTTGTCACTCTCTTTAAGGAAACTGTTGATTGCTTTTGTGATTTATTCTTTGACCCACTCATCCTTTAGGATTAGGTTATTTAGTTTCCAGTAAATTTTTAATTTATATTTCCCAAGCTTTTTATTGAATGTAGTTTTCATTCCGTGACATATGAAAAGTTTGAGAGACATAATTTCTGAATTTCATTTTATTAATTATGGGTAACAAGTAATTAATAAAAGAATGATCACTTGGCCCTCTCTCATAAACCAAAGATGAAACACAATAGTCCTCCCAGTGCTTATATGTCCTTGGAAGAATGGGTATTCCTGGCAGGTGATAATCAATTTTGATTGGTTAACAATTAATGAGAGAATGAATATTAAGCTGATTCTGATGAGGGGCCAGGGGTCAGGACTCAGCCTTGACAAAGTGTCATCACTCAGCCTTGACAAAGAGACTTATCTTTGGCCAGACTCCTCTCCCCCTCCCCCATTTAGGGCAATCTAGACAAAAGAGGAAATCTACTTTCATTCAGATTTGTCTGACTAAAACACAATAGGCAAGAATTCGCCAGTTGATGTAGACTAAAATTTCTTTACGTTTTGGTCAGATCAGAGTTTTTCCCTTTGGGTGCATCTTGCCCAATATTTCACCTTATCATTAGTCCCGCCCTTCAAAGACTGGCTGGATAACCTCCCGGGGCTGAATTCTGAATGAGGAAATAGGAAGCAGAAAAACCTTAGTCCTATTTCAGTAATTGGTTATTAATACAAGAGAAAAATAGTTATTTCTCTCAATGACATTATGATCAGAACAATGCATTTAATATTTCTGCTTTTCGTCATTTTTATGAGATTTTTGTGTCCTAATACATGGTCACTTTTTGTGAAAGTTCCAAGCACAGGTAAGGAATAGATTTATTTTTTTCTATTCCAATTCTGTATTCTCCAGAGTTCTATCTTATCCCACTTTTCTTAAATTTTGTTCATCTTTTTAATTTTCTTATTTGTTTTGTGATCAGATTTATCTAGATCTGAATAAACTGAAGTTGTACACTGGTATGATTTTACTCATTTCTTCTGTAACTCATTTAACTTTTCATTATATCACTTCACACTATTTTCTATTCAGTTTTCATGTTTTCATCCACAGTGCTTGCAAGTCCTCTATTTCATTAAATACTACTTTTTGCCCCCTGTAGGATTAGATTCAGTTTTGCTGAATAGGTTATTTTTGGTTGTACTCCTATAACCCTTGCCTCCTGAAGTATAATCTAAGCCCTCCCTTCCTGTATAATGATGGTAGCTAGATGTTACACAATTCTGGTTGTGGATCTTCAGTATTTGAGTTATTTCTTTTTAAATGATTGCAGTATTGTTTTCCCTTGAGTGGGACTTCTGAATTTTGTTTATAACATTACTGGGAAGTTTCTTTCAGAAGGTACCGGAATAATTCTTTCCATTTTTACTTTGCTCTTCAGCTTTAAAATATCTGGGCAGTTTTCTTTTATAATTTCCTGAAATATGATTATCTAGGCTCTCTCTTTTTTTTGTTCATGTCTTTCAGGTGGTCTAATGATTCTTAAATTATCTTCTCTTTATCTGCTAGGTCAGTTGTTTTTCATACTGGGTTGTTCACATTTCCTTCCAAATTTTCAGTCTTTTGATTTGATTTATTTCTTAATATCTCATGAAGCCATCTTTATGGTCAATTCCAATTTTTAAGGAGTTATTTTCTTCAGTGAGATTTTGTATCTTTCTTATCATGTGACCACTTCTAATTTTTAAGAAGTTATTTTCTTCACTAAAGTTTTGTACCTCTTTTCACAAAAGTTGTTAATTCTCTTTGCATAACTATTGCATAGCGCTTATTAATTTTCCCATTTTTTCCTCTACAATTCTTATTTGGTTTTAAAAATCATTTATTTGATTTTTAAAAATAATTTTCTTTAACTCTGGCAAGAATTCATGTTGGGCTTATGTTAATTCTGTTTTTGTTTTTTTTTGATGCTGTGTTGTAGATATTTTCAAGTCATTGTCTTCTGTGTTTGTATCTTGAACTTACCACATGTTGTAGCCAGGTATGGTTGGGTTCCTTTTTTTTGTTCATGTTTTCAGCATACTTCTTGACTTTGGACTTTATGTTCATGTTGGTCTCTGCTCATTTCTGGTGGTGGAGGTGAGGATTCATTTTATATTTTTGTATATTTTTAAAATTTAATTTAATTAATTTAGGTGATCAGATTTATTGTCATATAATTTGCCAAAGTAGTTTCTAATGATTTGTTTTTCTTGTGAACTTACCTTTTTAATTTTTGATGCTAGTTATTTGTTTTTTAATATTCTTTTTAAAAAGATCAAGTTAGCAAATGTTTTAATTTATTTTATTTGTTTGTTCAAAGTAATAGCTCCTATATTTATTTATTCAATGGATATTTTTACTTTTACTTGTATCTTGTTTTTCAGGATTTTTATTTTGTTCTTTAATTGGGGTTTTTTAGTTTTTTTCCTAGTTGTCCTTATTTACATGTCTATTTCACTGATCTTCTCTTTCTCTCTTATATTGATGAAATTCTTTAGAAATGTAAATTTTCCCCTTGGGACTACACTGACTATTCCCCCAAAATTTTGGTATGTTTCATTTTTATTATCTTTAATAAAATTATCTATTATTTCTACTTATTAGAGACTTAACCTCTCTTTAGGGATAAATTATTTTGTATAGGCTTCTGTTTGCACATACCAATTATGTGAAGTAATCTCAATTTTTTTCTCCCTGGGGTATTTTCTTTTTCCTTTCCTTTCTTTTACAATCATCAAAACATAATAAAACCACTTCTCAGTCTTTTGCCTTATTAGTGAGAAAGAAGTCCCCATTTTACAGTTGAGGAAAATGTGTCCCAGGGTTGCATAACTAGTAAATGTCTGAAATCAGATTTGAATTTTTATGACCTTGACTGCAGCTTCTTATTCCTTGAATTTTTTCTGTTGGCCATTTGCAGTATTATTCTTTGACCAGAGACTCTGTTTTCTTTCTTTCTTCCTTTTTGTTTTTGGTTATAGAGTTCTCAGGAGTTTTTATTTGGTAGTTTCTTGAGTTCTGTTTTTTTCTCTTTTTAGTCCTAAAAGGTCCTGGCAATTTTCTTTCATGATTTCTTGAAATATGTCTAGACTCTTTTTTTTGGTCATAACTTTCAGGTATTCCAGTGATACCTGAAGTATTTTCTCCCTGATCAGTCTTCCATGTCAGTTGTTTTTGCAATGAGATAGACATTCCTCAATTGATGGACATCCCTTTGATTTACAATTCTTAACCACAACAAAAAGATCTGCTATAAATATTTTTGTATAAATATATCTTTCCCACCCCCCCTTTTTTAGATGTCTTTGGGATCTAGAACTAGCAGTGGTATTGCTGGATCAAAGAGTATGCACAGTTTTATAGCCCTTTGGGAATACTTACAAATTATGCTCCAGAATGGTTGGATCAGTTCACAAATTCTCTAACTGTGTATTAGTGTCCCAGTTTTCCCACATTCCTTCCCATATCCAACATCTTCCTTTTTTGTTATATTAGCCACTCTGATAGGTGTGAAGTGATAGCTCAGAGTTGTTTTAATTTGTATTTCTCTAATCAATAGTGGTTTGGAGAATTTTTTCATATGAATATAGATAGCTTTAATTTCTTTCAAAACTGCCTGTTCATATCCTTTGACCATTTATCAACTGGGGAATGACTTGTATTTTTATAAATTTGTCTCAGTACTCCATATATGTGAGAAATGAGGGCTTTATCAGAGATACTTGTTACAAAAATTTTTGCCCTGTTTTCTGCTTTCCTTATGATTTTGCTTGCATTGGTTTTGTTTGTGCAAAATCTGTTTAATTTTATATAATCAAAATTATCCATTTTATATTTTGTAATGGTCTCAAAAATCTTCTTTGGTTCTAAATTCTTCCTTTATCCACAAAACTGACAGATAAACTATTCCATGCTGTCTTAATTTGCTTATGGTATCACCCTTTCTGGGTAAATCATGTACCCATTTTGACCATATCCTGGTATGTGATGTGAGAAGTTGGTCTACACCTAATTTCTGCCATACTGTTTTCCAGTTTTCTTAGCAGTTTTTGTCAAATAATGAGATTTTGTTCCAAAAGTTTGGATCTTTGGGTTTATCACATACTAGATTACTTCAGTCATTTACTATAATGTAATTTGTAACTAATCTGTTCCAGTGATTTATCACTCTGTTTCTTAGCCAGTACCAGATTATTTTGATGATTGCAATTTTATAATACAGTTTGAGATCTGGTATGGCTCAACCACCTTCTTTCACATGTTCTTTAATTGATCCCCTTGATGTCCTTGAGCTTTTGTTTTTCCAGGTGAATTTTATGACTTTTTCTAGCTCTGATAAATAATTTTTAATAGTTTGATTGGTATGGCACTGAACAAATAGATTGATTTAGGTAGAATTGTCATTTTTATTATACTGGCTCAGTCTACTCTTGAGCAATTAACATTTTTCCAGTTGTTTAGATCTGATTTTATTTATGTGAAAAGTGTTTTATAGCTGTGTTCATGGGTTTGTCTTAGCAGATAGATTCCCAAGTATCTTATATTATCTATAGTTATTTTAAATGGAATTTCTCCTTCTGTCTCTTGCTGCTGTACTTTTTTGGTAATATGTAGAAATAGTATTGGTAATATATAGAAATGCTGCTGATTTATGTGGGTTTATTTTGTATCCTAAAACTTTGCTAAAGTTGTTTGTTAAAGTTGTATCAAGTTGTAGTTTATTTTGTAGGATTTTATGACATCATATCATCCGCAAAGAGTGGTAGTTTTGTTTCCTCATTGTTTACTCTAATTCCTCTAATTTCTTTTTCTTTTATTGCTATAGCTATAATATAGTTTCTATATTATATTTATTATTATTTTTAGGGTAATATTAAATGATAGAGGTGATTACATGCTGATCTTAATAATGGCTCCCATATAGGATGTCTCAAATATCCTAGATATTGGGATTCTAGATTCATTATTTAAAAAGCTACAGACTTTTTTATGCAAGATAAAGCCTAAAGTAACATTATCCATAATAGCAACTTTTCTATGCAGAATTTCTTTCTTTAACAATTTAGTTGTGTTTAGGACTTCTAGTTGCGGCATCTGAATCTGATGAGATTGTTAAAAGGCCTTTCATTGCTAATTTCTCCTTAAAAAAATAAATCTGTTTCTCCAGTTTCTTAGTGATCAAGGAGATGAAATGTAAGTCAGGGCTAACTGCTTCTTTATCATTTGGTCATTATATGAAATCTGACAGTAGCTCTTTTTTTTTCCCCTAAGGTACTTGATCCCACCCAACTTTCTTACTTAATGTTTAACCTGTGATGGAACCTAACTTTGTTTTTTCTGTTTCCTGGAAAGGAGAAATTTTAAATCATACATCTGAATTAAGATACACTGACAAAAGAAGAAGCAAGTTTAAATGTATTAGTTGACTTAATGTCTTAGATACATTCTTGGTTCTAAAATTCTGACTCTTCTAACATCTTACTTAATGGTACTTCTTATTCAATTACACCATAAATTTTGGCTACTTCTGTCCCAGGTTTATAATAGACATGCTTCGGTTCTAGGAGGAATGATCCTGGCTGCTGATTATTCTCAGCTTGAACTGAGGATCTTGGCTCATTTATCCCAGGACCGTCGTCTCATCCAGGTATTAAATAGTGGAGCTGATGTTTTCAAGAGCATCGCAGCAGAATGGAAGATGATTGATCCGGAGACAGTTGGGGATGATTTAAGGCAGCAAGCCAAGCAGGTACATGTATAGTAAAACAGGTAGATATCAAAAGGTGTATGTTTGGAGGTCTTAGATTGAAAATCTCTCACTTAAATGTTTTCTGTTCCTGTGCCTAGGAAGTAGATCAGTATATTCATGGGATTTAGAGATGAAAGGATCATTAAAGATCATCTTGTCCCAGCCTCTCTTTCACAGGTGAAAAAACTAAAGTCATAGAAGGAAATTAACTTGTTCAGGCCCATGTACAAGTAGGAAGTAGCAGAACAAAGATAATAATGAAAGTTGACATTTATATAATTGCTTAAAGCCCTGAAAGCATGTTATGTCATTTGATCATTATGACATCCCCAGGAAGTTGTTTTTGTTATTTGATTCAAACCCTTGGTTTCACTAGTGGAGGGAATTCCTGGTTAGGAAACTATTTCTACTTAATGTAGACTAGATATTGTTCTGGAAATCTGTAGCCTCAGAGAGCTTCCTGAGCACAGAGAGGACCACTGACTTGCCTTGGGTCACACAACCAGTGAATTCAGGAGGCAGAACTTGAATTCCCCCAGGTCTTCCTGCCTTCTAAGGCCAGCTTTCTCTCCATGAACCCACATTTGCTTATCATGGTGCTGCTAACTGGGGTTCTCATAGAGGTTAAGTGACTTGTCAAGGGATGTATTGCTCATGCCTGAGGTCAAGACCAGCACATGAATCACTGTGCATTGGTGCAAACATTCTGACTCCAGGTCCATTATTCTTTATGAATGATTATTGCTTTGTTGTATAGTTTGAGATCTAGTACTACTAACCCTCCTTTCTTGCTTTTTTGCATTATTTACCTTTATTTTCTTGACTGTTGCTCCAGATGACTTATATTCTTTCTAGTCTTATAAACAATTCTTTGGTAGTTTGATTATAGTACTAAATATGGAAATGAATTTAGGTTATATTATCATTTTATCATATTAGTATGGATATTTCTTTATTTCTAAATGTATCTCTCCTATATTCCCTACTAAGGAAGCAAGGTGGCATAATGGATGGAGCACTGGGCCTGGAGTGAGGAATACTTGAGTAAAAGCCAGCCTCAGACACTTACTAGCTCAGTGACCCTTGACAAGTCCCTTAACATCTTCCTGCCTTAGTTTCCTTAGCTGTAATATGGAAACTGTAACAGTTCATGACTCTCAAGTTGTTGTGAGGATCAAATAGATTATATTTGTTAAGTGACAAGCATAGTACCTGGCACATCGAAAGTGCTGTGTGAATGATTATTTCTTGGCAGCCAAAAGCAGCCTAACTTTCTCCATAAAATTAGTAAGATACTAGTCACCATAAACTCTTTTCTGTGGCCTTTAAATTGCTTATTTAATGGGATGCCTCTATTATCCTAGATTTGCTATGGAATAATCTATGGAATAGGAGCTAAATCTCTAGGAGAGCAAATGGGCATTCAAGAAAATGATGCTGCATGTTATATTGAATCCTTCAAATCCAGATACACAGGTAAAAGAAATCTCTAAATGTACTCAATGTTTTTTTAAATTGAATTATTTATTTGTTTTCAGTGTCCCACAATCACTTCCATATATCTTAGATTTTTTCCCCACTCCCTCCCGCTCATTCTCTTCTCCTTTCCCACGCCCTCCCTGAGATGGCATACAATCTTATGTAGGTTCTACATGTACATTCCTATTAAATGCATGTTGCATAGAAGAATTAAAATGAAAGAGAGAAACCATAAAACAAAACAAAACATAATACAAAAGAAAATGGTCTGTTTCTATCTGTGATCCAATTGCATTGTTCTTTCTCTGGATGTTGGAAGAAGTTTTGTCTCAAGAGTCCACTGGAAATTTTTTAAGTCCATGCATTTCAGTGAAGTATTAAGTCTACTAGAAAAATTCCTCACATACTGTGGTTGTTTTTATGTACAAAAATGTTCCTTTCACTCAGCATCAGTTCATATAAGTCTTTCCAGGCTTCTCAGAAGTCTTCCTGTTCATCATTTCTCATAGCACAGTATTCTATTACATTCATATACCCTAACTTATTCAGCCATTCCCCAGCTGATGGGCATCCCCTTGATTTCCAATTTTTGGCCACCACAAAGAGCTGCTATAAATATTTTTGTATATATGGAACTCTTTCCTGTGTTTTTAATCTCTTTGGGATAGAGTCCCAGAAGCGATATTGCTGGGTCAAAGGGTATGCACATTTTTGTGGCCCTTTGGGCATAGTTCCAAATTGCTCCCTAGAATGATTGGATCAGCTCACAGATCCACCAACAATGAATTAGTGTTCCATCTCTCCCACATCTTCTCCAACATTTATCATCTTCCTGTTTTGTCATGTTAGCCAATCTGATAGGTGTGATGTAGTATCTCAGAGTTATTTTGATTTGCATCTCTCTAATCAATAGTGCTTTACAGCATTTTTTTCACATGATTATAGATATCTTTAATTTCTTCCTCTGAAAATTCCCTGTTCATATCCTTTGACCACTTATCAGTTGAGGAATGACTTTTGCAGATGATACGATGATATACTTAGAGAATCCCGGAGAACCAAGTAAAAATCTACTTGAAACAATAAACAACTTTGACAAAGTTGTAGGTTACAAAATAAACCCAGATAAATCATCTGCATTTCTACATATTACTAACAAAGCCCAACAGCAAGAGATAGAAAGAGAAATCCCATTTAAAACCAGGGTAGACACTATAAAATATCTGGGTGTCTGCCTGCCAAAACAAACCCAGGGACTCTATGAACACAATTACAAAAGACTTTTCATACAAATAAAGTCAGATCTAAGTAAGTGGAAAAACATCAGTTGCTCATGCATAGGCTGAGCTAATATAGTAAAAATACCTAAATTAACTTGCTTATTTAGTGCCATACCAATCAAACTACCAGACAATTATTTTCTTGAGCTAGAAAAAGTAATGTCAAAATTCATCTGGAAGAACAAAAGGTTCAGAATGTCAAAGGAATTAATGAAAAAAAATGCTAGGAAAGGTGGCCTAGCCCTACCAGATCTCAAATTGTATTATAAAGCAGCAGTCATCAAAACCACTTGGTACTGGCTAAGAAACAGAGGGGTAGATCAGTGGACTAGGTTAGGTACTCAAGATACAGTAGTTAATGAATATAGCAATCTACTGGTTGATAAACCCAAGGACCCCAGCTTCAATTTTGACAAAAATTGCTGGGAAAACTGGATAACAGTGTGGCAGAAACTGGGCATAGACCAATGCCTGACACTGTACACAAGAATAAAGTCCAAATGGGTACATGATCTAGGTATAAAGATTGATACTGTAAACAAATTAGGGGAGCAAGTGTATTTGTGTATTTGTCAGATTTATGGAGAATGGAGAAATTTATGACCCAACAAGAGACAGAGAACATTATGAAGTACAAAATGAATAATTTTAATTACATTAAATTGGAAAATTTTTGCACAGACAAACCCGATGCAACCAAGATTAGGAGGGAAGCAGAAAACTGGGAAAAATTTTTTGCAACTAGTGTCTGTGATAAAGGCCTCATTTCTAAAATATATCAAGAAGTAAGTCAAATGTATAAGAATACAAGTCATTCCCCAATTGATACAACTCATTCTAAAGGAATCCTTTATGTTTTATACTCATCATACTTTCACCTGTGGTTTGAAGTTTGCTTTTGAAAGTCTCAATCAGCAAAGATTTTCATCAGGTAAGTTTAAAGGGTTGTAACACCTGGACGGTCACAAAAACCAACATGTAGACACCAACACAATATAATGTATTTGGGAAAATTAGGGACCAAGAGTGAACATCAGAAAGTTGGCCGTGTGAGTGGCATAATTTTCCTGTCAAATCTTTGTTCTGTTGAAAGAATTCTTAATGATATTTATATTTTGTTGACTTGAAAGAAGTGCATAGATGAGAAGTAGATTCTTTTTTTTTTTGGCTTTTGTTTTAAGAAAGCTTATATTTTGGGGGGCCCAACAGATACTTCCTAAAAACCACTCATGCAAATCTCTATACAAATTACATTTCTATAAAAAGCATGCTATCAGTTTTTTTAAGAATGTGCATTATCTTTTATTTTTTTGTTTCTTTTGCTCATCACCTCTCTTTCACACTATATTCCTCCTAAGCCCCCCCTCAGAGGGCCATTCCTTATAAGGAAAGAAGGAAGGAAAAAATTCAGCAAAACTAACCTACATATTGAAAAAAAAAAAATGCTGATGTTTTACGCCATATTCCCACCTCCGTGGGCCATTCAGCGGGAAGCATCTTATGTCTCTTCCATGCTGCCAAGCTTAGTTGTTGCAATTTCACAGCATTTGTTTTCCATTGTTATTAACTGTTGCTTTACTTTCCATCTATATTGTTGTGGTCATTGTCCATGCTGTTTTCCTGGTTCTGCTTGTTTCACCTCATGGAGTCTTTCCATGCTTCAGTGTTTTCAACTTATTCATCCTTTCTTGCAGCTCAGTGATATTCCATGTAGGAATATGCCACACTTCTCATTTAGCCTTTCCCAGGTCACTGGGCACATGCTGTGCTTCCAGCTCTGTAATACCACAGAAATTTCTGCTGTTAAGTGTTTTGGTATTTGTGGAATCTGTCTAATACTGACCTCTAGGGGCACATATCCTAGCCATGTAATTAGTTTCTTATTAAAGAAAAGGAGAGCTGTGTCCCTTAAAATTGGTAGAGTGATCCTAACGTTGATTGCTATATTTGACCAGTTTTTGTTTTATGTCCTTGTTGACTTTTTTTATATTGCGATAACCATTGTGAACATGGCTCTGCTTTTTTTTCTTCTGTTTTACATCACTTCATAGATGTCTTCCCACTTTTTCCTGGATTCTTCTTATATGTCATCTATACTTTATTTTTTTTAAATATTTATTTAACTTTTTACATTCGTTTTCACAAAATTTTGGGTTCCAAATTTTCTCCCCTTTTATCCCCTCCCCCACCCCAATACACCAAGCAATCTAATTTTTCTTCTCTCCAATCTGCCCTCTCTTCTGTCATCCCTCCCTTCTCTTATCCCCATCTTCTCTTTTGTCCTGTAGGGCCAGATGACTTTCTATTCCTCATTAACTGTATGTCTTCTTTCCTAGTAGCAACAACAATACTAAACAGTTGTTCCTAAAACTTTGAGTTCCAAATTCTCCCCATCCCTCCCTCCCCACCCATTCCCTTTGGGAAGGCAGGCAATTCAATATAGGCCATATCTGTGCAGTTTTACAAATGACTTCCATGATAGTCGTGTTGTGTAAGACTAACTGAATTACCCTCCCTCCTATCTTGCCCCTCATTGTTTCTCTTCTATCTTTTGATCCTGTCCCTCCCCGAGTGTTGACTTCAAATTGCTCCCTCCTCCCTTTGCCCTCCCTTCCACCATCCCCCCCTTGCTTATCTCCTTCTCCCCCACTTTCCTATACTGTAAGATAGATTTTCATACCAAAATGAGTGTGCATTTTATTCCTTCCTTTAGTCAAATGTGATGAGGGTAAACTTCTTGTTTTTTTTTTTTTTTCTCAGCTCTCCTCTTTTTTCCCTCCACTAAAAAGTCTCCTACTTGCCTCTTAAATGACATATAATTACCCCATTCCATTTCACCCTCTTTCCTCCCACTACATTTCTCTCTCACCATTTACCTTAATTTCTTTTAAGATATGGTCCCATCCTATTCAGTTCACTCTGTGCTCTCTGTCTCTGTATGTGTGTGCATGTGTGTATGTGTGTGTGCGTGCATGCATGTACATGTGTGTGTGTGGTCCCACCAACTACCCAGATACTGAAAAGTTTTGAGAGTTACAAATATTGTCTTTCCATGTAGGAATGTAAACAGTTCACTCATGGTAAGTCCCTTAAGACTTCTCTTTGCTGTTTACTTTTTCATGCTTCTTCTCATTCTTGTGTTTGAAAGTCAAATTTTCTTTTCAGCTCTGGTCTTTTCATCAAGAATGCTTGAAAGTCCTCTGTTTCATTGAAAGACCATATTTTCCCCTGAAGTGTTATACTCAGTTTTGCTGGGTAGGTGATTCTTGGTTTGAGTCCTAGTTCCTTTGACTTCTGGAATATCCTATTCCACACCCTTCAATCCCTTAATGTAGAAGCTGCTAGATCTTGAGTTATCCTGATTGTATTTCCACAGTACTGGAATTGTTTCTTTCTAGCTGCTTGCAAGATTTTCTCCTTGAGCTGGGAGTTCTGGAATTTGGCCACAATGTTCCTAGGAGTTTCTCCTTTTGGATCTCTTTCAGGCGGTGATTGATGGATTCCTTCAATACTTATTTTGCCCTCTGGTTGTAGAATGTCAGGGCAGTTTTCCTTGATAATTTCATGGAAGATGATGTCTAGGCTCTTTTTTTGATCATGACTTTCAGGTAGTCCCATAATTTTTAAATTGTCTCTCCTGGATCCATTTTCCAGGTCAGTTGTTTTTCCCATGAGATATTTCACATTCTCTTCCATTTTTTCATTCTTTTGGTTTTGTTTGGTGATTTCTTGGTTTCTCAGAAAGTCATTAGACTCCATCTGTTCCATTCTAATTTTGAGAGAACTATTATCTTCAGTGAGCTTTTGAACTTCTTTTTCCATTTGGCTAATTCTGCTTTTGAAAGCATTCTTCTCCTCATTGGCTTTTTGAACCTCTTTTGCCAACTGAGTGAGCCTATTTTTCAAGGTGTTATTTTCTTCAGCATCTTTTTGGGTCTCCTTTAGCAAGGTATTGACCTGTTTTTCATACTTGTCTTGCATCTCTCTCATTTCTCTTCTCAGTTTTTCCTCCAGCTGTCTAACTTGCTTTTCAAAATCCTTTTTGAGCTCTTCCAAGGCCTGAGCCCCCCTGACATCCCCCTGGGATGCCTGGGGTACCGAGGCCCCGCCCTCCACATCTTTCCCTGATGGCAAGAATATGTCCTCGTCTTCGTCAGATCCAAAAGTTGGTATCATTTGCATCTGTTCAAAAAAACTCTCTATGGTCTTATTTTTCTTCCCTTTTCTAGGCATTTTCCCAGCCAGTCACTTGACTTCTGAGATTCCTGTCCACCCCCGCCTAGATCCGCCCAGCTAGTGCTTGGGGTCTGAGATTCAAATGGGCTTTCCCCGGCAAGCGGCTGCTATTCAATGGGAGCTTTAGTTCTGGTGCTGGGGTGGGGGCCGGGCCGGCTCCCAGGCTCAGCTCCCTCAGGTGGTTTATGCAGAGACTTTCAGTAATGAAGATCCTGCCTGCTGCTGGGGGAGTTCTGGGCCACCGCTGCTGCCTCCGCCGCCTCTGCCTCCACCGCCACCCCCACCTCTGCCTCTGCCGCTTCCCACCCCCGCGTCTGCCTCTGCTGCTTCCTCCCGAGGGGGCCCGAGTCACGGAGACACCCTGCTCTCCTCTCGGCCATGCTAGCCGTCTCTCTCACTGACCTGTAGAGTCTGTGGGCGGAGGGACCTTCCCGGCCGACGGAGCTTCCGTCCCTGAAGCCTGCTTGGATCAGCTTCTCTGGGGCCGCGGCCAGGGCAGCGCTGGGGTGGGGTCCGCTTTCTGGGACGGACCCTGGGGATGGCTCTCCAGGGCTCTCTGGAACGGAAATCTCTTCCACTATGTTTCTGCACCCCCTGCAGTAACCCAGAACTTCTGGGGAGCTCTTCTAACATTAACTCTATGGGCTGTGGGTTCGAAGCTTGTATACATGCGTCTTTCTACTCCGCCATCTTGACTCCGCCCCCTCATCTATACTTTATACAGCAGTAATATTTTTCATCCACTTTCTAATTGTTGGCTCATTTTGTTTCTAGCATTTTGTTATAAGTAAGGCTGTTTCAAACATTTTTATTTATGGATCTTTATCATTATCAATCACTGAATATAGTTATAGTAGAATGAGATCTGGGTCAAAGAACAATTTAAATTTAGTAACTTTTGTTAATTTTTTTCATCGTTCCAAATTATTTTCTAAAACAATTGTTTAGAACCAATAATGTGTTAATATTCCTGTTTCCTCATAGTTCCTTTAGAACTGAGTTTTTGTGTACTAGTTTGAAAGGTGAAATGTGGCACCTCAGGATTATTTTGATCTGCATTTCTTTTATTTTTTAAAGTGGTTGTGGATAGTTTTTATTGCTTATTTTGAAAGCTATTTTTGTCAGGCCTCTTGCGTATTTGGCCCATACTCCTAATTTTATATCAATTTCTCATACATTTAGATATTACAATTTTATCAGAGAAATTTATTGAAAGTTTTTTTTCAGTTAAAATCGTTTCTTCTAATTCTAGGTGAATTGATTTTAATTGTTCAAAAACTTTAAAAATTTAGGTAATTGAAATTGCCTATTTTGTTCGTTATAAGTCTCCTCTCTTCTTTGGTTCACAGTTCTACCCCTAACCACAATCATGAAAGATAGAACGTCCATTATCTATATTATTATTTTTATGCTATAATTTTTATATTTAGATCATTTATCAATTTGAAATTTATTACCATATGAAATATTTCTAAGTTTGGGTTATCTATCTGTTCCACTCATAGTTTTTAAAATAATTGTTGCTTTGTAGGTTGGTTTAAAAACTGCCAAGCCATCCTTCTTCCTTTTTCTCATTATACATTCTTGAACTTTTATTTCTCAAAATGTTCTTTGTTTATATTTTGTCTGATTCCATAAAATATCTTTTTGATAATTTAGTTATTCCTACTACTTCCTTTATAGTCATTGGGTATAGCATTTTTCCTTATCTCCCTTTACTTTGGTTCTACATTTGTTGTGCACGTGGTTTTCCATCCCAAATCTTCCATCTCTCTTTGACTATCTCTTGGCCTTGTTTCTTCTTCTCTCCTTTTTTATCCCAGTTCTCTATATACTTTACTGTATTTTTACCAGCCTGCTCCTTAAAAACAATCTTCCCTTTCCTGGCCCCGATAAAGGTGAAGTTTATTAACTCCACACTCTCTTCACTTCAGAGTCTGAAAAATCTTTTCCTACAGTTTCCTAATTATGAGAAATAGTAAGTTCCTCCTCCTCATTGCCACTTTTCCCAGGGTGTTTCCTTTTTTTCTTTTTTCCTTTCATCTTTTACTGAGAGTTGGAAGTTATTAGTTGAATTACTACTGAGAAGTGACTCTGTTAGGTTCAGATGGTGAAGATTCCTTCTATCTACTGGCATTTTACACTATTTTTGACTTCATAGTCTACCACTTCTCCATGAAACTTTCCATGCCAAGGCCTGGAGTCAGGGTGGTCAGTGGGGTAGCAATTGTAACCGTCACTTTTGTAGTACAGCACATACACTAAGCGCTGAAGCTGGGATTCGAACCCAAGACTTCCCCCTCCACCTCCACCTCCCCCAAATCCCAGGGATCTTTCTACTATACTAGGCTACTTCTTGAAGTAACTTGTCTTACATTTTAATGTGTTTCTTTAGTCAGAAATAAGTATGTTACATAAATTATAGACTTGGAGTGTATTTAGATTTTATTTTATTTTTCTTTTAGGTATTCAACGTTTCCTAAGAGAGACAGTAAAGAGCTGCCACAGAGATGGGTTTGTTCAGACCATTCTGGGGAGGCGAAGGTATTTGCCTGCTATCAAAGACCCAAATCCTTACAGCAAATCCCATGTATGTTGGACATTCTCTAGACACTAATTTAGAAGTTAAAAATGTATGTGTAGTGGAATGTGGAAGTGAAATCAGTAATTCTAGACTTTGACTAATAATATTGGCAGATTTATTGGCCTTATGATGAGAGTATATGCACTTTGTGTTAATTGTTATAAAGGCTTTTTAAAAGAAATTAAGTAGTATATAGCATGTTAAAGCTTTTGTTGAATTTGGTTCCCTTATGTAAAATTCCAGATTTAAGAGATTACTTATTATTTATTAATACTTACAATTAATATTCTTTGGATAGAAGATAGTAGCATAGGGAAAAGGTAGTACAGAAAGATACAGTATATGACAGACAGTGAGAGGAAATAAGAATAGAGAAGGAAAGAAGGAAATAGATGGATTTATTCGAAAGACATGATACTTGACAGTGAATGTACCTGCTGTTTATATCAGAGTATTCTTGGGAATCTGATGCTTGCAGATTGGTTCTGCACCTGAGAAATAGTGGCAGATAATGGTAAAAAATTTTCCAAAGACAAGAAAACCCAATATAAAATTGTCTTGATAAAAAATCTTTGGAGTCTTGGCATTGTGAACAGGGAAGGCGAACAAGAGGTTTCCTGTTTCACTTAGAGACAAGAATTTGTAATAAAATCCATAGAGGACTGATCTTCATACCATAGTGTACCTTAGTAGTTAGGGGAGATGAGAACATGTTCCACTGCCCTGCACTTTGTGCTCGGTCAGTGTTTCTTCCAGAAACAACTAAGAAAAACATGTTTACAAAATGTAGTATGTGCATTTGACTAGAAGGGAAATTGAAAAATGTGCTGGAGAATCATTTCTCTATTTTCTAGCTTATTAGGATAAGGAAAATTTTCCTTGAAAGAACAGAGTATGAGATTCCCTTCAAGCACAAGAGAAAATAAAATAATACTAGAAGGAAGAGGAGAATCAAAATTTGTGTCATGGGTTCTGAGGGACAGAAAAATGTATCTCACAAAATGAAGGGAAGAAGAAAGGCTGCTGATGTCTTAGAGCCACACAGTAGGTTTGAATTTCTTGTACATTCTATTGTTTCATAGAGCAATGACAAGAATATCCTGATGCTACTAGGAGAGAGGATATCTGTTTGAAGTCCTTTAGCTCTAGATCTGTGATGCTCTTACTAGCCAAAGAAAGAAGAGATGAATCCTAGTGTGACTTTGAACAGATTTTTTTTTTTTAGGACATTAACAGAAAATAGAATAAAAGCAGGCAGCAGAGGATAAGTACAAAAGAATGGCACAGCCCTGCATGAATGTCGCAAATGATAATGCCTAGAGTCATACATCTGATAGCTATCTGAGGCTGGATTTGAACTTGGGTCTTCCTGACTACAGTCCCAGTTTCCTATCCACAAATCAATCAAGCTGTCTCACCCAGAGTATATGCTAAGAACCACAGAAGTTATTTGTCTTTAGCTATGTTGGAGGCAAGAGGAGGAACACAGTAGGGTTAGGACCATTTTAGGGGAACAGATGATAAAAATGGGCGATTCTTTATTTTGTTCTATCTTTTCTATCAAGGAGATTGATCTTCAGAATAGGAATTAAAACACAAAATTCCCATCACTAGGGAATTGGAAACCAGTAAGGGGAACCAGTTGACGTTGAGTTCAAATCACCAGTCCAGATGAACTACATCATGGGTCCTAAAAAACTTAAAGATACAGTTTATTAGCTACTGTTGGTTATTTTTGGAAGAACATGTGTGCTTCAGGAGAGGTACTATAGAAGTAGAGATGGGCAACGGGTGCAATTATTTTTAAGGGAAAGGAGCTTTAGACCAGTGAGGACAGTATGAGTTCCTCTCCTCCCCTCCCCTCCCCTCCTCTCCCCTTCTTCCCTCCCTTCTCTCTCTTCCTTCTCTTTCTTCCTTCCTTTCCAGGATGATTAGACAGATCAGAGGAATTCTTTAGACATGATATACTTGAACTTCAGAGAGAAATTTGACAGAATCTTTCACAAGATCTTTATGAACAAGTTAGGAAGATGTGGGCTGTATGATAATATGATCAGTGAAGAGATAATTGGCTAAATGACCAGAAGGAGCGTGGTTATTTGTTTTGTCAAGTAGTTTTTTTTAATGGAGTGCTACAGAATTATTTGTTTGGATTCTTTTTGTTCAACACCTTTAAAAGTGCCATAGATGAGCATTTTCAGATGAAATTACATTTGAACAGAGAGCTAATAGAATTTAAAAGGAGCTCAATATGTTAGAATTGTGGGCCTAATTAATAGATGAAACTTAATGGGTATAAATGTTAAGTCCTACATGCAGAAAGTCAGTTTAAAAATTATAGAAGAGGGGGGGTTCTGGATAATATGTGTAATGTGAAAAAGACTAAAGGATTTTTAGTGGATGCTAAACTCAAAAAGTCAATGGTATGATATAGTAGCAAAAAAGCTAATATAATCTTAGGATCTATTAGCTGAAATTTAGTGTATCTAGAACAAGACGTTGTAATCCCAACTGCATTTTGCCCATGTCAGACTGCATCTGAATTTTCCCAATATTTTGAGAAGGACATTTTAAGGACATTGGCATTTTTGGATTGTCCATCCAGAGAAGACACTCAAGTTGATGAAGGAATTCAAAACCATTATCCAAATTATTACAGGCAGAAGGAATGAGTTTGTTGGGCAACTTGTTATCTTCAGTCATGTGTTTAAGTGATTGTCATATGGCTAATGATAGCTCACCTTTACCCCACAGTCTTAGAACTAAACTAGATTTAAGGATCATGTAGTACAGCTCTTTCACTTTGCAGGCAAAGCTGTAGCCCAAAGAAACTAATTCATGTGATGCTTTAATGCTGACAGTGTTTTACTCAGTAAGAGAAATGTAAATTAAAATAACTCTGAGGTTCCTTCTCATACTTAAGTTGACAAAGATTAAAAAGAAAATGATGGTTGTTGGAGATGTTGTTGGAGAAGTACTTTGGATGGAGCTTTGAATTAGTCTCAACTTTCTGTACTTCCAAACTCTCTAAACTATACATATCCTATGACCCAATGATGCAGATACTAGATTTATTATGCCCCTAAAGAACTCAAAGACAGAAAGGAAAGAGCATATATGTACAACGATATCAAAAGGAAGGAAAGAAATAAACATTTATTAAGTGCCTAACATGTACTGGGCACAGTGCTTAGGATTTTATAAATATTATCTCACAACAACCCTGAGAAGTAGATGTTATTATTATCTTCATTTTAGAGTTGAGGAAACTGAGGCAAACAGATTAAAGTGATACACTCAGGGTCATGCAGCTAGTGAATGTGTTAGTTCAGATTTGAACTCGGGTCTTCCTGACTGCAGGCCCAGTGCTCTATCCACTGCAATGCCCTGTAGCAACACTTTTTGTCATAACAAATAACTGGAAAGAAATGTGTACCCATCAGTTTGGAAATGGCCGAGCAAATTATGGCATGTAATTGTAATAGAATATTACTGCACGGATAGATGGGATGGATTCAGAAAAAATCTAGGAAGGGTTGTATAAAGTGATACAAAGTGAAGCAACAAGAACAAGGAGAACATTCATTTCCACAAGATTTTGAGTTCCAATTTTTCTCCCTGTCTCTCCCCAATCTTCCCTCCCCTCTATCACACCCCTCCCTTCCCTTATCCCCATAGGACAAGATAGATTTCCATACCCCATTACCTGTATTTCTGATTTCCCAATTCCATGAGAACACTTTATTTAATAACTACATTATGAAAAACAATAACTTTGAGAGACTGATGCAGTGACACAAATCCTGAAGATGCATGATGAGTCATGCTTCCGAGAAGCTGTGGACTAGAGGTGGAAAAGAGACATGTATTTTTAGTCATGACCAACATGGGGATTGGTTTTGCTTTACTGTACTTACTTTTTAAAACAGAGAGAGTCTTTTTTATTTTGGGGAGGATTAGGGGAGGAGAAGAGAGATTCTTGGGAGGAAAGGAGGTGTGGTGATAGTGATGTCAAAAGGAAAGAGGAAAACATTCTTGTCTGAATTCGAAACTACAGAAAAGAACTGCGGAAATTCAGAAAGAGACACAATTGGAACAATTTGGGCACCATTGTGTTAAATGTATTATATAATTAATGAAAAACAAGCAGTATATAATAGCCATTCTTTTATGTGCAGTTTTCTTTTTCTGAAATTTTTTGTCTCTGGATATGATCATGTTGGTTGATGTTTGTCAAGTTCATAATAAAAAATGCTTTTAAAGTCCTAATATTTTTAATTAGTATACATATGAAAACCTCTATACCTTTTCTGGTAATCAATTCACTTTTAATTAAAACACACTGAACTATAGCTAATTTTCTGGGGTTATACATGAGTAATAGTTTACTATTATTTAGGGAAATAGTATCTCATAAATATGTAATAAGTGTTATATGATTATTTGGGCAGGTATTATCTTCCCATTAAATCATAAATATCTTGAAATTAGGAAGCGTTTTTTACTTTTTGCATTATCTAAGTACCTTACCTTGCACATAGCAGTTACTCAGTTACTTTTTTTCATCAAATATTGGGATAATCTTACGTTCTTCTTAATTGAAAGAATGAATGCTTCCCTCTTTTGTAGGCTGAACGTCAAGCCATCAATACCACAGTCCAGGGATCCGCTGCCGATATTGTTAAAACGGCCACTGTCAACATTCAGAGACGATTAGAGACTCTCCCTTCTGTCCTCCAGTCACATGGACACAGAGAGAGAAAGCTGCATGGTGACAGAGCAGGTGTGTTTACTTTACTTGATGACAGTTTTCAGGTTAAGAAAGTAATTATAAGAGAAGGAGGGGAGTGACTTTGAAGAAAAGCTCTTATTTTCACTTGTGAGTATTTCATAGTTTTCTTGACTGCTTATTTTTATGTAACCAGTGAACACATGTGATTACCGGGTTCTGTGAATAAACTCTAAACTAGCCTTTGTATGTGTCCTTTGCTGTTGTCTTCATATTTTTTGCTTGTAGCTCAAAAATATGTCTCCTGCTTGCATTATTACACAGGCAGATTGCATTTGACCTTAGCTGTTCTATCACCCCCTTCTTAATTCTTTATCCCTCACTTCACTGTTCTTCCTTGCAGTAATTTTTGACTCAGAGACTGCTGTCAAACTTCTTGTAATAATAACTCACATTTATCTAGTGCTTTAAATTTTATTGGATGCTTTCTTCATAGAAATCCTATTGTCATCGTTTTTCTAGGGAGAGATCCATAAGGCTAGGGGTGGGGGGTCCTGGGGGGGGAGGTATAAAGGGCAATAGAAGGGGAAGGAATGGGAAAGGTGTTATCATTGGAAGTCTAGGGTGTTGCTAGTGGGAAAAGGCTGAACTAGACTACAGTAAGTAGCAGCATGGGCAAAACCACCATGAGTGACTCTGGAGTGATGCTGAGGGAGGCTGAGGAGGGAATTGTCTAAGCTTGGATGCATACAACAAAGACAAGTTGTGTATAATCACACCCCAAATCAGCTTAGTAGACATAAATGGCAGCAGGTGGGAATAGTGCGCTTGAATGATTTTTTGACTTGGGAAGTGCACTCCTGGTAGAATTGAAGGCTCATTGAACTTGTGGTAGGAATAATTGAGTTTATGTTCCAACCTGATCATTTACTAGTTTTATGACCTTAGTGGTTAGGATCTAATGTGATGATGTATATCAAGTACTTTGTAGATTTTATGGCACTATATAAACATAAACTCTGTTGTTGATGAGGATGCCCAAAGAAGCAGGAAAGGGAAAGTCTATGCTGGAAAGAGAATTGGATTTTCATTTGGAAGACCTGGCTTTAAATCCCATTTTTGCCAGTAAGCAGGAAGAACTTCCTTGATCTATAGACATTTATATTGCTTTTTAAGCTTGGCAAAGTCCCATGGAATCCCTGACTAGAACATTGAACTTGAAGTAAGGAAGACCTGAGTTCAAATCCTGCCTTAGATACTTATTAACTGTGTAATCCTCACTTTTCTCATCTGTAAAATGAAGGAGTTAGACTTAGTTTTTCGATCAAGCTCTAAGTCTGTGGTCCTGTGATCCTAAATTCTATTATACAGCAGGATGAAGATAGAGAGCATACTGATTAAGTATGTGGTTAGTATATGGTTGACATATGCCAATTTATAAAGAATCCAGATATGTTTATATAACTGCACACAAACATAGACACATTGATGCATTGGGGAATTGACTGGTATCTCTGCACATTTATATTACTTTATTGAGTTTAACAAATAAATTCTGTTTTGGGGTGTGGAAATAAAGTATTCTGGCTTCTAAACAATTTTAATATACCATTTGTTAGTGATTTATTTTAAATTTAATTTATTGATTTAATGTAATTTATTAATTTAATCTTTCTTGGGTGATGCAGAAAGAATATCAAGATATTAAATTGTCTTAGTATCATCATTGACAACATATTTTGTTGTATATTGTATGTATAAACTGTAGAATTTTTTGTATAGATCAATCTGGTCAACAGAATGTCAGGTTACAAGTATTTAGTGTGGTTTATTATGTATTTATAAATATGCAACATATTTATAAATATATAGTATATATTATAGTATATGTATTTATAAGTAGTTTATGTATTCATAAACAGTAATGATGCTGTTGGGCATGTTTGCCTACTCCAGAGGAAGAACCAGGTATGTTGGTTCACTCTTTTCGTATATTCACTCTATCTCTTCTAGAGATGTCATGAATGGATCCAGGGCTTAAGCAAAGCAGTAAAGGTAATTGCTAAGCAGGCATAGATTTGAGAGGTCCCTCACAACATGTGATGACTCCAAGGTCCCTTTGAGCTCTGATACTCTATAAGTTCTCTGAGTTCTGTTTAGTGGAAAGCTGTACACACAGAACCATTTCTTTCAGGAAATGGTAGCACAGTATTGAATGTATAGTCCAGGTGCTAATTGATGAGACTGAGATATTGTGGGTGGATCACTTTGAGAAAACATCAGGGGCTTCTTGAGTGATGAGGAGGATGTTACCAACTTAATTACCATGGGCTTACTTGTGAAGTTATGAGCATGTGACGGAGCCCACATTTGTGTTTAGACATTGACACATAAGAGAAAAATAATAGTTTATATGATCCTTCATGGTTATAAAACATTTTACACACAATAGTCCTATGAGATAGGTAATATCTCTATTTTACAAGAATCAACTGAGGCTCAAAAGTTTAAATGATTTCACTAAAGTCATAGAGCTAAGTAGTAGGGTCTTATCATGTTCTGTGCCATGGTATACACATTGATACATACAGCACACTTGTAAATGTTTGCAAAGATACAGAGATCCAAAACTGACTCTTGTTTTCCTCCCAAAGACAATGAAGTATCTTCTTGCTTTTGTGGCAGGTATAGGTTGTAAGTTGCAGTGCTTGGATGCTGGCTGGGTACCACCTTATAACCTGGCATGATTGTTTATGGTACTGTTGCCCCATTGGCTCTCCCCCCTAAACACTGAGATTATTCAAAAGCTAAGTGGTAGAACTTTGCCCGACTCCTACCTACACAGTTTAACTGTGGTCTTTTGACTGAATCCCAAATTTTAAAGAACAAAATGCAAGTTTTCCACTCCTGGGATTCTTAGATTATCCCTCAGGGTAGATTACAAGAAGTGTTTTCCAACTTTTAAAGTCATGAGATCTTTATGTTCAAATTATTATAATAATGATTTCTGCTATTTTTCTTGTACAATAAAATTTGAGTGATGAATTCCTTATGTAAGTGGTAAGAAAGCAGAATTGCATGTCATATTGTAGTGATTGGTTTAGTGGCCCCTCTTTATATTGAGTTTGACAACCCTGAAGTAGCGTATATAGGAAAGGATGATCAGTAGAGATACCACAGAATGCTGCTTTATTTTAATTTGTTCCAGGCTTCCCTTTCAGTAGGCAAGTCAGTGGGCATTTATTAAATAATCATTGCCCTCAAAGAGTTTGTACTCTGCTTAGGGAGCCAGGTTTTGAGGGGCTTTAAATACCAAAAGAAATTGTTTGTATTTGATGATAGAAATAATGGGGAGTCACTGGAGATTATTGAGCAGAGGAGTGATGGGAGCACACTTGCGTTAGGAATATCACTTTGGCGGCTGGGCAGAGGCAGGACTGAAAAGGGAAGAGTGAAGAGTCAAAGGGATCCCAATTAGGAGGCTATTGCAATAATCCAGGTGAGAAGCGATGAGCTAGGTTGTTGGCATGTGAGTGGAGATAAATAGGAAAGAACATATACACACAGATATGGTGTTGTGGAGGTATAATCAACAATACTAGGCAATTGAATAGGTAATATGGGGTGAGGGATGGCAAAGGTGACTATGAGGTCATCAATCTAAGTGTCTTAGAAGCGTGATAGTGTTCTCTGAAATAGGTGGGTTTTGAGGAGAAGATAATAGGTTCTGTTTTATACATATTGAGTTTGAAATGCTTGATGGGACATGTAGTTTGGAATGTATAATATATGTATAATAGGAAGTTGGCAGTGTGGAGCTGGATCTTAGAAGATCTTAGGAGAGAGACTTGAGCTTGACGTAGAGATCTGGGGGTAATCTGTATGGAGGTAATAAATGAGCTGTCCAGGAGCAGATAGGTCACTTGGGAGAACGTGTAGGGAAGATTACCTGGTACAGACTCAGGGTATATCCAAAGTCACAGACAGGTTATAAGGATTATGGTCCCCCAGAGAAAACTGAAAGAGCAGTCAGGATATTTAAGAGAAAGCAGTGTTATACAAACCCAGAGAGGAAAGGGTATGCAAGAGGGGAGTTAAATATCACAGTGACCCATGTTGCAGAGAAGTCAAGACATATGAGGATTTAGAAAAAACTATTAGTTTTGTCAGCCGAGAGACAAGGGATCATGAGTAATTTTGGAGAGAGCCATTTCAGTTGAGTGATTAAGTTAGATTGAGATAAGGTGTTCAAAAGTGAGTTAGAGGAAAGTAGAGGGAATGAGTACAGATAACTCTAGGAGATTGTGAAATGTAAAGGATAATAGCTTGAGAGGGTGGTAGGATCAAGTGAGAAGTTTTTAAGGATCATTGAGACCTAGGTATGTTTGTAAGCAGTAGGTAAGGAGCCTGTTCATAGAGAGAAGTCGAAGACTGGAGAAGAGGGGAAGAGGGGTATGATTTTAAGGATCATTTGCCAAAAGAGGCAGGAAAGATGGCACCAATTATGCAAGCAGAGGAGCTGGATGTGATGAGTAGAATGAATGTCAGAGAATTAAAAGGTATGGAAAATGGGTTATGATATGCAGATGTTTTGAAATAAAGGAGAAGGGGGAGCTCAGAATGAATGGCCTTTGTTTTCCCAGTTAAGTATGAGGCTATATTTTCTTCTGAGTAACTGGAGGAAGTAGTGTGGTAACTTTAATGGGAGAAGAGAAGGTTTGAACATGCAGGGGTGAGGGGAGATGGTAGAGAATCAGTTGGGTAGGGATTAAAGGATTACCCTTCATGTTCTGAAGCCCCAATTGAGATGAGATAACAAATATGTAGTGGGCATAGCCAGCAGACTTGTCAGCTTTATTCAGCAGTATGTGAATAGGAAGAGGGAAGGTTGGTGGCAGAGGTTTTTTAGGTTTGGGACTTGGTAAGGAATATTCAACAACCAGACTAGGGAGCAAGAAATTTAAGAATAAAGGACAGTGTAACCTTGAATTAAATTAATTAACAAATGGGTCAGGATTCAGAAGGAAGGAAAATGAAACCTTAGCAGCGTTAATATAGTAAGAGGACGGGGAGTACTTTGGGAGAGAGAGAATGATAGAAAATCCTGGGTCAAATAAAAGAACATCAGAATTCTCGCTCATGGAAGTAGAGCACTTGTGGGTGATGGGAGTCAAGGATGTGACTGTGGCTGAGATGGAATATGAGAAGAGGTTTGGGAACTGAGGAAATGATGGACCATCAGTGTGCGTTTTGATGCCTTGGAGGCAGGCAACTGGTGGTGCAGTGGATAGAGCTCTGGGCTTGGAGTAAGAGACCTGAGTTCAAATCTGGCGTCAGACTTATTCGATGTATGACCCTGGGCAAAGTCACTTTACCTCAGCTTCCTCAACTCTGAAATGCAGATGACAACACTTACCTGAGGGTGGCTGTGAAGACCAGATGAAGTAACATTTGTAAAAAGCCCTTAGCGTGGTCCTGACCCACAGTAGGTTCTGTCAAAACCCTTACTTTTTTCTATTCCCTTCTTCCCTTCTTTTCCCTAGTGTAACGCAGAGCCAACCACAGCAGCATATTTGAGGCCTGGCGTGAACAATCTTAAAGGTCTAATCACATAGTATGATGGGGTCTCTTTTTATTCAGCAACAAACTGAACATTGCTCAGTAAAGGAAAACATCACATTCATAGCAACATCCTTAAGTAAAGCATATCATTTCATACACACACACACACACACACACACACATATATATATCATATATATATATATCATACAATAGCAACATCCTTAATCAATACCAAGTATCCAAATAAAGTCATTTTTAAAAATACCACACCATCCACCCTTAGGTCACAGTAAGAACAATCTTCTTAATCAGTACACAGTGTCTAAGTAAAGTTCTCTTTCATCCTGACTTGAGGCTAACTTCCTCCTCTGTGGACTGACCACTCCTAGCTCTTGCCTGGATTCACACACAGCCTGCTCCTGTTACTGTTCCTTGTCTCTTCTCACGGAGACTGTTCTACTCCAAACTCTTCCTTGTTTCTAGGAAAACAAATCTTAACAATACTATAACGATATTTATGCACATTACCAGTGCTGTCATCTCAATCCACTCACAAAGACCAACAGACAGGGCTTCTGTCTGAGAAGTCAACATAGATCAGCAGAACACCAACATGACAAACATTCTTTCTGTTAGGCCTCCCCACAAGCAAGTTCCCATAGCCCACTCAAGTCGCTTCTCTCTCAACTTTGCTTTTGTCTCTTCTCTCTCAGCTCTGCTTCTGACTGCTTTGTCTAACATATATATATATATATATATATATATATATATATATATATATATATATATATATGCTGTTTCTAATCAAAGACTGTTGATTGAATCTATCAAAGGCAAGACTCAATCAAAGGCATTTGATTGACTAAAACTCAGACAGCAAAATATCCTATTTTACTTGCCATTACATATGAGAATCAGGATTGAGGTAGACAGGAGGAATGTGAAGTAGGGACAGAACTCCTTGAGAAAAGAGAAGGAATGAACTAGGAGCCAGTTCTGCCACCACTATCTGCATTGGGTGATATACGTGGAGATGCAATTATATTTTAAAGGAGGAGAGTTGTTGAGTGATGGCAACAGAGAGAGTCTGTAAGTGGCAGTGGAAAACACCCTGACTCTCCATCTGGGACCGGTGGGTCAGGGGCATGAAACAGGGATCCAGTAGTACTGGAAGGAATGGCCATGGATTCAGTGTCTTATTTTGCTTTGTATGCGTGGAGATGGCAGAGAATGAGAAGAAGAACTCTAAAATAAGGGAAATTCATGGTAGAATGGGGGCTCTAGAGGACACAGTGGAAAGGCATGTATGATTCGAGCCAGGACATGGGAGGTGTAGGCATTGGTGTCAGGTGAGGGAGTGGTTTCTGATTAGCTACCCTGTGGTTTTGTGTCAATTAGAGTAAGTGTTAGAGAAGAAGAGAGATTGGATGCCATGTTAATGACTCTTCTTATCGAAGAGTTGTTGGGTGGAAGAAACAGTAAGTTAGCAGATTCTCCCAAGAACACATTTGTAATCAACTGATTCAGATTAAAAATAAATTGATCCAAATTTTTAAAAAATTCAGATTTATTGCCTGTCAGTATCCTTATACTCCAAGTGCTGAACATTCTCTGGCTCCCTCATGGAGAGTGTTGGGAAGGGTGGTGTGGAAGGAGATAACAGAGGTACTAATGGCCTCTGGAGCTTGAGTAGAAATAGGCTGCCAGCACTATGCAGCAGTGTTCTTCTGTATTATATTTTTGTCTCTAGAAAGTAGAAATGGTGGTGGAGTGGGAGCCAGGACAGCTTTCTCAAGTATGATGGGTAAGTTCGGTATTATCCTGGATAATACAGTGGTCTAATTTCATGGGCTGCCATCTTAGCTTGAGATTTTATCATGTTAAGCTCTATATAAATACTTCTTTCTCTTCCTTAATTGAAGTTTTCCAGGATATCTCAAAATCCTGAAGTTTTACTGTGATATTTGAATTACTAACCCTTTTTCCTGATAAAACAATGCAGACATGACAACTAACTTGTTTTACACTTTCCCTCTCTCTTCCTTCAGGACTCAAGAAAGGATTCCAAAGAATATTTTGCCCAATAAGAGGGGCTTTTTTTATCCTTCAGTTGCATGATGAGCTCCTTTATGAGGTGGCAGAAGACGATATTGTCCAGGTATCTTTACAATGTAGAATCAGTTGTTGTAGTGCCCTGCAGCCCAGGCTACTCCCTTTGTGACAAAAAAGACCCTTTTCTCCCAGTCCAGTACACTGCATCCCTCCTTCCATTGTAGACTTTTGAAACTAGCTGTAGGCTTGGAGGAGAGTTGAGAGCCCAAGGGCATGGAGAGGTGTGTTTTCATCCTTTGTTGCCGAAGAAGACCATGCCATCAGAGAAACAATGACATCACTTGCACTTGACTTTGTTTTGAGTGAGGGAGGGCTGTGCAGGTTATCAGCCTCACTTCTCCTCCAGAGCCATCTGAATCCAGTGACTGGAGATGACCCAGGATGAGGCAGTTGGGGTTAAGTGACTTGCCCAAGTTCACACAGCTAGTGAGTGTCAAGTGTTTTAAGTGAGATTTGAACTCAGGTCCTCCTGACTCCTGCACTGGTCCTCTATCCATTGCAATGCCTAGCTGCCCCTGAATGGAGAGGTAGTTTCACAGTAAATTAACGAACTTGTATGAAAAGCCTACTGTGTGCCAAGCACTGTGCTAGGTACAGGGAATAAAATATGAAAGTGCATCAATCCCTGCCTTTTAGGAATGTACATTCTACTGAAGGAGAGAGTTTTGGTCCTTTACCTCTGTGTTCTTTGTGCTGAGTATAGAGGGGAGACCCTGCTTCTAGGAAAGTGGTCTGCAGGGATATTGCCGGACCTCAGGAAGCTATATTAGGATCTGCAGTTGCCCAGCAATGATCAAGGGAAGATTGGGATCTAGAAGCCAGGGATTCTAGAGTCCTCATTAAACTCTCTTCTGAGGTTCTCCACCATTTAGCTTCCCCCAAAATAGTTTTTCCTTGTCATTAAATACCAACCTAGGAGACTGTCTTGGGATGCCCCATTTTAGACTTGAGAGTATGGAAGACCTTTTGAAGGAAAACACCTAGAACTTTGCTGAGGGCTGCATCCTTTGACAGCTGGGCCAGCTCTTCCCTCCCTCCCCTTGGGAGTGAGTCTCTTACCTTCATGTGTTTACTTTTAGGTAGCTCAAATTGTCAAGAATGAAATGGAAAATGCAGTGAAGCTCTCAGTGAAGCTGAAAGTCAAAGTGAAGATAGGACCGAGCTGGGGAGAGCTACATGACTTGGACGTGTGACTGGAAGGGAGAAGACTTCCCTTGGTCAAGAATCTTGGTCTTCTACGTGGTGGCCTTTTTTCCTTGTTACATGGAGGCTGCCTTCAGGATGCCCAGCCACAACCAAAGTGGCAGCAGCTCTTGGATGAACCCAGAATATTTTTCTCAAGGATTTTTAAAAAACATTATTACTTTACATTCTGAGAGACCATTTATGAATAGTGCTTTTATGGAGGTACATTTCCATATGGATGTTGGTATGTTATTAGGATTTTGGGGGAAAAATGAGTTTTCAAATGAAATAGAATTTAACGATCATAATTCCTCACAAAATATCTGAGGAATTGCCTTTTAAAGGATAAGCACATAGAATTTAATGGTCACTTGGGATTGTTATTATGTGAACCTGTTGCTGTTTAAACTGACTTAATGCCATAGATGAGATTTCTCCTGAGGAGATGCTTATCAGGCACCTGACCCCTGGTCTTTCTCCATTGTCCCTGCTTGGGTGGCAGAGGAAGGGAGCTCTAGTTCAACTTCCTGGAAGGCAGCAGTTCTGTCCCAACACGTTTGGTTCCTTTGCTCTGGATCCCAGCAGCCTTGATACTAATACTGGGGGCAGGAAATGGCTAAGTATTATTTATTTTGCACACCAGGGTTAAGCTTTTTTGTGGAGTTTTTAATCTAGAAAGACCCATTGGGGGGTGGGGTTTTCGGCATTTGGTGATTTTAAGCCCTCAGGAGTATAAATTATGAATTTCTAAGACTATAAGGGGAAAAAAATGGATGAATGTTATCTAGGAATGCATTTTCTTAGAAAACTTTCTCTTCCTTCTATTCCTATCCTGAGACACACAAGGTATTTAAAATACTTGTCTTTCCTTTTAGCGAAGCCATATCTCTTAAACTGGCACTTGTTTTAGAAAGGAGCCTTTTTTTAAATTTAAAGCTCAGTTGAATCTGACACTGAAAATTTCCCATTCTCATTATTGTCTTAGTACCTTTTTCCATTCTAGAATTTTTTGTATGTAATTTGAAAAGCTTATGGTGAAAAGATTGCACTTTATACAGAGCCTCAAAATTGGCCCTTTCATTGTTAAAATAAAATAAATTTGTGATGAATTCTGCTTCAAAATCTTTTTTTTAAATTGTCTGTCACATCACAACATCAGGAAATCTGCTTTTATCTCTCTGTCCTACTCTTTGGCAGAGTGCCAAGCACAACTGTAGTAAATTAAGTTAATGATTGATTGTCATCTAAATAGCTCTTTTATGTTCATTTACCCAGAAACAGATACTTAGTTTTGATGTTTCCATATTAAAGTAAACTTATCATTAAGCCTCTTGGCACTATTAAACGCATTGTCTCTGACAGACAATGGAATGCTCCTGTCTGCCCGTGAAGCAAAACGGACTCAGAGCATAGTTTGGAAGCTTTTTTTAAAAGACTTGATGTATTTTCCAGAAGGTGGCAGGAGAAGGGAAGGGACAGTTTTGGCACCACTAAACTCATTCATTCTTAAACATGTACAGTGGGAAAGTTGTCACATATTCTCTATGACCAGTTCTTTAATTGATTTAAGCAGGGAGATATCCCCTACAATGCATATGTTTAGAACATTTCTCAGTAAGATGTTCTTTAAATCCAAGGGTGAATTAGTGGTTTTTCCCTTAGTTCATATACTGACTTCAGAACGGCATCAATTGCCCACTTAAAACGTGTGTCAGCAGGTCCAAAGCAGAATTTTTTTTTTCTCCCAAACTCACACCTCTTCCAGCCTTCCCTATTTCTGTTGAAGGTGCCCCCATTCTTCCAGTTTCCCAACTTGGCATCTTCTTGTGGTCCTTGACTCCTTCAGTCTCCTCCCCCTTCCCCCCGCCCCCCAACCCCGATTCAGTCTGTTGCCAAGTCTTGGCATTTCTGCCTCCATAGCTCCTCTGGAGTCTGACTTCTTTGCACAGCTGCCATCCTCCTTCTGGACCTTAGCACCACTTGCCTTTCTGCCTGCAACGGATCTCCCTGGCCATCTGACACACTGCTGTGGAAATGACTTTTCTTAAGCACAAATCCAAATATGTCGTTCCCCTGTTCAAACTCCAAGGGCTTTGTGTTAACCCTAAGGTCATATATAAACTCTATTTAGCCTTTCAAGTTCTTCACAACCTTATCCCAGCTATTTTTTTTCCATCCAGAGACAAAGGTTTTTATTTCAGTAATTAGAAAAATTCAATAAATAGGACAATCTAGTTATGCCTCTCTATCTGCAACTTCACCTAGATGGGATTGTGACTACCTTAAACGTTTACAAAATTCAGGCATGTCTTTAAGTTCCTGAGTACCCTGGAATTCAGGGCAAGGTAATCTCACTGTAAGACTGGCAAAGATAGGTAATTAAGTTAGACTTCTGTATCTGAAAGCCTGCAGCTTCTCAGCATTGCCTGCCGAGGCCTAATGTTTATGGATGTTTAAGGTAAGTCAAGGGCCAGCTAGGTGGCACTTGTCCTGGGGTCAGGAGAATCCAAGTTCAAATCTGGCCTTGGAGAACTTGACACTTAGTAGCTGTGTGACTCTGGGCAAGTCAACTCTGATTGCCTCAGAAAAAAATGTGAGTCAAAATAAGTTAGGAGGAGAATGGAAACTGGTAAAAGCTGAGATGAAGGATTAGGGCACTATATTTCAGACCTGCATAGCCTTGATAATAACAAAACAGACAAGGATGCCTGAAACTAGGGTGCCAGATTGCTTCCTCTTTTCCTTTGTTTACTTCTCTCTTTCCTTTCCTCCCTCCCTCCCTCCCTCCCTCCCTCCTTCCTTCCTTCCTTCCTTCCTTCCTTCCTTCCTTCCTTCCTTCCTTCCTTCCTTCCTTCCTTCCTTCCTTCCTTCCTTCCTTCCTTCCTTCCTTCCTTCCTTCCCCTTTCCTTTTCTTTCCCTCCCCTTCCCTTTTCCTTCCTCCCTTTCCTCTTTCCTTTCTTTCCATCCCCTCCCCTCTTTGCTTCTTTATCTATAATAAGGAGAGTCCCTTCACTTGTAGGTTAGACTAGATGACTTATGAGGTCTCTTCCAACTCAAATCCTGCAACTGTGAATTATGATCATAGTACGCACAATTATTTATCACATTGTTTGATTCTGTTCAGCAAACATCATATAGAACATAGTGCCTGACCCTGGAGAAGACACAAATTTTAGCTAACACCAGGATACTGCCTTCATGGGGCTTCTAGTACACAAGGAAGACAGGATACATGCACACATAACTGTCCTATAAGATGATTCATGATAACTGCATGAGACAAAAGTGCTATGTAAGAGCCCAGGGGATACAGGAAGGGTTCACAAGGTGGTATTTTGTTTGGCTTAAAAAAATAGCTAGGAATTAACAGGTTAATAGGACCTATAAGGTTGTGGTGACAGGAATGGAAAAGGAAGCAATAGAAATATCGGTGGAATTGAGATGACTTGGTAGCTAATTGTATATAGTCACCAGGGTCATTGATTTTTCTATTGAAATATTTCCTATTTTTCATTTTGATTTATATGGTGATCAACCTATTCCAGGTGTTTGTTATATCAAACTTAGATCATGGCAATAGAGTTGTCAGTGCCTGTCCCTGCCTGTCCAGTCTCTCCTTCATCCTGTTGATCTTGTACACTGCTGACAGATTAATCTTTCTGAAATATTAATAGTGTTATTTAATTACCTCTCAAAAATCTCCAAATACTCTTTTTGTCTATTGTACTACATTCTTGAATGTAAGGACCTGGTGTATTACAAAGAGTACTGTGTTTGGCATCAGAAGGGTTCTGGCTTCACCACCTTTGTAGCTGTCCTACGGTAGGTTATACATTTGTCCTGATCCAGCATTTGATTGTGGTGTTTTACGTCCCAGTTTCTGCCTGTCTAAAACCTTGCTAATCCATGCCCTATGTATCTCACAGAGCTGTTGGAGAATTGAAGGAAATAGTATATTAAGGGTTTTGTGACTAAAGTATTATGTAAATGTGAATCCTTATTGTGGCCATATTTTCTCTATTTATGCTACATTTAGGCAAATCTTTTTTGACTTTGGAATCTCACGAGTTATACTTTTTCAATCTGGAATATTTTCCTTGTCTCTTTATTCTTCTCTCCATCACAGCCCCAAGCGGTCTTTGATGTTTTGTTCATTTCTTTCCCTTTGCAGTTTAAATTTATTTGTATTCTGAAATAAACATCAAATAAAATAGACATTTCCATATTCCTAGAACAGAAAAAGAGGATTGTCCCCAAAACTGTGAATCTCTATTATGTACAACTTGCTTTTCTTTTAAAAATATGTAATAAATTTAACCTGGAGCTTTCAACGCTATCTTATTTTTTGGTGATTCTTTCTGGTCTTCAATTTGTTCTCTCCATATTTTTTTTTTAACTATGTGACCTAGTTTTTTTTTTTTTATCATCATCTTACTCCCTTCCCTCATCTCCTACCCATCCTGCAGTTTTGAGAAAAGGAAAAAACACAATTCTTGGATCAAATATGCATGGTCAAGAAAGACAAATTCTCACACTGGTCATGTCCAGAAATGTATATCCCCTTCTGCATCTGTCACACTCTATCAAGAGTTGGGTAACATCATTCTTTGGGAGTCATGGTTGACTGCTGCTTTGACCAGAATTCCTTGTTTTTCAGAATGGTTTTTCTCTGTAATGGTACTATTATATGAATTGTTCTGTTTTGTTTTTTTTTCATTTTACTTTGAATCAGTTCATGTAAGTCTCTTTAGAGTTCTTTCAGCATTTCTTATGGCACAGAAATATTCCATTATATTTATAGACAATAAATTGTTCAGCCTTTCTCCCATTCATCAGTACCCATTTAGATTCCAGTTTTTTGCTAATATAAGAACTGCTGCAAATACTTTTGTGCCTATGGACCTTTATTCACCTGTCTTTGATCTCTTTTAGGTATAAAACAGGTAGTAATGGTTCCTCTGGGTCACAGTGCGCAGTCTAGTGATTTGGGGAACATGTTTCCAAATTGCTTTCCACAGCTCCACCAGCAGGGCAGGAATGCATTGATTGCTCAGCAGTTCCTCTAACAAGTGTCATTTTACTTTCTTGTCATCTGTCTCAATCTAATGTGTCAATTGGACAGGACCAGCCTCTCACCCGTGGGTGGCTGGACCAGAACTGAGCAGGCTAGAGATGAGAGTCAGAAATCAAACAGAAGGTTAATTTCAAAGCGAGGGAAATGGCTTGCAAACAAGGACACATGCCAGAGCCCCACCTCTAGTGGGGGAGCCTGCTTCAGTGTGGGGAGATCTCAGTACTTATACTAGGGGCTGTGCCCTGGCAGTGAGCAGTCACAGCAACAATGTGACAAGTTTGGTTCATAGCAGGCTTTTGTGAGATCATCCAACGGGTGAGCGCAAAGGATTGTTGTTATGCCAACCTCAGGTCACAGCTTGCTTGCTGGGCCTTAGCTCTGGAAAACAGGATGTCTTCTAATATCTTGACAGATACATATGAGGTGGAATCTCTGAACTGATTTAATTTGATTTTCTCTACTAGTGATTTGGAGAATATTTTTTTTAGATAGTTATTGGTAGCTTGGATGGTTCTCTTTAAAAAACTGTTCATATCAGTTGGGTAATAACTTTTTTTTATAAATTTGAATCCGTTCCTTTTATATTTTGTATATAAAACCTTTATGAGAGATATTTGATGCAAATGTCCCATTTACCTTTTTTCCTTTCTAACTTTAACTATCAATTGTATTTATGCTAAATCTTTATAATTTTATATAACCCAAGTTGCTCATTTTGTCTTCTGTGATACCTATCCTATTTTGGTCATGAGCTCTTCCCCTACTCATAGGTCAGAAAAGCAATTTGTTTCTGATGTCATATTTTATGCCTAAGCCATGTGTCCATTTGTAGCTCATTTGGAATATGGTAGAAGATAATGGATATAAGCGTTCTTAAACTTTTTTGTGTCCTGGTCTCTTTCAATAGTTTGGACCCTTCTCAGAATAATGTTTTTAAATTAATAAAATGAAGTACATAAGATTACAGAGGAAACAATGATATTGAAAAAATGTTATTCTTTCCTATCCAGGTTCATGGACTTCTTGTATTCTGTCCATGAACTCCTTAAGGTTCTGGACCATCAGGTAAGAATCTCTGCCTCATACCCAGTCTCTGTTAGAATGCTTTCCAGCTTTCCTAGTAGTTTTTAGACTATTGTGTTCATTTGCTTCTGTGTCTTCATATCTGATTTGTTCCACTGATTGAGCTGTTTTTTTTTAAATCAGTACCAAATGAGTTTGGAGATTAGTATTTTGAAATACTATTCTGGTACTACTAGATCTCCCTTCTCTCCCATTTAAAAAATATTTCCCTTGATATTCATGACGTTTTGTTCTTCAAGATAAATTCTATAATTTTCTCTTTAAAAGCATCCTTTGGTATGGCATTAAATTAGTGAATTAATTTAGGTATTGTTGCTTTTGCTGTATTACCATAGACTACTTATGAGCAATTAATATTTATGCAGTTAGGCCTGTCTTTGTTTCTGTAAAGAGTGTTTTGTTGTATTGATATAGTTTCTTGTGTCTTGGTGATTGGTGCCCAAATATTTTGTACATTCTGTAGTTATTTTGAATGCAATTTCTCTTTTGATATTTGCTGAATTTTGTTTATAATACATAGAAATCCTTATTATTTGTTCGAATTTCTTTATTCTGCACCTTCACTGAAGTTATTTTTTTACACTAATTTTCTGCTGACTTTTGAGGTTCTCTAGATAAACCATCATGTCATCTGCAGAATCCAGTAGTTTTGTCTCCACTTTGCCTCTATTTATTCCCTTAATTTCCTCTTCTTTTCTAGTTGCTAAAAGCATTTCTTTTTTTGAGTTCCAAATTTTCTCTCTCCCTCTAACCCCTCCCTCACTCAGTGAAAAGGCAACATGATATCCATTATAAATGTGAAATCACATAAAACATTTCCATATTAGTTTGATACAAAAAAGAAAAAAGAAAGTGAAAAAATTTTCCTCAGTCTGCAGTCAAAGTTCATCAATTCTCTTTTTGGAGATGGAAGGCATTTTTCATCATGATTCCTTTGGAATTGTCTTGAATTCTTTTTTTTTTTAAATATAAATTTATTTATTTAACTTTTTACATTCATTTTCACAAAATTTTGGGTTCCAAATTTTCTCCCCATTTATCCCCTCCCCCCACCCCAATACACCGAGCATTCTAATTTTCCCTATCACCAATCTGCCCTCTCTTCTATCATCCCTCCCTTCTCTTGTCCCCATCTTCTCTTTTGTCCTGTAGGACCAGATGACTGTTTATTCCCCATTAACTGTATTTCTTATTTTCTAGTAGCAAGAACAATACTATACAGTTGTTCCTAAAACTTTGAGTTCCAAATTCTCCCCATCCCTCCCTCCTCACCCATTCCCTTTGGGAAGGCAGGCAATTCAATATAGGCCATATCTGTGTAGTTTTGCAAATGACTTCGATAACAGTCATGTTGTGTAAGACAAACTGTATTTCCCTCCATCCTATTCTGCCCCCCATTGTTTCTATTCTGTCTTTTGATCCTGTCCCTCCCCTAGTATTGACTTCAAATTGCTCCCTCCTCCCATTGCCCTCCCTTCCATCATCCCTCCCTCCCTGCTTATCTCCTTCTCCTCCACTTTCCTGTACTGTAAGATAGGTTTTCATACCAAAATGAGTGTGCATTTTATTCCTTCCTTTAGTCAAATGTGATGAGGGTAAACTTCATGTTTTTTTTCTCAGTTCTCCTCTTTTTCCCTCCACTAAAAAGTCTCCTGCTTGCCTCTTGAATGAGATATAATTTACCCCATTCCATTTCACCCTCTCTCCTCCCACTACATTTCTCTCTCACCATTTACCTTAATTTCTTTTAAGATATGGTCCCATCCTATTCAATTCACTCTGTGCTCTCTGTCTCTGTGTGTGCGTGCATGTGTGTGTGTGTGTGCGTGTACGTCTGTGTGTGGTCCCACCAACTACCCAGATACTGAAAAGTTTTAAGAGTTACAAATATTGTCTTTCCATGTAGGAATGTAAACAGTTCACCTTTGGTAAGTCCCTTATGACTTCTCTTTGCTGTTTACTTTTTTGTGTTTCTTCTCATTCTTGTGTTTGAAAGTCAAATTTTCTTTTCAGCTCTGGTCTTTTCATCAAGAATGCTTGAAAGTCCTCTGTTTCATTGAAAGACCATATTTTTCCCCTGCAGTATTATACTCAGTTTTGCTTGGTAGGTGATTCTTGGTTTGAGTCCTAGTTCCTTTGACTTCTGGAATATCCTATTCCATGCCTTTCAATCCCTTAATGTAGAAGCTGCTAGATCTTGTGTTATCCTGATTGTATTTCCATGATACTGGAATTGTTTCTTTCTAGCTGCTTGCAATATTTTCTCCTTGACCTGGGAATTCTGGAATTTGGCCACAATGTTCCTAGGAGTTTCTCTTTTGGGATCTCTTTCAGGCAGTGATTGATGGATTCCTTCAATACTTATTTTGCCCTCTGGTTCTAGAATCTCAGGGCAGTTTTCCTTGATAATTTCATGAAAGATGATGTCTAGGCTCTGTTTTTGATCATGGCTTTCAGGTAGTCCCATAATTTTTAAATTGTCTCTCCTGGATCTATTTTCCAGGTCAGTTGTTTTTCCAATGAGATATTTCACATTCTCTTCCATTTTTTCATTCTTTTGGTTTTGTTTTGTGATTTCTTGGTTTCTCAGAAAGTCATTAGACTCCATCTGTTCCATTCTAATCTTGAGAGAACTATTATCTTCAGGGAGCTTTTGAACCTCTTTTTCCATTTGGCTAATTTTGCTTTTGAAAGTATTCTTCTCCTCATTGGCTTTTTTGAACCTCTTTTGCCAATTGAGTTAGCCTATTTTTCAAGGTGTTATTTTCTTCAGCATTTTTTGGGGTCTCCTTTAGCAAGGTATTGACCTGTTTTTCATGCTTTTCTTGCATCTCTCTCATTTCTCTTTCCAGTTTTTCCTCCACCTGTCTAACTTGATTTTCAAAATCCTTTTTGAGCTCTTCCATGGCCTGAGCTCACCGGACATCCACCTTGGATGTCTGGGATAGAGAGGCCCCGACCTCCATGTCTTTCCCTGATGGCAAGCATTGTACTTATTAGAAATGATGGGAGGAAGGAACATCTCTTCCCCAATAAAATAGCTCTCTATGGTCTTATTTTGCTTCCTTTTTCTGGACATTTTCCCAGCCAGTTACTTGACTTCTGAGATTCCTGTCCACCCCCGGCTAGGTCCACCCAGGTAGTGCTTGGGGTCTGAGATTCAAATGCTGCTTCCCAGCCTCAAGGCTTTCTGCTGTGGGAGCGGCTGCTATTCAATGTGAGCTTAAGTTCTGGTGCTCAAGTGGGGGCAGGGCCGCCTCCCAGGCTCAGTTCCCTCAGGGGGTTTATGCGGAGACCTTTGGTAATGGCCCTGAGCTCCTTCCTGCTGCTCTGGGAGTCCCGGGCCGCCGCTGCCTCCGCCGCTCCCTCTGCTGCTGCCTCCTGAGGAGGCCTGAGCCACAGAGACACCCCACTCTCGTCTCGGCCAGCCCAGAAGTCTCTCACTGACCTGGAGCACCTGTGGGTGGAGGGACCTTCGCGGCCGCTGGAGATTCCGTCCCTGAAGCCTGCTCGGATCTGCTCCTCTGGGGCCGTGCAGCCAAGGCAGCTCAGGGGTGGGCTCCGCTGTCCGGAGCTTGAGGGACCTTTGGGGTCGGCTTTCCAGGGCTCTCTGGAACAGAAATCTCTTCCACTGCGTTGGTGCATGGCTTGCAGTACTCCAGAATTTGTGGGGAGTTCTTTTTACAGGAAATTTATGGGCTGTGGATTCGGAGCTAGCATACATGAGTCTTTCTACTCCACCATCTTGGCTCCTCCCCCCTGTCTTGAATTCTTGTATTGATCTAAGTTATAGCTAGCATTTTAGCACTATTTTAAGTAATATTAGTAATAATGGACATCCTTGCTTTTCCCTGATCTTTTTGGAGAGGTATATAACTTTTATCTGTGTCAGGTAATGTTTGCTCTTGGTTTTAGAATAAATACTATTTTCTATTTATGCTTTCTGATATTTTTCAGAGGAAAGGGTATTGAATTTTGTCAAAAACTCTTTCATAATCATGTGGTTTTAATTATTTTTGTTATCAGTATGGTATGTTATGTTTATAGCTTTCCTAATATTGAAGCAACTTATCTCTTTATTGTTTATTTTTACCATAGACTTGTCTGAAATCATGATTACTGCCTGTTTTTGTTTTTTTTTTTTAGTTCACCTGAAAGGAGAATAGATTCTTCTTCTGTCCATTTAAGTCTATGTGAATCGTTACGTTTTATGTGTTTCTGGTAAACTGTGTTGTTGGATTCGGCTTCCTAATCCATTCTATCTTTTTTTCTGTTTTATGGGTAATTTGTTCCCATTCATCTTCATGGTAATGATTGCTACTTGTTTGTGTGCTTGCATCCTGTCCGCTCTCTTTGCCCCTGGCCCCTCCTTACGAAGAACAAATGGTGAGAGAGAATGATTTGCCAAATGACTGGTCTGTAAATGATGTTCTTTCTTTCCACTCTGCTGCCTTTCTTCTCCTCTGCACCTACTTTCTTATCATGAGTTTTGAATTCTTTCTTTTGGTCTCCCCTGCACCCTCCTCTCAGACAGTGGAGTTTGTTTTGCTCATGATGACTGTCCCCTATCCTGCCCTTCCTCTTAAACCTCCTTCTCCCCACCTGGTTCCATGATGAGCTTAATGTATCTTTATACTACCCTTTGTGTATATGTGTTTTCATTTTTATTTTTTCTTGTTTAGATAAAAGTGAGGTTTATGGGGTGCCTGTTGCCCTTCCCTTCCTGCATGTTTGTGTACTCTTACCATCATGAACTCCCATTATGTGAGATAGGTAGTTTTCACTTTTTTTTTCCTTTCTATCACAGTCCTCTGTCCTTCCCGTTCCTTTTCTCTCAATGCCATCAAAATAGAATAAAACCATTCCATATCTCTCTGTTATTTTTATAACCCTTGAAGTTATGAGGCATCTACATGGCACAGTGGATTAGTGCCAGGCCTGGAGTCAGGCAGACTGATCTTTCTGAGTTCAAATCCAGCCTTAGACACTTACTAGCTGTGTGAGCCTGGGAAAGTCACTTAACCCTGTTGGCCTCAGTTTCCTTATCTGCAAAATGAGCTGGATAAGGAAATGGCAAACTACAGTATCTTTACCAAGAAAATCCCAAATAGTCATGAAGAGTTGAACATGACTGAAAAATGACTGAACACCAAAAAATCCTCAAAGTTATTAAGGTTCTGAGGGGATACTTTTGAGCATCTAAACAATTTCTAGCTTTTCAAATGTTTGTATCAAAAGTATTCAGTTTTTAAATGTTTCACTCCAGTCTTTCTATCTCAGAATGTCTACTGTTCCAGCCTTTCTATCAGGAATGCTTACAAATCCACTATTTTGTTAATGATCAATTTTTCTCTTATAATATTGTTCTCAGTTTTGCTGGATATGTTATTCTTGGTGAAATGTCTTATCTTTTAGCTTTTGGAATAGCAGTATTCTAAGCTCTCCCCTTTTTAAAAGAAGCAGCCCCCATATCTTGTGTTATCTTGTCCCTGGCCTCTTGGTACTTGAGCTCTTCCTTTTTTGGCTATTTGCAAGTAATTTTTGTTTGACCTAAAAGCTTTGAATTTTGGCTGTGTCATTCCTGGGACTTTTGATTTCGGGATTTCTTTCAAGAGATTACAAATTATTTTTATTGTCATTTTGCTCCCTAGTTCTAAGAGATTTGAGAAGTCTTCACTTATGATTTCTTGAAAGATGGAAACCAGGCCTTTTTTTGGTTTTATTTGATGATTCCAAGAATTTCTCTCCTTGGATTTTTCCAATTCAGTTGTTTTCTAATAGAATATAACATGTTTTTTTTTTCTATCTCCCCCCAATCTTTTGATTTTCCTTTTAACATTTCTGTTTGTCTTATTGTTTTCTTTTTGGCCTAAGTTTCATCGAGTTAAATTCTTGGTTAAGACTCATCATTATCTCTTCTGAGACATTAATTCACTTTGCCATCCTTTTCTACCTCCTTGTCATTTGGTATCCTGTTTGCTTTTTCTAGGTACCTCTGCATTTCTTGTGTCTGGGGAATTCTTTCCTCTGAGTTTCTGTCTGGACTTCTTGTGGAATTACTCCTTTTTGGATCTCTTGGATTTATAAAGTATTTTGTCCCTGTGTTTGGAATTTTCTTATGTTTACTCACACCTTTGGCGTTAGTTTCTGGGGCTTAGTGGCATGAGTCATTCTGTCCTCTCCTGTGTTCTTGGATGGTCTGGGAAGGCAACATTGTTCATGAGTGCAATGGCTAAGACTAATGATGATGATGGTGGTGACATTAATAAGAATGGCTAGCATTTATGAAGTACATCCTATGTGCCAGGCACTGTGCTAAGTACGTTTCAGTTATTATCTAATTTCATCCTGGGAGGTAGGTAGTATTATGGTCCCCAGTTGGCAGAGACAGACAGAAGTTGACATGAGATAGACAGAAGTTAAGTGATTTGTCCACTGGATGTGACTTCAGGTCTTCCTGTACCACCTAGCTACTCCACTTCTTTCAGAAATTTTCTGACCTTGTTCCTTGGTTCATTTGTGGGATTCCTGGGTACTGGGCTGGGTACGGTCTGCCTGGGTATTTGACAGGCTCTTTCTTTTGTGAGACTGTTACCCAGTCACTCCGTTCTGCTACACTATCTCCTATTGTGGGACCTGGCTGTTTTCTTCTTTGCTTCCCTTATTAAAATGTAAGCTCTTGGAGGGTAGGGGCTACCTTTTCCCTTGTGTTTATATCCCAGGGCTGACTCCTGGCACATAGTACACACCTAGTAAGTGTTTGTTGACTTGACAATAAGAAAAGTTACAAGTTTTCACCTTGACAGATGAATCATCAGGATTTCTGTGATGAGGCACCATCATCATTTCACTTTTTTTAAAAATAATCATATATTACATGGGTGAGAATTTTTATTTTTTCTTTTCAGACAAACCTGATATTTGCATTGTTTATGACATGCGTCTGACAATCTCTGAGATAGGCCTAAAGGAAACTACACTTCATTTCACAGGAAACCTGGATTTTGATTATTAGTGAACATGTCTCAGGGTTGAGGTCTTTCCCACACATGTGGTCACTGTGATAGGAAAGCACGACTCCTGCACACTGACCAGTCCACAACATGGGTGTTACATATTTTTATACAGAGAGCACATCTATGTACAAACATATACAAGTTTATTGATCTCTCTACAGACTACAAGAATTCTGATAAGTATAGACACAACTGCTGAATGCAACAGAAAAATAGTAATTTTTCATATTCTGAAAAGATGCAAAAATTCTGAAGATGAAAGAAAGGTACATCAATTGTCATTGGTTTCTTAATATTCTAGAGTAAAACATCACATAAATACTAAAAAGTATAGCTTCTTGGAATCATCAGTCCATCAGACTTCACTAGGTCTCCTTTTCTGGCTTATACAGTTGGAAAGGGTGGCAGATGGGGAAGAATAAAAGGGGCACTGAGGAGCACAAGGTCACGCTCTCACCTTGCCTCAGTGACACACCACACCTTTCCATGGGTCTCAGTTTCCCAATGAGAAGATAATCGGCTGCAACTTTTGGGAGGGGGTTTGCTCTCTTGGAGGGCATTCAGATGTCAATCAATGCAATTTAGTGCTTGAAGTCCCGTATCATCATCAGTCATCGGTTTGGACACCTCCATGGTCATTATGGGCAGTAAGTAGCCCATGGCTAGTCCATCAACCCACCTAGGCTGTTTTCCTTTCCTCTGCTTTTCCTTTTGTCTTGTCTAGGACCAGTCAATGTAGACAGTGGTGAGAAGGGTATCCTAGGGGACAGTTGGCCCTAAGTAAAATAATAAAGCCAAGAACACTAGGTATTTCTTCTCTCTGGACTTGTTCAATCCATTAGGTGTCCATAGGGTTTGGGTGGTAATTGAACCAATATCCTCAGTGCTTTTGGCTTTCTGTGATATTTTTATCACTTCTCTCCTATTAGAACTTAGCTACTTGGTACCCATGTCCTATTCTCTCATTGACCTATCCTACTAGTTAATAGCTAGAGTATTGTAAATCTCATGCTTGCTAAGTACATCAGGTATAATTTGGGAGCCAATGCCTCATTCCAAACAACTGTCTACAGGTGTGAATTCTAGGCTTTGGCAGGCAAGGGAGAACTCATCATACTTCTCAAAGTATGCAATATAGGTTTCCCATTTTGCCTGCCAATAGGGTAGCCTACAAAGGGGCCTGGCAACTTGAACCTGGGAAAGGAGGGAACTGGCAATATGACAAGTTTTGGACTACACAAAACCGGCAAGATTCTCCATGCCTCTTCTTCTCTGAACAGTCTTTTTCCATCTCTCCTCCCCCATGTAAAAGAGGCCAGAGCCCCAGAACACAAATATACTCCTAATTCCCTCAAAATAACAGGTTTCCTCAGTGATCATAAGCCAAGTAGAGATTCTCCAATATTCTCTCCCCAGCCCACCTTACTTTTTCCTGATCACCATTTTGCAACTTTGTACTATTGCTATATATATTTAGATACTCACTAGATGAGCGTGAACTTCCATAATGTCATTCCTTCTATAGCTGATAAAGACCTGCATTAAATACGTACAGTTCTGTTAGCTTTATGGCTAAATCGCTAAAAAAAAAATTTTGTACTGTGAAGGGGATTCCCAAGGAACAGTAAGCCCTGGGCCACCATGTTGATAGCTGGGTTTGTACAAAATGATAATGTTAGAGTTACTTTCCAAGGACTAAGAGTAAATGAAATGAACGAAGAGGCCCAAAACAATGAAAAATGGATGACTAATGGGGAAGTGTATTGCTCATATCAAATTGTGACCAAGAGAATAAATCCTGTATTCCTCTCCCACTGTTGTGTGGGCCATTAGGAACATCTGTTTTTTGCAGGAACACTAAGCAGGAACTATTTCTTTTGAGACCCACTCTGGAGATCAGGTCAATAACTAGGCAGAAGGTTCAAGTTACAGCTACCTCTTGTGATGCTACCTTTGGACAGTTTTCATGGAAACTCAGCTACCAGGAGTATGTCTTCTGATGTCCTGGAAAAAGATCCATTTTCTAAAGGAAAAATCTTCACCTAGGTCAACACAGGAAAACAAGTGTTCAAAGAAAAACCCTAATGAACATCATCTTGTGATTTCCCTGGATGATAAAATGAATTTAAATGCAATAAAACTCTTATTAATTTTGACTCCACTGATTAGGCGTTACTGGATTGAAGTTTACTCCCTGCTGTAAGAAAGGGTTTATAAACAAGGTTTCATGGGGAGATCATTTAAATACTTAAGAGGAGACTTATCAAGCACTTCAGAAGCACTGGTCTAGTTTCAAATGATCTCCTAAATTACAAATTATTCTCAACTACTCATTAAAACAAAGGCATTAAAGAGCTCAGCTAAGTAACACTTTGTTAGCCTCTTTCTAATTAATAGATGTATATTACATACTCCTTACAGATACTCTACAATTCTGCTATTTGAGGAATTTGAACAGGTTTTCTTCTGAATTAGTACATATAGTTTTCCTTATATGAAATATAAGTAATGATTTACATGTGGAATAATTTAGCTTGGTTCTACAATATGTGTGTTGTCTTCTTGGTAACAAGAGGTGGTTGTTACTCTGTACTTATGCATGTCTTATAACAAAATAAAAATTCTCAAATGGTGTATAGCACAACTGAACTCAAATATTTTGGGTGGTCACGCAAATGGCTGAAGTCTCTTTTCTGAAATGTGAACTTATTTTTTAATAGAAAATGAACCAAATACTGAAAATTAACTTAAGTATTGAAATAGTATATCCCTGGCCATTAATGTGGGAACAAAATTCATTTTTTTTCTTTTTCATTAAGGCATGAAGAAAGAGGTTGCTTTTAGGCTTCTAAGCCCAGGTGAAACAGTAGGTAATCAATCTGCGGGGAAGCTGGAATTTGGTTTGCCATTTGGGCCTTATCCTAAGAGAGGTTTGCCAAATATGGATTGATATTGGAAAATGGGTTGCACTGCGATTAAGAAGCCAAAATGGCTTTGTGTAGAGGAAAAAATTAGCCATCTGGGACTCAGGAGATTTGGGTCTAGTCCTGGCGGTTGATCTCTCCGGTTCTCAGTCTTTAAGTCAGGGTCATTAAAAACCAAGATAAGACTGAAAATACATAATTACCTGTTAATTTGGGAACAGAGTAGGAAGAAATGCCTCATTTACTCTCTCTCACTAACGCCTAGAGGGGGAGGACAACTAAGGAGAAGAAAGGAGCCATTTCTTCCCTCCACTATGACTGTATGAATTTGGGAGAGCTGTGATATCAGGGGAGGAATTTTGGCCTCATACAGAACTGAAACTGTGGACTGGACATAGACTCTCTGACTGAAGGACTTTAGGTGTCAGGGTCTACAGTCAGACTGTTCACCACTATCTGTTACTCTGGGGATAAACTTACCAATTGTAACTCATAATCTGGAAAACTAAAAAATCATCCCTAGCATTTGAGGTTACCTACAACAGCAATGTGTGTTGAACAAGTCATTTCCCAAGACACCCCTCCCTAGGTTGTCAAATACAGGACTGTCAAATTAGGATGGTTGGTTACCTGTGCTATTTCCAACCAGGGCTTCTATGTGGTGACGTCACTATTTTGTCTGAAACCCTGGTAATATCCAGAAGGTTAAGCAGCTGGTTGACATGTGAGTATTAGTAGGCATGCCAGCAACTGTGGGGATGGGGTGATGAATGCTGGTGCTCCTACGCTCAACCATAGAGCATCATGCCAACGAGGAAGAAGAAAATGGTCACCTTGCCATACTCCTTCAAGGATACCATCCTGGACACATAAATAGCCACTCACATTGCTGCCGCCTCAAGAAAGAGTAGCATGAAGGCTTGATCGGTTCCCCCATCAAAATAGGTATTTTATTTCATCATAAAATGAAAAGTTCAAACTTTAAAATCATAGTTTTTGCTGAAGCATTTTCACTGCTAAATTTGTACAGTAATGTTGGTTGACATTTGAATGATTTCTTTTGGGGGAAAGCTGGTGGCTGACATTTTCAGTTGTACATTTACAAAGTACCTCTTATTTCACTTAGTCAAAATGAAAAGTGTGTATGAATCTCAACATCCCCAACTTAGATAATTTAGAAGGAAGCCAGGAAACCAGGTCCTTGACCTTGATAATAGAGATGCTGAATTACAGCTGCCAATATACTGTGCAAACTTGGATTCTAAGTTTCCCAAATGTTTCTACTATTTACAATTCACTCGTCTCAAACTCACGTGCCTGTTACCTGCCCCCTGCCCCTCTACCCACCCCCCAGGATCTATCACATCAAGGCAGTTCATTGGTCTGGGGAGGTTCTAAGAAATGCCCATCTAAAAAATAGGAAACTTTTCAGGATAGGGACAAATAAAATGACCTGAAATTACTGCCTCCTTCAAACATTGCAGTCCTTTGACAAATTTTACAGTGTTTGTAGGAGAAGCTCTGTTGCATAGGAATTCATGGGGCATCCCCATTAAGAAACTAATTTGAAATCTCACTTTCTGGCTGTGAAAATGACTAAGCCTTAGAGAAAGGAATTAATTCTTCAGAAGAAATGGTAATTCTGTTTTTGCAAACACAATAAAACCTTGATTAACCAGACTCCCAACTAAGGAGCTCCCTTAATTAACTGGCATTTTAGAAACTGCATTCCACTTTCAGAAAAGGGAAAAAATCACAAGCAAATTGATAGAGATCAAGGATTTAGCTTAACAAAACAAGCCATTTTCTTGAGGTTTAAACAGACAAAACCCATAATGGAGGCAGAGTCTGGAGACCTCGCCTCTAGTACTGCCATTAACTGTCAAAGACTGGCCTGAATATAGACTTCCTTTCTTCCTGCCTAACTTGTCTAAACTAAGTAAGGCCTATCATTGATCTTATTTTCCTGTGTGCGTCCCTAAGTGGTTTTCTTCTTTCAGAGAGATCTCATTTTGGGGTGGGGTCTGGCCTTTATAGGTTCAAGGCTAGTCTAAAATGAGGTTAACAGTATAACTATGAGTTTGGGTCACTTCCCTCCTTTAAACCCAAGCTTCTTGCCCTGTAAAAAACTGGTTGAATCTTCAAAGCTCTCACTTTCTGTAATGATCTCTGACGCCTAAAATGTTGATCCTGAGGTACTTAACAACAGGATTGTAGGGTTTCTATCTGGATGAGATCTTTTAGACCATCAAGCTCAACCTGAGCATTTTATAGATGAAGAAACTGAGACCCAGGGAGAAAATGACTTGCCCAAGGTCACACAGGTCATAAGGAACAGAGCTGGTCTTTAAATATAGATTTTCTGATTCTCTCTCCACAGAGCATGGCTCACAAGATCCTTAATCCTCTTCTTATTCAGTATCACATGCTAGGAACTGATTTTCAACTGTAAGTGTTGAAACAAAGGATTTTTTGGTCAAAACCTCAGCTAGAAGCTTGAATAAACTTCCCATGCCTTGAAAGCTCTGGTTAATCAATGTTTTACTGAATCACACAAAACAAATTAGTTAGGTCTTTGAAAAATGGCATTTAGGGTGGTCAAGAGCTATTAAGGACAAAGGGTTTGCTGGGTTTTGTCATTTACAAGGGAATGGGTAAACAAGAACACAGAACAGTTTACACATATTCCAACCCCTCTGAAACAGCTGCTGGGCATGTTTTCACTTGCTAAACTCCCAAAGCTAACAAAATGAGTGTCATAGCACAGGCCTGCTTTCCAAACCGACCATTAGCTCCCAGCAGAATTTCCAATCCAGGCTTTTAAAACAATAAATTCAGCTTCCTCTGTTAGTTTCCTACTGGAAACTCACAGCTCATCGAGAAAACAGATGAGTTTTAGTAGGGGATTATTTCCTGCATTGGACAATGGCTAGATGTTACAACTCAAGAACTCTGAATAATGCAAAGGCTTTATGGAGAGAACAGAATGTTAACCAGACTCTTGCCCATAAAAAGTCAATAATGTCATTAATTCCATGAAAAATATAAGTTATAGATGAGAAGGGAACTCTGGTGGTTTTTTTCCCCTTAGTTGTATATAGCAAATATACTTGAAATGCATGGGCATCTTTTAATGCAGATTTTTTTTTTTTAGTTGTAGAATTGGGCTGATCTTTAAAATAGTTTGCTTTGCTTACCATAAATCTGTTTTTTTCTTCTGTCACAACATGCTTTTTTTCTTTTCCTCTTAAGATGTTAATTTATCATGCAAAGGTTTTTGTTTTTTTATTAAGTGCATTAATGTTTTAGTTTGTACAGGATATTTTTAGCCAGAAAGACTCCCCGTGGTTCTTACACAGAATGCCTCAGAAAAACTACATGCCGAGATGACAGCTCCAGTCCACTTGGGAGAAGGCCAGTTATAACAGAATCTTGGAATGGACACTAGAAGACCAATCTTAAGTCGGGGTCCAGTCTTTGGGGTGACAACCTTCCCTGTTTAAGTATCTCTTGTGGTAACCTCAGATGAATCACTGTGAAACATTTCACAGAAGAAACTGTGGCTTCTAGCAGTTGAATGGTGATGCTGGGAATAAACTTTCCCTAAATGATGATTTTTTTTAGTGCTGTTGCAGTCTCTGTAGCAGCCTTAAAACTGGTACCATTTCTTATCCTTATACTTCAGCATCAACTACAAAAGAAACAAAATGTCAGTGAGTCAAAGAGTTTTAAAACTCAAAGGGCCATTTGGGATTCAAAACAGAACCTTTAAAAGGGCTCTTCAGAATTGCCATATATTCCACTAAGAGATGAATCACACAGATCTAAACCAATCAAAACATTACATCTTTCATTCTGGGAAATAGAGGATGCCAAGGAGAGAAATGATAAATTATCTAACACTTCTGATGACTCAGCTTGAACAATAAGATATGGGCACTCTGAACCAACAAGGTCCACCACCACCACCACCACCACCGTCAACCCTCAATGAGACTGGCTTCAAAATTTGCCCTTACCATTCAAGAATGAAAAAGGAGCTACATTTCCTCTAAAATTATTCCCCTTTTCTCTCAGCTCCCCATCCTGGCCTTTCCCCATCCCTGCTCTCCTCTCCTGCTGCTATCTCCTTCACTCTGTCTGTCAAGATCCAGTATATGGTAAGAATGCTCAGCTGAGGGAATTTCACAAAATGGAGTGTATGTAGTTAAGTAGAGAAGGGAGTAAGTGTAGATATGACAGGCAACTGCTAATTGTATAATAAGATTTACTTCAAGATTTTTATGAAGAAATTTTTAATCACAGAAAATGGCCATCTCCATGGAGTGAGGGCAGGTATTGGGATTAGCTAGATCACAGATATGGTAATGAAGGCCCAAGCTTCTTTTTAATAGTAGAGAGGTACAGAGGTCATGTCCCCAGTCTCAGGCTGAGATATTTTATATGTACTATCTTGTTTTGCTCACTCACTTTTAGTTATTCCTATAAGCTCCTGACCCTAGAAGTTAGATACCTGGCTAGTCTTTGCAACTTCCATCTTAGTCACATTGGACTGGATGGAGGACAGGGGGAATTTTGCCATAGAGTTCATTGTTTAAAGGAGAGTTTTTAACCAGGGGTTCATGGACCCTCAAAGATGGGTAGATTTCAGGAGATCCCATGAATTTGGATGGAAAACTTTCCATCTTTATTTTCACTTACCTCTAACTAAAATTTAACTCCCATAAATTATGTATTTAAGAAAAAACACCAATTATTTTGAAAAGAAGACCATAGGTTTAATCAGATTGCCAAAGGAGTCCATGACACAAAAAGGTTAAAAATCTCTGGTTTAAAGTAAATTGCAAAGTAATTGCCCCATGAACATGCATAGGAAATAGAAGACTGTCCCCTATTCCCACTTCCAATTTCATCCATTGCCCACTGAGATAGGGGGACCTGGATTATTCATGAGCTGTCCCTGAGTTATTAAAATAATAAGGGTATGCAGCCTCAGTCTATTTGCCACAGAAGAGATTTTTTTCCTGTAGGAATATGAACCCCTCTCTGACTTATTCTGTGACAAAGTTTGATTAACTCTGAGTTTTTTGTTCTTTATGAAATTCCTTTTCAAAAAATCCCAAAGAAGCCATAGAAAAAATAGAATCACATCACATAAAAGAAGGGAAGCAAGAGCCCAGCCCAGTTACCTGCACAAAACTTGCTTTTCCTGGGGCTATACAGCCTAAGTAACACCTCAGCAAACATCTGGCCTGCTTTTCAGATATACCACAGAACCCAACAGGGCTCTGGTTTCAGAACACTTCAATAATCATATTCCAAGCAATGCCCCCCCCAATTAAACTTAGACAATTTTAATAGTTTTTTAAAAGTCCTGTTCCCCAAATAATTGGTAAATTATAATACTATTTATGTAGCTTTTCTCCCAGATGTAGACTGGGAACGCACCTTCCCTGTTTTGCTGCTGCTGAAACTGTTAACACAAGATGACTCCTTCATTCTGTTCTGGACTTTGCCCTGGCTGGAGCCCTCTTACCTCTAGCTTGTTTCACTTTGTACATAGATACCAAGGCCTCCTACTTATCTTCTTGATCAAGGACCTCTGATGCCAACAGAGCACAGGGTCTGGCAGGTCCTACCCAACTGAGAAGGCTTCCAAATTAAAGAGTGGGGGTGGATGTGCCACTGAGGACAGGGAGGCTCATCACTGCAAGGTTGGCCTCTCAGTGATGAAATCTTGTTTGGCCTTGGCAACCCATAAATACTGTTTCCTGTGGCATGGATAGATGGTGATCTGCCCTGTCCTGATGAAATAATGGTTCTTCTGAAGTCAAAGTGAGTAAATGACTGTTATGACAAAGATACTGAGGGAGAAGCCCTTCTCTTTGCTTGGGGCACATACCTCATGGGCATGTTTGGAAAATGCTTCAGCACTGGTCATCATCCCAGCAGTCTTCTCTTCTAGTTCACCCAGCCTCTGTCCTCTTTCGTCGAGAGCAATCCGGGCCCGAGTCAATTCTCCCATCACCCCTCCGGCAGCAACTTTGACACCTTCGATTCCACCTGACCCAGGAATGTGCTGGGCAAGGCTTTTAGATGCTTTTCCTGCTGAAGCTTCCCCAACTAGGAATTAAAATCACAACTATGTAGGAAACACTGCCATCACTTTAAATAACAAGCCCATTCCCACAGCAAACTAGATTGTGAAATTCTGTTCTCTTAAAACTTAAGAGAAATTGAGGGGATACAAACAAATCATCATCATCGTTAGTATCACAGCTGGTATTTATGCTGTTTTTAAGGTTTACAAAGCACTTTACATTATCTCATGTGATCCTCACAGTATGTGAAATAGCTACTTCAGCTGTTATCCCCATTTTGCAGATGAGGAAACTGAGGCTTACAGTGGGTCTATTATTGATTTTTTTTCCCTAACTAGGGCAACATGGTGATAACTCTTTCGTGTAGCAGCTTCTATGGAACTAGACCAACCTACAGTTGGAGGATTCTGTATAATGTTCCCCGTCTCCTAGAAATTTCAGTTTCTCCTTGTTCTCTTTCTAGTGTTGTCTCTTTCAGTGACAGATTTTTAAAATCAGCTATTCTGTACTGTTCTGTCACTGAGAGCTCTGGGTAAAGCAATGGTGGTCAATACCACATAAATACAATACCTCATTTTCAGATTTTAAGAATGTGTTCATTATAAAATGCTCCATCCAGCTAGATGTCCCAGTACATAGGGTGCTAGCCCTTGGAGTCAGTAAGACCTGAGTTCATATGTGACCTCAGACACTTACTGGCTGTGTGTCCCTGGGCAAGTCACTTAACCTCTATTTGCCTCAGGTACCTCAGTGGGGATAATAATAGCATCTACCCCTCAAATGAGACAGTAATTGTAAAGAGTTTAGCACAGTGCTACCTAAATGTTAGTTATAATTATTAGCTATTATTATTGTCATAATTTCAAGTTTACTGGTTTTCTTCTTATTTGTGTAAATTATAGGAAGTGGTTGTAATATTTATTGCATATTTAAATTTTCTGAAGAGAGTTCATTTACTCAAGATCCAAAAGGCATTTGTACCAGTGAGTATGGAGACAAGCAACCAAGATTTAGGAGAGAAGTCCAAACCTACTCTAGAACTTGCATTTTTAAGAAATAACCCTCCACTAAAAGAGCTCCCTCATATTGCATGTTGCAGGAGGAATTTACTTACATAACTCTTCCCTGTCGAATGTTTGTCCACTTCCACCAAATAGTCCCTTGAGGAAGCCTCTATTCTGAGCTTCCGGTGTTTCTACTGGAGTAAACAGTTCTCCTAGCATGTCCTATACCAGATTCCAAGGAAAAAACATGTCAGTTGTTAACAAATACAAAAGTAACACTCGCTGAGACCAGTGTCAGGTTGGCTGTTAGTGCCCCTCTGCCCACAGGGCATAGCCGAGCACCTGGGAGGGGAGGCAGCTTGGCCACCTCCATGGCTTCACATACCCCTCATTTCTTCTATTGTCCTTCTGTTGACCATTTCTTCTCTGCAGATTTTCCCCCCTTCTTCCTGTTCATCACTGATGTCCCACAAAACCCAATGCGACAAACTCTGCTCTTTTCTTCTATGATCACTTATTTGAGGAGCAAATCTACTCATCTCATTTTTACTCGTAAGCGGCAGATTCCTAAATCTGCATGTCTAATCCTGATACCAGAGTGGTTTGCCATTTCCTTCTTCAGCTCATTTTACAGATGAGGAAGCTGAGGCAAACAGGATTAAGTGACTTGCTCAGTCACCCAAATTGTGTCTGTGTCCAGATTTGAACTCAGCTCTCAGTTCCCAGGTCTTAGAACCTTGTCATTATTTTCAGCTTTCTACTTCTCTTCATTTCTTAAGTCCAATCGTCAACAGCTCTTGCTGATTCTTTCTCTTGAAAAGAAGAAAAGGAAACTGTGGCATGTCTTTTCCATTTCCACTATCTAAATCTGATCCACTACTGTAATAACTTACTGGCCCCCATCCTAGTCTCATGTCTCCTCCCCTGACCTGTCCCCCCAAATCTTTCACTCACCTGTCCAATTGATCTTCTGAACCTGCAAGTCTGACCATTTCCATCCCTCCCCCAATCAACTCCAGTGACTCCCTGTAATCTCCAGAAACAAACGTAAACTCTTCTAGCTTTCCAGTCTTCTGTATTCACCTCCCTTCCCCTCTTCTGCCCCTAACACTCATACTCAGTTGTTCTTGTGACATTTGCCTCCTCGTTCCTTCTGTAAGATACTCCTCTGTCAACTCTGAGAATTTTCTAGACTATCTATCCCCATGCCTAGAACTCTCTCCTTCACTTTTGCTTCCTGACTTCCCTGGATTAATTCAGAGCTTAACTAAAGTTCTTCAGTCTAAAAAGACACCTTTCATCATCCTACTTAATGCTAGTGCCTTCCCTTTATTGATTACCTCCAATTTGTCCCATACAGCAGTTTGCATGCTGTCTCCCATGACCTAATGGAGGAGATCCTTGACTTTTTTTTAAGTCTCTCCAGCACTTAACACAGAGCCTGGCACACGGTAAGTACCTAATAAGTCTTTGACCTTATGCTCTATAGGAAAGGACTGGACTATCAACATTTGCTGTGTAATCTGTTGGTTTATCTTGCAGAGGAAACAGCGATCAGTAGCCTTGGCCACTGGGTAGCATTATGAACATTTAGACACTTAGACATGAAGAAAGTGTCTTTTTGTTAGGTTAACTTTACACATGAAACATGGAAACAAATAGTATTTATGAAGTAAAACACTGACCCCAATAACTGCATCCTTACTCCAAAGTACAAAGAAGCATGTAACCCCATCAAGACTGCTTTTCTCTTCCCCATCCCAGAGCTGCTCCTAGCCTCCCTCCTAGGCTTCCTCTTTTCCATCCTCCCCCCCATTCCTACAGTCTCCTCACCACACTTCCTGTTTCAGACCTTTCTTAAACTCTTGTCCCCATTCTCCCTTAATTGTACTGTGTCCCCTTCTTTCCTGTCCTGTTAGTCTCATAAATTCAACGAACATTAAATTACGGTCTACTCCCAAGCTGTTCTTCAGTATAAAAACTCATCTCTTGAATATAAAATCTCTCTGTAATACTATATAGTTGCAAAATTTGGAACAGGACAACCTCCAAAGGATCAAAGGTGGGGGTGATGTAAAGGAAAACAGAGAGGATGTAATGGGTACAAATAGCTGAAGCATACTGCCAGTGATAATCTGTGGCCAAAAAATGGCCCAAGGAATATAATGGAGGGGATGTATAATGTGGAAAGGCAGTGGGCCAATCAAGAGTTGAAGAGTGAACAGATGAATCCATAGCAAAGTAGCTGAACCCACCAAACACACAAAGATGGGACTGTTACACTGGCTCTGGGGCTGAACCAGCTGTCCTCTATTGGGTAGGTAAAATGATTTTATGATTACTGTGTTTGTCATATTCATATAATTAGCTTGGTCTGTGAGGAAACTCTCCTAACCCTCCTTGAATAGTTGGGGCCAGCAGCTGGAGATTACTCAGCTGACTTCCTGAGGTTATACCAATCAGGATCTGAGTGGCAAGGACTATGTCAATAAATGGTTAAGGACATTTGAAAAGGCCCCTGGAGAATGTGAGAATGTATTCCTTTTTTAAAAAAAAATATCAAACAAACCTCAAAAATATCCCCACCTTTCAGAATGTGTAAACAAAGAAAAGGGATCTAAAGAAACAGAAAGATCTCTTGACAAGTGGCAGGAGGTGGAAGGACACAAGAAAGTGACATGAAGGAGAAAGGGAATAAGGGCCAGTAAGAAAGTAATAGACAGTACAAAGGGAAAGGGAATTAGCTCTTGGGTCAGAAGACCTGGGTTCAAATCCTGCTTAGATGCTTATTACTTTTGTGACCTTGAGCAAATCACTTGATGACCTCTCTGGGCCTCAGTTTCCTTATCTGTAAAGTGTGGTATTCCAGGTGGCCTGCAGGTCTCTTATAGCTTTAAATCTATGATCTTACCATCTCTTCCCACAGAGAATGCTGGATCCTCCAAGGAGGAAGCATTTGCTTGTGTTCCAGTGAATGAAAATATGGATTCAGGGGATCACAGCTATTTTTCTACCTCATAACAATAATAAAAAAATCTACTGTCTCCTAGTATATGATTGTCTCCCGAGTCTCCTAAGGCTTCTTAAACCAGGTGACTACTACCCCATTTCTGGTGCTTCATGTGGGCACAAGTAAGACTCTGTGAGTACAAGATGGAGGAGGTATGGCTAGACAACTTGTCTGAAAAGCAACTGTGAGTTTGAATGGGTTGCAAACTTACTATGAGTCACCAGCGTAACACAGCAGCCAAAAAACCTGATGTGATTAAACTGCATTAATAGAGATAATGTCCAAGACTCAGGAAGTAGTCTTGTGCTATGCTGCATTCGTGGCTGAACCACATCAGAGGTCTTGTGTCCAGTTTTCTGTGCCACATTTTAGGAAGCTAATACATAAGAGTGTATCTGAGACCCTAAGCATCATGCCATAAGAAAACCAACTATAGTACTCTACGACGAAATAACAGACTTCAAGGATTTGAAGAGCCATCCCACAAAAGGGAGATATTTGACTTGCTCTGCTTAGCCCCGGGGAAGAGAGGGTGGAAAATGAAGAACTGTGGGTAGAAGGTTGCAAAGGTATAAATCTAGGCTTGATGTGGGGAAGAAAATCCCTGCCAATATGTGCTAATGGAAGTAGAAGGAGTCTCTGGAGGCAGCAGGTTCCCTCCCACTGGGGGTCTGCAAGTTATGACCACTTCATGGGAATATTGTAGAGAAATTCTGGTTCAGGTTTTGTTTGGATTAGATGGTTTCTGAGATCCCTTCCAGGTTCTGTGATTCTCAGATGGCCTGTGTGAGGCCAAGGCCTCTAGGAAGCCAGTCAGAACTTAGCTTTACAGGAAGCTGCCAGTTGGGGTGGCTTCTTTGTGCAGGCCTGATCTTCAAACCAGATTGACCGAAAGGTGGCTGGCTGTTCCTCCAAATAGGTCAAAGTCCCAAGTGTCTGTGCAAAAAGACCATCTAAGCACTGTCTGTGAGACCATGTGCCTGCATATGACAATACCTACTTAACAATGTCATAGGAGCAGTTTCCTTATATTGCTAAAGACTTTTCAGTATCACATGAGAAGTCTATGACTTTTGAGTGCCAGGTGTGCAGGATCTTGGTTACACGTCTTGTTTTGAACTTCTACTAAATGCTTTTGGGATCTGAAGTCTAGCCTGTTCACAATTCTACGAAGTTCCATAGTTTTCTATATCACACAGGATAACCCAAAGCAATCACACTAGATCACTTTTACCTCATCAGCTTTATCCTTTTCCTAATCAATCAATGAATAAACAGTTATTAAGCACCTACTATATGCCCGGCACTATACCCAAGCTTAGATGAATAAGCATTCCTTGCTCTCTTGGCAGAGTACGTTCACTGCCATGGCTGAAACAAATCCTGCAGATTCTTTTCACTCATCTAGTACATACTGGTTGAGTCTTTGAAGTAGAGGGTCTTCTACATTATAATTTATTTTGTTCTCTATCTCCAGAACTATATCAGAAGTATTCAGAGTAATTCTGCCAAGCATTTATTAAAAAAGAAAACAATTCTACACAAAGTAAGCCACTGATTTGTCTGATACAGAGGATATAATAACTTTAGGCTTCTCCCATTTTGCACTGGCTGCTTCATGGTTCCAAAAATATTTTAAATATAACCAATACTCAATTTAATATGACCTGATAATTTTGTAAATTAAATCAACCTTGGGATGTTACACAGTGTTATGCTTATGAATTCCATCTATGTTCTGTTTTGAATTGCATAACTTAGAAGTTTTCATTGCATCTGATATCTGTCCTGGAATGTTGGCAATATCCTTTGGCTAAAATCTTTAGTGTTCAAAAGAAAAAGTACTTGCCCATCATAATTTAACTCTCTTTCAAGGATTCCCCTGGAGAGGCTTTGTAAAATTGGGAGGGAGAAAGGGTTTTATTAAATATGAGGAGAAAACCAATGCCCCTTTGAGTCAGATGGAGAGCCAGTTTATCTTGTCACCACTAAAATGATTTGAAAAGGTATCAGACATATGCTTCAGAGTTCACATGCCCTACCTGTAGATTGTCGCACATTTCTTGACTGTAAGTTAACCGCTGTATTTCAGTGGGAGAGACGAGATACAATGCTTGCCCTTCATTGGTAAAACAAAATGTCCGTGCTATCCTCATGTCTGTTAGAGGCAGATAATTAACATCCAACATGGGGCGGAGACTAGGTAGGCTGAATGAAGAAAGAACATTCATGCGTCATACTACAGTAGGGAGAAGTTTTTATTTACTCTGTAAAAGTAACAGCAACTGTCCAGGCAAACAATTATCACAGAAGAATGAGTTTCCCATATCTCTAGTTTAAGTAAATGTTGGTAGTACTAAGCTCAATTTCCATATAAAGTCACATAAAGGAATGTATTGTACTCCCCCAATGTTTGGAGAGAGAACAACTCTATCTGCAAGCTACGTCCCTGATTTTTCTCTCCTCTGAGGGTGTAGATTCAGGGCCCTCACTTTTATAGCACAGGCTTCTACATTGGTGATGAGAGCTTTATTGCTGTGTAGAGACATTTGGCAACATCACCACTAGATGGCAGAAACACTTCAGTCATGATGTGGTTGCTTCCCCCTGGCTGGGTCCTGGTATACAAATTCTTGTTTTCTAGGCAAAACTTCTCAGGCTTACAATTCAGTCTCGGTATGAAATGATGGGAAAGTATACATGGCACTAGATGATGGAGGTCCTTGCTCTCTTCTCAGTAAATTGAACTATCTATTCATTAATCTCCCATATATTTCCTTCTATGCACAATCACCTTTGCAGGACAGTTTCCTTTTTCTAACCAAAGTGATGATTGTTTTTTTTTTTTTGCAGAGACTTGTGATTTCATTGGTATGGGTTATTGCCTGGTATGGAAACTCCCTCTTATGAAGAAAGGCAACTTGTCTGTAACACAGAGCTCTGATGGGGGCATAGACAGACTTGGCCATGGCTAGGATGTGTCATAGGCAAGAACTGAAACCAAGACTCTTTACTATGACTCGTATGCTGTGCTACTGCATCACTAAAACAAATGCCTGACCTGTGATTTTAAAATTTGTAAACTAATATATCAGAAATTTTATAGTCAAATGAGGGAAATCTTTCAAAGGAGTCATCCTGGAAGGCTCCAAGGATGCTCAAAACATTCCTGAGCCCTCTCTTTTGGAACTGTCCTCAGAGCCATCTAATGCATCCCACAAGGAAAGCAGTTTTTTAATTTATGTGCATATATCAAAGACTGTAATGATGATTAATTTCCAAGATTTAGAATCATCTTTCTCATTTTAAGTGTTGATGATAATTTGCATTTTTATTATGTCACAGAAACCACAAATCCCAGGAGTCTAGTTGGAAGAGAAAACTATGAATATGAAGAAGGAATGCTAGTTTGAGAATAAGGCCCAACTAAATTAAGCTGGAACTTAAGGTCTTTCTAGGAGGGAGTTACATAGATCACAGTAGCCTGAGAACTGAGTGAATAGCCACATATACTTTTATACAGAAACTCAATTACAATAATTATTTTCACACGCATACAGATACACACACACACACACACACACACACAAAGATATGCACCTGGGCCTAAGCACTTCACACAGAAACATGCAGACAATAGTATACATATCTATATCTATATATATACATATACACATATAGTATACATACATATATATATATATATATATCCTAAAAGGATAATATTATCAATTAATCAGGGGTAAAAAAAAACAGCTAAAATCATTATTTGGTATTGTTTGCCCTAAAGAGATACCAGATATCAGATTTTGTTGACCTTATGAATAGTCAAATGATCAGAATAAGTATTTTGATAAAGACACATAGATGAAGACCTACTGTTAGTCATATATGGACAGACAAAACACTGTCATTCTCTCCTTAAATGAGGCAGAGGGATTAGATGACCCTAATGTGTTTCCCGGCTTTGACAGCCTATAAGATTCATAGCAACACATTCATATGAACACATATACAGTCTAAGAATCCACACTCACAGATATATACAAAATGTGGACATTAATCACTAAACCATCCTTCTGAACTGCAAGGCTATCTTACTGGGCCCTACCTATAAGACTTTTAATGTTCTCAGGTATTAGCTCCCAATGGGATCTGCTGGTATGTACTCAAGCTCTAGGATCAATCCAGGAGGCTGGGCTACTGGGAGTGCAAAGCAAGAGAGCACTGGGGAGGACTCTAAGTAGTGGCTGATGTCCATCTCCTTTCCAAATTGGGCTTTAGGGTCTATGTTCGGGGCACCCTGTAGTATGTGGCAGCCCTCAGTCACTGTTTTTGGAACTTCAGCTTTCCCTTTCCCAGTATATTGGTATGGATAATGGGTCAGGGGAAGAGTAAGTAAGTAAGTTATTTTATTCGATACATTTAAAAAGCATGATTTTTAGAAGGGGTCCATAAGCTTCATCAGTCTGCCCAAGCGGCTCATGATACAACAAAGGTGAGGGAAGATACCTTGAGCCAGAAGGAGAAGGAAAGGTTTTGTGCAGGAAGTAGTACCCGGATTGATTCTCCTGGGCAGCTGAAGGTCATTAGAAGTGGATAGCTGAAGGAGGGTATACAGGCATGGGAGACAGAGCAAACAAACAGGAGGGGAGCTGGGATGTTGGATTCTGGGAACAGAATGTAGTCAGTTTGGCTAAAATGGAGTGTGAGGAAAAGGGGACTAGATGGTAGCCAGGCTGAGGAGCCCAGAAGTAGTCATCAGGGTCTGGTAAACAATATTGTTAAACATCGTTGAACATAATCACAGCTATATTTCAGGAAGATTATTTTGGTAGCTGTGTCCTCCACATCTTTATTATTTTGCTCAGGTCTGGGCACCACAGTTTAAGGATACTGAGAAATTAGACAGTGTCCAGAGGAAGGTAACTAGGATGGGGAAGGGCCTTGAGTCCATGCCATATGAGGACCAGATGAAAGAATTGGGGAGAGGGGGAGGGCATGAAAGTTCCTTCATGATTTGAAGGGCTGAAGGGGAAGTAGACTTATTCGGGTTGGCCCTGGCACAGAACCAGGAGTAATAGAAGTAGCAAAGAGGCAAATTAAGGTCTGATGTCAGGAAATATTCCCTAACACTTAGATCTATCCGAGGTAGAATGGTCTGCCTCGGGAGGCTGTGGCTTCTCTTTCGTTGGAAGTCTTCAAGCAGAGATGGACAGACACTGGTTATCACTGTGGCAGTGGGGATTTTCTTTCAGGTATAGGTTGACTTCTACATGACTGCTGAGGTTCTTTCCAACACTGACAACGCTATGATTTCATAAAGAAGGTAAATGGAGAGAAGACAGGAAATGGGAAGAGTGCTGCAACTGTGCAGGTGAGAAGTAATGTGGGATGGAATGAGGGCAGTGGCTACATGAGTGGACAGGAGGGGGCAGATCTAGAAAAGACAAGGGAGAGAATCAATATGAATTAATGATTATTTAGATGGGAAGGGTGGGTGATTAAGATTGTTAGAAGGATGGTAACATATCCGACAGAAATGGGTAAGTCTGGAAGAGGGTCAGTTTAGAGGGTAAGACAACGAGTTCCATTTTAGATATTACAAGTTTGAGAACGTTTATGGGACCTCTAGGTGGAGTTATCCAGCAGGTAGTTTGGTGATAAAGGGCTAATATTCAGGGGAGAGGTTAGGGCTGGATGTATAGATTTGTGAGATGATGATAACAACCTCATGGAATATGACTAGATCGCAATGCGAGTATAGAGACAGAAAAGAAGACAAGCAAAGAAAGACTCTTGGGGGACATTCATACTCGGAGGTAGGAGGTGGATGTGGAGAAGACTGACAGGAAGAGAACCAGGAATATACAGTTACAGAAGCTAGGGAAGACAAAACTATTCCAAAGGAAAGCACCAAAAGTTGAAGAGAAATCAATTAGAATAAAGAATCCAAAACGATTATTGGACTTAAGAGAAATGAGAAGATGTAGAAAGAAATGAAAGAATCCGACAGTGAAAAGCAGAGCTATGGGAAGCTAGACTGGGAGAGGGCAAGGTGAAAGGAAGGCATTTCAGTTTTTAATCTGAGAACTTCTGTAGCGAGTGGAGGAGTGAGAGGGTAAGGAGAGATCGAAGATGAGAGAGGTGGGGTGAAGGATCAAGGTTCCAAGCTTTGGTGAAGGATGGGAGCAAGAGCACAAGTACAAGGATGGGTCTCAGCAAGGAGGAGGGTCTCTCCTCCCTTAGGAACTGGAGAGATGGCAGAGAATGGGTACAATGTGGATGAAGAGTGTCCTAGAGGGAACTGGAGAAAGGGAGATCTCAAAGAGAGCTTCAGTATTCTCAGGAAGGAAGGAGATGAAGTTCTGCAGTCAGAAGTTGTAGGAGGGTTTGATGTAAGAAAATGTAGAATAACTATTGCAGGGAATGTGCTAATTAGACAAGCAGATAAGAATAAAAGGATTGCTTGGCTGTGGAACATAAATCTGTAGTGGCTTCAGGAGGCAAGAGCTGGTTTCCATCAGCACTCTAGTAGAAGCAGAGAAGGCAGGTGGTGGGCACAGCATGGGCTGGGGTAGGGATGGGGCTGAATATGCTCCAGTTTCACATGCTTATGTTACTTACAACAGGTTCCCACCTGTTGTCATTTGTTTTTTTTCCTAGATGTTTGGTGACACAGAGCAGAATATTATACTGCCTCAGATACATAACATTATATAGATATATGTATCTGTTTTTATCCATCAGATAGGTGATAATATATGGCTTAGTAGGCAGGAGAAATGGTCATAGAAGCTTAAAGTTGGGTTAGAAAGAATGAACTAGGTGGCTGACAAGGATGGAGGTGTAAGTAGAGTCACTGAATAGGCAGCAAAGTGAACTCATGATATAGCCTTCACATCAAGGGGTGCTGAAAAAGTGTTATTTCAAGCAACGCTGCACATGAGATGCCACCTGAACAAGGTAGTGTTTAAATGAATGAAAACGATCAGCTATCCAATTCCGTTTCATCAGCAGTAAATAAAAGGGTACAATGGTTCAATCTGACAGGCTCAGTGGGGTGAAAAATGTTTATCAAATGCTTATGTGATATGACTTCTAAGTTAACAAATTCATCGTTGAGGTGACCTTGGAGGCCCTGAGGAATATAAAGAAAATATAGTTTTTCAAAAACAGGAAAAAATTATTTTTTAAATAAAAAGATTGATTTCTTACAGAAAGACAAGAAATTGTGCCTAGAGAGAAAGAAAGGTTCCTTGAAAGAGCTTTTCTTTCTAGAATGACAAGTCTTCCTTTTGCCTTTGAATATTCTCTTTATCTCTATTTTCTCTCTTTTCCTTGGTTGAAACTGTTTTTCTTTTTCAAGAAATGAATTGTCATGATTCCCAAATAGTAACAAAGAAAGTGGGTACCTCATTATCATGATGTGGCCATTGGCGCAAAAGCAGGCCAGACAGGCACTGTTACACATGACCACCACAGCCGCTTGCAATATGAAGGATGTCTCTGTGATGTTATGAACATAAAGGCAAGTCTGGGAAGGCAATGAGAATACTTTGGCTTGTTTTTCTGAGCAGACAACTGCGTACTGATGATCTCCCATTTCCTGGGAAGTTGATGGGGAATTCATGACCAGCTTCCTTTTTCTTCCTTTTTCATTATCGTCCATACTGTTCGGGTCCCGCCAAACTTCATATGGGGGATGCATTAATCCCCCCAGACGGTCCATACAGGAGAATGTTAGAACAGCTCCTTTTAGCGTCAGTAATGTACCTGTTAAAAACAATTTCATTTTATCAGTAACTGGAAATCTTTCTAAAACAGCTGGTGTGAATGTGAACGATCTTTATCACGACAGCAATTATCTAAAGTCTAGCAGCATCACAGAGTCACAAAGAAGATCAGCAGATTTGCTGAGCTGCCGTTGCTGGAAGGAACCTTAGATGCCATCTGTAACATTCTTATTTTATAGATAAATAGGGCAGTGAAGTGACTTGCCCAGGGCCATGCAGCCAACTGGTGCAGATGCAGGGCTAGAACTCAAGTGTCCAGACTTTCAGTCCAAGGCTTTTTCATCATATCATGGTGCCTCCTTTAAAATGACATGTATTTTCTTTCTTTTTAACTAGTGTTAAGGAGTTGGCTAACTGAAATAATGTTAAGGAGTTTTTTACAGAAATAATTTAAATAAAAAACAAAGTTACCAGATGATCTGAATCCATTACAATGGCACACAAGTTGCTAGAAGATGCATTTCCTCCCTTTGAAATCAAAGGCAAATTCTTTTTACCAAGTTGACAATGGGCTATTTTAAACATGATCCATTCCTAAGACCTAGGATTTACCGTGGTGATTTTTAATTAATTCTGGAAAAAAAGATCACCTCTATTCTTCAGTCCTTAAAATAGCCTTACACTTCTTTATACAGAAAAGGCGGTTACTTACCTGGGCTTGCCGAGGTTGTACATCCATGCCACACCATCACCTAGGGGAGCTTTTTGCCAGCCCTGGAGGACCCGAAACTACAAAGCTTAGGAGGCTGCTTGTGCTAGAGTGGCCTTTAGAACTTTCCAGACTCGCCCCTAAGGGGTGCCCTAGCAGCCCCTTCTCTCCTCTGTCCCTCAGTTCCTTGAGGTCTGTTGGAGAGACAGTAAGAGTGTTAACCCAGGCTCATGGTCCTCCAAGAGTGTGAGTGAGCAGAGACTTGGAGAGAAGGGTCACGGATGATATGAAACCAACTACAGCAAACCTCTTTAAACTGGTATTTGGGGGATCCAGCTGCAATGAACAAGTTCGCATATGATGTAATTATTTCAGTTGAGGCTTAGGTCTGCACCAAGAAGTCTTAATTGTAAATGGCATTACCTATTTGTTGGTAATCAAAGGTGAAGAGTTTCATGTGTGCCCACAGTATGAAGGTGGGGGCAGGGGGAAGACGGGTGGAATTCTAAATCGCATATAGGATGATCAAAATAGCAAATTAGATGATCATGAAAAAGAAAAAAGGCGTCAAGAGTTCCACCCACGTCTTCCTCTGCTGACACTTGTTCTAAGGTGTTTAGACTCAGCTACAGACACCAAAGCTTCAGTCTTAAGGTGGGTTGTGTTTCCATGCTCAAAAAAAGAAACTCTTAGAAAGCTCTGAGGAACACTGGAGTTAGAATGCAGTTACTATGCTTCATCCTCCGTCCAGTAATGCCACCCATCTAAGTGAAGCGGTCCAGATTGCTTCACGTGGGGCATGTAAACACATGCTAGCACCCTAAGCCACTGAGAGCAAGAAGCAAACGCCAAAAAGAAAAAAAAAGGAGAAATCCTTACATCTTGGTGATAACCTAGTTCACCAGATTCTCACCAGCTGCAGTCATTCACCAAGAAGCTATTCCTGATATCACCTTCTGACAATGTTCTGTTAGGTTAAGGTTAAGGTTAATGTTAAGGTTCATCCCCGCCTACTGAGGATTTCAGGTGTTTCAGCATTGAAGTCTATCATTAACACTCCATACATCCACTCACTTCCAACCTTCTCCTTTTATTCTCAGGTAACAGATGGCCTCGCATTTCAGAATTTCACTGTGGTACAAGCTAAAATCCAAGGTCTCTGTTGTAATGCTTAGCAATTAATCGTACATTGACCATTCAACAATCCCCATCAATCACCAAAAATTTATTAAGTGCCCGGTAAACGTGAAGCTCTGTGCTAGGCTCTGGCAATACCAAGAAAGAAACAATCACCAGGAGCTTACGCTCAGTTGGGAAATACAACAGTACATATGTAAATATATGTAAAATAAATATTTAAGGGAATAAATGCAAAATAAATATTAAGCAGTTAAATATGAGGGGTTTAGAGAGGAGAGGCACCATCCACTAGGAAGTCAGGAAAAATTTTATGCAGAAGATAAGCTTTCCAGGTAACAGGGATGGCTAACAGGAGGCATAGAGAGGGGATATGTGGTACCTTGTGTAAGGAGAAGAATGTGGCTGGAAAACAGACTGGTGCCAGGTTGTGAGGAACGACACAAGAGCTAAGGAGAGAAGTTTGATTTGTACTCCAGCTGCAGTAAGGGAGCCTCTGGCATTTATGGAGGAGAGAGACCTATTTGAATCTGGGCCAAAGAAAAGTCGCTTGGGCAGTTATGTGGAGGATGGATGAGGGGGAGAGTGTTTATTAAAGCCATTGCTATAATCTAGGCAAGAGGGATTCAACCAAGAAGAAAAAGAAATCAGATGCAAGAGCACATAGGATCACAGAAGGGACCTTTCTGGCCATTGAGTTCAATCTCTCATTTCACTGATGAGAAAACTAAGGCTGAGAAATTAAGTGATCATCCAGGTTTATATCACTAATACATCAGGCCTTCCTATCTCAAAGCATCCTACCCACTGTGCTATAGATATTATACAGATAGAAATCACACTGACAACTTACTGCAAATATAGTGTGAAGGAATTTAATTAATCAAGCCCTTCCTCAGAATGCTACACTGTGAAGAATGGCACCAGACTGTGGAGTTCCTTGAAATCTAGCCAAGGGGCTTCAGTCAATAGGCAGCAGGGAACCCTTGAAGATGTTTGATTAACGTCATCAGATCTATGTTCATAAAGAGCTAAGTGGTTCAGTGGATTAAGTGATGGGTCTGGACTCCGGAAGATCTGAATTCAAATCTAGCCTCAGATACTTACTAGCTGTTTGACTCTGGACAAGTAATTTCAGTTCTGTCTGCCTCTATTTCCTCCGCTGTAAAGTAGGGACAATAATACCACCCACCTCACAGGGTGGTTATGATGGTAAAGTGTCTGGCACATGGGTGCTTAATAAAGGTTTATGTCCTTCTTTCTTTCCTCCCTTCCTCTGTTCCTCCCAGGTGTTAATGCATTTTGGTGTAGAAATTATAATAACAGATTTGAAAGAAAGAAGAGATGGAGATATTAGAAATGACTTTTAATTCACATCCAATTTTGAGGAAGAATACCATTTTTCCTCAGCAGATTTTTTTCCTTTGGTAGATGATGATTTGAAGAATTTGAATTCTGTAACCTCTGAACATTTGGTAAGAATTACTGAAGTATGCACTGTGTTTAATATTTAACACTAGTGCTTTAAAATGCAATTCTAATCTCATAGAGTCCAACCCCATGTACTGCTGAATGGAGCTGGAGGATGTCACATCACTGTGCCAACTGTCGTTACTGTTCGGTTTCAGTTGTATCTGACTGTATATTACTCCCCGTGGGATCTTCTTGGCAAAGACACTGAAGAGGTTTGCCATTTCCTTCTCTAGCCCATTTTATAGATGAGGAAACTGAGTCAAACAGGGTTAAGTGACTTGCCCAGGGTCACCCAGCTAGTAAAAGTGAGGCCAGATAGAAGGAAGATGAGTCTTCCTGAGTCCAGGCCCAGTGCTCTATCCACTGCACCACCTAGCTGCTCCACCATGCTGACTGGGTGTATCCTAAGGTCATGTTCGATTTCAATTCAGCAAGGCAATCCTTTTCTTCCTCTGAAATTGATTTCCTATCTGACTCCCCTTACAAGCCACTTCAAATCCTTTATTTTGTCTTCCACATCCCTTCTCCCATTCTCTCAGCTGAGGATTCTTTCACTTTAAGGAGAAAACAGACTTTTTGCTACATCCTTCCTTTTCTCCCCTTCCCTTCAGCTCAAAACTCCTCCACATGGTTCCTGACTTTTTCCTTCTTCCTCCAGGCCATTATTATGAGGTGGCTGTTTTCCATGCCAAGACCCTTTACTTTTCCCCTTCATTCCATCAATTTTCTCCAGCAGACTGCCTCCTCTCTCCCTAATCTTCAATCTCTCCCTATCTACTAGTTCCCCAAAGTGTTTAAACATGCCCAAGTCTTTTCCTTCCTAAAAAAGAAAAAACATCCCAAAACCAAAACCAATTTCCACTAGATCCACTCAAGCCATCATCCTTTGTCTTTCCTCCCTTTCTCAGTCAAAATCCTAGAAAGAAACCACCTACCCTTGTTGGTCCTACTTCCTTTACTCTTGTTCCTAAACCTTTTACAATGTGGCTTCTAGTCTCATCACTCAAGTAAAACTCTTCTCTCCAAAGTCATCAATGACTTCTTAATAGCCAGATCTGATGACAGTCTTTTTTAGACTTCATCTTTTTTTGACCTCTCTGCAGTATTTAACACTGCCAATCATGTTTTCCTCCTGGATACTCTCTTTGGATTTTCATGACAGGTCTGTCTCCTGGTTCTCTTCCTACCTATCTGACCAATCCTCTGTCTCCTTTGTTGGTTCATAATCCATATCACACCCTGAACATTGGGTGTCCTTTAAGACAGTGTCCTGGGTCCTCTTCACCTCTTTTTATACACTCCTTTGATGATCATCAGCTTCTATGGGTTTAATAATCTACATATACATGATATATATTGAAGTTCAGTTTCTCCCCTGAGTCCTACATCACAAATTACCTATTGGACATTTCAAACTGGATGTCCCAGACATATCTCAGATTCATCATGCTTAAAAATGAACTCTTTATCTTTTCCCATAAACCCACCCCTCTTCCAAACTTCCCTATATTTCTTGAAGGCACCATAATTCTTCCAGTCTCTTTGGTTCATCATCTCAGTATATCCTCATTCTCCCTCTGCCTGCATATCTAGCCACGTCTTCCACTCTCTCATATCTGCCTTACAGAATCCTTCTCTTCCTTCAATATGTACCTCAAGCATGCAGCTCAAAAGAAAAGTGAGACACATATTTAGAGACATCTCCCTTCCAAATGTTGGTATGGATTATTTGTGCTTGACTTGTGGTAGAGCCCTCTCAGTTCATACTGGTCGGATCAATCACAGTGAGACACACTGTACTTTGACAGTAACTTAGTGATGTCATTTTGGTCCTCTTCAAGAATGAAGGATAGCAATCTACCAACCAAACAACCTCAAGCATCCTCTTCTACATGACAACCTGCTTTCCACATGTTCTATCTCTCATAACATATTTACTATGTATATACTTATAGTCTATACGTGTTGCTTCCTCCAATGTAACTTAAGCTCCCTGACAGAAAGAATGTTTTCGTTTTCTTTGTATCCCTGGCACCTAGCATAGTGCCTGGCACATAGGTATTTAATAAAAACTTTTTGATTGATTGATACTTGAATATCAATCCCCCATAGAACATCCCCGCAATGATTTTTCAGGTGGTTTGATGACTACCAGAATGATGGGAAACTCGTTTCCTCCAGAGGCAGCCCCGTCACATTCACATACTCTGTGTTCCGGCCCATCTGGTCTCCTAATTATATTCCCTGTACACAGCATTTCAGCATGGACCTCCACTCCTCTGAACTGGCCCTCAGCCTTGCAGTCATCTCCTCCACCTCTGTCTGCTCAATCCCCTCCTTCAAGGTGTCTCTCCTAATTCTTCTTCTACCTATTAGGGTATCCCCACACACCTAAAATCACATTTATTTTGTGTTTTTAAAATATTTCAGTAACTCTTTCAATATGACTAGTTTCCTTTGTAATTCCACATATTTAAATATTAAACATATTAAAAATATTGTTTTTGAGAAGAGGTCCACAGGTCTCACCAGGTTGCCAAATGGGTTCGTGACACAGTGACATTAAGATCTACTCTCATGGAACCCCACTGCCTTTAGGATCAATGATAAACTCTTTTGGTTGACGTTTAAAATCCCAAATGACCTTTTCAATTGAGTTTTGTGTTACTTGGTCTCCTCCACATTCTACAGGAGGGTCTTCTTGCTATTCTTCACATATAACACTTCATCTCTCACCCCCATACCTTTGAATAGGCTGTGTCCCATGCTTGCACTCCTTCCCCAAATTTGCTGCTTAGAATTTCTCATTTCCTTCAAATCTCAGAATAAACGCTAACTTTTACATGAAGCCTTTTCTGTTCCCTCTTCCCCAAATTACCTTGCATGTATATGTTAGACATGTTACTACCTCACCCCTTCCCTTACTATAGCATATAATCTATTTGAGGGCAAGAACTGTCCTCAGCATCTGGCACAGTACTTACCATATAATAGTTGTTTAATAAAAACTTGTTTGATACTTTTCTTCAGTTGAAGAAAACATCCTACCTTATTATGCGTTTTATGTTTTGTTTTTAAACCACTTGGAGGAAATTGGAAAGGCAAAGTATTTTTTCGAATATTTAATAGCTCTTAGAGTCAGGAAGACCTGAGTTCAAATCTAGTTTCAGATACTTAACACTTACTAACTGGGCAAGTCATTTAACCCTGATTGCCTCACCAAAAAAAAAAAAAAAAAAAGAACCTCAGAGGTAGATTGGAATTCACTCCCCCCCACCATGTCCATCCATTTTTTTCCTAATGATGCCCCCAGTGAAGGGACACCCCTGCCTCCAGAGGGAGCCCATTCCAACTTTTGAAAAGCCTCAATTATTAGGAAGCTTTTGCTAACAGGCCTAAATTGGTCACTGTAACTTTAATTTACTGTTTCTAGTTCTGTTTTCTGAGGCCAAGCAGAACAAGTGGAATCCCTCTTCAGGTGAAAGCCTTTTAATTGCAATCTGGAGAAATTAAAAAACAAAACAAAACCCTATTACAATCTAAAGATACAAACTGTCTGATATTTCTGTGTTAGTTACTGGATTCTGAGAGACATCCCACATCTTACTTACACCAGCACTTTTAGGCGGCATGGCCTATGTAATGAGAAAAGTATTGGTTTTTTCCTTTGATTTCAACCCATAATTTCATCAGAGTAAGGACACACCGGTGTGCCAATCACCGCTCTCTGACTCACAGTGTGGAGGAGCTGCCTGGGGGCACTGAGGAGCTGAAGACACTTGCCTGTGGTCACTTTGCTGCTAAGGGGTCAGAGGCCGAATTGGACAACTTTCTGACACTAAGGCTGGCCCTCTCTTTGCTATGTGACGTTGCCTCTCTATGGTCTTACAAGACAAATAAAATGACTGCCATTTTACATAATGTTTAGTGTCTAAGTGTTGAGCAATTATTTCCCATTAAAATTTAAGCATTTCTACTATAAACAGCAAATGATTTATATTCAAAACCCACAGTTAAATTTTAGAATAGAATTTTATTTTCCAAGTAATCTTTCTTTGCAATATCAGAGAGTATTTTTAGGTTTCAGGAACTTATGCTGGAATATGAAATGACTTCTGGCTGGGCTGTGCGCTGTTACAGTATTTACAGAAGTAAATGATCTTGGAATAATGTGGAAGATGGAAGAGGCACCACAGGACTAGGGACAATTAAATGTGCCGATTTTCAAAATCTAGGGGCTACCATGTGTTGAAGTGGATAAAGCACAGGGCCTGGAGTCAGGAAGACCTGAGTTCAAATTCAGCTTCAGATACTTACTGTGTAATCCTGGGCAAGTCACAGAACCTGTCTGCCTCAGTTTTGTAAACTGTACAATGGGGATAATAATTGCACCTACCTCCCAGCTTTGTTGTGAGATCAAATGAGACCATATTGGTAAAGTGCTTAGCATAGTGTCTGGCACACAGTAAATACTTAATAAATGCTTATTTTCTTCCTTTCTCCTCCCCTCGAGCCTTAACAAAGGGAAGAAGTCCTCTAACTGTAGGCTTGTGAGCCTGACTCTGATTTCTACCAAAATTCTAGAAAAGAAATGGTTTGTGAACATTTAGAAAAAGAAGAGGTGATCACTAAAAGTTAGCATGGTCTACATGTTAGAACAGAGGCAATGGTCCTGGGAGAAGGGTGGCCCATCTTCACCCCTCTGTGAATTAAGAAGGGAAGGTGAACCCAAAAAGGAGAGTGCCATGGAGGCATTGGTGTTGGTGGCCTGAGGGGGACTGTGTAACAAGTCAGCTTAGGATTTTGGAGGACTGCAAGTTAATGTTTAAGGATGCAAGCCACAACAGGAGACTGTGTGTCCTCCTGGTGGGGGCGGGGAGGAGGGCACAGAGGGATGCACTTCTGGAGAAGGGAACCACACCTCATCACACCTTCAATATTTAGCACCTGCGAGAAAAGTTCTATTCATTCTGCACTATTTGCAGATCTAGTCATAGGTATTAGATGTAAGGAAAATTCTTCTCAAAATTAGAGCTGTCCTTTGGGCTAGATAAGTCTTTTCAGGAGACAATCTATTTCTCTTTATAAGAGGTCTTCCAACAGAGGTTGGATGAGCACTTATGGATAATTGTCAGAGGATCCCTGTTTGGGTACAGATGGATCTGGCTGAGCCTTTAGATCTGTTCTAACTGAAAATCAGTGACCATGAGCCTCCCAGCTGTCCTCTCCTTTCCCTTCCCACTGTGACCACATTCCACAGGTTCTCATTGCCACCCACCCTGACCGTTGTCACAGCCTCCTAATAATTCTTCCTGCCTCTCCACTGTCCTTTCGATACATTCTTGGCATCATCTTCCTTTGTAGAGATCTAGGCTATATCATTCTCAATAATGCCAATATCTAATTACAGTTGGCACGCAGCTCTTTAAAGTCTACAAAATACTTTACATGTATTTTCTCATGTCAGCCTCACAGTAGACCTGTGAGATAGACACCACAGGTGCTATGATTCTCATTTTTACAGGAAACCGAGGCTCAGAGAGATTGAATGACTTTCCCACCCAGATAATAAGCATCAGAAATGTGAACCAAACAGAAATTTGCCTGATTCCAAGTTGGTGTTCCATGTGCGTCTGCTAAAGTGTGATTCTTTTCAAGAGTCTTCTGACTGCTGTGTAAAGGTCAAATTCTTTCCCCAGCATTCAAGGCCCTGCAGAATCTAGCACCAGCCTCCTCTTTACTTTTACATTATTCCCATTTACACAGTCTATCCTCTGGCCCACTGGATTACTCAGTTCTCTAAATACACGATTCTCTCTACAACTGTACTTGTCATTCCTGCCTTCCCTGGTTGTTTGTTGAATTTCTACCCATCTTTTAAAGTGCACTCAAATCTTATTTCATGACAATTTCTCAGATCCCCTGTTATAACCACCTTGTCACCCTCAGTCTTCTACTTTGTTTTGCACCTCCCTAACGTACTTAACTGTGTGTGACACTTTTCTGTGTATGTGTGATATTCCCTGACTAGATTATAAACTCCATGAGTCAGGGACCACATCTTAACTGATCATTACATCCTCCCTAGTAACTAGAGAGAGCATGGAGCAAAGCAGATACTTAAGAAATATTTGTTGAACTGAATTTGTTGAAAGTACTTTCTGGGCTGCAAAGTTTGATGACTATCTTTCATAGCCATTGTCATTCATAAAGGCTACTGCAGCTTCTTGCTAGGTATAGTTATTCACCGACTGACATTAACTGGTTCAGAAATGAGAGTCATAGTAGAGAAACAGTGATTCATTTTCTCAAAAAAAAAAAACAAACCAAAGAACTCCAAACCAAACAAACTCAACGACACCTAAAACCCAAACTCAAAACAAAACAAACCCAAACGAGAAACTGATTAGCAAACTATCCTTGGGCTGTCCTAAGCTACACATGCTACTCAACCTCGGTTAACTAAGAGGAAGACCTAGTTCTTTTGTATTTTCATAGTTATCAGTTCCCTTTGAAATCTGAATTAGCTTTGATGCAGTAATCCTAGATAGCTGAATGGCTTTAAGCACTATGATAAAGAACCGACTCTAATTCATACTCCCATAGGCAGAACATTTCATTTTCAGCAACTTCATTTCCCCCCCCTACTGATCAGTTATATTCTTTTAAGTAAAAAATCTTGTTAAATGGTCTCTTTGAGGCCTGTTGGGGATATACAAATGGGGGTAGGGTGAGGAAAAACAGTAGAAAATTTTCAAGTATAAATATTAAAGCCTGCTTGTTAAAAGTAGGAGGGTATCTCCCTTCATTCCTCAACTGAGTATGGGATATTCCATATATTTTCAGATTTTTTCAATGTATTAATCAGTTTTGTTAATTTTTTTCTTTTCCACTTCTTATTTTTTTCTTAAAAAAATCTTTGGCTCTCTGAAAATGCAAAGAAGGAAGGGATACAATAAGCAACCTGGATGATATAAAAACAAAAGCTATCAATAAAATTTATTTTTAAAAATAAGTATGTGGCTGACTTCCTCACCGTTATTCACAGCTCTTCAACTGCTCTTACCAAGCCTTTGGAGGCTTGTATTTTAAGGGGACTGCAACTATGAAAAGCCACAAAAGCCTAATAAGGAAGAATTACATTTTTGGCCATCACAGCTGCTCACAACACTATAAAATGACTTTCTTTTCTCCACTTCCCCCTCATTGCTATTTTAGTAGTAAAATATCTGTGTAAAAAGGAGGCAAATCAGCGGCAAAACATGCTAAAGATTTAACATAGCTTTAAACCAATAAATGGAGACTCATTCATAACCAGACTATTTAGCCCATATTTCTGTTATTAAACAATTTTGTTTGCATCGTAATCTGGTTTTCCAACTTTTCATTCTACCAAAACTACCTCTTCAAAACCAGCAGTGATTTCTTAATTGCCAAATCTAGTGACCTTTCTCCATCCTCATCCTTAGTGACTTCTCTGCAGCCTTTGATAGCGTTCATCATCTTTTCTTCCTGGAGAGAAAACTCCTCTTGAGTTTTCAGTGTGAGTGCTCCCTCTTGGTTCTCCATTTTTCTGTCTAACCTCTCCTCCATTTCCTTTACTGGTTCTTCACCCAGGTCATGCCCAAGGCTCTATTCTGGGCTATCTTCTTCCCCTCTATACTCTCTTACTTGGTGATCCCATCAGGTTCCATGGGTTCAGTCACCCTCTTGATGCAGACGATTCTCAGATCCCCACATCCAGCACAGTTTCTCTCCGGTGCTTGAGTGTTTCCCACCAATACACTGTGATTCTCTTGAGAGCAAGGACTGTTTTTTGCCTAGCACATAGCATGTGTTTGATAAAAACTTGTTGACTCCTCTTTCCCTCCCCCAAATCCTTCCATCTGGACCTTCTGTACAGGGCACCATCATGCTCCCAGGCACTGAGGCTCAAAGCTTGGGATTCACCCTGGACTCCTCACTTTCACTCAGTCAAAGCTACTGCCAAATCTTCTTATTTCTACTTTCATAATACTCTATTTATATCCTCTTTTCTCCACATATATAGCCACAATCGTACTGAGTTCAAATCTTTATTGTATCTTGCCTCAACTATTAAAATAACTTTATAAATGCTCTCTCAGACTCACCTCTTTATCCGATCTAATCCACCTTTTGTTCAGCAGCTAAATTTTCCTAAATGTAACTCTCAAGATGTCACCCTCACCATTGTTCAGTGAACTGCATTGGCTCCCTATTACCTCCAGGATCAAATATAAAGTCTTTGGCATTTAAAAGGTCTCATACTCTGTCCCCTTCCTATCTTTTCAGACACTTTCCTTCCTTCTGTGAATTCTACCATCCAGCAACACTGGCTAACTTGCAGTTCCTTGAAGGTAACACTCAATCTACTATTACTGTGCCTTTGTACCAGGTCTTCTCTGTTCCTGGAATGTTCTTCCTCCTAACCTCCCCCTCTTAGTTTCTCTGATTTTCTTCAAGATTGAGGTCAAATCTTACTTTCTGCAGGAGTCCTTTCCTGTTCCTTCCAGCTCTCAATGCCTTGCCCTCTCAGACTATACCTCCTCTGCCTAGATCTTGTATGCATTTAGTTATTCCTATGTTGTCTACTTCATCAGAATGTAAGTTCCTCAAGGGTAGAGACTCTTTTTTTTTTTTTTGCTTTATTTGTGTCCCCAGCACTCAATACAGTGCCTGGCACATAGTAAGCACTTAATAGTTGTTGCTAAATGAATTTTCTTTAATTTCTTATAGTCTTTTTTTTTGCATCTGTTAACTTTATGTATTTGTTTTTAAAGTTTCACCTGTCCCTCAACCCACAATGAACCCTCCCCATCTTTACTGTTACCAGTGATTGATAATATGTGTTAAGTATGGTGTCCAAGTCTCACAATCAAGTGCCTTGTGTATTGTAGATGATTAATAGATGCTTGCTGAAATGAACAACTGCAGTTCTCTTCAGGGCACAGCAGAGTTATTTAAGTAAAAGAAAAAAATTATCCTTTTCAATTTCATTATGAACAGTACTGTAACTGTGTCCACAAAAGCCCTGTTCAAATACAGATATCCTTAAAAGGGTACCCTATTAGCCCATTCCATTAGCGCAGATAGTTTACCTTTCTCTTGGCAGACTGCAGGACGGTGAGTAAACAGAATACAGGAAAGACAACACAATGGATAAACAGAAAAAGCCCAAAGCTCGATAACCCAAAGTTAAGAGAAGGCAGTGATACCAATAGCATCGATAATAATATAGGTCATGTTTATATAACACTTTACAGTTTACCAAGCACTTTCCTCTAAAAATTCCTGCTATGTAGGCAGCACAAGCATCATTACTGCATTTTGTAGATGAGGACACTGATGCTAAGAGGTCAATGACTTGCCCAAGTTACATAGCCAGGACTCAAATCCAGGTCTTCTAACTCAGGATCCAGTACTAGGACCCTAGAAAGGACCTTAGGAAGTTAGGAGACAACATGAAAATACTGGGCACATGGAAGGAATCTTCTGGAAGAAATGAGGAGATTTATGAAACACTGTGCTTACAGCATCTTCTCTGACCCTCACACAGCCTGTGGGATATGCGCTATTATCATTATTCCTATTTGATGGATGTGGAGACTGAAACTCGGAGAGGCTGTGACTTTCCCAGGGTCATGCAGCAAGCATGCGAGGCAGAATTTAATTTGCATTGCTGTATCTTTTCAGCATCTTTTCTCAGCTTGCCTCTTGATGTTAATATCTATAAGTTGATTTTTTCATAAAGAGGTAAAGGAGCCAAAAAGAACTCCCCATATGCTACTCTCCAAAAGGACTTACACGGTTTCGTTCCAAGATCTGAAGTCCAGGAATAGCAAGGCTCTCCCCACAAAACATGATTTCATTAGGGAAAAATAATTAAAGCTGTCATTAGTATGACTCCATGACTACTGCTGTAGTACCACACAGTTTCTTTCACCCTAACATAGATTTCAGGAAATAAAATGAAGTTGGAAAAGTACTCCCAACATAATATGGGAGTATCACTTTATTGTGAGCCTATAAAAAAGCAACTCACATACGCAGATAACCTCCAAGTCAGTATAGACATCTCCCTTCAGTCCTGCTTTTCCTCCTGCCTGTGGGACACTTTCACTTGGACATCCCATTGGCTCCTAGAACTCAGAATGTTTAAAACTGAACTCCTCTTCCCCACAAAACCTGCCTGACTTTCTAACTTTACTATTTCTATAAATGGCACCATCATTCACACAGATCAAAACCAAAGGGATCTTTGACTTTTCTCTCTCTCTCAACCCTCCCTAACCCCACCATCCAATTAAAGCACAGGCCTGACCATGGCATTTTTTAAGACCTTTCAGACTATTGACTGACTATTGACTATAAGATAAAATCTAAACTCTGAAGCCTCACACTTAAGACACTTCACAATCTGAGTCGAATCTTCATTTTCAGCATTATTTCCTCGTATTGTCACTCATGTGCTCTTTCTTCTAGTTAAACTAAATTGACTCCATCTGATGCTCCTTTCTTCCACCCCAACCTCATGCATTCACACAGGCTGGCCTCCATACCTGGAATGCGTTTATTTCACATCTTTGCCTATTGAATTTCTTCAGGGACCGGTTTATGTACCACAAACTCCATGGAGCTTTCTCTGTTGCCCATCTTTCCTCATTCCTATTTCTAATAGCATTCTGTCTAGAGCACTCTTTAGTCCTGATCACATTTTTCCTTGTAACATATTTCTTGTGAATATGTATTTTCTTCCCTATTAGAGAATCATGGAATTTAAAGCTAGAAGAAAGGACTTTCATGATCATCTAAATCTCATTCAGAAGATGAGGAAACCAAGGCCCCCAAGAGAGAAATAACCTGTTCAAAGAAACACAGATGAGCTGAGATTTGTACCCAGATCTTCCATCTCAAAAACCCGGGCTCCTTTTACTGCACATTTACTTTGAAATGTAATGAATATTTATGAGCATTTTGGGAGAAGAAAAGCTTATTACTGACCAACAGCCTGGGAGTGAAGAAGGGAATTGATAATCATCTTTATGGAGAAGCGGACATTTGAGTTGAGTCAATAGAGGAGATCAGGGAAGGATTCATTGAAGAAGAGTTTCTGAGTTGAGTTTTAAAGAAAAGGTAGGGAGCAAATTATGGGCTATGAGAAAAGTTTGGGAAAGGCATATAGATAACAAAACATAGTGTGTATTCTAGGAACAGAGTAGTCTGGTTTGGCACCAGTGCAGAGCACAAGGAGGGAAGTAACATTAGACAAGGCTGGGTGATTCCAGATTGGGTCAGAGTTTGAATTTGTTTTTAAACTAATTGTTAGCACTTCATCTTTAGATCCGCAATGCTTGCTTACAGTGTCCTGTTTATCATATATGCTTAATAAGTTTGAGTTCAGTTGAATGTGCCTGACTGCCCTGTGAGGGTTGTTTTCTATCAGCTCTGAGTCCTTTTTTAAGGAGGAGGAAGGATGTAATCATGTTCCATTTATGCCTTTCCTCTTTGGGTTGTCAAAGGCCAATCAAAAATCCTATCATTGAACTCTTCAGGCTCTGTTTCTTCACTACATAGACAGATAAAATCAAGAAAGAGGTTTTTCAAAATCAAAAGTTCTTGGTTAATATCAGAGTAAAACTACTACATTAGGTCATCAAGTCTTTTACAGCATGTTGAACTACACCATATTCTGTCCATCATTAAAATACATCACAAGGACTTACCTATGTTAGTTTTCTTTCTTATTTACTTTATTGAGACCATTTATTCACTTTTGGATTAGGTCACAAAATAATTTTACCCAATTTATTGCCACTTGGGAGATAACAACCTTTAGAAATTTCACTTTTAAGTTACCTATACCCTTATTTTATGCTTCAGTATCCCTGTTTTCACAGGGTAACCTGTAGCATATAACCTATTCTCACTTTAAATTATGTCCTAAATCAAAAACATCATCATCCTCAAATTAACCATTCCAATCAATCTTTCCATTTCTGTCTCCTTGGAGGAGCTGTGGGAAAAGAAGTACACTAATGAATTGCTGCCAGAGCCGTGAATTGGTATAACCATTCTGAAAAGCAATTTGGAGCTATGCCCCAAAGGCTATTAGACTGTGCGTACTCTCTGACCTAGCAATACCACTACTAGGTCTATACTCCAGAGATAAAGAAAGGAGAAAAGGACCCACATTTACAAAAATATTTATGGCAGCTCTTTTCATAGTAGCAAAGAATTGGAAACTAAGTAGATACTCATCAATTGGGAAATGGCTGAATTCTGTGCTGTAAGAAATGATGAAGGGGAGGGTTTTATAAAAACCTGGGAAAACTGATGTAGACTGAAGTGACTTCAGAACCAGGAGAACAATTTAAACAGTGAAATCAATATTATAAAGATAATCAACTCTGAAATACTTAGGAACTCTGAGCAACACAATGACATACCACAAATGCAAAGGATGACATAATGAGATCCACCTCTAGATGGAGAACTGATGGTCTTAGTGTACAGATCGAAGTATATCTTTTCATCTTTTCTCTCCCTCCTTCCCTCCCTCCCTTCTTTCCTTCCTTCCTTCCTTCTTTCCTTCCTTCCTTCCTTCCTTCCTTCCTTCCTTCCTTCCTTCCTTCCTTCCTTCCTTCCTTCCTTCCTTCTTTCCTTCCTCCCTTCCTTCCTTCCTTCCTTCCTTCTTTCCTTCCTCCCTTCCTTCCTTCTTTCCTTCCATCCTCCTTTCTTTCTTACTGAACATTGCTAATGTGGTACTTTGTTTTGCATAACTACACATAGTTTTTTATGGGCTTTGTTTTTTTCTGTCTTCTCAATGAGTAAAGGATGGGAAAAGGAAGGTTGAGAATTTGGAATAAAAATAAACTACAATTAGTATGAGGAAAACTAAATGAATTCTAGAATCCACTGAATTGTGTTTTTTCTGACTAGGTCTGTGATTTATTAGCTGAGTGAGTGTGGCAAGTCTCTTCCCCTTTCAGGCCTGTTTCCTGGAGTAGTTATTTTCTGAGATCTCTTTCAGCTCTAAATTCTAAGTTCCTATGAATTTTCTCATATTATTTCATATCTCAGTTTTGTCTTCTCAATCTATTTTATATTTTCTTCACATATTCTATACTGTCTAGCATAGTATGAAGTAAGGTGGAGGCAGCAAGCGTATGGCATTTTAAAATTAAAGTACTTTAATGCTATTGGATGGTATTCATTCCAAGATCTTACAGAGGAAGATGCTCTCTTGATATCTTAAATGGCAAGAACCACATTAAGGCTTGGTAACACCAGAGATTTCCTTAACAAGAGGGATTAATTCCTGGGAGATCTCTAATGAATCTGGATGACAGAAATTAGGGATTTACTCTGAAACTGCTCACCAAACACTGTAACTATAGCCAAATATAATCTGATGGATGCTGAATATAGACCAGACTAAAACAGAAGGAGCCAAGAGGCATTCAGAAATGGATTAGAAAAATAGATTTATTTGGAACTGATTCTATTCAATCATATGAGTTTCAATGATTTCCTTTTGAGGAAGCAAATTTATTAAGCAAAATCTCCAAGTCACTAGTTTGACAACAAATGGGACAGAGAACCTTCTATGATCTACCTCTTCTGCAACTATAAATAGGGACTTGGAATTTGGAACAGAAGTTCCAGATCACAATCCAGGCTGCACTCTGGCTCTAAGTGACACTGAGGTATCATTAGGTTCTGGTACTGATGGATAGTCTTATGTACAAGAAAAACCTCCATAAACAATTAAGGATCCAATTATAGGATACGGGACCAGCTAGTAACAAGGACTGCTGGGATTTGGAAGACAATGCCTGTTCCTTTCAGTACCAAGCTCCATTCCATTACTGAAACTTGCCCCCGTGCTTAATCTATATGTAGGTGTTAGGGTCTAATTATGATTTCCAAAGTGACAGCTAGTTTATCTATATCTTCCATGATGACATGTGTAGTTAAACCATTTTTTAAAAAAGGATAATGCTTTAATTCAAAGGAGAAACTCTAGAGGTTAGCATTTTTTGAATAAAAAGGATGAGAAGAGAGTAGCAGGGCTTTCTGGTTAGGGAAATATTTGAGGAAGACGGGGTCTTGTGGCTTTTCTGAAGTCGATGCTTATTCCACCAACATATAGGACCTTCCCTCTCTCTACGAATTAATTCCCTCATATAGAAATCAAACTTTTTTTTCTATATCTTTAAAATCTGACCCCATTTACTAATGCTGTCCTCTTATCATTATATAAGCTATTTAAGGGGGAAAAGTGTGTGTTTGTGTGTGTGTGTGTGTGTGTATGTATGTATGTGTTTGTGTGTGTGTATTTAAGAGGAGAGTTAGTAATGAAAAAATGAACCAAAAAATCCCCACAGGAACAATAAGAACCATGCTGATTTCTTCTTCAGAAGAGAAACTACACTTTTTTTTTTAGCAGAAAGAAATTAAGAGGAGCTAACTAGGAAGAGATTAAAACTTATGACTTCACAATGATATCCAGAGGCCTAGTGTAGATTCTCCCAGAATCTGAAAGGCAATTCTATTTTCTTTCACTACAATGATAAGGAGGAATTGAGGGAAAAAGAATGAGGAGGATTGCAAAGCATCCCTGAGGGACGAGCCTGGATGATTCTAAAAAATCTGGGAAGTCGCCTTAGCTCAGGAAGCTCCAAGCTTCAGAGTTCCAGCTTCTTCTGGGATGGCCTAAAGCACCCACAGGTGATGATCTGGCATGGAGTTTTGGAGAAATGCTTTATCTTATTTAAAAATCATTTTTCTATCTCTCCAAATAACAAATATCATTGATTTAAGACCCTTTTCAGAGTTCTCTGGCAACTTATCTACTAGAGTATATTCATGTCAGCAGTTCCATGGTACAATGTCATCTAAATCAACATGGCAATGTAAGCAAAGGGAGAAATGTTGCAATACAATATATCTTGTGATGCTGGAGGATATCTAGAATGATCTTAAGGCCATTTCCTATTGTATAGATAACTTTACATTTATCATCATTGCCTAAAATAGACATATTTTACAGGTTAGCATCACTAAATCAGAAAAATAAGTCAAGACAGAAGGAATAATGATTCTTACCACTTGGAGATACCAGGACTGGCTCTGTATACCTTTGTTCATCTGTTGAAGGCAGGTTAAAGGAGATCATTAACACCATACCCAGACTAGTTCCAACCCACAGACATGGGGATATTGTCATGTCATTTTTCCGTGCAAAGGATTCCATGAAGTATAAAGCTGTAATTGCTTCCTTAGCCTCTTTGTCAATGCTGGAGATACTAGAACTTCTAGAACGATTATAGGAGTTTTCTCGGCTTTCTATGTAGATTTAGAAAACAAACACATTAAATGTTAATGCATTTCTGGTATAAGGTATAAAAATATATAACTCTAATTATGAGTGAAAAGTAGAAATTTTTAAATTTAACACTAGGGATCTTCTACTGTAACCCATTTATTTTATATGTAAAAAATCTAAGGCCCATGAAGATGAGACGACTTGCCCATGGTTGTGATGTCCATGGTCTTACAGCTAGTCGGCAGCAGATCCAGTAACAAAACCCAGATCTCCTAACTTCGAACCCAAGTCCCTTCAATCATACCATACAAATGAATTGAAATAATGTCTACATCTTTGCATATTATTAGTGTTTGTATTCTCATAACACCTAACCATTTATTTGCACATGATAGGTGCTTAAATGTTGAGTGAACCTATTTAAATAACAAGACAGACTTTTATGAGTCCACATAAAATCAGTAGAATGAGAACTATTTATATGATGACAACAACATTGTAAAGGAAAAAAATTTCTGAAAGACTTTAAAACCCTGCATTGTCTGCAAAGATAATGAAATAAAAAACTATGACTTTAGAAGACAAATGACAAAACATGTCTCCCCCACATTTGAGGAGAGGTGCAGAGAGACTGAAGGCTCAGAAAAAAACATCCATTTTGCCTCACACATGGCCATTGCAACACAGCTTTGTTCTGCTTGACTAGACTTTTGTTACAAGGGATGGATTTTATTTGGGGTGGTGGTGGTGGTGGTGGTTTTGGCCATGACAGTGATAAAAATAAAGTTAGATTGTTAATGATTCATAGAGGAGACTAGATTGCTTCAACTTTGAGGGGGACAGAAAATCAAGGCAATGATGGTACCATTATATTCAATTTAACATATATGAAAAGGAATAAATAAAAGGAATAAAAATAGCACCACCATATTAAATTTAAGGTATATTAAAAGGAATAAAAATATATAACAAATATACGTGAATTCATGTATAATCTCCATTTCGTATCTTTTTTGTGATTTTCTATTTATATTATAAATAAAATAAAGGTAGGATCTTTCTGAAGAGAAAAAGGAATGGCATCCACTTCACTCTACTCGAATTTCAAACCCTCTGGCACACTATCAAACTTGCAGCCTTCAAAGCTGCTGAGTGTGGCTAGAACCAGATTAAAATGTAATGGAGGAATGTTTAACAAAATAAGTAAAAATACAATACAACACGGAGAGTGTTAATTTTTGTCTAATTCAATATGTGGCCCACAGGGATCTGTTTCTATTTGAGTTTGACAACACTGCTCAACACAACCAGACGTATAGGTAAAAGGAGATAGTTATGCTGTGGTTAGGATCCCAATCAATAACAATGGAATAAAGTCATATGAAGTTGGATCAGCACCTTCCCTTCAACATAGAGAACAGCTCTGAGAATCAAATGGGTAACTGACCTCTCCAAGGTCACACAGCTAGTCTGTGTCATAGGCAAAAGTTCAACCAAGGTTTTCTTGTCTCTGAGGGCAGCTCTCTGCTATGCCTTGCTGCCTCTCACTTAAGAAATATATCACAGGATTATTGTAAGGAAATCTTTTTCTAATATATCAAGTTCTATGATTACTGCCATCATTATTTTTTATCACAGCAGAAGAAGCCTGGGCAACTTAATAATTCATATCCTAATTTGTAAGTGACAAAGGCAGAATTATAATTTTTAAGTTTTATACTTGGGACAAGAAGGAAGATTTAAGGGAGCTCACCTGGAGTATAGGCATATGTAGGAACCAACTATGCCCTCAGACAGTACTATTAGTTCCCTCTAAATTTCAGCACGTTGGAGCAAAACCCTAGTCATTTTGCCCCAGTTGTGGCTCTGGATTAAGCCTAGGTATGGGCCAGAGAAACAGAAAGAAAACCATTCCTATTTCTACCAAATTCTTATCTATAACCTACCTTCTGTTGTGACTGGTAGAGAAACCTCCATGCAAGCAGCTGACTGCGCCTTTCGGAATGGTGGTCTTCCAGGGCCCCAGCGATTTACTTTTGAAACATCAGCACTAGAAAGACGTTTTCCAGAACCACAACTCTGAGAAGTAGGGCTGGTGCAGTGTCCATTTACATGATCTGTAACAAGAATGCTAAGTTAGATGCTCACACCAAGCATCAGGGAAGCATGTTATAACTACTACTGTTGCATACTAACATGAGCAGAAAGACTATTTCTGAGGAGGCTAGGCGTATGAGAGTGTCCCATAAAAAATTAAATGAAGAGAAACACGATGTCAATGTTTTTTGCATAGAATATCCCTTCACTTAACCATCCAAAAATTACTAAATCCTTGTCTTTTTAAGATTTGGTCAAAATTCAGTATGTCATAAGCAAATTTACAAACCTTTAATATTACAATACAAAATATGTCTATTTAACTTTAATTTTAGCCTAGCCTCTTTGTATATTTTGCCACTCCACTGTGATGCAATATTCATAATTAAACACATAAATACTCTTTAGAAACAGAAAACTGAAATATATTTGTTCCTGTGGTAGTAGAGTCACCAATGTTAATGATAAAATACCTAGAACTAAGTATTAGAACTCAATTCTGTTTTGATGTAACTTTAAATGTGGAAAGATTCATGAAAACTATGTTCTTTTGTTTTCTCAGGTGTAACAAATCCTTATCTGGCTTTTAAAATCAGTTGATTTCTGACTTCACAGAATATGTACTGTCCATTATAGATTTTGAAAAACATTTTAAATTCAAATCCATGGCTTCTTAAAGTGAGCCTGAAGTTCAACGGCCATGCTCTTTACAAGTATACCTCAATTCATTTAAAGGGATACCGACATGAAGTGTCTGGTATAATGCAAAGAATGAGGAATCCGTAGTTAAAGAACTTGCCTTTGAATTTCAGTTCCGCCACTTGACCTTAGCCAAGTGGTTTAATCTCATTGGACTTCTGTTTCCTCATCTTAAAATTAGGGAATGGTTGGAATATATGACCTCTATGGGCCCTTTTCCAGTTCTAAATCTATGTTCCTAAGGAAAAGAAATATTTATGAAAAACTTTTTAAAAATTGGGGAGCAAAGAAACTAATGTATCAAGCATTCTTTATTTAAAAAATCCTTGATTTAAAAAATTCCACAGTTTTCTTTAAATTAGGTGGTTTCTGATAGTATATTTGGAATAAGACAACATTTATGTGATTTTATCTAGAAACATATCTTACTGTCTAAAGTGAAGTATACCTACAGTTATCAAAAAAAGTGGGTATCTCAATTCAACTGATATTAATTTTTAACATGGCCACTCTTGCCACGGCTTTACTAAATAAAAACAAGAATAATATTCTTACTTAATATTTGGCAAATTTTATAGTCCTACCATAATACAGAATAAAGAATAATACATAGAAAAATGAAATATTTAATATCTCTATGCCACGGGGGTAATTCTCATCATTAAATAAATGCTGAAAAGTGTGAAAATAACAATAGGGTTAACAATAATATAAAACATCAAGACAAAATAAGCTTCAGTTTACTGTGGAATGACAACATGCCAACATTTGCTTTCAACTTCTGTTTAAAATAGCACCAGAAAATTGATTAAAAAAATCAAGACGAACAAACCCAAACAAACCAAAACATTCTGACCACTGAGTAACAGCTTTTGGAGAGCCTCTCTTCTACCCTGTGTGCCATCTAAGTGGTCCTGGTTGATGGACAGGTTTTTCCCTTGATGCTTGGCATCATTTACTTGTTTGGATTGTAGTGTCTTTGATCATCCAACAATATGCAGGTCATTTTCTTTTCTCTGTATTCATTTGCTTCTGATTTTGAAAAAGAAGCTTTTATTTCAGCTAAAACTTCAGAGGCCAGTATACAGACTCTTTCTTTGAAGTCAGCTTAATTTCCTTTCTTGTTTTGGTTTGAGTCTTTAACAGAAAAAAGTTTCACTTGTTCTTGGATATGTTTGTTTTGACTTTGAAGGAATCAAGGCTTCCATTCTCTAGGTCTGCTGGTTACTCTTTGAAGCTTCAAATTTCAAAGAGAAGTTTCCCACTGGTTTTGCTCAGTCTACTCAGCTACTCATTCTACAAGCTTATTTCCTCCAGCTGATCTCTATTTGTGTCTGTCTGTCTTTCTCAGATTTAATATAGTAGGTGAATGTTTAAGGATCCTTTGGAACCAACTTTACCACCCATTTTAAAAAGTCTGTGACTCAGAAATATAACCTTAGGCTTAGCTGTAAAGCCTTAGGATTTTAAACTTCCTTCCAACATTAACTCTTAAGATCTCATAATAATTTAACTTGAGGAAGAGAGTAAATATAATCTTAAAATATCACTATTTCTTGATCTATTAAACTGCTTTTAATCAAATAAAATTAAGTGCAAGACAAAAATTCTCACATTAAATCACATTTTCCTATTGAGTTGCATTATAAAGAATGAAGAAAAATGCTAATGCATTGAGTTAAGAATGTTCATTAAGGAAGGTTGATAGGATTTGAGTCTATGCTATAACGGGACTTTCAGGACTCCCATGGTGCTGCTGCTGTTGTCTCTATGGTCAAATAGCATTTGAAATAAAAATGGTTTGTCATTTAAAATTTTTCTCTAATATGGTCAGGGAGGTTCTTAACTGTCACTCCAGATGCTATTTTTACCTGGTCCTGTTATTGCAATGAGCTATATAGGGCAGAACTTGATTTTAGCACCAGGAGTTAGAGTAAGATGTTACAGGAGTTATCCGAATATTTTGTAACAAATTAGTTACCTGCTTCATGAATTGATTAATACATACACATTTCACATTTTTTATCATAAAAGATGTACGCGATTTTTGTCACACAGGACTTTTAGTGAAGGCCTTGGAACAATAATGCATTTATTAAATGCCTACTGTAAGTAGAGAACAGTGCAAAGTTCTGGAGAGATGCAGAAGTTTGATAAAACATGGTAGCTGCCCTCAAAGACCTTATAGACTGGTATGGCTGTAAGATTCAAGGATCTATAAAACAAAGTTCCATGAGGGCATCAGGAGTGTTATAGTGCAGGTGGTGGGGCAGCTAGGTGGTACAGTGGATAGAGCACCAGTGCAGGAATCAGAGGGACCCAAGTGCAAATCTCACCTCAGACATTTGACACTCACTACCTGTGTGATCTTGGGCAAGTCACTTAACCCCAACTGCCTCATCCTGAGTCATCTTCAGTCATCCTGATGAATATCTGGTCACTGGATTCAGATGACTGGAGAAGAAGTGAGGCTGGTGACCTGCACAGCCCTTCCTCCCTCAAAACAAAGGCAAGTGCAAGTCATGCCATCATTTCTATGATGGCATGGTCTTCTTTGGCAACGAAGGATGAGCACACACACACACTAGTGCAGGTGGCATTTAAATTGTACATTAACAGATGGGCAGAGGAGGGGAGGGAGGAAGGACCTTCTAGGCACAGAGCTAGAGCAAAACAACTGAGGTGTGAGATCATAGTACAATGTAAAGGAGATAGGAGGAACATGAACTATGCACAAAACCCCAAATATTTTGGCATTGGAATGAAGGACTGATTAAAGGTAGGAAGAGTCAGTCAGTTACATGAGTGGCAATGTAATCCTTCCTCTGCCTGTATAACCACAAGGAAGTGACTTCATTTGCTTAGGTCTCAGTTTCCTCATATATGATGGAAGAGATAGCTTCTGAGGGTCTTATCCAACTACAGATCTATGTATGATCTTATGATAGCTGATATTAAGGTGGCAGCAATGGAAATGGAAAGGAGGGGGAAGGAAGGAAAAATTCAAGGGATATTGTAAAGGTAGAGTTTATAGAATGTACTAGCTGGCTGAATATGAGAAGTAAGGGAGAAGGATCAAAGAAAACCCAAAAGTTCTCAACATGGGAGATTATGGTTGTTGTCCATTTTCAAGGAGAATAAAAATGGCATCATTATGTTAGAGTCAAGGTACAGTGTATCCGACTGGCTGATCAAACCAATATGAGCTTGGAAAGCTCTACCAGGTTGGGCACAAACAGTTCACATAAACATTTGGAGTAGAGATATCTCTAAATTTGCACGTCTCATGTTTTCTTTCTCTGTTACTCAGTTTTGCTTCACTCATAGAGCACAGCACCTTCTTTGATGCAGGCATGCCACGCTGGGCAGTCCTGTGCCAGAGTCTCCCATGTATCACAATCAATCCAAAGCTCTTCAGAGAAGCCTTCAAAGTGTCCTTGCTTTGTTTCTTCTGAACTCCATGTGAATGCTTGCCTTGTGTAAGTTCTCCATAGAATATTCTTTTAGGCAAACCTATGTTTGATATTTGAACAATGTGGCCAGCCCATCAGAGTTATGCTCTCTGCAGTAGAGTTTGACTGCTTGGCACTTTAGCTAAAGGAAGGACCCCACTGTCTTGTGCATCTTGCCAGGTGATCTTCAGAATCTTCCTAAGGCAATTAAAATGGAAGTGATTCAGTTTCTTGGCTTGCTGCTGATATGCCATCTAGGTTTCACAGGTATACAACAATGAAGTCATGGCTCTATAGAACTTCATTTTGGTAATTTAATTCCTCTTCTCTTTCCTTTGGAGCCTCCCTAATAATTTACTAGCTCTGGCAATATGTGCATTAACCTGGAAAGTATACTACCAAGGTAAGTGAACTTATTCACAGCATTAGGTGGTATCATAGGTAGAAATAGTAAAGTTAGAAGGAAGATCAAATTTAGAAGGAAGACAGTCAGCTTAGCACTTGTTGACTTTTAGATAACATCCATGCAATGATCCTTGAAGATGACTGGATATGCAATTCTGAAGCTCACACCAAAGGTCAGGACTGGAAATTCATATTTGCGAGTGATCTGCTTAGAGATCATAGTTGAAATAATGGAATTAATGGGATTGCCAACAGAGAGTGTAGAGAACAGCAAGACAGCCAAGTATAAACTTTAGAAGGCAAATGAGTAATTGTTAAAAATGATTTGAAAACCTTACTAATTATTATTTTATGTAGTGTGCTTGATTTTTCAAGAAAATGCAGCCCAAAATTTAACATTATAAAAAGATTCATATGTTAAATTAAAGTTTAAGTTATGAGAATTATTTAACCTTGACAAGAAAATTACAATATAGTAAAACTGTTATTAGCTAGCAATTCACTAGAAAGAATCTTCAAATAATCATCATTTGGGTGAACTCACAGAGGATTTAAATCTATATGTATGTGCATAATATGTAGACACATATATACATAGTCTCCCGCTATACAGGACTCTATATAGGTCTCTATATACACACATTATGGATATAATGGTTCACCTTGTATATAATAATTCATGTAATGATTTAATCCATAATGACTACAGTCAGCACAAATTGCTATTTTCTGATCATTCCCAGACACAAATTAAAAATTATATGTGTTATGGAGGCCCAGTTTCAGATACATTTTGACCCTTTGGAACTTCCTGTGGCTATCATGGCTCAGCAGCAGGAGCATATCCATTATGTAGGATTTTTTTTCCCTTTAAACATTTATATTCAAATTAGTTTCATTATATATACATATGTATACACACATATACATACATGTGTGTGTATATATATGTGTGTGTATACACACACACACATATCCCTTTGGGGGCACAAGAAAGAATAATTCCTGTGGGTTATCAGGGGGGCAAGTAAAGCATTTTCAGCATTTTCTATAAATATTTGTAAAATTGCTATAACATTTTCCTTTTTCAAGGCAAGTCCTTTTCCTGGGAGATCTTCTGATCAAGCATGTTATCTACATAGCAGAAAATAACAAGGCTATATATATTTATGGGATATATATGTACATACAACATATACATGTTTCTCTATAGACATTATGTACATAATAATATATGTCTAAAAGTAATTGTTACAAATGTCTATATAGCAGTTATTTTATATATATGTATATATATGTGCATATATATGTGTGTATACATATGTATATATATGTGTGTATATATATATGTGTGTGTATATATATGTGTGCATATATACATATATATATATACCTATACACTAGACATTATTTATACACACACAAACAGTCATCTCCTTTGGAAACACAAATAATTGGCAAAATCTTTCCAATATTCCTTGTGAATAATCCAGATCACTTAGACTCATAAAAATGGGCCACTTTAAGTCAGTCTACCAGTTCTAGTTACAGCTTTTACCCCTCCTTAAATAATCCTGGAAATGCCACCTTTATAAATGTTCTACAATTAACTTTAGGAAAGCAGGTTGATGCTGCCCATTAAACTAGTGCTGAACCACCCACCTTCACAACTAAAGGTTTCAGTGCTAACACTGTTCCCTGAAAGCAACCCATCATCCTCCTTGGTGTTTTAAAAAGACATTTATTATTTAAAAAAAAAGTGAAGCATACAAAGGAAAACAGAAGAAATGGGCAAGTTTACAACTATATATAAATATATAAATATAGATATGCTTCATAGATTTTAGTGCTGCATTTTCTCATTATAGTGCATCCATGAATGGTATTAGACAGAGGCAGACAGCTAGATGGACCAGCGTGCTTAGCCAGAAAGACTTTAAAACTAATGTGAATAGAAAGGAAGCAGCTGACAAGGAATATGGTATATTTTTAAACAATATCTTATTTTTTTCCCAATTGCATGTAAAAACAATCTTTAACAAGTTGTTTAAAATTTTGAGTATCAAATTCTCTCTTCCTCTCCTACCCCTTTCTCATCTTTGGGATGGTAGCAATTTGATATAGGTTACACATGCACAATCATTCAAATCATATTCCCATATTAATCATGTTGTAAAAAAAAACTCTACAAAAAAGGGAAAAATAGCATGCATTGATTTGCATTTCAGACTCCACTAGTTCTTTCTCTGGAGGTGGATAGCATTTTTCATCATGAATCTTTCGGAACTGCTCTGGAGCATTGTATTGCTGAGAATACCTAAGTCATTTACAGTTGATCATCATGCAATATTGCTGCTACTGTGTACAATGTTCTCCTGGTTCTGTTTGTTGCACTTTGTATCAGTTAATGTAAGTCCAGACTTTTCTAAAAGCATACTGCTCATCACTTCTTACAGAACAATATTATTCCATTGCAATCATATATCACAAATTATTCAGCCATTCTCCAATTAATAAACATCTCCTCAATTTCCAATTCTTTGCCACCACTAAATGAGCTGCTATAAACATTTTTTTTTTTTTTGCAAAATTGGTCCTTTTCCTTTAAAATATCTCTTTGGGATAGAGAGTAGTATATTTCTGGGTCAAAGGGTATGGAGCAATTTTTAGCCCTTTGGCCATAGTTCCAAATTGCTCTCTAGAATGGCTGGATCCAGTCACAAGTCCATCAATTTTTCCCACATCCGCCCCAAAATTTTTCATTTCCTTTTCAGTTGCATTAATCTGATAGATGTGAAGTAGTCCCTCAGAGTTGTTTTAATTTGCATTCTTCTGATCAATAGGGATTTACAGCATTTCCATATGACTATAGATAGCTTTGATTTCTTCACCTGAGAGCTGCCTGTTCATATCCTTTGATAATTTATTAACTGGGGTATGACTTATATGCTTATAAATTTGACTCAGTTCTCTATATATTTGAGAAAAGACACCTCTATCAGAGACGCTTGATCAGAGACAAACCTCTCCTAGCTTTCTGCTTTCTTTCTAATCCTGGCTGCTTTGGTTTTGTTTGTGCAAAACCTTTTTAATTTAATGTAATCAGAATTATTCATTTTGCTTCCTATAATTCTCTCTATCCTTTGTTTGGTTATAAATTCTTCCCTTATCCTTAGATCAGACAGACTAGATATTCCACACTCCCTTAATCTGCCCAGGGTATTACCCTTTATGTCCAAGTCAAGTAAATTATTTTGGTACATGGTGTGGGATACTGGTCTCTACCTAGTTTCTACCAAACTGTTTTATAATTTTCCCAGCAGTTTTTTTTTTCTGTGAATAGTGAGTTCTTTTCCCAAAGTCTTGGATCATTAGGTTTATCAAATACTAGATTAGTATGGTGGTATACTACTGTGTACCTCATATATTTCACTCATTCATTCTATTTCTAATCTAGTACCAGATTATTTTGATGATTACTGCTTTGCAATACAGTTTAAGATGTGATATAGCTAGGCCACCTTCCTTCACATTTTTTCATTTCCATATTTTTCATTAATTTCCTTCATATTCTTGAACTTTTGAATTTTTTAATTTTTTCTAGCTCTACAAAATAAACTTTTGGTAGCTTGACTGGTATGGCACTGAATAAATAAATCAATTAATTTATTTAGAATCATCATTTTTATTATATTGGCTCACCTTATCCATTAGCAATTAATATTTTTTCCTCATTTGGTTAGATCTGACTTTATTTGTGTGAAAATGTTTTGTAATTGTGTTCATATAGTTTCTGGGTTTGTCTTCAGAGAGACTCCCAAGTATTTTGTATTATCTGCCATTATTTCAAGTGGAATTTCTCTTTCTATCTCTTACTGCTGGACGTTGTCAGTAATGTATAGAATGCTAATAGTTTATGTGGGTTTATTTTACATGCTTCAACTTTGCGAAAGCTGTTAATTATTTCAACTAGTTTTTTAGTCAGTTCTCTTGGATTCTCCAAGTATATCATCACATCAGCTGCAAAGACTGATAGTTTTGTTTCCTCACAGCCTATTCTAATTCCTTCAATTTCTTTTTCTTGTTTTTGCACTTCCAATGTACCATTGAATAATAGTAGTGGATAATGGATATCTTTGCTTCACCACTGAACTTACAGGGAAAGCTTCTAGCTTATCCCTATTACAGATAATACTTCCTGATGGTTTCAGATAAATGCTACTTATCATTTTAAGGAAAGCTCCACTTATTTCTATGTTCTTTTGAAAATTTAAAAATTTATTTTATTTTTAATTTATGAAATAAAACAATATTTCTATAACACAGCATAATAAAAAAGATGATTGCACATGAAACTACAAATCTATTATGTATATCTTACTATTTCTTTTAAATATATATAATAAAGTTATCATGTAAATTTCTTTTTTCCCTTCCCCCATAATGGTAGATATGGCTACCATTAGACATAAAAATGCATATGTATATAAAATCATTCTATACATACTTTTATTTATCAATTCTTTCTCTGAATATAGATATCATCTTCCTTTTATATGTCCCTTATAGATAATTTAGGTATTTACAAAAGTCAAAATGTCTTGTCTATTCAAAGTTGTTCTTAAAAAATATTGCTTTTACTGTAAATATTTTTACTGCAATGTTCTCTTCGTCTGCTCATTTCACTCTTCATTATTTCATGTAAGTCTATCCATGTTTTTCTAGGATCATCAAATTGATCATTTCTTAAAGCACAGGAGTATTCCATCACAATCATATACCACAATTTATTCAGTCATTCCCCAATTGACAGACATCCCTGCACTCTCCAGTTCTTTGCCACCACAAAGAGCACTGCTATAAATATTTTAGAACATATAGGTTTTTTTCCTTTTCCCTTAATCAACGTGGAAACAGACGTAGCAGTGGCATTACTGGATCAAAGGGCATAGGCTATTCAATAACTCTTCGTGCATAATTCCAGAGTGTTCTCCAAAGTGACTGGATCAAGTTACAATGCTACCAACAATGAATTGGTGTTCCAATTTTTCCATATCCTCTCCAATATACATAGCTTTCTCCTTCAGTCATTTTAGCCAATCTGAAAGCTATAAAATGATATTTCAAGGTTTTCTGAATTTCCATTTCTCTAATCAATAATGATGTAGAGAATTTTTCTTTTATTTTTTAAATTAATTTATGTATTTTTAGTTTTCAACATTCATTTACACAAGATTTTGAGTTCCAAATTTTCTCATCTCTCCCCCCCCACCCCAAAATATTGTACATTCTGATTATCCCTTCCCCCAATCTGCTCTCCTTTCTATCACACCCTTCCCTGCCCTTATCTCCATCTTCTCTCTTTTCCTGTAGGGCAAGATAGATTTCTATACAACATCACCTGTATTTCTTATCTCACAGTTGTATGCAAAAACAATTCTCAACATTCAATTCTAATACTTTGAATTCCAATATCTCTCCCTTCCTCCCTCCCCAGCCATCCCCACTAAGAAGGCAAGCAATTCAATATAGGCTATATATGTGTAGTTTTGGTAAAGACTTCTATAACAGTCGTGCTGTGAAAGACTAATTATATTTCCCTCCATCCTCTCCTTATTTATTCTATTCTCTCTTTAGACCTTGTCCCTCCCTTAAAGTGATTACTTCTTATTACTCACTCCTCCCATTTGTCCTCCCTTCTATCATCCCCCTAGCCCACTTCTCCCCTACTTTCCTGTAGTGTAAAGTAGATTTTCATACCAAATTGAGTGTGCATGTTATTTCCTCCTTAAGCCAAATGTGATGAGAGTAAGCTTTACTTTTTCCCTCTCACCTCCCCTCTTTCCCCCTCCATTGAAAAAGCTTTTCCTTGCCTCTTTTATGAGATAATTTGCCCATTCTATTTCTCCCTTTCTCCTCCCAATATATTCCTCTCTCACGCCGTAATATTTTTTTTAGATATCATCTGTTCCTTTTCAACTCACTCTGTGCCCTCTGTCCATATGTATATAATCCCTCCAACTACCCAGATACTGAGAAAAGTTTCAATACAAATATTATCTTTCCATGTAGGAATGTAAACAGTTCAACTTTAGTTAGTCCCTTATGATTTCTCTTTGCTGTTCACCTTTTCATGCTTCTCTTGATTCTTATGTTTGAAAGTCAAATTTTCTATTCAGCTCTGGTCTTTTCATCAAGAATGCTTGAAAGTCCACTATTTCATTGAATGACCATTTCTTCCCCTGAAGTATTATACTCAGCTTTGCTGGGTAAGTGATTCTTGGTTTTAATCCTAGTTACTTTGACTTTTGGAATATCGTATTCCAAGTCCTTCAATCCCTTAATGTAGAAGCTGCTAGATCTTGTGTTATCTTAATTGTATTTCCACAATACTCAAATTGTTTCTCTCTGGCTGCTTGCAATATTTTCTCCTTGACCTGGGAACTCTGGAATTTGGCTACAATATTCTTAGGAGCTTTTCTTTTTGGATCTCTTTCAGGAGCTGACCAGTGGATTCTTTCAACATTTATTGTACCCTCTGGTTCTAGGATATCAGGGCAGTTTTCCTCAATAATTTCATGAAAGATGATGTCTAGGCTTTTTTGTTGATCCTGGCTTTCAGGTAGTCTCATAATTTTTAAATTGTCTCTCCTGGATCTATTTTCCAGGTCAGTTGTTTTTCCAATGAGATATTTCACATTGTCTTCTATTTCTTCATTCTTTTGGTTTGGTTTTGTAATTTCTTTGGTTTCTCATAAAGTCATTAGCTTTCATCTGCTCCATTCTAATTTTTAAAGAACTATTTTCTTCAGTGAATTTTTGAACTTCCTTTTCCATTTGACTAATTCTGCTTTTTAAAACATTCTTCTCTTCATTGGGTTTTTGGGCCTCTTTTGCCATTTGTGTTAGTCTATTTTTAAAGGTGTTATTTTATTCAGCATTTTGGGGTCTCCTTTAGCAAGCTGTTGACTCACTTTTCATGATTTTCTTGCATCACTCTCATTTTTCTTCCTAATTTTTCCTCCACTTCTCTTACTTGATTTTCAAAATCCTTTTTGAGTTCTTCCATGGCCTGGGACCATTGCATATTTATTTTGGAGGCTTTGAATTCAGAAACCTTGACTTTTGGGTCTTCCTCTGATGGTAAGTATACTTCTTCCTCTTCTGAAAGGATGGAAAGAAATACTTGTTCACCAAGAAAGTAATCTCTTATTTTTTCCCCCTTTTTTGGTCATTTTTCCATCCAGTTACTTAACTTCTGAGTCCTTTGTCAAGATGAAGGTATACTCTGGGGACCTGTAAGTTCTCAGGCATAATGAAGGGAGAGGAGTTTGCTCTTCTTCTGGCCTCAGCTCTGGTCTGGGAGCTACCAAAGCTTTTCTGCCCAGGATATTCAAGTAGAATTCTCTTTTCAGAGCCTCCACCAGTTCAGCACTCTTCCTCACCACTGGACCACCACTCAGGGCTGAGATGCAGATCAGTGGCTCAATTCCCCTAGGGTCTTTAGGGTGAGGGCTCCAAAAATGGATGCCACTGCAGCTGCCACCACTGCCTGGAGCCAGGGCTAGGGGAGGACCCTGCTCTCTTCTCATTCAGGTGAAAAAGTTTTCTTGCTGACCTTTGAAGCTGTCTTTGGCTTTTGTGGTTTGGGGGATCTGGGAACTGCAGCTGCTGCTGGGGATTCCACCTCGGTGGGCTGTGCTCCCTCCACATCCCATGTGATAGACTTTTCCTGTTGGCCTTCCAGGCTGCCTTGGGCTGGAAATCTCTTTCATTCTGTCATTTTGTGGCTTCTGCTGCTCTAGAATTTGTTTAGAGTCATTCTTTACAGGTATTTTATAGGCTGTAGGGGAAGAGCTAGAGCAGGTGCATCTTTCTCCTCTGTCATCTTGGTTCCACCCGTAATGTAGAGAATTCTTCAAATGACTACAAATTGTTTTGATTTCTTCATACCCTGTGACCATTTATCAACTGAGGAATTACTTGTGTTCTTATAGATTTGACAAAGTACTTTATATATTTGAGATACGATATCTTTACCTGAGAAACTGTCTATAAAAATTTTCCCTCAGTCTTTTACTTTACTTCTGATCTCGACTACAGTTGTTTTATTTGTACAAACCCTTTTAATTTGATGTATAATCAAAACCAACCATTTTACACCTGACTTTGCTCTTTATCTTTATTCATAAATTGTTTACCTATCCTTAAGTTAGGCAAGTAATATATCCCATGTTCTTCAAATTTTCTTGTAATATCTCTCTTTATATCTAGGTCATATATCCATTTTCGCTTTCTCTGGGTAAATGCTGTAAGATGGTGGTCTATACCCAATTTTTGTCTTACTGCTTTCCAGTTTTCATAACAATTTTTACTAGATCATCAATTCTAATCCCAAAATCTTAAGTCTACATTTGTCAAATACAAGGTTCCTATATTTATTTGCTGTGTAAATTATATGTTTACTGTTTTATTGCTCTACCTTTCTGCTTCTTAGCTGACACCAGATATTTTTGAGAATTACAGTCTTATAGTTTAAGATCTGCTACTGCTAAGTCTCTCCCCTTTATAGTTTTTTTTCATAATTTCCTTTGATATTCTTGTCTTTTTGTGCTTCCAAATAAATTTTTATTATTTGTTTCTAATTCAGTAAAATAACTTTTTGGTAATTTAATTGGAATGACATTAAATTATAAATTAGTTTAGATAAAATTGTCATTTTTATTATATTGACCCTGCCTACTCATGAACAATTAATATTTTTCCCCTTAAATTTTTTTTTGGATATCATCTCATCATAGTCAACTGATACCCACATCTTTTGTCTTTGTATAGTTTTTCTAACTGTCCTGATGGTGATAAAGTTCTTAAGAGTTACAAATTTAGTCTTCCCATGTGAGGATGTAAAGTTTAAACTTTTTGAATCTCTTATGTTTTCTCTTTCCTACTTTTTTATACTTCTCTTGACTCTAGTATTTTCAGTTCTTGTATTTTCATCAGGAATGCTTGAAAGCTCGATATTTTATTAAATATCTATTCCTCTCTCCCAAAATGATTATATTCTGTTTCAGTGGGTAGGTATTTCTTGGTTGTAATCCTAAACTAACTCTTTTGTTTTTTGGAATATCATCATTCAAGCCCTCCAGTCCTTGAATGTAGAAGCTGCTAAATTCTGTGTAATCCTGATTATATCTCCATGATATTTGGATTTTTTTCTTGCTGCCTGCAGTATTTTCTTCTTGATGGAGTAGCTCTGGAAATTGGCTATAATATTCCTGGGAGTTTTCATTTTGGGATCTCTTTCAGGAGATGATAAGTGGATTCTTTTAATTTCTATTTTTTTCCTCTGGTTCTAGGATATCAGGGCAGTTTTCCTTGATAATTTCTTGGAAGATGATGCCTAAGCTCTTTTTTGTTCATGGCTTCCAGTTAGTCCAAAAACTCTGAAATAATGTCTCTTCAATGTATTTTCCAGGTCCATCTTTTTCCAATGAAATAGTTCACATTTTCTTCTATTTTTCATTCTTTTGATTTTGGTTTATTGTTCCTTAATGTTTCATGAAGTCATTAGCTTCCACTTTCTAAATTCAAATTTTTGAGGAAATATTTTTCTTCAGTGAGCTTTGTACCTCCTTTTTATTTGGCCATTTTACTTTTTTCAGAATTTGTTTTCTTCAGTAAATTTTTGTATATTGTTTCCTATTTTTTTGTGCTTTCTTTATCAAGCTATTGATGTTTTTTCATGATTCCCTTGCATCATTCATGTGTTTTCCCAATTTTTCTTATATATCTCTTATTTGATTTTTAGAATTCTTTTGGAGGTCTTCCAGGAGTTCTTTTGGGGCCTGACACCAAATCACACACATGTGGCTGTTCTAACATTGTTGTCCTCTTTCAATTTTGTGTTTTGGTCTTCCCCGTCACTATATTAATTTTCTATGGCCAGGTTTTTTGTTTTTGTGTTCATTTTCCAACCTATTTCTTGACTTTTAACTTTATGTTAAAGTTGTGCTCTGCTCCTGGAGTGAAGGGGGTGTGGTCCCAAACTTCAAGTTCTTATACTGTTGTTTTCATAGATAATTCTGGGGACCTGTAAGTTTTTGATTCTTCAAAGTTGGAATGCTGAAATAGGCCTTCTTTGGTAACTTGGGCCAAATTTCCTATTTGATGTAGTAAAAAATGCCTCTAGGGTGGTATCAAGGGTTTCTTTAAATGAGCATCACATGCAATAAGACACTCCATGTCACACATCCTTTATTTGCCTATGGCTTCTTGCCCTATGCTATCTGACACAGAGGGAAGGGGCAATGAAAGTAAGGCAAGTTTGAATGGGGAAATATTATCAATACTATGGAGAAGTATGGTCACCGCCCTCCTGGCTTATGCTCTGGTCTGTGAGCAACCAAAAGCTCTCTTTCCATCCTATATCTGTGATCCAGATCCTCACTCCCTTGTGGCTGTATGCTCTGTTTCTCCTCACCATGGGACTGTGACCCAGGTTTGTGAAGTTGATCCCAGCTTGGGCTATATGCAACATAATCCTTCCCCCAGTGCCAGCAACGTATCCCCTGTAATCTTCTTATGACCACTTGTCTTTCCCCCTTACCCTCTGTGGGCTGAGAGCTCTGGAAATACAATGCTGCTCATTCAGTTGCTCCAAAGACTGTGGTGGCTTGGTGGGGTTGGGCCTGGCCTCACTGTTGGTTTATGCAGGGACATGATGCCTTGCTGCTGGCTTGCTTCCTACTGGCTTTCCCAGGTTACCTAGACAGCATTACACTCTCACGCCAATGAGACTGACCTTTCCTGTTGACCTTCTAAGTTTTCTAGTGATGGAACTTGTTTGACCTCATCCTTTTGTTGGTTCTACCTTTCCAGGAATTTTGTGGTGTTTAAAATTTTTGTGGTGTTAAGTTTGGAGGGGTATTTGGGAGAGCTCAAGGGAGTTCCTACTTTAGTCTACCATCTTGGCTTCACTTATTTTTTCCAGGTATATGGTCTAGAGAGAAACTATCTTTACATGATGGGCAACACACCACAGAGGGCATTTAGAGTTAGCAATTGGCTTGAGGTGACTTTGGCAACATAATACAGTACTAGAATGGCAAACAGAACCTTTTGCTTCTCTCACTCCATGCCTGACTGGGGCTACTTGCAGGAGCAACTTCTGAATGATAAAAATCAATTATTTTTTCTTAAGTAGTTTTTCTAAAGTGCCTTAAGAATACAATATTCTTTTTAGAAATCTTTAAGTTGCAGATATCAAAAGCCCTTTGCTACATGGATCCCTTGCTTCATTAAATGATCTCCCCAGGACAAGGAAACATCTTGTAGAGTGCATCTTTGCCTTGAAGAAGAAAAAGTGATAGGAATTTTGAAAATATTTATAGGAAAGCTTGAAAAACATTTCACTTACCCCCCCCCCCCCGATTACCCACAGAAACTCTTCTTTCTTGTGTCCCCAAAGGGATACACATTATCAAAGTAGTTTGAACGTAGATGTTAAATGAAAAAGTTCTATAAAATGGAAGTGCCCCTGTTGTTGAGCCAGGGGAAAAGCTAAGGGAACACAGTGCATTCAAGACTAGGTCTTCATGACATATGTAACTCAAATTGTGTCTGTCCTGGAAATGATCAGACAGCAGCATTGAGTGCTCAGTATAGTCATTATGGATATTGGCTGATGTCATCTGGTTGGAACAACAACTTCTGCTACCATACAATATCTTACTACTACAGTGCTAGTAGACCTGCTGGAACACCGTTTTATCACCTATAATGATAACATTTTAATTTTTTCATATCAACAAAAGAAATCAACTTACATCAACTGTAAGAGGTGCAACCTATGGTTGTTTTTATTGTGAGCCTGAGAAAAAAGAGGACTGCTAGATATAGCTTATATTGAGGACAGCAGTTCTTAAGATGGATCCTGCCTATTATATCAAGGTCATCCATAAATGGTTTCTGTTTAAGGGAGGTAGGGCCCTTCCATTAGTTCTAGGAATGGCAAATTATTTTATCACAAATTTATGCCTAGTTACACATAGCTGAAAGAACCCTTGACCTGATTCCTAAATATAAACAAGTTACATGTGGCTGGAAGCCAGAACAAGAACAGCTTTCTAGGTGCTGAAATAGGCCTTCTTTGGTAACTTGAGCCAAATTTCCTATTTGATGAAGTAAAAAATGCCTCCAGGGTGGTATTAAGGGTGTCTTTAAATGAGCATCAGATGCAATAAGACACTCCATGTCACACATACTTTATTTTCCCATGGCTTCTTACTCTCTGCTATCTGATGCGGGGGGAAGGGGCAAAGAAAGCAGGGAGCTTGAATGGGGAAATACTATCATTACCATAAATTTGCCCAGATGTATCCTGGGGCTCAAGGAAAGAAGTAAAGAAGCCTACACACACTTATTAAGGTCATGCTCTTTTTACAATTACAGGCTATGTCAGCCTAAGACAAGAGGGAAACTAAGGGCACATATGTGGTAGGGAAAAAAGATATACACAGACAACATGGGAAAATTGGGTTTTTATACGCTGCTGTCTCCACTAGAAGCTAGTTAGCCTTGGCCTATGTTTATCACTGTCAGAGACGTCTTTGACACTCATTGATTTGCTTGCTGAAAGAGGTTATTATGGAACAAGACTTATGAGCAGTATCACATACAGAAATGCAAATACCAGTATAGAACCATGTATTCTAGGGAATTTCTCTCCCATAGGGTCTAAAATCCCTCCCCCATTGCTCTTTTGTTTGACCATGCCTCCTCTGGGTCAGTCCATTTGTCACCGGCGTAGGGAAGAAATTTATCTTCATGTTCCTTAGAGATGAGGGATCCTGAGGCAAAGTAATCCTGAGTTTGTCCGTGTTGGATTACAGATGGCAAGACAGAACCTGAACACAGGCTTGAGCTCATCACATTATTAGGGGGTGATGGCAGCTGCAGAGAATTTACCCCTAGAGTAACTAATTAGGATGCTATCTGAGATTCCCTACAGAGTCTCCCTGAGGTTCACTCTGTCTCCTAATGGATGATGCCTTAAGGAGAAACTACCATCTCCCCTGGAATGACTTTGCATGCATCAATTACTACCATCAAGATCTGTAAAGCTTGCAATTTCCCATAAAATTGGTAATTTGCCTTTGAGTTTTGAGGTAAAGGACATTCTTGAATTTAATTTCCATTTCAACAGAAAAGTGACCTATCCAATTTTCAGCAAATCAGCAGGAATTCTGAGTTTTACATCTTATCACAATTTAGTTTCAAGGCAACTCAGAAAAACACTTAGAAACACTACAAAATTCAATGCAAATTGTACTTGTCACAAGGGGAAATACCACTCCAAAATGTGATTAATTTAAATCCTTGTTACTTGCAAAAAAAACCTGAAAGAAATCAATTTATTTATTGATTGGTTTTAAAAAATGGCATAAATTTCATTTAAGATGTTCATGGAAAAGGGCAAAGAAACTCTAAACTTTAGAAGCAAGTTTAGAAGTAAGTTGGGAGATTGCTAGAGTTTAGAGTTGGGTGTTTAGAAGCTAGAAGGGGCGTGAAGTTCAGAAATGTGATATGAAATTCCACGCCCCCCCAAAAAAAAGGGAATGGAAGGACTGGAAATTGCTGTAGGTCCTAGGACCCACAGGATAATCTGAACTTGGTCCACTATGTAGCCACTGTACAATACATTCTCTAGGTTGAAGGGGAAGGACAAAAAAGAATGAGTATAATTGCAACTGATCCTACAGTTGGAAGAGGCTCTAGGGGCAGCTAAGTGGCACAGTGGGTAGAGTGCCAGACTGGACGTCAGGAGGACTCATCATCATGAGTTCAAATCCAGCCTCAGAAATTTACTAGCTGCGTGATCTTGGACAACTCATTTAACTCTGCCTAAGTTTCCTCATCTGTCAAACGGGCTGGAGAAAGAAATGGCAGACCACTCTAGTGTCTATGTCAAGAAAACCCCAAATGGGGTCACAGAATAAGACACAACTGAAAAATGACTGAACAAAAACCTCTGAAGTGCTATATGAATATCAGTTATTATTATGGTGCCAACAGTCTCACCTATTCCTCCTCAAATCCTAGTTGCAAACTAGTAGCTCTAAGCTGCTGAAATAGTCAAAGAATACTCCTTGGTGAATTCAGCTGCTAAATCCCAGTTGTAGCTTTTACTCAACAACTGCTATAATACTGTTAATTGCTCAGAGCAGCTACAATTCCTTCCCTTTTGCATTGTCTTGTTAGTACCTACAGTTTCCTAGTGAGAAAAATCTGTGTCTTCTTTTTCTCCCTAATTTTAGGCCTCATTACCAAGTTTATCACAATAGACTGCAAATGAGAGACTTAAAGAGGCCATAGGACTTGCGTGCAGGAAAATTGTGAGCTTTTTAAAAATTTATTTTCTCACTCTAAAATAGTACAGAAAAGCCCATTCTGTAAAATAACCTATTACATGAATATGGCAATAATTTCTTATAATTTTAAAATTCTACCCACCACACAGAAGTTATAAATGCATAGTCTGTGGTTATGTGATGTTTGAGGAAAGTGATCTGAACTTCCCATTTCTTGTCTAGAACCTTCCATTGTACTCAATACATTGTACCTTGTATCATACATACACATTCACAAACATCACATTTTCCACATTAGATTATGAATCTTTGTAGCTCTCTCAATAGACAGCACTGTGCTTTGTACATATGCATTTAACAGCTGTTTGAACTGGGCACCCATCCGTACGCTGAGAGAGCAAAGCCAATAGCAAAACTCATAATGCCCTGCTATCTGAATGATGACATTTCAAAAACTTTACTTAGACGATAAACAAATAAACAGACAGAATATAAATGTTCTCACTCACTCTATTAACACAATCGACCCACATCTCCAATTTCCTGCAAGACATCTCCACCTCAATGTTCCAATGCAATGTCAAGTTCAACATGTCCAAAACCAAACCCATTATTTTTCCTTCTAAACCAATTTCTCTTTCGCCTCTCTCTCATCTCCTTTATAGTTATCAAGTTCCATTAGCTTTACCTCTATAATATCCCTCCAACCATCACCTCCCTCTTTTGCTTCTGTCACTATCTTAATGTAGGTTCTTATTACCACTTACAGCTACTATTGCAACAGTCTCCTCATTGGTTTCCTGGAATCCATTCCTTCCCGCTTTTAACCTGTCTTTCACATTGTTGTCAAAATAATCTCCCTTCTTTATGGATCTTGTTACATCATTCCTCTGCTTAAACATCTCCAAGTTCATCCTGTTGCTTGTTCAGGAAACTTCAAAATCTTTGCCATGTTATTCAAAGTCCTCTAGAACCTGGTGTGACCCTATCAGTCTAATCTTATCTTATATTACTTTCATCTATGCACTCTATGCTTTTGCTACACTAGATTACAGATAGTTCTTCTTTTACGTAAGTTCACATTATGCAAATTCAACTTTATGTAAAGAATACTGAAAGAAATTTGAATTCCAAACACCTATGTTATTGTGCAATACTGGGCTCTCTCTGGACTCATTACTGGACTCCTGTCTTTCAGCACAGTGTTCCATGCTCTCCCAACCCCCTGTAAAAAAAACAAAACAAGCCTAAAACATCCTTAAGTGAAATCAGAAGAACAGTGTGTCTGGTCCCAATGTATCTGTTTCCCATTCATCTGCACTCAGGTACCATGTGCTTTTTCTTTCCTGTCTGTCTGTTTCTGGCCCCCACATGTTCTTCCTCTTGGTTCTGGCAGGTGCCTACATGGCAGGTCCTTGCTCTGATGTGTTCCTCCAGCTACTCCTTCTTCTCTGTCCATGGCCCCTAAGTATCCTTGAACTGTGTACCAGATCCCTCCCTTCAGAAGTGTGCAGGCCCCTTCCTGTTTTCTTCTTTCCCTCCCTCCCTTCCCCATGTTCATGGGCAAACTCACATTACATAAAAATCCCTTTAAAAATAAGTCTGTGGAATGGTCTACTTATGTGAAACAAGGACTGTCTGTACTTGCCCTCCAAAAAAAGAATTCACCTCCCTACCTTTGATTACACAGTTCACTAAGCCTGAAATTCCTGCTTCCCTTAGCCTGTTCTAAATATATATATATATAACACATACACATATACACACATATATGTATATATATACATATGTATATGCATACACACATATATAAAATGGTCAACTCAAATGCCACCTCCTCCATTGACTTTTACTTAAGTTTTCCTCTAACCATCCTCAAGGAAGGACCTTAAAAGCCTAATTTTATGGTTCCATCAATGGATTTCTTTCCCTCTCAATGGATCATACAAAGGCTGGCATATTCCCATCCCTTTCTACTCTACCAATCTCAGTGATAATGAACATATAACTGTTAATGTACCAACCCCATTTTTTCATTCTCAACTGACCCTTCCCCCTAACTATGTCCCACTCTGATCTGTACATCCCTTTCAATGTGTCCTCTGGAATGCCTCCTCCATAATTAACAATTTTCTTTTCATCTTAAACCTCTTTTTTCCCCACTCCTTCCATTTGGCTCTGGGAGATGACACGTCTGAGGATACTACTTTTCTCTTCCCCCTTTCCAGTTCTAGTTATACTTTTTCTCACACTCCTAGACTCACTGATTATAGTAGGGGAGTTTTAATATTCTTTGATCACTTCTCATTGCCATTTCCAGATTTTCCTTCTGTCATCTTCAATAAGCAACCCCTCCTCCTTTGAGATTCCCCTTCTCTAAATTTATCATTCAATCCAGATTCTGGTACTTGTTATCAATAACCCCATAATATGTGGGGATATCATTGAGGATATTTAGTACCTGGCTCAGTCTTTCTCTCCTCCCAATATTCTACCCTCATAGTAGGGAACTTCAACATATATACTGATATCCCCTCAAATAACCTACCTTCCCACTTCTCTGATTTACTCAGTTCTTACAGTCCACTCCTCTATTCCACCTCAGATACACATAGATGACCATACCTTTGGTCATACCGTCACCTGCAAATGTTCCACTTCCTCGTTCATGAACTTTGATCTCCACTTATCTGATCGTAATACTTCATGATCTTTGCCCATGCTTTACTTTGCATAGCGCTCCCTCACTTAAATCCAATTCACTTGCAAGTCATGGCATCACCTTCCTGATAATGATAACAGCTCAGTAACCCTATTCCTTATCCTTATCATGACCTCAATTTTCTCCACCTCTTAGTTCTTTCCCAGGCCATCATTCTTATATTGGCTTAACTCCCATCCTTTTCCGACCTTGATCCCTTAGTAAGTAACTTCAACTCTATACTAATCTCTACCCTCAAATTACTATCTCCATTGCCCTTTTGCCAATTACACTTTACCAAACTACAACCCCATGTTATTTCCACCACCAGACTCCTTTGCTCCTATTCATATGCTGCAGAATGAAGGAAGAAAAAGTCATGAAGACATGCTGATTGGATCATGAAAAAATTGTTATCTAAACTAATTCACAACTCATTACAGCAAGACAACCATTCTGTTCTCCACTAATTGATAAACTATTCTGGTCCACAGCAATTTCACACCTTTTTGCCTGTCTTTAAGCCTCCTATGGAATCCCTCCACCCACTCTCTCAGTCAAGAATCTTGCTTCATTCTTCCTAAAAAAAGAGGCTATTCACTGATATCTCTCTCTTTTTCATTCTCTCTTCTCATATCAATCAGACAGCTTTACTTCATTCCCCAAATCTCCTACTTCACTCCTGTTTCTGATGTGACCCTTTCTCCTTGCCAAGGCTAACTCTTCCACAAACATTCTTAAACCCTCTTAATCCGCTGGCATATTGCCCACAATCTTTGCTCTCTCCTCTCTTCCATCTTCCGTAATCTACTGGTTCCTTACTTGTTGCCTACAAACATATCCATGTCTCCCTCATTCTTAAAATACCTACTTCAGTCCTCCCACCTTCACCGGCTACCATTTTGCATTTCTCCCTCCCTTCTTAGCTATACTCCTTGAGAAAACCATCTATGTTTGGTGCCTACATTTCCTAATCTGGATTCTGACACCATTCAACTGAAACTGCTCTCCAAAGCTACTAATTACCTCCTAATTGCCAAATTCAATTTTCTCTTCTCAGTCCTTATCCTTCTTGACCTCTTCAGCATTTGACATTGTTGGTTACTCTCCTCTTGGATATCCTCTTCCTGGATATTCTCTTTTTTTTGGGTTTTTGTGACACTGGTTCTTTATCCAGGCTAAGCCTATTCACCACAAGTGTCACCCAAAACTCTGCCCTCAGTCCTCTTCTCTTTTTTCTCTATAAATAGTGATCTCATCAGAACCCACAAGTTCAATTATTAGCTCTATGCAAAAGATTCCCAGATCTATGTATCCAACCCTAGTCCCTCTGCTGAGCTATAATTACATGCCAACAACTGCTTTTTTGTATATCTGAATGTTCTATAGGTATCTCAAATCCCCCAAACCCTTCTTTCTTCCTAACTTTCCAATTATGGTCAAGTGCACCACTACCTTCCTACTTAACCCAGGCTCACCTGGGTATCATCCTCAACTCCTCACTCCCGTTCACTCCACACACATAAATCCATTGCCAAATTTTGTTATTTTCTACTGATCTACTCATCTCCATCTGTCTTTCTATCTATTTATCTCCTCTTCTGTCCATTCACACAGCCACCGCCCTAGTTTCACCCTTATTTCTCACCTGGACTATTGAAAGTCTTCCACTTAGTCTCCCTGTCCATTCCCTACTCTGACCTAAAATCTAAGCAGCCAAAGTGATTTTGCTAAATGATGGGTCTAACCATATCACTCTCCTCCCCCCACCCATTATCTACAGGATCAAATATAAACTTACCTGGCATCTATAGCTATCCATAATCTTCCTTGCCCTATTTCTTACCTCTCCAGTCTTTCAATTTATTACTCTCCATGAATTCCACAAGCAGGCTTACTTGTTTGAACACAACACCTCTACCTTTCATCTCTGAGTCTCTGCCCTGGCTCTGACAGCCATCCCTAGAATGCTCTGCGCCCTCATTCTACCTCTTAGCTTCTCTGGCTTCCTTCAAGATTCAGCTCAAGTCCCACCTCCTGCAGGAGGACTTTCTGGATTTCTTCATCTGTGAGAGCTTTTCCTTCTCAGATTAAACCATCCTGTCACCTACTAGTATATATATGTATTGCAAGTTCTTATTTATGTGTTGTCTTCTCCGTTAGAATGTGAATTCCTTCCAGGCAAGGATTATTTTTTTTTACTATCTTTGTATTCTATCTGGTACTTAATAAACGCTTAATAAAATTCATATTGATTGATGGATGGTTCAGCAATGGTTCCAGTTCAATTACCATGCAATATTATGTATTATTCAAAGCACCCAGCATAGCACCTGGAACATATTAGATACTTAAATGCTTGTTTGATCAACGGATTATGATTATCTGTGTTCATTTATTATTCTCCTACTAAACTACATTCCTTGAAGCCAGAGCTAATGTCTGATATAAGTTTTATACCTTCCCCAGGGATTTTCATGGTATTCAACAGGTAAGCACTTAATAAATGTTTATTTCTTTTGATTACTCCATGTAGACAATAGGCTCCTTAAAACCATTCAAAGAGCTCCTAAATGAGGAGTAGATATCTATTTTTAATCACAATTGATTTACTGTGTGGTAATGTACTTAGAGGCACAATCCACCTATATTTTTCTGTAAGATAGGGGTCCACAGAGGGGAAAAAATGAATAGATAAATCCCTTTGGGAGTTTTCCACCAGTTGTGTGAACAGCTTCTAATTCAAGTCATGACAAAGAATAATTGCATCTGAATATGATTCAAGCTCTTGGTTGAATAACAGTGTAAAATTCTAATAAGTATGTTGTGGTACCTCTATTTTTCTTCCAATATGCCCTAGAAAGTTCATATAGAAAAAAGGTAGTTGATGCCTCAGCTTAGCCTTGCCACTATTTGGGACTATCATCTAAGTCTTTGACTGTTATCATTATTCCTTTTAGCTGCACTTGGCAATGGAGAATGAACAGATTACTAGCACTGATATGGGCAGACCAAATGGAATCTGGGAGACAAAAGTCATTCATCTGGAGCTGGGAGATGAAACCATGAGGAAAAGGAGATAGAGTGGCAGATCAGAAACAGGTGCAGAGTAGCCTAGCCCAGGATGCCAAAGAAGGATTACGTAGAAGCAAGTAAGCATGCAGCCGTGTGTGGAAGGCCGAGGTTGCCTCTTCAGTATTGTTCCTTCTGATCAGTTGCCAGAGGTTCAAATAAACTGTGCTTTGAGAATCAGTTAGCAAATCTACCTCATATAGCAGAAGGTTCTTAATTTTAAGGCATGGGAAAGTCTAGTAAAGATTGTTATTACCCAACAAAGGTTTCTAGATGAAACCTATTTGATTATATTTATATGAGAAAGACTGCGGGCAGATTCGGAAAAGCTGTCAATAATGATAATGAAAACATGCAACTATTCTGAGAACTTACTTCGGCAAGAGGTCAAGAACAAAAGTAGGCTGGGAACACAAAAGATGGATTGTAAGGAAGGCAATTAAAGCAAGAAGGAGCAAGTTAATGCTGTGGTTTAAACAAGTGAGGTACAGTCTTTGTGATGAGTTAAACAATTACACATTCAGTTCCAGAGTTTTACTCACATTTATTCATAACTCAGATAAACGCCATTCAGTCTTGGTGATTCATCTACATGGGTTGACTAGGGCTGTTACAGCTGGGGATTCATAAATATTTGATCTAGAATTCTGATCTATCCTACTTTAGGTGACAAAGTGGGAGTGAGAATCTCTCAATACATTCTTCGGTAGAAAATGAGGCAAATGATCCTTCAGTCTCTGCTATTTTTTTTCCCCTATTCATTTGGGACAGTAATTCTACTCCTCCTTGAAGAGCATCTTACTATTGGCTTTATATTTCCTTGGAGGGTGTTTCTGAATTAGTTCTGAGTCACTGAACTTCTTGTGAAGGGCAGTAAAGGGGTACTCTTTTGTATCCCAGAAAAAATAACTTCACATGAGGCAGTCAGCACATATGTTAGACTAGGTGAGACTGAGACTGGATTTCAAAGATATAGATTTCCCTTTTGTGTTTCTTTTCTGAGCACAGGTGAATGAACATTAAACCTGAGATGGACATTTCCAGCATAGGAGACAACTTTATAAATCTGAATGCTCTAGGGTCCCTCAGTCAGAGCTGGCTACACTATAGGAGGTATTGCCTATAGCTACTATAGCACTTTGCAGAAGAAAAGATGAACACAGAAGGAAGAACCACCTAGCTTCCTCTTTAAGGGCCAAGCTCCCTAAGGACTGAAGCCTGTCCATGCATACAGAATCAGAATTAAGGATCCCTTTTATAGGGAGAGGATGGACACTTTATCTCATTGGCCCACACTGGATGTGTGTTGGTACAGTATGTAAGGGATTAATCTAGGGGCAAATGTTATAATATTCTGTCCTGCTTATAACATCAATATAGAACTTAGCAATGTTTTTAATTTTAGAAATAAATTTACAGAAGATGGAAGCATGGGAAGTAATAGAAGATGACAATAAAAGTGTTGCACAGTCTGCTCTTACAAAAACAGTGTCAGGAGTGCTAAAGTTCAGAATGAGTTGGAAGCACTGAAGGAAGCTAAGGAGAACCAAAGGGTTTTTTAAAAGGCTATACTGAGAGAAAAGGATAATAAAAGAGAGATGATAAAGACAGCAAGAAAGAGAACTTCTCTTTGGGCTAACAAGACCTAGAAGGGAGAACTGCTCACCTCTTGTTTTGTTTTTCCTGCTAAAGAGAATGTATTATCATTGTTGTGGGAATGCCTGAACAAAAAAAAAATCTAATGTTGGAATTGCCATTCAAGATAAATAGGAGCTAATAAGAAGGCACCTAAATGCACTTGATGAGCTCAAGTCATCTGGCTCTGAACTATATATTACAGTTCTGAAAGTGGTGGAAAGGACTCTAGAGTCACTTTCAGTGATATCTGTAAGACTGTGGAGAACAGGAGGGCCACAACAAGACTGGAGAAGGTAAAATTTCCAGTTTTCAACAAGGGAAAGGAAGAAAGTTCACAGACTATAAGTTAGAAAGACTGACTTCAATTTCTGGGAAAATTCTATAATGGGTCATTAAAGTGACAGGTTTCACACAGATCAGATACATTCAAAGTGGTTGACTAACCAGATTTAAAGAGGAGTCATTAATGGCTCAATGTCAACATGGCAGGAGATTTCCAGTGGAGTGCCCCAGAGATCTGCATTTGTCCCTGTGCTATTAACTATTTTTATTAATAATTTAGATAATGGTATGAATGGGATGATATCATCTGCAGATGGCACAAAACAGGGAGAGATCATTAACAAACTGGGTGACATTGAAGAAAACTAAGCTTATCTATAACGAATGATATTGACAAAATTGATTAGTCAGTTAAGCAAAACAGCTATCTAATAAACTCAGTCTAAAACATTTGATTTTTACGCTAAAATGATTAGTCATCTGAGTTAAGACAAACCAGTGTTAAAACTCAAACTGGATGAAAAATTTGACGACTAAATTTTTCAAAACTTACACTGACATGAATTGAATAAACGAGGGGTTTGATCACTATGTAGATGTAAGTATAGCATAGTATATCTATATCTATATCTATATATATATCTATACCTATATCTCAAAGTCCTTGATTTCATCAGTGTGGAAGCTCCTTCCCTCATAATCCAAACCATTTATAGTTATCACTTGCCTGCTCACAGGGATAGAGACCAGATTTGAACATGTCTTTCTAACTCCACATCTAGCACTCTGTCCACGACGGCCCCTTACACTCTTCCTGGACATCTTAACTCTAAATGTGGGAAATTATGTGGATGACTTTTCCTTGAAGTGTGGTTATAAAGCAGCTCTTCAAGGGGCCTAGGTTGCCTTAACAAGCTTCACAGAGGATAAATGTGGAGTGCAAATGTTGTAGTCTAGGCAAAGGTGGGCAACTCTTAAAGCTTCACGGTGCTGTTCAATGGTTAAGAAAGGAAGCAGTAAATGAAGCCATGGCTAAGAAATTCCAGGTGATACAAAACCAAGGAGTAAATGAAATTGTTTTTTGGGATTCCTTGGAGATCTTAAGATCCTACTAAAAAGAGTGCAATTCTGAAGAGTAGTGGTGTTTATGTTCATGACATATATGTATTCTTTAAAGCAGTACATAAACTACTAAATTTAATGGGTAAACATAAGTTTTTTTAACCATTCATTGTAATTTTACATCTACTTGAAATCTATTCATTTAACAGAATCACTGTAAGGATTTTTGTGAGGCAACAAAACAATCCTTTAACAGAGTGTTATTCTCTGCAATTGGCATTGAATGCATATTGTAAATATGAAACTTCATGTACCAAGTTTGTTTACAGTGGGGTAGTACTTGCAAATGATGGGAAAGAATTTGTTGACCAGGTGGTTCCATCTTTGGGGCAGCCAATTTCATACAGAAAAGTTCTACTGACAATACTCATGCCTTATTCATCTCCATTCTAGAACAGTCACTGCTTTCTTTACTTCCTCAAGTAAAGATGTCAAAATTAAACGGGGAAAAATAATTTCCTTTTCATCTTGGAAGAAGGGAAAATGTTCAGTGGGGAAATGGAAATAGCAAATATGATTAACATCTGTCTTATAGAGAAATGAACATTAGAGTTATTTTAAAAGTATGATCCATTTAATTTCTTTCATATGGAGACCATATGGTATGCAATTGACAGTATTATTTCTTTCTATGGTATCCATTATATCAATAAAACTGCAATGTAACATGGTGACACATTTTTACTAATATCATTTTAACATTTATATTTAGGGAATCAAGAATACAAACAAATATATAATTACATTTAAAAATACTAGAAACTGCCACTAATTCTCCAACAACATTGATATGTGGAAATATATCCCTTTAAGCCACAGTAAAGGAAATGAAAGGAAATTCAGTTTTAGTAAGAATTCAGATCCCAAATAATAATGCTAGCACAAGCAGTTAAGATGTCTGAAAAGAAAATTTCTAACGTCAATTTAGGAAATATTTACTTCATTGACATAATTATTTTCAAAACAACAATATAAGTGAAAATGCAATTTTCTTAGCCCTATGAAAAAGTACAGTTAGAGTCTTAATTCCTTTGATGACTCAGGCTTATTATTTAATTTGGTAGCTGTTAAATGGTCCTTATTGCTAAACAAAACATATATGAAAATGATACACAAAGAAAATGATATTGGACTACACCATGTTTAAAAACACGATCAATCAGTATGGTTGTTCAAAGCTCAAAAACACTTTCAAAATAAAAATCTTGCTGTGCAATGATTGATAAAATGTTTTTACAAAAAATGATTGTTAACAAGCAAAATGTTGAATGCTGCCAACAGAACTGTATGGTGGTTTTTAAGAAAGCTTTTGAAGAAGGCTTTAGAAGGTATTCAGGACATTTGTGCTATTTTATGGATTGATTGGTAAAAATGTTTAGCCAAATGGATGTAAGGAAACTTAAAATTGTTGGCTTTCGCCTACCGTACCAAGATCAGTCTTAAGATCTGTTGGCAGACTTAACTTTCTTGATCCTTTAACTGAAACAACAGAAAAAGGAGAAAGGCAGTTGTTAATTATATAAAATGTAAAGAGGAGTGAGGGAGAACATATGTCCTAAGGTATAAGTAATCCTGTTGAGTATATACTTACATTTGTTAAAATATATAACTGCAGATGTATTATTCAAAGAGTTGGCTCAAAACTACCTAATTGTAGGTGCTCCTTTGCAAATAAATATTTGAAGAGCAATTTTGTTTTTAGATTTGTGGCAAATAATCATGTCTCTTTTTTCTCATGTATAGCAATAAAAGCAGGTTCTCATTTTGTTAGAAAAAATAAAGTGAATTTCAGACAAATGTAACATCAAAAGATTTATACAAAAAAATAATTCCTGCGCTCCAAATTACTTTTAGAAAAAGGTCAAAATGTCATTGTTTCTGACATCATAAACTATGCAACCCTGAATTGGAAAAAAAGTTTAATAGGGATAATGTAGCATACCTATAGAAGATGAAATGATAGATTATAGCCATATTAAATATTTGTCAAATACTTAATAATTAACTGCACAAATATTATTTAAATATATATTGTAAAAATTTGAAAGCATATAATTAGTTTGAAAAAATTAATAAATCTTACTAGATGTTTTGCAATTGATGCTTGCAAATGTATTACAGGTGACAAACACTGAAGGGTTCATAGGAAGCCACATAAATCTCACCTTTTATTTAAAAACTTTTCTCTTATTAGTGATTGGCGTAAAGAGTTTATGGAAAACACATAAACAATTCAGAAGGAATGTCCATTTGTGGCATAAGCAAAGGCACTATAGGGGAACAACCTAGAACTATTTTATATTTAATATTCTATTAATATTTAATGTTTTATACTTTATATTTTATGCTTCATTAAGTCTACGGACTGATCTTCTCATTGCAACTCTACTTTTTCTAATGAGCACTGAAAAATAATTTGGGATTTATTTTACTGTTTAAAGATAAGATAGTATTGTATAAGGAGTAGTGAACTGGCAGTCAGGAGAACTGGATGCTAGTTTTTACTACTACTCAGTTATAAGGCCTTGGGCAAATCCCAATCTCTTCAGGCCTGCTTCCCCATCTCTAAAATGAGGGGTTTGGACAGTGATCCTTAAAGTCATTCCAACTACAACATTCTGTGAAACTCTCTTGGTATCATGTTAGTGATACATCTATGCTATTTGCTGGTTTAAAAAAGGAAAGATGAAAATTATGATAATTAGAACCCAACTGTATACACAAGATTCTCAAAACTGATGATTCATTATAACAGGGTGTACTCCTTTTTGAAAGATCTAACGAGCGAAAGCAAGTTACAGAATTACTATGATGAGAATAATTTCAGCTTATATGCCAATCAATATCTGTTGTACAAAGTGGAGAAATTTTATGAAGAATTTAAGACCATTATATCATAGATATATCATATTATATCATAGATATAAAATTTGAAGTAACTTTAGAAGATGCCTAGTCTAATGCTTGTATTTTATGGATGATAAAACTGAGGCACAAAGATGCTAATTGACTTGCCCAAGGTCATACATGCAATAAATGGTAGAGTTGGAATCTGAACCCAGGACATTTGACCCCAAACAGAGAATTGTTTCTGCTATACCATGCTGCCCTTCTTGACAGTCAACATATACCTCAATGACTTTAATGTGAAGGTGAGAAAAGAGGAGAACAAAAATTATTTTGAAAAATATTATTTTGGACCAAGACATGAAGAACTCACAGACGCTTTGCTTCCTCAAAAGTCTTACAACTACATAGCAAGAATATGTTTGTTAAGAAGAGAATTAGAAGATGTTACTATAGGTGAAAGTATAGCTCATAGATGCTATCATATTATAGATTGTTATGCTATTATAGCTTAAGCAGGTTACTGACATAGTTGACATTTCAAAATCAGCTGTCTATTCATATTAAAATGACTGACTACTTGAAACAAAGATGAAAAAATAAGCAACAAATGAGAAGGATAAAGAGAAAAAGAAGGTACTGTACATAATTATAGTAGTTCTAATCTGATCTATATAAACACACTTGATTTTTTAAAAATTGGAAATGACTAGAAGACAGTAAAGAAAGAGGGAAAGATGTCCTTGACATTTCCTGAACAAATTTAACCCATGGAGGTTAACAAGGAGGTTGAATAACTCCAAAATAACTCCAAAATTATCAACAAATATCTGATCACTTTGTTAAGCAGTGAGATGTGGTAGCCTACAGAAACAGCAGTCTAGAATACAAGTTCATTTACAAAACGTTACAGAGAATAACTAATGATCACAATTACAAAATAGTTGAAAAGCCATTTCAGAGGAAATAAATGTACAAGGAGTTTGGTCAAGGCAAATCAAGTCAACAGGAAGAAGAGGAGAATTTGATGAAATACATAAATACATAAAGAAGACAAAATTTTAAAGGTATTCATTGATTGGTTTTCAAGATAACACAAAGAAAATAAGGTTCCGTGAGAATGGGAAAGATCACAGATAGAATCAAAAGAAGGTGAAAGCATTAGTGCTTACCAATCAGTTTGCCTACTTCCTAATCTTTATACATTCTTCATAAATCATCAATGCGCACAATGAGAATATCCTTAGTGAGAACGTGCACATGATTTTTCTATAGTAGATCACGTTTCAATGTCACATAACTGAATGAGAAATATAGAGTATTGTACTTATTTGCTGATTTTTTTAAAATCATTTTTTGGTAGAAAAGAATGCTGCTTTAAAGTCTCAATTCAACCCAATATCTAGCATGCTCATGTCTAAAATCACACAAGGTATTGTGACAGACGTGATCACAGAGTCAACCTTGTTCAATGATCCACTTAGTATAGACACCTGACAAGGTATAAAATAGGGAGTCATATGTTTAACTAAGGTATTTACCAGTGTGATGGAGAAGTCTTATAGAACTTCTGAACAGAAATATTCCCTCTTTACAGTTAGGTTTCCCAAAATCTTCTATGCACAAATACTATTTTTTTTAACTCAATCTAAACCCCAGAATACTACAAAGTCTCATCAGTGAAATCATGGTCACTTGAAAGAGATAAACCTGACCACTCACAATGGCAAAATAAAATGGATGAAAAACATATTTTGCAGACTATGATATGGAGTTGGATAGGCAGTTCTTTTAATCAATCTATCTTTATGTACAAGAAATGAATAGGAAATCTAGACAAATACTCCTTGTGGATAATAAAACAGGCCTACAATAAATAAAGTTGGATAGAGTCGAGAAAATTATACTGCCCTTCCAATGATTTCAAGCCATCTGCTCAAACAAGGACCCATCCTCTAAAAGTCAATATTCTCCTGGTGATGGTATTTGATTATAAAGCATGGAAATATGTCTTAGAAGATGTAAAGTTGCAGGTGACCTAAAGGAAAATAAAAGTATTCATGGTGGATATAAATAAAATGTAGTATATTACCAAAGAATGAATGATGTGCTTAAGAGTTGCATAAAAGACAAAATCAAAGACATATATATCTGGAAAAGGAGGTGGACTCTGGCTGTATCATGAGAGTGAGAAGTTAAAGATGGGCCTTTTGAGAGTTGCATTTGTGTCCCACTCTCTGCCTCAAATATCAACAGAACCAAAGAAAGGTCTTCAACATGTTGCCTATCTCTTTCATGGAGAATTTATTGGAAAGGCAAGGATAAGAATCAAACCACATGAGAAAGTATGGAGTGGCTGCCCAGGCCTCATCACAGATCTAATAAAGTATTGAAGTAAGATTCCAATAATCATTTTGGGAGCTGTTGAATGGATCAGAACTGGAAGGGACCATAGAAGACATCAAATCCAAGCCTTTCATTTTTGCAGATGAGGCTCAGAGAGGTTAAAGAATGTGCTTGAGGTCATATAGAGGACAAGGATGAAGATAAAAATTAAATACTGAATATCACTAATAAAGTGGAAATACTTCAGCTCATTCTAAGATGCTGCAAATAATATTTTTCTTGTATCCATATTAGTTTGGTTATATTGTTTTGTTTGGGATTTTTTAAGTGTATCATTTGGAAATACACTGTTAAACCTAGTAGCTAATGGTAAGTGATTTCAATTCAGTTATTAATGAGGCAATCACTGATTTAAAAAACTATATATTATATCACTAATGAAACTTTGCATTTACCAAACATAAGAAAAATATCTTAGGTTGATAGATTCCCTCAGCATCTAAGCAGGAGCATATCATTCATTTATGGCATTCAACATTGGGACCTGAAGGATATTCAAATTACTATGGCTTTGAGCACGATGACACACTGGATAGGCCACTAGACAAAACGTTTCAAATTCTTTCTAGAAACATAAGGTTTTGCAAAGATCATCTAAACTAGTTAAACTACTAAATATCAAATTTCTGCAGAAAGGGATGACTGCAAGGATATATCTTATCTCAGTACCCTCTATCGCCATGGGGAAACCCATCTGAGAGTGCAATTGCACACTAGACTGGATTGATGAGTAAGACTTACAAGTCTAGACACCATTTGCAGTGATAAAACTGATGTTATGAACATTCTAAAATTAGGTAAAAAAACATTTTTTGAGAATAGGTGAAATTTTGAACATTAACTTTCAAATATAAAACATTATTGAACTCAAGTGAACTAAATAGGTTTTTACTTCTGTCTCCAGACCCAACTCAATCATCCCAGAATTGCTTGGAACTGAAAATAATTTTTACCACCTTTAAATTGTTTATGTAAGAGCTAAGATACCTTTAACACTAGGTCAGTTAAAGGGTAAAGCTGGCGTTAGAGATTACAAGGTTGAGTACTAATCAATTATCTCCTCATTGCCTGGTAAGTTGTTGGTGGAGAGAATGGTAAAGATGTGCCAAGAGGGAGTGGAAAAGGAACATTTAAGAAGGAACAATAAAGAGAAACACTGAAAGGGACAGAGTTAAGGCTATACTAGGAAAAAGTAATGTGGTCAAGAGAAAGAAGCATCTGTGACTACAAATGATGATGTCAGTGCAAATTGCTGAGATGAAGGATGCTGGTATTTTAGATTCTTTACATTTTAAAGCTAGATGGGACTTGAGAGATCTACTTATAGGATCAGAGATTTACACCTAGAACAAACTTTAGGGGCCATCTAGTAAAGGACATGTCTCGCATATGACCTGGGCTATTGCTGTGTTCAAAGAAGTGCTGTATCAATATTTGTAGATTGAATAAATGAATGCTAACAATTGAAATGCAACGTTTTAATGTGTACTCGCCCTTTTGTATATTTCACCACTAGATGGCACTTGTGCATTTTGATAATAGAGCCCTCTAGCCTGAGCTTCCTTGGAAGCCCATCCACCTTGTGAAAATACAGTAATGGCTTGGCCTCAGGAGATTTGTTATAGAAGTGCATTAGAGGCTCCTTTTTGACACATAACACCAAGTATTCTTTGGGGATTCATCGGGCTTGTTACCACCAATTCTATAGAACCTGGTACTCTCCGCAAGGGTGGTCAGTATTCCCCCTTACAAATACTCAGGCTTACAAGGCTTCAAAACATATAACTATTTTATTTACACAGAAACAATTAATATCCATCCCCACAGTGAGCCGAAAGAATCCCCACTTTCCTTGTTAGTGGGCCACTTTCTAATAAGATATTCCATAGTCTCTATAACTTGTAATGAATGCTGCCATGGGTGAGCACCCAGCATAAGGGAGGGAGGCTGGAATTACTTCTCTTTCAAAAAAAGCCTTACTGCTTTTTTGTGTGTGGCGAGGAGCTTTTATGTTCCCTCATTCTGATGTTTTGCTTTGACTAGCCTCGCTCCTGTCGGCGTCCCTGTGTTCCACTATCCCTGCCCTCCATCCTGGGCAGGCATCCTGCGTCCTTGATACAACACTGTCACTACCCTCTGTTCTAAGAAATAGCATTCGCATCGCTGATCATTTCCCACGGACGCTCACTTCTGCTTTCTGTTGCCCATTGTTCAGTTATCGTCCTCAGAAGATGATTCAGCTCCTGGAGCGGGACAGATTACATTGAATCCTAGCTGACAGTGTTACAGCTCTTTTACAATTCTGGGGGCAGAATGGCATCTTGTTCCCCAAACCCACACCTTCAGATGGTTTTTCCTATATTGCTTAATAGATCTCTGCTTCCCATTTTGAAAGGGAGAACAAAATAATTTTTCTTTATTTTCTAGCATTTGGAACTGTACCACTTGGTAATATGGAGTTTTTAACATCAGATAATATGAATGTTTTGGACATTTGGAAAGGTGCTCTTCCTCCTTGTTGGTTTGAAAATCTGTTCTCTTCCTCAAGGTCATCAGGGGTGGGTTATATACATTTCCCTAAGATGCTTCTTTGAAGATCTCCCAAACTGATGATAGGGAGAATGGATGGTAAAGCTATTGACTCCTAGTGACTGCTATGAATTCATGTATCTATAACTCAGGCAGAAGAGTCTGTCTGTCTGTCTGTCTGTCTCTCTCTGAAAAAACTATACATATATAAGGTAAAATTATATTATAAAGAAGGATTCCGTATAATCTTATTTGAGTCTCAGCAGACAAAAATTTGTTCATTTGGTTACAAGCCCTGGACAACAATTAATATTGTAGAACTATTAACATACTAAGCACTTTTGCTCCTTTGGAAAAGGTGAGACTAACAATCTACTATAGGGATACCTTCTAATCTACAGAGGCCAGAGCTCAGCTTGATTTCATTTTAATTAATTTTTTTAAAAAATAAGGCCCATAAACATAGATTAAAGTCACTGATTGCCCAGAATTTACTTTTACCTGTTGGGCAAGGAAGATCATATTGTATTGATTTCTGAACTAAAGCCATGCTGCAATTTCTGGAACTCATCTTTGACCAAATTGGTGCTTAAAAAAACTTTCATAAAATTTTTCTAGCAAAGAAGAACTATGGTATAAAATAATCACTACAGTCAGATTTCTCACCCTTATTTCTGATTTAATTCAATTTAACATCTCTTATGTGCCAGACATTGCCATGCTCTAGGAAGATAGAGACAAAAGCAGAGCTAACTAGTGAGCATCAGATGACATGATATATATATATATATATTATATGTATATATATATATATATATATATATATATATATATATATACACACACAACGCTTTGGAGAGCGCTATGTAAATGCTATCCTTATTCTTCTATGTTACTCAAGTGCTAGACCTGGGAAGGTGGGAAGACCTGAATTCAAATACAGTCTTAGACATTTAACTAATAGAGTGACCCTTGTTTGCCTCAGTTTTCTCTTTTGTAAAATAGAGCCAATAATAGTCTCGAGCTCCCAAGGTCACTGTGAGGATCACCCTTGTAAAGTATTTTGAAAAGCTTATATATACATGCTACTTGTCGCTGTTATCATTACTATTTTTACAGCACAGGAACAAGGGTAGATTTCTGTAATATTCCACCAGGATGTCTCTTCAGTGCGACATAAAGCCAATGAACTTATTGGGGTCCAGTCATTCAATACATTCTGAATCTGTCTAAATGTTATCATCTAACACAATTCTCTCTCTTATCCATAAGGGCAGGATGAGTATCTTTGATAAATGCTTTGATGATATGAATAAAAATTTATCTACTATCGATCCAACTGGATCAATATAGGAAATTAGTTTAGTCTGGCATGACCTAAATTCTTCATGATGCCATTCTGGCTCTTAGTGATGATTACTTCCCTTTCTAGATATCCACAAACCATTCCTTTAATCGTATTTCGTATGATTTTGCTAAGAATAGAAATGAAGTTCATAATTTGTAAACTCCTCTGTCCCCCTTTTTTTGAAAATTGGGACATTTGCTCTTCTCCAGTCCTGTGGCATCTCTCCTGTTTTCTCTGATCTTTCAGTGATCACAATGGCACAGCATTCGCACTTGGCAGATTCTTTAGTAACCTGGGATAGAGTTTGTTGAAGCCTCACTTAGGGGGCATAGGCATTCTCTTACTATCACCTTTCTTCATTTGCTTTTTAAATTCCCCATTAGCCATTTTATATATCTTTCATAGTCTGATGATCTCTCTCTTTGGAAGAGAAATCAGAAGAAACAGAAGAGGTGAGACATTCTTCCTTCTTTCCATTGTCAGTTATCATCTAAGTAGCAATCTCATAATTTCTTTGTTACTCCTGTTCTTCTTTCATAGTTAAAAACCATAGTTAAAAACCACCTCCTGATACCCTTGTATGTTCATTCCCCAATAGCTGTTTTTGTCTCCATGTTCTACAGTAGATGTAATTTGGTTGAAAATTCTACAAGAATGTTTTGGTAATTTATTGAGAAAAATCCTATGTTAGTATCTAAAAAAATCTATTCTCTCACATCTTTTCTATAGGAAGAAAAATTACATAGACTATGCTGCGTAAATCTGGCACTTGATCACTGAGAAACAAATTTCCTTAAAGTTTGGGATGAAGAGATTTTAATTTTTTTTTCAGTTCATCAGTGCCTAACAAAGCCTCATCTGTTAGTAGAAAAATATGTTTTATGCTCTACACTACACTTCTATCTTAATATTTTCTCTGTTATGAAACTGTACGATTCACCAACAATGACAGTGTATTTGATTCGAAAGTATTAATCATGTCTTTGATTTGAATAGTACTGGATTTTCTCAGCATTTGTAGCCCGCTACTTATCTTCAGAAATCTCAATTTGATAACAATATCACCACCAGGTGTATGTATATTCTATACATTCCACATCCCCCCAGAAATAAAAATCGACAGATCAGAGATTTAGAGTTGGAAGGGAAGTGAGAATTCACCTAGTCCAACCTCTTCCTTTTACAGATGAGGAAACTGAGACCAGAGAGGTTATAGGATTTGCCCAAAGTCACAAAGACATGGCAGAGCCTAGACTTGATTTCAGGTCTTTTGACTCCAAACTTTTCCACTTCTGACTAAACCGTAACTACCTCACTTACTTGCTTTGTTGAAAGCAGTTATTCAATCTTCAAGTCATTTCTATCTAATCCAACCTGACTTTAGAGTATGACATAGTCTTTATGACTCAGTGTGTGGGAAAGAAATCAGGAGATTAAATAAATAGAAGAAAAAGCCATGGCTAAGTAGCAAACTTAGTGGCAGGGGGTGATGTGGGCAACAGACAAGGGGTGAATAAATGAAAATGAAGGTGGTCAGTGAAGCGAATCATTTAAGCTAGGGAAGAGAAGCCTAATCCATCACCTTGTGTCAGCATCGAATCTATGTTATTATACAGAAGCTGATAATAGTTTTCCATCACTAATGAAGACAGAACAAGAATAAAAAAGAAACTTGATTAAACATAAGAAAGGATTCCTGGCAGTGACAATTGCTAAAGAAGAATACAGGTTACCAAACGTGGTTGTAGAATTATATTTTCCAAAGGGTCTTCAAATAGCACATATGCTTATATGTCAAGGTAGATTAAATCGAGCCTCTTCATTTTAGTAAGGTAATGGACTGGATAATTCCTAAAAATCCTTTCTAGCTCTCTGATGTCATGATTTTGAGTGCTAAATCAGTTGTAGAAAATCAAATAAAATACTTTTCTTACCAGCATTTACTGAGATATTATCAGGTAGGCAGTTGTCCCTGGGGATGAACAAATATAGAAGAATTCTACTAAGATTATGAGGAAGCCAACAAGTCAGAGTTGCATAGCTTTGGTTCACATTAAGTGCCAGATGCAAAAAAAAAATTTTTTTCTCTATCAAAATATGATGAAGCTAAATAGATATTTAGTGTGCTTAGCTGTATTCAAGAGGTATGGCCCAGAAAAGGTTATGTACAGTGAATTTTTTATAAACTGAATTATATTTTAGATGTACTACAGAGCTTGATACATTAAAGAAGCCTTCAAAGAAATAATGATTTTATATTAAAAATAGTTGTCCCCTAATTGATCTATTTCACAACTTTGGATTTTTACACACATACACATATCAGTAGAGAATAATATATAGCATTAATTCCCAGAATAATAACCATTTGTAGCTAATCTTACTTTTGGCCATGTCAAGGATAGACTCCAGACCCCAATTAGAGGAGTGAACAGACCATACAAGGACAAATCCCAGACTCTAAACCTGATCTTAACAAATGCACACACACATCGAAGGGATAAACATGCTTTCATCTTCCTTTCAACTCACACTTCACTCCTACTAATAAATTTACCTGTTTCTCTCTTGACTCTGAATTCCTCTCCTCTCAACTATTCTCCACTACTCATCTTTTAATCTATAGAGTTAACTGACTAAACTACCTCTAAAAACATGCCCCAGCCCTGCCCCTTTTCTCATAGGTCCAATCTCTCAGCCATGTGCCTAGAAGTGTTTTCTGGGGGAGAAGAGCAAGGTTGTGGGAGCCAATGTGGGGGTCTACCTTCAAATGGTGAAGCTGAAAGTGGTGGGGTACTCGTAAGTGAATTGTTGCGGATGTATATAATGGTTAAGGAAGAAGCTAGAAAAGGGTAATTAAGGATTTAGGGGTAGAAGGGGGAATGAGAAAAGAATGTGGTAAGTGGCCAGAAAGAAAGATAAGTTAGAGAACAAAGGAGAAGGGTAGACAGGAGATGCTCAGAAAGAAAACTATTTACTTCTCTGTTTTCCATATGGGTGTAATTTAGCAACCTTGGTTATGCCAAAGACTACTTTTCTAAACTGGTCTTATTTTCCTGGGCCAGAATATATCCGGCAGTCTTACTTTCCACCCTGTTGAGTCAGATTGATATGATAATTAGTTCTTTCCCCCAGGCTACTAAAATTTAGAGGGTTTCCAAGTTTATACCAGGCAAACCCCTTGCTTCACCCTGCCCATCTCTGGGCAGTGACCTCCCTGACTCCCTCAGTAGCCTTGCAATAGGCTAGAATCTTGCATACTAGAACAGTATTGGGGGCTTCTCCAACAAGGCTGATGTGAGGACACATTTAGAGCCAACTGTTTCAAGTGACAGTTGTTAGGTGTGGTTCTGGCCATGGAAACTGAAACAGCAACTCCTTACCACTCACTGGGGTGGTGTACTTTCTCAAAACTCTGCCCAAAGTGAGCAGGGATAAAGAAGTCATGCTGGGTGTTTCACTCATCACACCTTCTCTAACCCCTTAATTAGAAGGAGGTACCACAAATCTATCTCAACTGGAGAGTATAAAACTCAATCTGGGACTGCTATTCTCAGCAGCAGGGTTCCCTAGCATGCTGGTGTGGTTGGATTGGGTAGATTCCTAGGGAACTCTCTGTGTAATAAAAATGAGCTATCGAACAGTACTGATCTAAAACTGGGAGGGACAATGGTTTGCCACAAAGACGTAGAGCCTTTTTACCTGGATTGAATCTAAGGGGGCTGAGGGAACAACTGGACCCTATTAGCCAGTGACCCGCTTAGAAATTGACTGTCAAGACAGGTAGAGGCACCAAAATGGACATATATTAATACAAAGGAATGAAAATGACCTGTTCAATTTGAGACTTGCCTGAAAATTAAGGCCTGAATCAAGTGATGGTGAGGTTCCAAGTCAGAATGAGATCGTGAACCTGCTATATAATTATTTATCTCCCTAGAAGTAGTCTAGATCATCCTTTCTTTAAAAAGAAGATTGGGAAGGAGGCAGTCTAGTGAGCTAAAGGTGACTCTTGCCATAATGAATAAAGCTACATTCCAAAATATAGTCTTTCTCATTTCTGTATTTCCCACAATGTTTTGCACTTGTAGCTACTTAATAAAGTTTTGAATAATGCACTGGAAAAGACTGCAGCTTGATTCTTGAGTAGAACTAGGATGTAGTCTTAACCTGTGTGGGAAATACCTTCTTCCATCCTGGTCAAATGACATTAAGTCCCTCCACATTGCTAGTTCAACTAGAAGGCTATCAATCAATTTACAAGTTGATAAGTAGGACTTCCTGGCACAGCGAGAGGATGTCCAGGTTCCAACTTAGTACTTAGTCATTTTCTTGATTCTGTACTTCAATGAGCCTTTCAGGAGTCAAAGCAGAGAAAGTCTGAGGACTTACTTGCAACCTAAGCCAGTGCCTGTGAGTTACAGGTAGACTTGGATGATCTGCAATGAATGACCAAGAATTCCTTTGGGCTATAGGTCTTGCCCCCCACCCCAGCACAGAATCATATAGAAAACTAGAATTAGAAATGAAAGGGGCCTCAGAGGTGATCTAGCCTAAACCTCCCATTTTATAGATGAGGAAATAAAGGCACAAAGAACTTAAAAGACTTGCCCAGAGTTACAAAGGTATACAGGGACTGAGGTAGGATTGGAGCCCAGGCATTCATTGTATGCTTAAGTTTATTTTGCTATACAATGAAAACATATCACTTAATAGAAAATGGGAAATATGTGGATTAATAAGATCTATGCAAAGCTCTCAGTTCCTAGTTTAGAAAGAGGTAGTGAATTCCTCCTGCTTCTACTCTGTCTATAAAAAACTTGTAATAATAGAATCGGGAGAGGACAAGAAAAACAACTGCCCTGGGCACCAGAGGAGTGGTGACGCGGAGTGAATCAACAGGCAATTAGATAGTGGTGCCAACGCAGGTCTCCAGCAGTTGGATGCTGACGTCCCTGAGGTGCTATGCTCTTCCCTACCTTCTAGCCATCCTCAAGGAAGCCCCATTCCCACTGAACAAGGAATGGCCGAGAAGATAGTGAGACAAGGCACAGTTGATGGAATTTGCTCTAGCACCATGTTGTCTCTTTTTTTTATGCAAGATGAATCTCTCTGTGCAATTCTCATTACTCGCATGTGTATATGTGTATACCTATATATACATATAAATGTTTATATACATATATTTATATATGCACATATGTATTTGTATAAATAAATATACACACATACATATACTCATATTCATCTGAACAGACACAATGTTAATAACATATTAATAATTAATATATTTAATTCCTGTGCCTGTCTATTGCTTGTGAAGTTGTTTATATGACCTTTATGTCTATGTACGTTAGAGTTGTTGCCCTCAGGTTGGGAGCTACTAGGATGCAGGAATAATGTTTAAGAAATCATTTCATATAGAATTTAACATAATATCAAGCAGTAATAAGGACTTAGTAAATTCAGTGTGATGATGAGGCTTATACGAACAATAAGGACAGGCATAGTTAAATATGGACAATTCTTCCCCTAACTTCGTTTGCAATATTGTTTCTAAAATTCATTGAAAGTGGCTCTGATGAAATTATTAAATTCCTGTATAGTGATCTCTGAACCTATTTCTCACAGCTTTGGAACAACTTATCATTGAGTCCAATTCTCTTCTATTTGCACATTTCTAAATTTTCAGTCATAAACTGGTACGAATATATTAATAATCATTAGGAAAAATGGTTATTTCTTTGGTTAATGAGGATCCAACACATTATACTCAAATTAATTTAAAATTCATTAAGCTACTGCCTTGACTATAGAGTTCTCAGTCTCAGATATTTTTCTAAATCTCTTTTGGTTCTTTTGATTCCTGTGGTCATTACAGAGCTCAGAATGTACTTGAAGCAGCTTGAGACCCAGAGGGAGCTGGCACACCTTTCACTGCTGCTCTTTGGAATAGTATTTACTAAGATATTTCATCACCTCATTTCCAGAAAGGCCAAAAAACTTGCAGGAGGTTATCGCCATTGTTTTCTTTCACAGAGACTATTTTATTGCACTGTGAAGACAGGACAGAATTTTACAAGGTATATCCACCTCAGAAAAAATTGAAAAACCTTATTCAGTTTTTCAGGCTTTTTACTTTATTGAACTTTCTCTGTTTTCTTATTGATTTGTGCAGTTGGAGGAAAGGGCAGAAAAACAACCCAAGTAAAATTTATGGAAATCTCCAAACATTCCACACAATTGTTTGTGTTCATATTTTCTATTCAAATAAGTTAAAGCAAATTTTCCCGAGGCAATCACTGGAACAATAGATCTTGACTTAAGTAGATTTCATGGGTTGTCAGCAGTCTATTTAAAGTCATGATATATGGTTCTAGTGGTTACATCAGGAAAATTTACCTTAACTAATATTACAGCACTAGGTTTTCTAGAGAATAAACACTGACAAAACTTTTGAGTTAAACATATGAGATGGAGAAAAAGAGATATGATTTTGGGTTACTTTTGTCAACAGTGATTTTCATTTTCACCTGGTAAATGATGGACTTGATTTCTCTGTCTCACAGCTGGTAATTCATTCCTATAAAAGCCTGGTGCTGCCTCTGGAGTTCTGGTAGCAAAGCCTGGAGGAAAGAAATTTGAAACTATTGAAATGAAACTTCTTGGATTGGTGAAACCAAGAATTTTCACTTTAAAATTATAATAGAAACACAATGGCTGGTAGTAGGGGTCTTTTATTTTCATGAACAGATGACTCACTTCTGAGATACAGAATTATTCAAATAATCACAGAAATCCATCTGAAGATGAATTCTGTTCATTGTCGTTGTTTAGTCATTTTTCAGTTATATCCAACTCTGTGACCCCATTTGGGGTTTTCTTGGTAAAGACAGTAGAGCAGTTTGCCATTTCTTTCTCCGACTCATTTTACAGATGAGGAAACTGAGGCAAACAGGGTTAAATGACTTGCCCAGGGACACACTGTCTGAGATCAGATTTGATCTCAGAAAAATGAGTCTTCCTCACTCCAGAAAAATGTTGGAAAATGTTCAAATAATCTCAATAGCAAATAATAGATTTTAAGCGTTTGACCAATATAATCTGGTACAAGTTGATTTTTGGACTCATATTTTCTCTCATTGAAGAGGAAGCATTTGCTTTTTTTTTAATTTCAGTTTTCAGTAGAATCAATCCATTTATAACTCCAGGTACTATGGCCAGAAGAACACTTAGACTGTTCTGTTTTATTTTGATAGGATTTTCATTTTCTTGAAAGTTATTTTTAAAAGATATTCTTTTAGGAAATAACCAGATACTTTTAGATCATAAAAAGGAATTAATGTTATGACTAACAAGTTCTCTAGAAAGCAAGAGCCAAACGAAGAGAAGGTACCATGCAACCTTTTGTCCCTTCTGTTTCTAGAATAAAGGCATGTCTTAAATCAATGCTGATACTAAGTAATTAAAGCTAAAGCTAACACTTTTTAGTGGGGTAGTCACCTAGGCAATGAAATTCTAACAGGCTTAGCTGCCGTTTTGTAGGAAAGCATATAGCCATCAAATTAATTTGTCTCAAATTCCTCATTATTTTAAAAAAGTGAATATCTTGATTTATCAGATTATTGCTTTTAAGTATAACTAATAGCACTTTCAAATCCCTTCACAAATTAGCTTTAAATAATTGAAGCATTTAATGGCACTTTTTGAATTGTTTAAAAATTGACCTAACCAGCTGTCTTGTTTTATCATGGTGGCTAAATATTGTTCAAAATTATAGAACTGTAGGAGCAAGAAGATAAAATTTCAGTAAATATCCTGTTGTTTCTGGCTAGTGCAGACATGACCAGAAATGTGACATCAATAGTTAGTGGTTATAACAACCTTCATAGAAGCTTATACTTAATAAAAGTTTTGGATAGAGATGCTTAGCTACAGGTGATATATAATAAAGTCCTCCGGGGCATGGCTGGAAATGCTCTCAGAGCTCATTTTGTCCAGCAAAAAGTTTCCCTTTCCCTTAAGCAACAAAGGCAGTACTTAATTTTAAATTAAGTTTAAATTCAAATTTTATTTTAAATTTAAATGAAATTTACTCCTTTCAGTCTTAAGGGCTTATTCCCTGCTTTCTGTATTTTTTATTTGGAGACTGAACCTGGGTGCTTGCCATAGTTTCATGATTTCATAGAACAGATTGTACTACACACAGGATCCTAGCATAATCTCAAGGCCAAAGAGGAGCTAGAGGAAGAACTAGCAAAGGGGAGAGAAGAGAGATCAGATGTGTAGGGGAACAAGGACAGAATACAAATGAAAAGGAGATCAACAGTGTCAAAAACTTATCCTAAAGTCAATAATACCTAGCCAAGCCTTAGTCTTGGATCATTCCCATCATTTGCTTCACGTAACTGTTCTGATTGGAGTCATTACAAATTTATGTTATACAACCTCAAGTAGGCTCTCAATGCTGCTAGGCAATCCTACTCATTTCCTTTCTCTTTATCTGCTCTTTATGAGGATACATGTCTAATAGTGGTATCATTTGGTTAAAGGGTATGCACAATTCAGAAATTTTTATGATGTAGTTTCAAATTGCTTTCCAGAATGGTTAGAGGAATTCAAAATTATAACCACAATTTACTGTTGAGACTGTCTGTCCATAGCTCCTCCAAAAATTATAAAATTTCCTTTTTTGGGTCAGCTTTGCCAATCTGATAAATTTGAGGTAGAACCTTGGAGATATGTTAATTTTTCATTTTCCTTGTCATTTGAAATATTTTTCATATGGTTGTTAATAAGTTAAACTTTTTCCTTTGAGAACACTATCTGTTTGTATCTTTTGACTGTTAATCACTGGTGAATACTTCTTTTTCCTACACATCCGTATCAGTTTCAAATCAATTCCTATACACTTGAATCAGTATCAGAGCTTTATCAGAGAAATTTGCTATAAAGATTTTCTTAATTAATGGCTTTTCTTTTAATTGTAGCTACATTGATTTTGTTTGTGCAAAACATTTCAATTTTTATGTAATTAAAGTTATCCCTCCTGTCTTGTGATCCTCTGTCCTTTGTTTGGTCAAGAAGTCTTCTACCTATAGATGTGAAAAGTATCTCTTTCCTATCTCTAATTTATCATGACACAACCTTTTACATTTAGGTAATATATCTATTTGAAAGCTCTTGTGGTATATGGCATGACTGTTGATGTAACTTTCATTTTTGCCAAACTGATTTCCAGTTTCCCTAGCAGTTTTATTGAATAGTGAGTCCTTAACTGTGGCAATTGGTGTCCTTTGGTTTACTAAACTATCTTCTAGGTGATGGGGTGCTTGGGTGTATATACTTGGGCCCCAACTCTAAAATCGCATTTCTCCCTAGCCTCAAAACACTGTCTCAGGCAGTTTCTCCCCAGTCCAAGGACACAGCTTGCCCTAGTTACAGCCACTATCTCCCTTCCTGCTACAGTAGCCAGCTGCACCTATAGAACTCATTAGTACACAACTTAACCAGTTGTGTACTGAGTCATAACGACATTTACTACTCACTGACCAATCATATGTGTCCTCGATTTGGACATACCTATAATCCCTTACATTTATCTTGTCTAACAAGACATTGATGAGAACAACCTGGTTTTTTGAGCCAGTCAACCACTGGTTGACTCAGTGATGTGTCAGGCCTAAAACCACACCTCCAGGTAGCTCTTCCTTGGACTATTTCCCGATGAATTTTGGGTAAAATTCCTGCACAGTAGACACCAAAAGTGTATGTTCCTTTAAGAACTGACCACTCCTTAACCACTCCCTAATTCCACGCCAAAACACCTAGCTAGCATATTTGGCACAAGCGATACTATAGACTATCCTGTATAAACTTTCCCTGTACCCCTTTAAGGCTACAGGTTCCCTAAGAACTCTTGCCCCCTGAAATGTGTAATAAATCTTTACCTTGACTTCAACAATGCTTGAGTTCGTGAATTCTTCTCCAGATGGCCTGCCCCTGGTACTCTGGTCTTTGTGGGGCTCTCATACCCCCTTTCCAGCCCTCATCATAGGTATTTTTAACCTAATCTGTACTACACATCAGTCTCTGCATTTCCCTTATTTAACTCTCTTTATGAACCCTGAAAACATTAGGATTTTTAAGGGACACTTGTATCTTCTCCTATTAGAATGTAAATATTTCATTCTCTTTTGGTCCCTTCCTATTGCTTTTCTAAGTTTCTTTTGAATGCTTGGCTATCAAAGGTTCTATGTGGTTCTAGTTCATCATGAATATTAGGAAGTTTTTTCATTCTATTTTTTTCTCTGCAGAACCCTGGGGACCATCATTAAAGGCTATAATAATGAGGTTTTCAGGATTCCATGTACCAGCTTCAGAACGCTATTAATTTCCTACCCTCTTCTCTTTCCCCAGGGCATATCAGTCAAAAAGCTCCTGGCTTTTGACCTGACCTTGAAGCAGCAGGGGCAGCAATACTGTGGGTTTCTTGGGAGCTTCCTCAGCATAGCCCTCTGGATTTTTTGACTCCCGGAATAAAACAGTGTTGTGGAGGATCCCAAGTCAGAGTGCAGAAGCCTTCTGGTCTGTTCTTGTGATGCCCTCTCAGGATTATTCACAAGGACTCCAGGTTCTGGTTGCCTTTTTGTATATAGACTGGCCTGGATGAAAGTGCTTACTGATATAGGCTTTGGATGTTTTGGCCACCCTTCCTGGTATCCTTTCTAAATCTTTTCTGATGTGTATTTGGGTGAACAGGGCTCCTCTTTCTCCTTTCATGTCTCATTTAAAAGTGTCTCTGCCTTCTTTTAAAACTATTTGTTCTCCTTACAATTTCTTTTCAAGAGTTGTCATTACATTATATATCTCTCTTAATTTCTCCCTAGCTACTCTTACAGAGCTTGGGGGCAAGATATTCATTTTTTCCCAGTTTTTACTTGTATCATTTTGTGGAGTTAGTTTCTTCTGGGTTAACTTCTTGGGTTTTTATTAAGCCATAGCATATCTTCATTGTTTTTGGCTTTTCTTCTATTTGCTCATATCTCCTGCTTCAGTTTCTGGATTTTTTTGTATCAGGCATTGCCCTTCCTGCGTTCTTGGATGGAGAAAGCAAGCACTGTTTGATCTCGTTACTTCTGCAGTCTGGATGCTGGTGCCACTGTAGTTTTTTCTTTTAACAGTTGTTGAATTGCTTTAGTCATGAGCAACATTTTATGATGGGTTCTCTTGGTAAAGATAATAGAGTGGTTTTCCTTTTCCATCTCCAGCTCATTTTACAGATGAGGAACTGAAGCAAACAAGGTTAATTAAGTGACTTGCTCAGGGTCACACAGCTAGAAAGTGTCTGAGTCCAGATTTAAACTCAGGAGCTGAATCTTCCTGCCTCTAGCCCTGGCACTCCATCCACTGTGCCTCCTAGCTGCCTGGTAATTTTTTAATAGTATAGGTGTCTATACTGCCAAAAGTGCTGAAATAGTATGAAAGGAACATGTATATTTAAAAAGTAAACTTCCAGAGGGTTCATCAGGATTTAAAATCATCATGAAAAGAGATCACTTATATTTCAAATTCAACATGACAGTGTCTGAAATAGTGAGTAGTTAGTAGAGGTTAATATAGGTCAGTATTAAAGTATTATAGACCTTAATGTTTTTTGAAACATCTTTGAAAGACTTAGGAACTCTGATCAACACAGTGGAGCCAAGGACTGTTTCAGAGAACTCATGACAAAACATGCTATCCAATTCCATACAGAAAGACAATGGACTCAAAGTACAGAATGAAATACATATCTTTTTGACAAGACTAATGTGAAAATTTACTTTACTTGGCTATACATATTTATAATTAGTTTTTTTCTTGCTTTCTCAATAGTGGGAAAGGCAAAAGTAGGAGGGACAGAATTTGGAACTGAAAATAAAAGAGAGCACCTCCCCCACTTATTCAACTATCAGTAGCATGATAAGAGTCCAGAGTCAATTGTGAATGATTTTTATATTAGCATAATTCACTTCGCTTATCATCTTTGTTGGAGAAGATGATTTAAAACCATTTATAACACAGGAAGGAAATTTACTCTAGTTCTTTGCAGAATGTTATTGCTTTGTATTTTAACCTGTTCATACCCACCATGTGCTTCTCCACTGCCTCCTGACTTACTTATTTTTATTTCCGTAGAGACTGCACAGCTTGCAGTCACAGAACAATAGCAGTAGGATACTGGTATTAAAAAGATGGGCCTTTTTTCAGGAAGGAGTTTGTGCTCATAAAGAATCCTCACCAATTCCCTGAGGTGATTCAGCTCTCTGAGCAGCCCAATTCAGGGTATAACTCCTTGTCCATTTGCAGGGTCTAAGATACTCTTACTGATGGAGAGGTTCTGTTGGTGGTGAATCTAATTGCATGTCATAGAATAAGAAACACTGAGGTAAAGGATGAAGTCAAATGGCCACTAATATAAATGTTTGGAGAAAAAGTGAAATTGACACAGACATATTGGTTCAAATGAAGGGTAAAGGAATTTTTAACTTAAACCTTATAAGGAAACTTATTTTGTTTCAAATACTGAATATTTCTTTTATATCTATAACATTTCTGCATTGCTGACAACTTCCTCTGTATAACTATGTCAAAAGTGAGATGATATTAAAAAGAAGCCTTTTTAGTACTTTAAGTAATGAACCTCACTGGATGGGTTTAAAATGTTCCTGCATTTCAGAGAATTCCACTGCACAGTAGGTTGCATTATAGGAAGTTCTAGGATATTTTTTTTAAAATGAAATAGCTAAGACAGAAATTAGTGTTTATGAAAGTAATAAATGATGTAAAAGCTTTATTTATTGTTAACTGCTATCAAGAACGTATAAAGAGATAACAAACATATTTGGATCATTCAAGAATCAATTCTATTATACAAGTAAACAAGTAGGGCTTTTAATGGAGAGCAAGAAAAACTCCTTTTAAACAAATTAGTTGAAATTTCAGACTTTTAAAGAAAAGGGAACAACTAATTTGGAGCTCTGAAATTTTCTGAAGCTTATCTAGCCCGCTCTCCTCCTGTTCAGCTCAATGTCTATCTGTACCGTCTGACTCAGATAAACATCCTAATGGGTAAGTTATACAAGTAGTCCATCCAAGTACATATTGAAAAAAAATCCCAAGTCTTCATAAAAGCAAAGGCCCTTTTAAAATATCAGCCTTTTGCTGGTATTGCTTTTCCTCCCAGGATTAAAAACGAGTATCACCCAGAAGGCAATGGAAATGAGGAACTCCAAAGAATAATAGGAAGTGTATATTAGGAGAAAGACCTGGTTATACAGCAAGAGTGAAAAAGACAGACCAACAGCTGTAATGCTTCACTGGTATATTTACAATATCAGGAAAAAATGAGGAAGGTCTATAGTATTTTAGGTGGATTCCCTGTGCGTAACACTGCACAAGAGTTACAGGAAGAGTTGCAGACAATGGGCAGGTGTGGATGGACTGCAATCTGGATTACTGGAGAGAACTTCCAAATACATGAGATCAAAGATCCATCTGAATACTTAGAGTAGAGCTATAAACTCAACTCAAGTCGCACTGCTCATTTTCCTTTAATATGGCTCTGTGAGAAATGAGTATTTTTCTCTTATTTAATAACTAATTTTTGTATTAGGACCAAAATTTTTTCCCTTTTCTACTTCTTCATCTAGAAATCAACTGGTGTGGGAAGTTCTCTCTTAAAGATTTACCCAGGTAAAGATCTAATCAGGCAAATTCTATGTTGAGGCTAATGGGAGTATTCCTGCTCTTGTGTTTCCTTAGACAGGACCTGGGAAAATGTTGATTCTCCCTTTTATTGAAGTTGATGTCTCTTTGACCAACATTTGAGTGACCTAAGTCACACACTCCAAGATAGCCACCTTCCTTCTGATTAATCAGAGATGATTAGGCATTCCCTCAGAAACACTTCCTCTTTAAAGGGCATATAAACTATGACCTCACCTCATTTGGGGTCTTTGGTCTAAGAGAGACAGCCAGATGACCACACTATTATTAATAACCTGCTGGTCTTATTAATAAAATGGTTGAATTACCCAGAAACTATGCCACTTGAATCTTTTTTAAACATCACAACTCCATCCCCTAAGAAACATACACATATGGACATTTGGAAAACCTCTCTGGTTTTGGATAGTCTAGTCTTGCATGTGACAGGTTTTTGAACCCTATACATTCCTCCTTGGCATCTGTGATTTGTTTTTTGCTAGAATTTTCCATGCTGAATACTTAAATGCAGGAGTTTTCTGGAGCTGGCTTATACAAGCTCACAAGAGCAAACTGTTAATTTTTTCAGTGTGAGCATTTGCACCTCAGAAAGTAGCAAATGCTATAAATCAAGGCTTGATTTTTAAAATTTTGTTATTTTTTAAGAGATGAAGGAAAATGTTAATAATGTGAACCGAATTTATAAATGTCACATATACGTTGTTTTTGATTCACAGTTTTTAAACATTTGTCAGTTCACCTCTCTTTAAATGTTTCCAGTTGTAGAGTGGAGGGTCTTGATGGCCAGTCTCTAATGTCTCATGAGTCTTGACTTATGACATCAGAGATGGGAAATCCATCATATGTGCCTGAGTGAGATACCATCCCTTCCTACAAAATCTACAGGCCTTTCCTGCTTCCATGTTGCCCTAGTGCATGGACTGCTCTCAGATGTGACTAAGAGGTCATGAAGGATTTGCGCTTCCTTTGTATCAACTACAGGTAGTGACAAGAATTTGGTGGAAGCTAAATGCAACAAGTCCAGAGGGTAGGCTCTAGCAGTACCATCACTGACCCCCTTTCCTCTTTCTGGTATGGCTTGTTGACCATAGTCTCTGAGGTCCAGAAGTCCCTCTATTAACTGAGATAGTGGTATTCTATGCTCTGAGCCCTTCTTTCTTTGTCCCTGTTCTACTTCTCTAGCTCTGGCTCCCAATTCTCTTTTGCTGCCCCTAGGTTATTAATAATAGGATGGCCATTTGACTGTCTCTCTTACACCAAAGACCTTAATGGAGTGAGGTCACAGTTTATATGCCCTTCAAACAGGAGGTATTCTTGATGGATACCTAGTCATCTCTGATTGATTATGGGCTGGGTGGGCTATCTTGGAGTATGTGAATTAAGTCACTCAAATTTTGGCCAAAGAGACATCAATTTCAGTAACAGGGAGAATCAACATTTTCCCAGGTCCTATCTAAGGAAACACAAGAGCACGAATACTCCCATTAGCATAATTTGTCTGATTAGATCTTTGCCTGGGTAAATCTTTAAGAGAGACTCCCCACACCAGTTGATTTCTGGATAAAGAAGTAGAAAAGGAAAAAAAAATGATCCTACATTTTCTGTTGGGCCCTAAAATTTCCCTTTTTTAAGTTAAAACACATTAGAATTTAAGCATCATTGGCTGTCTGACTCATTTGTGAAAAGATTCCTATGTCCTAAAATGAATGAGGTGACATTTAGTGATTCTTCTCCAAGTTTCATGTATACACAGTGGCTTAAAATCACAAATATAGAATTCACTCATTGTAACATCTATATTTTGATACTATATAGAGTACCAGCAATACCTCATAAAACCATCAAATTTTCTTTTATAATGCTATTTTCAAATGATTACAAATTTTAATTTTAATTCCATCTTGGCATCAAAAATACGTTCTATAGTAATGAATTCCTATCAGACTTTATTACTAAATCAAATTTGATTGTTATCAAATTCTAAAAACACATTGTTGAAGTGACAGGTACATATCAACTTTGTCATACGCCATGTATCTTATGTCATAAATATGGTTAAAACAAAGCAATGAATCCTTGAAGCAGATTCTATAGAAAGCCCCCAAATTTTGTCTACTTTACCTGAGGTGGGAGACTTGCAGCGCTCAAGTTCCAGGGGCACAGGGCTATCAGTGAGCTCAGTCATACCTAAAAATAAGAAATTTAAAAAAATACTTAGATAAAATCCTAAGGCTTTAAAGCACTGGGAAGACTTCAAGTTATAGACTAATTGTATGAATAGTAAAAAATAGTTATTTGTGAAATAAAATTTCCCATCCTGATCCAGCTAGCACATAAATCAACCTAATAATTTTTAAGACAATAACTGATGTAGAAGGAAGATATGTACAAAATATATATACAAAAGATATTGACAAATGAGGGGAAATTGAACACAGCTGATGGAAAGAAATAAAATGTCATGCTTTTAGTTTTCATACAATAATGGGGAAAATCCAGTAATTATAATGGTGATGTTGATTTTATCTATACAGAGATCTGAAATAAGAGCTTGATTTCTTAAGTCTTCTGGCCTAGCCCTTTTTCTTCAGGCAAGTGAATAGCTGAGACATCCGAAACAGATAGTTTATCTGTTGTTGAAGATTTCCAGTGATAAAGCTTCCATGGGTTTCATTCATTAATTTTTTTTTAATTACATTGATTTACAAAGAGATATTTGCTGTGTGCTAATGTTTCTTCTTCCTTATGCTGAAGAGAATATTTATGTTTACATAAACCAGATTTTATTACTAATGCCCATTTTCCTTTACAAAGATAAATTTTCTTCCTCTGTGTTCTTTTACTATTCATTACTCACTTTACTTTCCTGAACAGTAAAATCCCAGATACATAGTAGGTGCTTAATAAATATTTAGTTGGTTATTAATCTTTAATGGTTTTGCACAATATTTCCTTCCTACAATCTGAAAAAAAAATCACTATATTTACAATCAGTGCTTTATCATGTCTTCTCCCTTCCTTTTTGGAAGGGTGTCACATACTTTTGGCTGAGGGGTGTAATTTCCTAATTTTTTCTTCTTCATTTAACTACCTACACAAGAGTATACCTCACTGGAATATACATCAACAATGCTGTAAATGAAAAAGTAGTTTTTGTGTCAGTTGACTCAGTCTCTCCCTCACCATAGATTTTCCTCAGGAAAGGTAAATTTCATTTTTTATCTGCTTAATAATCTTCATATATACACATATACACACACATACATTATATATATCTTTTTGGTGCAATTTTATTTCATATAAATTTTGAAAAAATTAGCTTCAATTATCAATGACCCCTTCACTTACTATTTTATACTTGTATTTTTATAGTAATATCTCCTTATATAGTAATGCCCCACTTATCCAGCTATGAGACTTGGGATGACTTTAAGCATCTTGAATGCCTAGAAACCTGGAAGTTAAAAATATCTGGGAATAGTGAGGAAAATAGCTGTCACAAAAGTCATGTACTTTACAATGGAGCTGAGACATAGAGTTCCTCAGACACTTACCCATTTCTTACTGCATTAGACTCATGAGTAAAATAAAGTTACTAAGTAAATAGGATAAAGTAAGTAAATAAGGGTTTTAAATGATTTCATAAGATTTGTAATCTATTCCTTCATATGTTCTTTTTTCTTCACTTATTAGAAGATTAAAAACAACAGTCAGTCAACAAGGGTGCTAGAGACAGACATACTGACAGCAGCAAGACACGACATCTGACAGTGAAAGAGAAGACGGAAGTTAGAAGCAAGCAGAACTAAAGGGCCATCGTCACCTATGGCAGGTAGGAAAGCCAAAAGCACCATCCACCCCACATGAGGAGCCGAAGAGTACAGTACAATGATCACTGTTCGTAATGCTGGCCCTGAGTCATCGTGAAAGTGTGTTCATCATGCTTTGTTTCTTTTCTTTTTCTTTTTTTATTTAAAGTTATCAACATTTATTTCCACAAAATTTTCAGTCCCAAATTTTCTCCCTCCCCCCACCCCAAAACACTTTGCATTCTGATTGCCTCTTCCACCAAGGCACCCACACTTTTAACACCCCTCCCTTCCCTTATCTCCATCTTCTCTCTTGACCTGTAGAGCAAGATAAATTTCTATACCCCTTTACCTGTATTTCTTATTCCCCAGCTGTATGCAAAAACAATTCTCAACATTTGTTCCTAAACTTTGAGTTCCAACTCCTCTTCCTTCTTCCCTCCCTGCTCATCCCCAATGAGAAGGCAAACAGCTCAATATAGGCTATATATGTGTAGTTTTGCAAATGACTTCCAAGTCCAATGACTTCCACAACTTCTTAGTTGTGTAAGACTAACTATATTTATATGTTCCATGTTGTGTAAGACTAACTATATTTCCCTCCATCCTGTCCTGCTCCCCATTTCTTCTTTTCTCACTTTTGATCTTGTCCCTCCCCAACAGTGTTTACTTCTAATTTCTCCTTCCTCCCATTGTCCTCCCTTCCATCATCCCCCCGACACTCCACTTGTCCCCTTCTCCCCTACTTTCCTGTAGCGTAAGATAGATTTTCATACCAAATTGAGTGAGCATGTTGTTCCCTCCGTAAGCCAAATGTAATGAGAGTAAGCTTCACTTTTTCCCTTTCACCTCTCCCCTTTTCCCCTCCATTGGAAGAGCCATCATGCTCTATTTAACAAGTCAAAAAGTAAAGTTTAGAAAATGTAATACATTCTAGAAATTTTCTATAAAAATTATTTAAAATCAAAAAGGTTTTGGTCCTTAAATGTGCCAGTGGTTTCAATTATCTGGAAAATGCACTTCTGCATAAAGAAAGGAGAAGGGAAGGGAACAATGATTTATTAAGTGCCCACTATGTGCCAGGCATTGTGCTAAGTTACAATTATTATTTCATTTCATCCTCGCAATAAGTTTGGGATATAGGTGCTATTATCATTCCATTTTACAGTTGAAGAAACTCAGGCAGAGATTAAGTAATTTAAGTAATCCAGCTAATAAGTATCCAAAGCTAGATTTGAACTCAGATCTTCCTGACTCCAGCACCTCGGAGCCACCCAGCTGCCTCTAGACCTCATTCCTTATACATATACATCTGATTATGTAACTCCTCAACCCAAACATCTTCAATAGTTCCCTATTGCTTACTGAGTGAAATCCCTTGGCTGGATTTCAAAGGCCTTCATAACCTAATGTCACCATATCTTTCCATTCTAATTTCATGTTAATATTCTCTGTGAGATCCATATTCCAGGCAAATTGGACTGCCTCCTCCTTACTTGTGCTTTCCTGTCTTTACACATGACTTTTTTTCCTTACTTGGAATATTCTCCCCCTTCCTCTTCTCCTGAATGCTTGTCTAGCTCATTCACTTATTACCCAGCTGTTGCCCCAGATGCCTCTGTCTGTCTGTTGCAATTTCCTGCTTTTGAACCCTGCTGACAATGGTTCTTGTGATTTTTTTTCTTCTCTGCACATGTCATATTCAAGTCCAGTCAACCAATCAAGCCTTGGGCCTGACTGGACTCCTAGTTTTTGTGTGCTAATTGACTATCTAGAAAACTGTGGGAGAAAGTTTTAGATTGGGAAACCTTGATTTCCTGGATGGTCTGAAAGTTAGTAGCATCTCTCTTTTGGGATGTGTTGTCTCCCCAAAGCGGTTCTTCAACTAAGTAATATTTTAAATTTGTCTTCTAATTATTGTTCTCTTTTATTTTATTAACTTTTAAGTTACAGAAATATTGAATTAGTAAAGTTTATCTGTCATTCTTGATCTACCTTTAGCAGTTGTGGATATGCAAGGGATAGTTGAGGGGAAAGTCAGATTGGCAGGTTTAGGGAAAGTAGATCTCAAAAATTCAGCAAAGGAGAGGCAACATCCCAAGGTCTAAAATTTTAAAAGGCAATTGGTCTGAAAAAAAGGTATGCTTTCAAGGATGAAATCTGGATGACAAACACATATGATTCTGAGGAGGAAAAAAAAAGGAGTGCTGACAGAAAAATTTATATTGATAAACCATGGGCTGGGACATTTAATCTTAAAGGTAATAAGGAAGAACTGAAAATTTATGCATAAAGGAATGACGTGGACAAACCTGTTTCTTAGAATGGATTTTTGGCAGCTATGTGTAATCCTATTCTGATGTTTCATTATGATGCTGAAGGGAACTGGATTATCAAGGGCTATGCCAGTAGAGCACTAGCTTTGGCAGAGTCTACTGTGCCATAATGACTTTTAATAGAGCTCCTGCAATAGATTACGTCTAGGTGGTACAAAGGATAATGAGCTGGGCTTAGAGCCAGGAAGACCTGGATTTAAATCTAATCTCAGAAATTTTCTAGGTGTGTGACCTTGGACAAGTCACTTAAACTCTGTTTGCTGCTGGAGGAGAAAATGGCAAACCACTCCATAGTTTTGCCAAGAAAACCCCATGGTCAAGCTCCACAGAGTCACAAAGAGTCAGACGTGACTGAAATGACTTGAACAACCACAGTATATTACGTCTGCTTTCTGAGAATCAGACTCACTAAGCAAGGAGAAACTCACAGACTGGTCGACTGATCATGAGGTAGTGACGAATTTTTTGAAACAGGATAAACTACTAAATGACCCACAGACTTGTAGGCTTCTTTCTGCTCTTGCAGTGACAGTGGAAGAATGGAGGAAAAAATAGGAGCTACGATGCTAAGAATAACAATTTTTAGTCTGCTACAAACACTGTATATCTACATATACGTATACAGTATATCCCAAAGTCTTAGTAAAATTTTAAGCTTTTAAATGAATAATAATCAAATTATTAGCTTGGAACTACAACAAGAATTTTAGGACCCCGTCTATACCTACAAATATCGATCAATCGAAATGTAGATATTTAGATATAGATATATACTAGATGCAAATATTAATTTATTTATTAGTATTCTAATGTGAGACTGTTGTCCAGTGACTAACAAGTAGATATTCTACTAAAGGAACTGAATCATATCAATCATAATATTGCTACTATTCATTATAAAGAAAAGCAGACGACAAAAAGAAACTGTAGCTGAATGTAAGGATGGCTCACAGGTTTTCCTTGGAAAGGCAAATAAAAGAGTTGAATTAAGTTGGGTTGATCATGTATACGAAGGCAACAAGAGACACCACTTCACTTGGTCCACATACTGAATTGTTCAAGGTAAGTATTTACAAAAAGATCCCCATGAAAGTAATTGTGGTTTGTATGCTAAAATGAGTTGCAGAAAGTGAAGAGGTGAAAGACTTAATAGGAAGCTTAATAAGAACTTCCAAATTAAATTAAAAACTCTGTCTTAATACCCAGTGACTTCAATTAGAAGGTAGAAATGGGATGATAAAAATGTTGGGAAATATGGCTCATAAGTAAGGAATGCAAGAGGCTAAAGGCTTGAAAACTTCATAGAAGTCTCATGACTCAACCATCATCACTGCCTTCTTCAGAAGAATTGCGACACAAACACCAAATAACATCATCCAACAAGGGAAGAAATTTATACTATTTAAACAGTTAGGAAAAAACTTCTATTGAATAAGCTATCTGTGTACAAATTAGAACACTAGCTTATGAAAGAAAAGAAGAAAATAAGTATACAATTAGAAAAAAGTATAAAATGAGATAAAAGGTGTGGCATATAATTAAAACAACTGCATCTTGACCTATCTAAACATTTATTAATTTTTTAAAATAGAAAATGACATTGGGGACAGCTAGGTGGCACAGTGACTAGAGCGCTGGCCCTGGAGTCAGGAGAACCTGAGTACAAATCCAGCTTCAGACACTTCACACTTATTAGCTGTGTGACTTTGGGCAAGTTACTTAAGCCCAATTGCCTTGCTTTCCCCCCTCCAAAAAAAGAGAAAATGATATTGACATTGATTATAATAACTTCACAGATGTTAAATCCATGAAAATCCAATGTAATAAGGGAAAAACAAAGGAGTCTAGAAACAATCTCAGTGATCTCCTTGCCCCAAAGAGAAAAATGAGAGCCAAAATCTGCCCTGGTGTATAATGAAAACTCATTTATTGTAAAATCTAGAATATGAAAGATTCTGAGCAGGACTACCTCACAAAACAATAACAAACAGTGGAGAGAAAAACATGTTTGAAGAAAGCTCAGCAAGAAACCCTGCCAAGCAAAATCATCCCAAGGATGAAACTGGGCAAAGGACATCAAACAGATGAAAAATGGGAAAAGATCTGTAATGATTTTTATCACAAACTCTTCACTCTCAAAGGCAGCGGAATTATCACGTTTAACTGTAACATCACAATCCTTGATTTGCTGAATTAGAAAGTGGAAACAACACTGAAGAAAACCAAGATCAGAAAAGGAGCTGAACTGGCCCAAGAGCCAACAAAGTGTCAAGGGTGATGAAGGACGGATTCTGAAACGACCTGAGAGACATCTTCGAGGTTTATTACAGATGACTCTTCTTTACGTACTCACTGTGAAGACCAACTGGTCTTCTTTCTCCTCATACATGACAATCTCCCTGCTTGGAGCCTTTGCCCTGGCCATCCCTGTGGTCAGAGGTTACTTCCTCACCTTTGCCTCTGAGAATTCCTAGCTTCTTTCAAAACTCAGCTAAAATGATACTTTCTGCAGAAGGTTTTTCCTTTTCACCTTGCTATTAATGCCTCCCTACCAAAATTTTTTTCTTCTTCACACACACACGTACATGCACGCATGCATGTATGTATATATCCACATGCTGTCTCTTTTGGTAGAAAATATGTAGTAGGGAAAGGGAAAGCAAGGATAACAAGTTAAAAAACCTGGGTGGCTAGAAGGGTGATGGTGTAGTTAAGATCACAAGGGATTTTTTGTGGGAAGAGATAGGGAAGATAATGAATTTCAATTTGGACATGGAGAGTTTCAGCAGGATATACAGGGGTGAACTTCCAACAGGCAGCTAGCACTGTAGGTCTGAAATTCAGAAGTTAAAGATAAGGGCTGCTTATATGGACCCGGGAGTCATCTACACACACATTATACTTGAACTCATTAGATTTGAAAAATTCACTGAGTGACTATAGCAGGGAATAGGACAGTCTTGAAAGACACACATACTTAGGGAGTGGTAGGTAGATGATGAGTCAACAAAAAACGCAGCCCAGGAACAGTCAGACAGGTAGAAGAACTAAGAGAAATTCTTGCCAGGTAAATGAAGGGAGGAAAGAGTATGTAGGAGGAGGGGGTACTCAACAGGATGAAAGATACAGAGAAATCAAGGTAGATGAGAGCTAAGAAAAGGTGATTCAGTGGTTGCTAAGTCTGGAGAGGGCAGGTTCAGAACTGTGGTGATATCAGAAGTCTGTGTATGTAGGGTTAAGAAGACAGTAAATGTGGAGGTAGTGGTGGCAGTAAGTCATCTCTTTCTAGGATCCTGACCCTGAAAAGGAGAAAAGATAAAGGGCATTTGGCTGAAGGAATGCAATGTCCTGATTAAGCAAAGTTTTTATTAGATGAAGAAGAGCTGAGCATGTTTGTGAGCATCAAGGAAGGGGACACTAGAAAAGGAGAGATTGAAGATGAAAGAAAAAGGGAGGAATGAATACTAGAACAAGTTACTGATGGTGAGACCAAGGGCACAAGCAGAAGGTTCAGCTACTAGACTAGAGATGATAAAAGGAGAGATTGTGGGAACACAGGCACTCTAATGCACTGTTGGGAGAGGTGTGAATTTGTCCAGCCATTCTAGAAAACAATTTGAAACTATGCCCCAGCTAGACCAATAGCAGGCCCATACCCCAAAGAGATAAAAGAAGTCATTCCCCACAAATGGTCAAAGGATATGAACAGGCAATTTTCAGAGGAAGAAATTAAAGTTATCTATAGTTATATGAAAAAATGCTCTAAATCAGTATTGATTAGAGAGATGCAAATCAAAACAACTCTGAGGTACTACATCACACCTATCAGATTGGCCAACATGACAAAACAGGAAGATGATAAATGTTGAAGAAGATGTGGGAAAGTTGGAACACTAATTCATTGTTGGTGGAGCTGTGAGCTGATCCAACCATTCTGGAGAGCAATTTGGAACTATGCCCAAAGGGCTACAAAAATGTGCATACCCTGTGACCCAGCAATATCACTTCCAGGGTTGTATCCCAAAGAGATCATAAAAATGGGAAAAGGTCCTAAATGTACAAAAATATTTATAGCAGCTCTTTTTGTGGTGGCCAAGAACTGGAAATTGAGGGAATGCCCATCAATTGGGGAATGGCTAAACAAGTTATACATATGAATGTAATGGAAAACTATTGTGCCATAAGAAATGATGAACAGTCAGACTTCAGAAAAACCTGTAAAGACTTATATGAACTGATGCTGAGTAAAATGAGCAGAACCAGGAGAACATTATACACAGTAACAGCCACAGAGTGCGAGGACTGTTTCTGATAGACTAAGCCCTTTACAGCAATGCAAGGACCTAAAATATTCTCAAAGGACTCGAGGCAAAATGCCATCCACATTCAGAAAATGAAGCAGACTATTTTCTCTTGTGTTATGTTATGTTTTGTTTTGGTTTTTCTCATGGTTTCTTCCATTTGTTTTAATTCTTCTATGCAACATGACTAATGTGAAAATGTGTTTAATGAGAATGTATGCATGAAATCCATAAAGATTGCGAGCCATCTTGGGGAGGAGGGAAGAAGAAGGGAGAGAAAATTTAAGACTTACGGAAGCGATTGTTAAAAACTGAAAAATAAATTAAATTTAAAAAAAAAGAAAGGAAAGAATCCAATATGTTCAAAAATATGTAGAGCAGCTCTTTTTATAACAGCAAAACATTGGAAACAAAGCAGGTGACCTCTTCTTGGGAAACAGGTAAGCAAATTATGGTATGTGAATTGTAATAGAAATGTTTTACCAGTTTTGTGGATTTATCTTGCATTCTGCTAATTTGCTGAAAGTATTAATTACCTCAATTGCTCTTTTTTCATTAGCTATCAAGGATTTTCAAATGTAACCAATATAATATCTCCAAATAGGGACAATTTGCCTCTTCTTTGCCAGTGCTTATTCCTTTGATTTTTCTTTCTTGTATTATTGCTATAGCTAGTGTATAGCTACATAGTAATGGTGACACTGGGGATGCTCTTTTGTATTTATAGTGGAATAAAACTTTTCATTTTATTCCATTATAAATAATAGTTGCTCTTAAGCCATTCAAGCACATGGGAGCACATTAAGAAAAGCTTCTTCTAATTCAGTACTTTTTAGTGCTTTTTGTTTCTGCAAAACGAATTTTGCTCAAGGCTTTTCAGTATCCATTTATAAGTTCATGTTTTTGTTACTGTTATTCAGAATAAGAAGCACAGCTAGTTCCATCGTACTTGGCTCTGGCCAGACCACACTGGAAATATTGAGTATCACATTTCAAGAAGGATACTGAAAAGCTGACACATATCCAACTTTCGACATATCCTTCATATTCCATCTAGACATGAAGACATTAGGGCCCACCCAATGTGGGGATCTCACCATCTGCTGCAGAGTTGGACCCCTCCCTGCCTTTCCCCATGAAAAATAACTTATGAACCAGGACTTTTAAAGAATATTCCCCAGCCCCTTCTCATTTTCATCCCAAGGGAATTAATTGACTCAGCTTTTGGAATTCACTCTGGGGGTAAGATGTCTTGATGGGTGAGTAAATAAAAACTCACCTCAACCTATTATATCTAGTCAGCACCAGGCTAGGTTTCGATCTGCACCCAGATATCAAGGCCATACTGGTCTACCCAGTATGGACGTTTTAAGATCTGCCTTGCTTCTGAACTTATGTTCAATTTCCCTACCCTGTCGGCACTTTCCACCGCTTGTTCTGGTACCAGCAATCAAATCAGTACTATTATTATGAATAATAACTAGTCAAATTCTAAAAAAGAAAAAAAAAGCTGTCTACATTCATTGCCTCCACATATACTGCTCTTATTTCTCAGTCATGTGCATTCTGACTTCCTACCACACCAATGAACTGAAACTGTGTTCTACAAACTCATCAAGAAACCTTTTGTAAAAAATAGATTCTTGTTGAAATCATTCCTCCCTCTTTATTTCTGAAAAGCTACCTTTTACGATAATGAATTTTTTAAAAGAAAGGGAAAAAAAGTTCAGCAAAATTAACGAATGTATCACAAGTCTGACATTATGTACAAACACGCAGTGTGTTCCCACTGACCCTCCTCCAAAGGAGCTGGGGGTGGTGTCTTCTCATATATCTTCTTTGTGGCCAAAATTGGTTTAATAATTTTGTTAACATTCCATTTAAACTATTTAGTCTTTATTATTCTTTCTATTATTATTTGTTTCCATTATTGCTGTCATGTATATTTGTTTTTCTGGCTCTGTTTTTTTTTCACTTTGCATCAGTTATAAATTTTTTCACGTTTATTTATATTCATCATATAGTATTGTAATACTTTATTGCCTTCATGTACCAGATGGAATTGGGAAGATCTGAGTTCAACTTCTGCCTCCAATATTTACTGCCTGTATGACCCTCGGCAAATCATTTAACCTCTCCAAGGCCCGGTTTACTTATTTGTAAAACAAGGATAATAATACCAACCTCACAGAGTTGTTGAGGATGAAATGAAATAATCTATGTAAAGCATTTTTCAAACCTCAACAAGCAGCCAGTGCTTATGTAGATATTTCAGGTACATATGAGGTATTTCTTTCGGTCATTGGCCTTCTTAAAGAATAGACCAGTAGTGGAATCTCTTGAGCAAAGAACTGGGACATTTAGTGACTTATTTACATAATTCCAAATTGCTATGTAGAATGGTTGTACCAATTCACAGCGGCACCAACAATGCATTACTGTGCCTGTCTTTTCACAACCCCTCCACCTTTGCCAATAGGCTGTATATGGGGTGAAATCTGAGGATTATTTTGATTTGCACTCTTATTATTAGTGATTTGTGACACCATTTCATGTGGTTGTTAACAATAAGAATTGTTATTTTTCTTATATAACAGAAAAATTCTTATTTTGAGAGTTCTTTGTCTTATTAACACCTATATACTGGGGAATCACTTTTGGTATTCTAGCTGTCTACCTGTCTTGGCTATCAGACCCTTATTTAATATGTTTAAGATAAGGATCTTTCCCTCAGTTGAACAGTTCCCTTCCAATTCTAGATAAATTAATTTTGTTTGTGCAAAAGCTTTTCACTTTTTACATAACTAAAAGTATCTCTTTTATCTTTTGTATTTACCTCTATTATTTGTTTGGTTAAGAATTCCCTCCTTTCCCATAGCTGTGAATCATATTTGATCTTTTTAAATTTTTCATGAGATAATCTTAAATATTCAGATCTTATATGTGTTTTGAATTTATTATGGTATATGGAATAAGGTGTTGGTCTAAACCTAATTTCTACTTTCTAGTTTTCTCAGCAATACTTCTAAAATAAGGAATTTTTCCCCTATGTTATTTATGTTTCAGGGTTTATCAGACAGTAGGTAATGGAGCTGAAATATTTCTGTTCTTCATTGTCTAACTGGTTTCATTGACCCACTTTTCTATTTTATAAACTAGTACCAAATGATTCTGATAATTCCCATTTTATAAGAGTTTATAAGGTCTGAAAGTCCTATTTACCTTTCAGGCCTTCATTGTTTCCATTATTGTCCCTGAAATTTAAGATCTTTTGTTTTTCCAAGTAAATTTTACATTATTTTATGTAATATTTATTTTGTATTATTTGGTAGTTTAATTGATATAGCACTAAATGTGTAAATCAGTGATGGTTGCATTTTGTTTTCATTTGCTGACTTGGCCCAGCTACTAACAATGAATGTTTTTTCAGTTATTTATGTCGTCCTTTATTTCTTTAAGGGTTTTATAATTGAATCTATGTAAGTATTGACTATGCTTTGATAGACTGATTGCCAAATGTTTTATGTACTTTATGGTTATTTTGAATGAGATCCTGAATTTTGTATTATACTTTAGAAATGTTGGGATTTTTCTTTTGGGGGGGAGAAGTATTTTGTAGTCTGAAGGTTAATGAAGCTATTAATTGTGCCAATTATTTTGTTTCCTTCTCCCAAGGATTTTCTAAGTAAGTCCTTATATCATCCACACATTCAGGTATGTCTTCTCTTAGACAACATGCCTTCGATTTCTATCTCATCTTATTGTCACTGCTAGTGTTTGTAGAACTACATCAAATTGTTCATTTCCCATCTGACTGCCCTCCTCTGTACTTCATCATGGTGCCACCAGGAACTTGACCATCTTGCACGATGCCATCAGCCTTGGTGAGCGCGCTCCTCAGGACTCTCTGCCTCAGGGACCTCTCTGATTGGAGAGCAGAATGGGGAGTTATGCCCCAAACGTCCCTTCAAGGAAGGACCACAGGTCTATCTCTTAGTTTCCCTCCCAGTTGTTTTACTTTGCCACCTCTTTTTCCTTACCAGTTTTTAGCTTCGTTTTGTGTGTTGTCTTACCCCATTAGATTGTGAGCTCCTTAAGGACAGGAACTTTCTTTTTTTTTGTATTTCTAATCAGTGCTTAGCATAGGGCCAGATACATGGCAGGTGCTTAATAAATGTTTGTTGACTGATTGACTGAAATAATAATGCAGAAAGGGAGCAACAACCTTGTTTAACTCCTACATTTATTGGGAAATCTAGTTTTGCCCAATTGCAGATAATGCTAGCTTTTGTTTTTGGATAGATATTTTTAATACATTAAAAATGATCCCTCTGGAACTGTATTTTGAGGAGGTTTTTAAGAGTATAAATGAATTTTACTTTTTCAAAAGTTTTTTTCTCATCTATTGACATAAAATGTATGTTTTTGTTTTAATATGGTTTTGTTAATTGTTTTCCTAATGTTCAACTATGATTGTATTCCTGAATAAATCCAACATGATCATAACCAATCATCTTTTGGATAGACTTCTACGGTGTTTTTGCCAGGATTTTATTTAAAAATTTTGAAATGCTATTAATAATACTGCCTATAGTTCTTTGTCTTATTTTTCCTGTTTCAGTTATTAGGACTATGCTTGTCTAAAAAAAAAGAAATTGCTGGAGATTTTGTCTTAATTTTTGAAAATAAATTGTATAGCATAAGCATTAATTTTTCTTTTAATTTTTAATGGAATTTTATGTAAATACATATAGATCAAGAATGCTCTGATGGGCAAAAGAGGTAAATAATTTTTAGCTCAACTTCTTTTTATGAGATTGCATTAAGAACTCTATTTGCTGCTCTATTAGTTCAGATATTTTATATTTTTTAAATTTATTCTTCCACTTCCTTTAAGTTCTTAGTTTTGTTAGAATATAATTGTATAGAGTCTAATAATTATTTTTTATTTCTTTTAGATTTGTATGATTTATTTTCTCACATTATTTTGTAATTTGATTTCCACCTTTTTATTTGTGCTATCTAGACATCAATTCTTTGCTTTAAAGAAAAAGCTTTGTTTATCAGTTCTAGAGCATTTTTGGCTTCTACTTATTTCTCATTTAATTTTCAAGATTTCCTCTTTCATGTTTATTTTGGGTTTACTTGTTGGTTCAATTTTTCAAACACATTAAATTTATGAATCACCTTTTTCCATTTTTTGTTAATATTTGCATATAGGGATAGTTCTTCCCCCCCACCCCATGACTGATTTAGGTGCATTTCACCTCGATTCTGATTCCTTCGCATCATTTTAAATTGTTTATGGATTTGTATTTTGGCATGTGTATTATTTAGGATTTAATTATTAAGCCTCCATTTAAGTCTGTGTATTTTTTGGGTTCCCTGAAATGATTTTTTTTATTTCACTGTGATTTATAAATTATATTTCTTATTTTCACTTTTTGCATTTTTTAATAATTTTATATGCTTCAATAAAAATACATTTCTATAAAAGTGCCATGTATGCTTAAAAATAGATAAATTATTTAGTGGTCCCATTCAGAGGATGCCACAAATCTTCTAGCTTTTAATCCTTCAATAATTTCTTCAATTCTATATTATTGTGTTAAAAAATATATTTGTATGATTTGTTCAATTCAAGTTAAAGTATCCTATTATTCTTTGTCTTTTTCATAATTCAATCAGTTTTTCCTTCATGAATTTAGATATTTTGATATATAAGTTTAATATTGATATTGGTTTGTTATCTATGGTTTCTTTAAGCATAATATAATTTCTTTATCTATGGTTTCTTTAAGCATAATATAACTTCTTTAAGCATAATATAATTTCTTAAAGTAGTGAACTTTAATTTTTGCCTTATCTGATGGCATGTTTTGATTCCTACTTTTACTGATTTAGCTGCAAAGTAAATTTTGTTTCAGATTCATTTTGATTCTACCTACATCTTTGCTTTTTATATATTTTTTTAAAGTAAGAGATTGTGGAGTTTTGTTTTTTTATCCATAGTTCCACTCTGTTTTTATTGGATTGTATGAACTATTGACACCTAAAGTTATGACACTTAGGCTTATATTTCTCTTCACTTGTTCCTAGTAGTGTCTTCTTGTAAAGGATAGTTTTCTTCCCCTCCCCCTTGTTTACATTAATACCTTATTTTTACAATCAGTTTTGCTTATTTTGATGCAACCTTATTCTCACAAGTTCTAGTCACTACTACCAGCACTATCACCATCACCAGTCTTCTTTTTTCCAACACTTTTTGTGATTTAGAGGCTTTACCTAAATTATTTAATTTTTAATATTATTTTTCTTTTCTTCTTATTTATTTTCCTCTTTCCATTTTCTTTTTTTAATTAATTTATTTATTTAACTTTTTACATTCATTTTCACAAAATTTTGGGTTCCAAATTTTCTCCCCTTTTATCCCCTCCCTCCACCCCAATACACCGAGCAATCTAATTTTCCCTATCTCCAATCTGCCCTCTCTTCTATCCTTCCTCCCTTCTCTTGTCCCCATCTTCTCTTTTGTCCTGTAGGGCCAGATGACTTTCTATTCCCCATTAACTGTATTTCTTATTTCCTAGTAGCAACAACAATACTAAACAGTTGTTCCTAACACTTTGAGTTCCAAATTCTCCCCATCCCTCCCTCCCCACCCATTCCCTTTGGGAAGGCAGGCAATTCAATATAGGTCATATCTGTGTAGTTTTGCAAATGACTTCCATAATAGTCGTGTTGTGTAAGACTAACTGTATTTCCCCTCCATCCTATCCTGCCCCCCATTGTTTCTATTCTGTCTTTTGATCCTGTTCCTCCCCAAGAGTGTTTGCTCCCTCCTCCCATTACCCTTCCTTCCATCATGTCCCCCCTTGCTTATCTCCTTCTCCCCCACTTTCCTGTATTGTAAGATAGGTTTTCATACCAAAATGAGTGTGCATTTTATTCCTTCCTTTAGTCAAATGTGATGAGGGTAAACTTCTTGCTTTTTTTTTTCTCAGCTCTCCTCTTTTTCCCTCCACTAAAAAGTCTCCTGTTTGCCTCTTGAATGACATATAATTTACCCCATTCCATTTCACCCTCTTTCCTCCCCTTACCATTCTCTCTCACTATTTACCTTAATTTCTTTTAAGATATGATCCTATCCTATTCAATTCACTCTGTGCTCTCTGTCTCTGTATGTGCGTGCATGTGTGTGCGTGCACACACGTGTACATGTATGTGCATGTATGTGTGTTTGTGTGGTCCCACCAATTACTCAGATACTGAAAAGTTTTAAGAGTTACAAATATTGTCTTTCCATGTAGGAATGTAAACAGTTCACTTTTGGTAAGTCCCTTATGACTTCTGTTTGCTGTTTACTTTCTCATGCTTCTTCTCATTCTTGTGTTTGAAAGTCAAATTTTCTTTTCAGCTCTGGTCTTTTCATCAAGAATGCTTGAAAGCCCTCTGTTTCATTGAAAGACCATATCTTCCCCTGAAGTATGATACTCAGTTTTGCTGGGTAGATGATTCTTGGTTTGAGTCCTAGTTCCTTTGACTTCTGGAATATCCTATTCCACACCCTTCGATCCCTTAATGTAGAAGCTGCTAGATCTTGAGTTATCCTGATTGTATTTCCACAATACTGGAATTGTTTCTTTCTAGCTGCTTGCAATATTTTCTCCTTGAGCTGGGAGTTCTGGAATTTGGCCACAATGTTCCTAGGAGTTTCTCTTTTTGGATCTCTTTCAGGCGGTGATTGATGGATTCCTTCAATACTTATTTTGCCCTCTGGTTCTAGAATCTCGGGGCAGTCTTCCTTGATAATTTCATGAAAGATGATGTCTAGGCTCTTTTTTTCATCATGACTTTCAGGTAATCCCATAATTTTTAAATTGTCTCTCCTGGATCTATTTTCCAGGTCAGTTGTTTTTCCCATGAGATATTTCATATTCTCTTCCATTTTTTCATTCTCTTGGTTTTGTTTGGTGATTTCTTGGTTTCTCAGAAAGTCTTTAGCCTCCATCTGTTCCATTCTAATTTTGAGAGAACTATTATCTTCAGTGAGCTTTTGAACCTCTTTTTCCATTTGGCTAATTCTGGTTTTGAAAGCATTCTTCTCCTCATTGGCTTTTTGAACCTCTTTTGTCAATTGAGTGAGCCTATTTTTCAAGGGGTTATTTTCTTCAGCATTTTTTTGGGTCTCCTTTACCAAGATATTGACCCGTTTTTCATGCTTTTCTTGCATCTCTCTCATTTCTCTTCCCAGTTTTTCCTCCACCTGTCTAACTTGATTTTCAAAATCCTTTTTGAGCTCTTCCATGGCCTGAGCCCACCTGACATCCACCTGGGATGTCTGGGATACAAAGGCCCTGACCTCCACATCTTTCCCTGATGGTAAGAATAGTTCCTCATCATCAGAATTGAAAGGCGGGAACATCTGTACCCCATCAAAGTAGTTTTCTATAGTCTTATTTTTCTTCCCTTTCCTGGGCATTTTCCCTGTCAGTTACTTGACTTCTGAGATTCCTGTCCACCCCTGCCTAGATCTGCCCAGCTAGTGCTTGGGGTCTGAGATTCAAATGGGCTTTCCACGGCAGGTGCGGCTGCTATTCAATGTCAGCTTAAGTTCTGGTGCTGGGGTGGGGGCAGGGCTGCCTCCCAGGCTCAGCTCCCTCAGGGGGTTTATGCAGAGACCTGAAGTTCTGCCTGCTGCTGCCTGCTGTCCCAGGCCGCCCTGCCACCTCTGCCACCGCTGCCTCTGCCACTGCCTCTGCCGCTTCCTCCCGAGGGGGCCCCAGTCACGGAGACACCCCACTCCCCTCTTGGCCAGCCCAGACATCTCTCTCACTGACCTGTAGTGTCTGTGGGTGGAGGGACCTTCCCGGCCGCCAGAGGTTCCGCCCCTGAAGCCTGCTTGGATCTGGTCCTCTGGGGCCGCACGGCCAGGGCAGCGCTGGGGTGGACTCCGCTTTCCGGGGCATGACAGACCCCTGGGGACCACTCTCCAGGGCTCTCTGGAACGGAAATCTTTTCCACTGTTTCTGTGCGCCTTGCAGTGATCCAGAATTTGTGAGGAGTTCTTCTTGCAGGAAATATACGGGCTGTGGGTTCGGAGCTAGCATACGTGTGTCTTTCTACTCCACCATCTTGGCTCCACCCCCATTTTCTCTTCCATATCTAGCTCTCAGTTAAGTTACTGGTTCAAAATCCTTCCTATTCTTTACCCCATTAACTTGTTGGCTTGTTTTACATATACTTTTATCAAAGAAGGATTGTTTTATCTTGTCCTTTTCATTAATTGTTTTTTCTTCTTGTTTATTGTGAACTTTCATTCTCTGGATTCATGGCCTATATCTTCATTCTTTCTTTAAATTGCCCTATGTCACCAACTGTACATTCCAGTTCTATGCACTGCTTTCCCCATGGCCACATGACCTCCTCTCTAGGGTCATGTCTTCCCATCCTTCAGAGTGCCAGTTATTCGTAGAGGCTCTGATTTTCCTCCTCCAAAGGCAGATGTTGTTTATAAAGGCACAACATTCTCTCAGAGGCAGTGATTTTCTTGGGTATTATTAACCTTCTTTTCACCAAGTTTAACCCCTCCCTTGTGACATCTCCCATTGTCCTAGAAGAAGCTCGTCTTCTTGCTAAAAGACTGAATTATCATCCCTTTGCTGTCTGTGCGTGGACTTAAAAGGTTCCTAACATCTCCTCTCTCTTCCTCACCTCCCTTTTACCCATTAATGTATTATTCTCTTCTCCAATGTGAGTAGGTTATGGGGTTTGGCCCATGGTGTTTTAGCTCTGTTCTTTAACCTCATTTTCCTATGTCTTTAAGTTCTGATTTCTTCTTTATCAGTATTTATAATTAAAAAAACTTCTTGATGATTCCTAACATACCATTCTTTCTCTTTTTAAGAAAAATCTCTAAAATGGGACAATTTATTTCATTACTTATTCTTTTCTTGGTAGAACTTATTTTCTTTTTTTGTGTTGGAGTGTTCACAAGTCAAATATAATGCTCATACCTTAACACACACCCCATTCTAGGTATGCTTCAAATGCTTTGGTATTACTAAAATCTCTTTTTTCCCAATTAGGCTAAGATTTGTATGGCTTATCATTGTGGGTTGCATCCTGTGCTCACTTCTTTGCTTTGAAGAATATATTATTGCATTCCCTTCTGTGATTCATAATGAGGATGGAATAGTCTTCTATTATTTGGATTTCTTTTCCTTAATACTTGGTGGAATTTCTCCTTGCTCTCCAAACAATCTGCTGTTTGCCAGTGGAATCATCATATCTGATCACTGCTTGCCTGGAGCTTAAAGAAGTGGGCTTTTCCTCTTGGAGCTGTTCTGCTGATTCTTTTGATTGGTACTGTTTTTCTTTTTACATTCAGAAGTTTTAGTTTTTTTTCTTGTATTATTTTCTGCAGCATAACACCAATTTTTTTATTTCTCATGTGCTTCTTGGAGACCTATGACCTTTAATTGTTTCTGTGAATCTTGTCTTCAAGGTCAAGTGCTTTTCTTTGTAGAAACATAAAAGTAATTGTCAACTGAGTAAATCAATCACTTGTAGTAAATAAGATGCAATGCCTTGATACATTGATCATGTGAAAGCTCATACTGATTGATCATTAGGCACAAACAAGGCCTATGGACCCCCAGCATTTCAACAGGTTTGTTCAGATTGAATGAAGGTCTAGGATTCTGGAGACTATATAAACAATTACACCAGTTTGGGCCTGAGATATATGAATGCCTGGCAGCAGAGCAAAGGGCATTCCAGCTAACCCCCTGAGAAGTAATCACTTGGTAGGAAAGAAAATATCTCCTCTTCCTCCAACCATTTACCCCTTGGTCCCCTGGGGAGGACCTGGGAACTATGGAAAGTCAAAGGACTGGACCTTTCCAGTGATATCCTACCTGTATCCCAGAGCAGCAGCTGCTGGAAGCAGTTTATGTACAGCAAGCAAGGAAAGACTACTTACAAATTTAAGGTTGCACAAAGAGTCTTACAGTAAAGCTACATTATATTACCTAAGAGGGACATTTTGAGAACTCCAACAAAAAGACTTCGAGGAGATGAGAGCTGTACCTTTGAAAATGGGGTCTCTAAGCTTGAGCCCACTTTCTCATGACTAGATGGAATGGGGCAGAAGGAGGTTGCACACTTTTGGTGGTGGGGGGTGACTTGTATTAATTGTACTCTCACAGCAAATACTTATTTCTAAAAGCTGTTTGAACTAAGTGATATCAACTACTAATGATGAGGGGAAGCACACAAGTGGGTTGCCGGTGCTATAGAATTAGAATAACACCCCCAAATCCTTTAGAGCTGTCCCCCAGAACTGGGAGAGAATACAGTAGCCAAACTTTGGGGATTTGAAATCAGTGCGAGTGTACATTAGGTCAGTCACACCATAGTATGTGACACATAGAGATCATGTGTTCCAGTGTTTCTGACATGCTTTTTTTTCTGCCATTTCCCTTCACTTCAGTATTTTTTCCAAAATTATTTTGTGTCGTTGGAGAAATTAGCCACTTTGGATTCATGTTTTTCTAATCTGCTAATTATTTCTGTTGTAAATGCTCAGAGTTCTCATTTTTATTCCTTTTGGAATTTTTTCTTATTGCTTTCCTTTCTCTGTTGAAACCATTCTGTAGTATCTTCTTATCTCATGATCTTTGAAGATTCGATACGGTTCTGCATTTCCACAGACATTGGTTCAATTTCCTTTCTCTTGCAATGTTTATTAGAAGAGCTTTGCAATCACTTTGGGGATTTATTACTCATTCTTCCTCCTCATATAATTTATGATTTATGATTTATTTATATTCTATATATTCTTATATTCTATATATTCTTATATTCTAGTTCCTTCATTAAATTTTTTTCCCTTTGAAATCTTTGGTGTTTCAGCTCTTTTTTTTCTTTAATATTCCTGCATCACATACTTTCTGACTTCTCCCACTTCTCAGTAGCATACCTTTGAGGCTGAACTGTTAGCCTGCCTCAACCTCCTCCCACATTGGGAAATTTCATTTTCGCTGGCCTCTGACCCTGTTATGATAGCTTCTTAGGGGACAGAACTGGCCTCAGGTTGGTTTCAATGCCTTCTTCTTCATCCCATTGATCTCCTTGGCTTTATTTCTTCCTTGGCTCTCATTTTTCTGTGACAGATAAGAAGAATCATCTTCTGTTCCTTCTTGGAGATTTGAGGGAGGATATGTGGATGTTCTGGAAACATTTTCTTAAGCTTTGGAGTCTCTAACCTAGAGGATTTTCTGGGTAGAAGGCAGCCTAATTCTTTCTCAATTCCCTTCCAGCTTGAATGTGTGGGCAGAATCAATGACTTCTTTTGTTGATACAAGGGGAAGGATGAGCAGGGGTAGAGGAATGCCAGTAAAGTCTTTGGGGAAGGACAAGAAGCCTTGTGTGCATCCCAGACAGAAGCCACTGGGTTCTCTGCCAGAACATGGAAAGTTATGGGGAAAAGGTGATAAATAAGCACATTAAGTAACAAATGGTTCACATTTATAGAACACTCAAGTTTCCAAAGCACTTTCTGAATAACATTTTTGATAAGGTAGGATGAGTTAGGGCTAAGATTCTGTATAGGCCCAATGATAGCATAATGGGAAGAGTTATTGTTTAGTCCATTTCTGCTGCTAACAGATATGTAAGGGGATATAAGACCCTTGTGCCCTTCTACTCTTACTCTAACTTTTGTGCCTGCTCAGATTCATTTGTATGTCAATTCTGCGAGGATCTTGGATGTGAAGTGGACCCTGTGTCCTCAGTTTCTACACAGGTCCTGTGTGGTTTCTTTGGCAAAGAACCAAGAAATGATGTTCGGAGGACAAATGATATCTCCAAGAGACAAATGGGAGTTGGCTGGAATTTCAGACTCCAAGTCAGATAGTTATCTGGGCAATGGATTTCAATTGTGCACCAGGCAAAAAAGGCTGAAAGCAAAGAGACAATCTTAACTCGAGGACACTCTTGTCTGACTTTTGATAAGCTGGGTATAGTGGCTCATAGCCACACCAGGATGACTAAGAAATAGTCTATTTATGGGGAAGAGGCTTTGTATTCACCTCCCCTTAGCAGACAAGAAACGCAATGACCAGCAGATGGTCCTAAACAAATGAATCTCTGAGGCTGATAGAAGAGGGAATCTCACTAGCCACAAAGTGAGCAGTGACTCAGTAAAGACAATGTATATCCAGTAGAGATGCTATGCCCAGCACAGAAACAAGATACCTAGTACAGATATGCTAGTCAGATGCACAGGCTCAACAATGCATCTTGACGGCATCACCAGAAGGTGAAGGTAGGTAAGTTGCTGCTTTAGAGGTGTGTTTCTCTTCTGAGTATGTACTCTAGCCACATATAATCCCTATGCCTGTGCTTCATGTTTCTAGGAAGAATCTTCTACTATTTTCCTGCTACTTTTAGTGAATGCCTCACCACTTAAAACTCAAGTCTCCAACAATTTTCCCTCCCATTTCTCAATAGCATGGGCCCATAGGAGGGTCTTCTAGAAAAGGAAAGTTCACTATCTCCTAGTTTATTAATGGTAGTGACCTCAATCCCAGCACTGAATTTCAGGCCTAAAGTAGCCACATTCTTGCCTTCCTTGCCTTTATAGGCAATGGCTGTTTTGCAATTTTTATCTACAGCATCTCTCAAATGCAGCTTCTCCTCCTCTCTACTGACATAGCTACTGTCACCTTAGTTCAAGGCCCCATCACCTCTCACCTGGACTACCGCCATGACCTTCTGGTCACCTTTTTGTTATTCCTGCTCTAGAGAAAAGGGATGGACTCTTCCTCATCAGTCAAGTGCCTACACAGCTACCATGTTCAGGACACCATTTCTTTCAGTAGTTTCTCTTTACACAACAGGACAGACTAGACCTAACCAACGGCAAATAAAATATAGATTTTATGTAGCTGTACTACTACTTAAATGCATTAATGTAGGTCTGGGCCCCCTGGCCCCAAGAATTGGCATTAGGATTTGTAAAAACAATAACATTCATTACATTTGATTGATAATCTAATGTTTTATTTGATGTTTCTTACTGATGGCCTAAGGAGTTCCCAAATGTTGAAGATTCTCCAAGCACCAGAAATAGTTTAATTCAATTCAGGCCTTGGGTATGCATATGATTTTCTATTACTGTATATCATTTTTTAAACTTTAATTCACATAGTTCAAGCTATTGAATGGTAATATTGGCTTAAGAGGTATGTGGAAATACATTTTAAAATTAACCAACAATTATTTAATAACACCTACTATGTATCAGGCACCGTGCTACACACTAGGGACACCAAGACAAAAAAATTCAACAATTCCAGCCCTCAAGGAGCTTTTATTTGATGAGACAGAGATGCAATATATGTGTTTATGTATATATCTGTATACACACACAAAAATACAAAAATAAATGCTAAGTATCTAAATATATGACCTTTATGAAGGCAGGATAACGATAGGGGTTAGGGAAGTACTAGAAAAGACATTGTAAGGAAGTTATGCTTCAGCTAAGTCTTGAAAAGGGTGAAGAGATTCTACGAGATGAGTGTGAAGAAGAAATGAATTACAGTCATGGGGGGTAATCTGCACAAAATCATGGAACTCAGTGATGGGTCGCTATGTGTAATGAATGGAAAGAACACCAGTTTGACAGGATTTAAGGCAGAAATGGAAGTAAAGTGTAATGAGGATGGAGTGATAGGTTAGGAGTAGTTTCTAAAGGACTTAAAAAACTTCCAGAATTTAGATTTTCTCATCGAGGAAACAGCCATGGAAGTTTAATGAGAAGAATAACATGGTCAGACCTTAACAAATCACATTAAAAGCTGTATGGAGGATGAATTAGAATGACGTGAGTCAGGATAATCAACTGAGAGATGATGCAGTCAAGAGAAGTAAAATGGTGATAAAGTGGAAGGTCACTGCAATCACTGAGTGATGAGGCCCTTCACCGAGGGGGAAGCTGTGTAAGTAGAGAGAAGAGGTTAGATTTGAGAGGTGTTGTAGGGGTAGAAATGATAAGATCTATCAAATGTTAGGTAAGGAATTGAGGATAAAGCTTAGGTTAGGAATGCTTAGGAGGCTTGAAGAATGGACATGTTCTCACCAGAAAGAGGAATGTTCATTAAAGGGGTGGATTTTGGGGAAAAGATAATGAGTCTGTTTTGGATCTGTTAAGTTTGAGATCTCTCCTGGACATTCTGAAATGTCCAAGAGGTAGGCGGCACTGCAGGACGAGCTCAAGAGAAGGGCATAAATATATACACATCTGTAAGTCATCTACATAAGATAATTAAAAACTCATGGGTGCTAAATGGTCAGCAACACAAATTAAAAGGATCAATTTCATTTAAAATATTGATTCCTTTAGAATCAAAGAATTTCAGAGCTGGAAGCTTCATTAGAGATCATCTACTTTAATTCTTATACTTAAAAGGTGAGAGGGTTAGAAAGGATAAATGACTTTCCCAAAATGACACAGCTAATTAGTGCCCAAGCAAATATCATCGGTTTTCTTCTTTTCAGCCAATGGCTTTTCCATTATTCTTCACTGTTGCGTTACCACTTTTATAGCTCAAGGTCAGCTCCTGTTATTGCTGACATGACTAGCTTATTTTCTGCAGGGGCTCTCGCTCTTAAAACAAAAGATACTGACACAGCACTAGTGGAATAAGAATGGCACAAACTATATGTTTCAGAACAAACACTGAAATAATGGATAAGAATCACCAGGCACATAACATTAATGTTCTTAAAGTAGTTGTGGAATAACTTTATTATCAAAATGAGCATTTTACACTTCCATAGGAAAACAAAAAATACGCAAGCACGCTGAATGTGTTTAAAGAAACACATTACTAAGCACAGATGTACAGTTTTAACTTGAGCACAATATAAGCGTTATGAAAGCGGTTTGCCTAACCTTCGTAGAACTTACTCTGATAGGAAGTACGGATCCGTTTCGTTAAATCTGGATAAAAGTTAGACAGGCCACGCATGCAAAAGTTGTCTTTGGAACATGCCAGAACACCAGCATCAGCAGCAGGCAGAGAAAAGAGAGAGAAACAATCTAAAGTGGAAATTAAGTGATGTCATAACCAGCATCTACAACAGCCAAGGTGAAGACACTGCAGCAAGTTTGGTAATCAGGTCAGAGAAGAGATATTTAAGAAAGTAAGTCAATTTAAAAAATTAAGAGGCGATGGATGGTAGGAAAGCAGTTGAAATATTGCTTAGCTGAATAATTTTGATGCAGAAAAGAATCAAAGCCCTTTAGTATAGATTTCTGCATGGTACATTGTTTAGATTATAACCTATATGTAAAAAAAAAACCAAAAACCTTTTCCTGGTGTAAAAGTGACTGAGTTAATCTTTACAGAAGTTAAAATAAAAATCTTGGAGATTTCAGTTTTTATTGATTTTTTAAAAGACTATATTCTCCGTAAGTGGCCTGCTTAATAGGATTTTTATAATTTCTTCCAAAATTTTCTCCAAAGTTATAGCTCTGGTCTGTATTTTATAATTGCAACACAAGATTTATTATTACCAAAAGGTTTTATTCTAATCATAAAGGCTAATTCTTAAATCCTCAAATGTTAAAATTTAATTAAATTATCATTACTTATCTTCAGAATAGTTATGTTTTATTTAATATGATCTAAGGTCTAAGCTCTGTGGGTAAAGGCGGTAGTTTATCAGGCCATTGCTCAGTTCAATATGGTCAGTTAATCTGATACTTCAGACAACTCTATGGGACCTTGAGGAGTCCTAGTGGAATTCATGGATTCTCCAGTCCCCTGAATTTTTGACTTTACTTTTTAAAAAAAAAATTACTTTGTAAATGACCATCAAATTTTCAGAAAGTCAGCTCTCTGCTTTTTTAACATCATGATGACTTTTGCAAGTTCATGATACTGAAGGCAAGGACTCTGTTTTCTTCTGAAAAATAATGGCAGAGCTTGAACGTGTCTCTGCAGTTGTTCAGAATCTTTTGTAGTTCCTCACAACTAAAGTAGAAAACTGACTCCACAATAATTTGGTGGTCCCCACTGCTCCAATGTAAATTAATACCACAAGGACATGGAAAACTCAAAGAGATTTTTGTAGGAATTAAAAAGGATCTTAATCTATTCTTTGAAGAATATTGGGGAAGGTTTACAAGGAGGAGGAATTTAGAAATGTTTGGATTCTTTTCTCTTTCAAGAGAATTATCTTCTTTGATAGCAATTCTAGATGTTGCTGCGTCACATGCACCATGGTAAAATAATACACACATCTAACAGTACTGCTGTTTTTAAGACAGCAACCTGACTAGGTAGATATTGGAACAAGGGCTCCAATAGTCAGCTGGATTTTTACAGAAAGCAAGGTATAAATTGTTTTAAAATATAAAAATTTTTTATATTATAATTTTTATATTTTAGTCTGTTGCTTCACCAACAGGATACATTGGGCTATATTCCATTTGCCAGCTCTTCAGAACTTTTGCCTTTAAAAACTGTCAGTTTGCAGAAAATTCCTGTCATTTGGCAAAATATATTTAAAACTTCTGTATTCATGCAGTGGATGAATGTTGAAAAATTCAGTCAAACATGTGGATAATTTTAAATAATTTAGAAGTTTAATATTGTGTGGCTTCAGTTTTAACAACTTAAATCCTAATTAAACATTAAGGTTTTTGACAAGACATTCAACCAATTTATTTGACCTAAAACACACTTTATAGCACATCCATGGTCTCAATTATTTCTCAAGGACTAAATGATAGAAGATATTTACTGACCTCAATATAATATTGAAATATAAAACCTTCTCTAAGACAGTGATTTTCCCTAATTTTAGTTAATGAAATTAAATAAATTATATTGGCTGATAAATTGTCATGCATTTCAAAAGCATAAAAGACAAGAAAGAAATAAAGTAAGTGAATCAAACCCACAACCATTATGTCTTATCTCCTACCTGCAATGAACTGCTTGTTCTTTCGAGGAGACCTTGGCTGTCTTTGGTATGGATCACTTGATCTGTACAGGTCAATGGTTCCCATGCTTAGCAACACTGTCTTCTGCATAAAATCCACAATAGCTAATCCATTGCAGTTCCCAAATGCAACACTGAAAAGAAAAGAAAGATTTGGCTCTAATGTGTTGTAGGTGACAATAAAGAAAATGCAAGTATTACATAGGACTATTTTATAATATAATTAAAAAAGGTAAAATTAAATGAATATTTAAACACAACTACAAGGTGAATCCTCTTTTTTTTATCATTAAAAGGAAAATGGGTTGTTGAAAAAATCCAGTAAGTCTGGGTTTTATATGGGGAGGGAAGAAGAGTAAGCTGATCTTTCCCTTTGTCTGTAAGTATCACAAAATTTAATTTGTCTTGGGCATTGCACACTAGCCGGCTGGGATTCTGAACTGTTCTGATTATCCACTTCAGAACTGGAGTGTGGTCTACAGTTATGTATGAGTCACAATTCTGTCGTTCACACCAATGCCCACCCCCTAATCATTCAAGTAGGTGGTGTTTCAATTAATGTCAGAAAGGTGTCTTGTCTTTAATAGACATTGATTCTTTATGGCAATATTGACTAGATATGCCTTTTATTGAATATGAAACCCAAACGCTTATCTGCTAGCTGAGCATCATTCACACTGTCCTCCAGAGACCATATATATTCAATATAGCACTTCCGAACGAAAGGGACAAAATCACATTTGAAATATTCATGGTTTTGGTACTGAATAAAAAGCCAGAGACACAGCAAGCAAAACCATTACTCATTTATACTAAATGCTTGACTCGATTCCCTTGTCTGCTCCTCATCTGGGTTCAGTTTTACTAAAGGGTGCAGCCTTCATGTCCCCTGACAGGTGGTAGCACAAGGCTCAGCTTGGCAAATATTTTGGTTCCCTATTAAATATGTTACAACCACTCTATTTTCTAGCTTTCCTTTCTATCTATGTTTAACATGCTTTGTTTAAGACTGCTAATAAACCTGTGATTTTTTTGGGAAAAAAAATCTCAACTCTTTCTTAATCAAGTATTCCCTGCAGCTGGTTGAATTTGGGCTTTCTTGGGTAGGCAACTTAATTTCCTATCCTACATATTTTTCCCATTGCTCAAGTCTGATGCCCCATAGATTTGAACTTTATAAAATTTGTAGATGTTGGTAAAATTTAATGTTAAGAGCCCGAAGACAAATTCCTATAAGTCATCTAAAAATTTGTCTTCAGACATTTTCTCTAGAAAAAAAAATATTCCCACTATTCTATTCCCATTATGCTTCTACATAGCGCTGTACATCTTTATAAATAAATGAATAAATGTTTTCATATGCACGCACACATACAGATCAATGAGAAAACAGTAACATTGTAGCAGCATGACATAAAGGATAGTCAACTTTAGAGTCACGGAGGGTTGAATTTAAGTCCCACATCTTACATATCCTGGCTATGTGACCCTGGGTAAGTCATTTGGCTTTTCAATGCCATACCTAACACTCTACAACTATAAATGGAATAGCAGGTGTAGGCCTTGATTGATAGAGGAATTTCCTCACCAGGAGGCCCCCATACCAATGAAATCTCAGAATCTATCCCTTTGTTGTTCACTTTTTTTGTCACGTCCAACTCTTCATGACCCCATTTGGTGTTTTCATGGAAAAGATCTGAGAGTGGTTTGCCACTTCCTTCTCTAGCTCATTTTGGAGGAACTAAGACCAACCGGGTTAAGTGACCTGTCCAGGGTCTCACAGCTAGTAAGCACTGAGGTCACATTCGAACTCAAGAAGATAAGTCTTTCTGGCTCCAGGCCCAGAACACTATCAACTGCATGACTAGCTATTTCTACATTGTAGCAAATTCACACATTTAAATTTTACCTAATATATTTTATGAAACTTTAAAAAAGGGAAGTCTGAGAGGAATACAGCTAAAGAATCAGAGAAAAAAAGAAATGCAGATGGAGAAAGGAGACTGGAAATTATTCTCAACTCAAACTACCCATTACAGTCATATGTGAGTGTATGTACCTGTAGACATATAACTCTGTGTTTATTTTTTGTTCACTTGTATGTGTTTAAGTATTATATAAACAAAATTCCTCTCAGAAGGGAGATATCTGTTGCAGTAGTTTACAGATTAATGATCATATATCACATGGCTGTGCAATTTATCTGTAGCCTAGGATAAAGGACACAAACTGGCCAAAAGATGCATTTGATTTGCAAAATTTGAGCTTCAGGCCAGAAAGGAAGAAGCTTCTGTGAAATCCTCCCTTATTCAGACCGTGACCCTATAGGGACTTCAGTAAGTCACAGAAGGATCCTAGGTTATAGAGGTCAGCTCAGGGCGCACAACAGTGTAGAAATGCTACAGCTCTTTCTGTTGTGTTTAATAGAGATCTCTCCCAAACCAAAAGTACTGACAGTCCCAGAACTGTGGCTCTAACTGTGAGGAAAAGCTATGAACCACAGGTGTACTCTACAGTGTATTCTAAAACAAACAAGCTAGTTCAACTGATATACTGTCTACAAAACTTCACGTAAGTAATTTAACCAATTTTGCTTTCAATGAAAAACTGACTTACTTGGGATATGACCAGGGGTATGCTGGAGCCAGCTCTAGGGTCTCTGAGAACTGATTTAAGTTTTCAGTGTTAGCAATTACACCTTAGCAGTGAGAGAATTTATACACAGTAAGCAAGCGAATGACAAGTCAGGGCTTGAATGACTGTTTTGTTGATGGCTTAGCCTTAAGAAAGTGATGAAGAGGATGCTAATAATTCAGGTTGAGCCTAAAAATGTGTGGTGAGCGTATTTTGAGGGGAAGGAGAGCCAACTGTTAAACATTTACCAGAATGCCACTGTAATTATAAGCCTTTAATTATTTTCTCATTGTAGATACACTTCATACCTACATGAAGGCTGTATTTGAGAATATGTATGTTTTTGAGAGTATCCTATTTTCTTCTCCAGATGTCATTCACACAATAACTGTGGCCTGCCAGGTAACTCATCTCCCTCTCTCCCTCCCTTCCCCCTCCCTTCTTTCCTTCCTTTCTTCCTTTCCCCTCTCTCTCTGTGTCTCTCTCTGTCTCTCTCTCTCTCCCTCTCTCTGTCTCTGTCTCTCTTTCTCTTTCTCTCCCTCTCTCTCTGTGTCTCTCTCTGTCTCTGTCTCTCTCCCTCTCTGTGTCTCTCTGTGTCTCTCTCTGTCTCTGTCTCTCTCTCCCTCTCTCTCTGTGTCTCTCTCTCTCTGTCTCTGTCTCTCTGTCTCTCTTTCTCTCTCTCTCCCTCTCTCTGTGTCTCTGTCTCTCTTTGTCTCTCTGTCTTTGTCTCTGTCTCTGTCTCTCTCTCCCTCCCTCTCTCTCTCCCTCTGTCTCTCTCTCTCTCACCCTCCCCCTTTCCCTCCCTCCTTCCTTCTGTTCCGTGGCATATGGAACCCAGGTTCTCCAGCTATAAGCAGGATACTTTCCCCCTCTCTCCACTATTCTCCATGACACCAGCTTCACACAACAGCATCCAAAGTGACAAAACTATGAATGATTTAGAAACAGTCTATAACCGTCAGCTCAGAGGTTGTTTTGGGACCACTGGGTACTGTGTTCGGAAGAGGAAGTTTAAAAATTCTTCTCTTAATCCAATCTAACCAAAGATTTTACGTTAGGGCAACTTTCCTTTTTTGTAAAGATCTAAGGTAAAGCAGAAAGAGCATGTTACTTACATGCCATAGGCAGAGCTTACAGTGAGACTGGTGATCTGCTGTGGAGGTTCTCCATCTACCCATACCAACTGGACAACAAGTTCTGCTTGATAACCCGGAGGCATCCGAACAGGTCGTGTCTTAACACTTCAGGGAAGAATACAACAGAGTAAAAATATAATAAGTATTCAAATAGAACAGAAAGAAACTAGCTCATACTTTATTAAGTTTATGTAGAATCATTTTAGGCAGCTAGGTGGCACAGTAGATAGAGCCCCAGATTTGGAGTCAGGAAAACTCATCTTCCTGATTTCAGATCTGGCCTCAGACACTTTACTAGCTGAGTGACCCTGAGCAAGTCACTTAACCCTGTTTGCCTCAGTTTCCTCATCTGTAAAATGAGCTGGAGAAGGAATGGCAAACCACTCCAATATCTTTGCCAAGAAAACTTGACATGACTGAAAATGACTGAGTAACAATGAAAATCATTTAACTGAAAGGCACAAGACACTTGTGACCAAATAAGAGTACATCTGTGGCAGCTTACAGAGGTATAAAATTTTTCCAGTCTTCTACTTAAGTTCTCTACAGGGTTTACATGTTTATTTGTACCTTTAAATAAAGCATAACCACCTTGAGATCAGGACAATGCTTCCTATTTCTTTTGTCTGCCTAATACCACTTAAAAGAGGAGGGGTTAAAAGATGTCCATGGAATGAGTAAACAATTCCATTGCAGGAGGTAATATGCAATATGTTTGGAATATCCAGAATTTCTCAAGATGAGCCAGAGGATGCCCTTATCTAAAATTCATTTCAATAAGCAATAACTGGGTGACTAAAGTACTGGGGACACAAGGACAAAATTCAAAGAGAACTTAACCTTGAGGACCTTGCATTCTGCTAGGAAAGAACGTGCTCACAGATAAATACAAAGATATACACACAATATCAGGGGTGGGCAGTTACTAACAACTAGAGGAGGCAGGAAAAACAAACCACTTAATCAAGCAACAGCTCCATCCCCCTTTTGTGTGCCAGGAGCTGAGATCATAAATGTGGCTCAGGCTTTTTAGAGGCAAGGATGGGGGGATGGGAGTGTCCCATTTAATGGAGATTGATTTCTCATCCATTAACTCATACGTAAAATGCCAATCAGTTAGGAAAATGGAAATTTCTAAAGCCAAGTAGAAATTCCAGATACTGGCAGATGCAGAAAAGATACAGGACCAGAGGAGAGAGGGTGCTAGGAATATAGGTGAGCTGTTTTTCGAAGAAGACCATGACATCAGAGAAATGATGACATAACTTGTACTTGGCTTTTTTTTGAGTGAAGGAGGGCTGTGCAAGGTCAGTGATGGGTGAATTATAGAACAGAAGAAGACTAGGCCAAAAAAAGAAAGATTTTCCAGACCAATTTATAACAACTTATTTTAGGTTCCTCATCTACTTTTCAACAGGTTATCTATACTTATACCCGACTATTGGAATATTATTGGGGTCAATTATACACAACTGGAATTATAATGAGAAAAGGGTGAAGGGAGAATTAAGAAAGGTAGGAGTTAAAATGAGTATTTCTAACATTGAACAAATGATCAAAACTTCCCAACTAACATATTGTGATAGTTTGGCATGCCAGGAACATAACAGAGATATGACAAAGTACCGGAGCTATAATTTGAGTAACTACTTAAATAGTTTGCAGAAATAAATTTTGTAGGATGTAAAATGTCCATTTTCATGGACAAAGTAGGTGCCAGTTACATTTATGTAAAGAGAAAAGGGAGATACTGCTCAGGGATGATCCGTTTAAAAAACAATTTACTACAATGATCCTGATAATTTTTTTCCCTTTTTTCTTTTGGTTTTTCCCTTTGGTCTTTCCATTTTCATCCTTAAATATCCATGGGATGACTTTGCATATCTGGATGTCTTGCCAAGCTTTCTTTAATTGGTTTTATCTTCCATTACTTTTTTTTTTGTTTTATGAGATGATATTTCTCATTATCATCTACTGTACTCTGTAAGATTTTACAATTGAGTTTATATTCTAACACAATGTTGTTGCTGTTCTTTAACAGCCATCCCTCTCCACTGGTTGACTAAGGTATTTTCTCTAGCTTGGTGCTTTTGGTCTAAAGAATGGGTAAAAAGATTTGGGGGATATTTAGCAGGTTTCAAGCTCAATTTGAGTTGACAGGATGATTTAGATGTCAAAAAGTCAATTTCATCTGCGCTTGCATCAAAATATCATAGCTGTCAGGAATGTGGGAGAGATAGTCTCCTTGTTCTCTGCTTTAGTCATGTGTTCAGTTGTGAAGGCCAGAGTTTACTAAAGATTTACAAGAGTTTACATCGATAATCTGGAGAGCATTTGGAAGAATATTAAGGATCATCAGTTGATGAAAATGGAGATTTTGAGCCTGGAAAAAGATTTAGGAAATGAAATATGATAGTCACCTTCAAATGTTTAAAAGACTACCATATGAAAGAAGGATTATGCTTTTTTTGTTGGCCCCTAGATGGCAGAACTGGAAGCAATGAATGGAGATCATAAAGAGACAAATTTAGGTGTGATATTAAGAAAAACTTTATAATGATCGGAACTATACAAAAGTAGAATGGGCTCACCCAAGATTATCAAGTTCCACCGTACTGGAGGTCTTCAAGTAAAGAATGGATAAGGACTTACCAGTTCTATTGTAGGGAAAATTCCTTTAGGGAATAGGTTAGAACCGATGTCTGATGGACTCCCTTTCAACTCTAGAATTCTATGACTTCAGTTCCACTAGGACAATAAACTGGCACAAACATTTTGGAGAAAAACTTGGCAATATACAATGAGTCATAGGATAGATCTTTTGAATTCTTTTAATATGATTCTATCCCAAATATCTAATAAAAGGGGGAAATTGTTTTAATTTACAAAACTTTTCTTAAATATCCATATGTATTTATTTGTAAAAGGAAAAAGTAGTAAACACTACATGTCTAATGATTAAAGTATAAATCATGTTGTATTAATGTAATAAAAGAATACTGTATCATAAAATGATGAATATTTCTCCAAGGCAAGATAGAAATACTAACAGAAAATTACAGCATAGTCAATAGCATCAGAATTATGTGCATATTGACTACAACTGAACACACACAAAAAAAGACGAAGACAGAGACAGACTATGTTAGATCCGTTCTTTTCTCTTATTTGACTCTATTAAATACTAAATTTTCTTTATTTGGTTTATCTGTTTATTTGCTTGGTGGTAGTTAAGTTTGTAATTCAAAATGGAAATATTTCTGTATTCAGGGACTGATTTTCAATGACTTCCCTATCTCTCTCACCCTCATCAACTGCCTTCTTTGCTTGTTCTAGCTTCTGCAAGGCAGTAGGCAGTCAGGTTCTTCTGAACACAGCCTAGCTGCCCAATCAGCTACAAGCAACTGTTGAAGGAAGCTACCCTCAGGCAAAGCATGTTCCTGGTGCCTTTTCTACCTTCACCCCAACCCCCCAACTGGAGGGCTCAGACTCTGCTGCTGGACCCAGTCCTGTTTTTCACTGTTTCAGTGTGGTAATACTGGCCATGGTGCCTGCTTTTTTCTGTCCTCTGGCTGGTATTATAGTCTCTTCAACTCTATACATTTTTAAAGGTAAGTCACATCAAGTCAATAAGTATTTATTAAGTGTCTACTAAGTGTCAGGCATTGTGCTAAATGCTGGGAATACAAAGAAAGACAAAATTAGTTACTGCCTTCAAGCAACTCACAATGTCTTTGAGACAGATGTGTCACTTTGGTGTTGTCCCAACCTCTAATTCCCCTCATTATCCTGGCACTTTTTTTCTCTCTAATTTTTCATCTTGATGCTCCAAATAAATTTTTCCTCACTTTTCTCTTTTAAGACCATATGAGGGAGGTGGAGCCAGGACAGAAGAGTAAAAGCAGGAACTTGCTAGAGCTCTCCCCCCAGACCAAGCCAAATACTGTAAAAAATGACTCTAAACAAATTCTAGAGCTGCAGAAACCAGAGAATGATGGAGTGAAGCAAATCTCTAGCCTAAGACAACTTGGAAGGTTGATGGGAAGCATCTATTGCACCAAGCTGGGAGCAGAGCACAGTCCGTGGCGGCACAGAAGGAACCTGAGCAGGCCTCGGGGGACTGGATCTCTGGCACCTGTGGTAGTTGCCAGAGTTCACAACCCCAAAATGAAGAGGGCAAATTGGAAGGTCAGTGGAAAACCTTGTCTGACCTGTGTGAGAGAATGGAGTGGTTGAGCCCCAGTTCCAGGGCAGCAGAGGGGGTGAAGGAGTGTGCAGTAGCCACAACAGCAGCAGGGGAAGCAGGAGCTGCTGTTTCTGGAGTTTTAGGCCCACAGATTGTGGAGGGATAGAGTAGCTGCCAGTACACTGCCCACCGCCACTGAAAGCAGAGAACTACCTTGACAGAGTTCAAAAGTCAAATAAATGGCTGGAGAAATAAGCAAAACCAGAAAAAGAATCAAACTATAAAATCTTACTTTGGTGACAAGGAAGAACAAATTATACATGCAGAAGAAGACAACAAAGTCAAAGCTCCTCCATCCAAAGTCTCCAAAAAAAATATGAATTGGACTCGGGCCATGGAAGAGCTCAAAAAGGATCTTGAAAATCAAGTATGAGAAGTAGAACAAAAATGGGAAGAGAAATGAGAGTGATGCAAGAAAATCATGAAAAAAGTCAACTGCTTGCTAAAGGAGACCCAAAAAATACTGAAGAAAATAACACTTTAAAAAGACTAACCCAAATGGCAAAAGAGAGCCAAAAGCCAATGAGGAGAAGACTTCCTTAAAAAGCAGAATTGGCCAAATTGAAAAGGAAGCCCAAAAGCTCACTGAAGAAAATAATTCCTTAAAGATTAGAATGGAGCAAATGGAAGCTAATGACTTTATGAAAAATCAAGAAATTACAAAACAAAACCAAAGGAATGAAAAAATAGCAGACAATGTGAAATATCTCATTGAAAAAACAACTAACCTGGAAAATAGATCCAAGAGAGACAATTTAAAAACTACTGGACCATGTGAAAGTTAGGATCAAAAAAAGAGCCTAGACATCATCTTTCAAGAAATTATCAAGGAAAACTGCCCTGATATTCTAGAACCAGAGAGTAAAAACAAATACTGAAAGAATCCACTGACTGCCTCCTGAAAGAAGTCTCAAAAGGAAAACTCCAAGGAATATTGTGGCCAAATTGCAGAGCTCCCATGTCAAGGAGAAAATATTGTAAGCAATCAGAAAGAAACAATTCAAGCATTGTGGAAACACAATCAGGATAACACAAGATCTAGTAGCTTCTACATTAAGGGATTGAAGAGCTTGGAATATGATATTCCAGAGATCAATGGGGCTAGGATTAAAACTACGAATCATCTACTCAGTAAAGCTGAGTATAATACTTCAGGGAAAAAAATTGAATTTCAATGAAATAGAGGACTTCCAAGCATTCTTGATGAAAAGACCAGAGCTGAACAAAAAATCTGACTTTCAAACACAAGAATCAAGAGAAGCATGAAAAGGTAAATAGGAAAGAGAAATCATAGGGACTTACTAAAGTTGACCTGTTTACATTCCTACATGGAAAGATAATATTTGTAACTCTTGCGATTTTTCTCACTATTAGGATAGTTGGAAATTTACACATATAGACAAATGTCACAAGGTGAGTTGAATAGGAAGGAATGATTTCTAAAAAAAATTAAGGGGTGAGAGGAATATATTGGGAGAAGGACAAAGGGAGAAATAGAATGGGGTAAATTTTCTCTCACATAAAAGAGGTAAAAAAAAAACTTTTTCAATGGAGGGGAATAGTGGGGAGGAAAAGAGTGAACCTTACTCTGATCAGATTTGGCTTAAGGAATGAATAACATGCACACTCTTGGTATAAAAATCTATGTTACACTATAGAAAAGTAGGGATGAAAGGAATAAGCAGGGGTGGGGGGAATGATAGAAAGGAGGGTAAATAGGAGGAGGGGGTAATTAGAAGTAAACACTTTTGAGGAGGGACAGGATCAAAAGACAATAGAATGTATGGGAGGCAGGATAGGATGGAGGGAAATGTAGTTAGTCTTTCACAACATGACTGTTATGGAAGTGTTTCACATGACTACACATGAATACACTATTGAACTGCTTGCCTTCTCAGTGGGGAGGGAGGAAGGGAGAGAAGTTGGAAATCAAAGTTTTAAAAATAAATGTTAAAAATTGTTTTTAAATGCAACTGGAAAATAAGACATATAGGCAATGGGGTACAGAAATCTATCCTGCCCTTCAAGAAAATAGAGGGGATGGGGATAGGAGTGGGGAGGGGTATGATAGAATATGACTGGGGGAAGTGGTAATCAGAATGCATGCTATCTTGGGATGGGTGGAGAAGAGATATGGAGAGAAAATTTGGAACTCAAAATCTTGTGGAAGTGAATGTTGAAAACTAAAAACAAATAAATTTTAAAAAAGACCAGATGAAGCTTCTTAATATTAATAAAAACAATACTGTTATTGTTTGTAATTGTCCTACTAGTGACCATTAGAGATAGTCAATAGTTATACAGAGTTACAAAATACTGATCATTCATCTGGGTAAATTGCATCTGGGATTCCCTTTTTATGTTTCCCATAAATTCACTGAATCTTCAGTCTTTTTCTTTATCTTTCCCAAAATTTTTGAGTTTTCCTAAAGAGTTTCCTGAAATAAAGTATGACCAGATTCCTTCCCTACCAACAACTTTGAGAAAGTCTTTTAATTCTTAAATTTTGTTTCCTTGCTCTGTATTTCATATTTGTCACGTTAGATGATGTTACATTCAAGTAATTTTCTCATTAAGTCATTTTCTGGGTTCTTTTTTGGGGGATTCTCCTATTGTGTATGGCATTTTGAGCTTCTGTAAATGAATTCTATTATTCACTGAATAGACTATTTATATTTGCCATAGACTTTTTTAAACTTTTGAATGTTATCATCATTTTTCCCCTGAAATGTCCTACCTGCATTTAATTCCTTATTTCATTTTGATTTTGTTAATTTCAACTTTTCCTTTAAACTCTTCATTGTGTTAATCATCCATCTGAAAAACTGATTTTTTTGGTGTTTTTGCTTCAGTTTTAAAAATCTATTTTTTTTCACTACATCAGAATTTTTGTTTTCTCATTTCTTTGAGTGAATTTTTAAAAAAAATTCTTTTGAGGATTTATGGTAGTTTTGCTTTGGAAGGGTTTCCTATTGTTATTTTTGAGGGGGATGTTAAAGAGACAGCCTCCCCTAGATCATCTCTTTTCTTTTGTGCCATAGGGCAGGGTCTCAGGATTGTAGTAGGGCCTCTTACGAATGCCATGAATACAGACATTTTGCCTTACACACACATATGCCTAAAAATGATTCAGACACATGAATGACTGACCTGAGAAAGGAAAAGCTTCCTTCCAGGTCTCCTGAGAATGAGCAGTGTTCCTTGAGCCACTAAGTTCTCTTCTTGATAAATGTGGCTACAACAGGCTGGGGGTAGCAAAGTAAAGGAGAAAAAACTCCATTCTCATATTCCTTTCTCCCAATTGGGTTGGACAGTGAAATGAAAGGAAAGAAAGAGGAAAATGGGAGATGTACTTGTGGTGACTTCTCATTTCCTTATAGGGGATGAGGAATACTGCCTTAGTATTACAGTAGATTACAGTAGATTACAAATGTATAGACTAGGATGTTATTGATCGGAATCCTGTCTTGGAATGGTGGTGGAAAAGGAGCAGAGAGGAGTTAGGAAGTGGCCATTAAGTCTGCCTATCATCTCAGTCACCACACGAGCACCCTTATCAATTCCTAGTCCATTCCCTCTCTCTCTTCAGGTATCTTTTTCACTCCTTTAGTCTCTTTAATCTCTTTCAGTCCCTTTCTTCATGCTCCTCGTAACAGCTGTCCAGGGTGCCTATGTATTTTTTTCACTGAGAAGACCAGAATACATTTCCCCACACAAAACCCCCAAATAAAATTAATGGTAAGTTCCCAGGCTAGCTCACAAAAGCATGTGTGTGTGTGTGTGTGTGTGTGTGTGTGTGTGTGTATCTATGTATGTATATTATGTATATAACCCTTGTAGCAGAAAACTTCTATTGATATCCTGTTCAAATACTACATCATGGCTTGGAGGTTAGTCTATATTTCTGAAAGTTATACTGGTACAGTATAAACCTCAACTATCCATGGTGTAGTCAAGCTATGTTTTGAGATCTTCATCACCAGAAGTTTGGTTGCTGTGCAAGGGAGAAGTTTTGCTCTTCCATGCTACCTTACAGCCCACACTTGATGTATTTTATTCAGTTTCTGGAATCCATCCATCCATCCATCCATCCATCCATCCATCCATCCATCCATCCATCCAGCCATCCATCCACCTCTCAAACTTTCTGCCTCTACCTAGCAAACTTTCCCTTCTAAGAAGAAAAATTAAGAAGAAAAAAAAAAGTTCAGAAAAAACCAACCAGCATGTTGACCATATCTAACAATATATGCATCATTTCATATCCATAGTCCTCCTCTTACCTCCCTTCCTTCCTCCCTACTTCACTCTGTGTCTAAGGGAGGGAACTGTGTGTTTTTTTCTGCCTACGTTATAATTACATAGCATTAAGTTTCAATTTATTGTTCTTTCTTTTTACATTGTTGTAGGCATTGCATATGCTCCTATCCTGGTTCTGCTTATTTTACTCTGAATCAGTTCATAAATCTTTCCATGTTTCTCAGAAATTTTCATATTTGTTGTCCCTTATGGCACAGTAATATTTCATTACATTCATGAATTCCAGTATGTTGAGTCATTCACCAAATTCTAGACACTGGGTCTCACAACTTTGTGGTCCAGTGGACAACCAGTCAGGATCAATGACTGAAAGTTATAAACAGAGATATTTCAGCTTAACTTTAACAGTTTTTTAACTAAAGTGTTTCCCAAATTGAAATGAGCTGTCTTGTGAGACAGTGACTTCAACTTGCCATGCAAGCTGAAGAGGTATCCCTTGATCTGGTGAAAGGTTGGGCTTGATGGCCTCAAAAGTCCTTCAAACAATAAAATTCTTTAATTCTCTTAATGTGTACAGACGCAATATTGACAGTGCTTTAGTACATGGCCTGAAACATAGTAACTGCTTAATAAATACTTGGTGATTGATGGCAAGTGGTACTTCTAAGGAGAACCTCCAATACGGTTATCACTTCCTTCTTTTTCTTCATGTTATTATTCAAATGGAAGTCAATTATATGAAGGTAAATAATTCAAAGCAGAAAGATGTATGAGCTAAATAAGTACATAAAAACAAAGGATTAGGACATTTAGAGAAGTAATATATGTTTAATATATATTACCATAATGGGAACTTTAATTCTCTTCATTAGCTGAAACTCTGTGAATGTTTGTTTTTATATTTTCTGTATTGTCTTGCAATGTGAAAATACAGTGTGAGCAAATTTTTTTTTTACAGAATTTACTTGTAGCTTCCCTTCCTGTAATGCCTCATTGCCTAAAAATCCTTCTATATTTAAAGAAGAAGTTTGAGAAGGAGATGGTGGCGTCAGAGATAAGAATTAAAGAAAATGAGATATTAAAATTAGTTCCTGAGAAAAGCCTCCAAATATCTTTCGTATATTTTAATTGAGAAGTAGGAAGACTAGGCTGCTCCAGAAGACGTTCAGAACAGTTTCCCAGTCTGCCATATCCTTCCCTTTGCTCTCCTTTATGAGAATTCAGAAATGCATAGTTCGATAGTTAAAGTCATAGTATTTTACATGAATTGTTCTTGACCCCGTTTGGGGTTTTCTTGGTAAATATAATGAAGTGGTTTGCCATTCCCTTTGCCAGATCATTTTACAGATGAGCAAATGAGGAAAACAGGGTGAAGTGACTTGTCCAGGGTCACACAGATAGTAAAAGTCTGAGGCCAAGTTTGAACTCAGTAAGATGAATTGTCCTGACTTCAGATCCAGCTCTATCCACTGGATCACCTAGCTACTAGCTACTGAACTACCATTTATGCTTTATTGCCATGAAGTATGACAACTAAAATGTACCCTAACATACAGTGTTATTGTATAATCTCAAAGAATTTTATTAGAACTATTACATAATAGTTTAAAACTTCGAAAGAGAGTCTTACCTGAGGCAAGGGATACTGTCTTTTGTCCCTCCTTCACTTGCTACGGTGTTGGTGCTCCCTGAAAGACTCTTCGAAGAAGGAAGCTGAGCAGAGGGATCTGGAAACGGAGGAATTGTTTCTGGTTCAGGAGTAATGATATCTTCAACATCATATTGAAGTCGTACCTCTAATGACTTAAGTAAATAAACATAGGTTATAATTTAATAAAAAGTCTTATTTTAAAACATTATAAAAAATCCTATATTTAGTAGCATATATTCAAGATTCATCATTTGGAAAGTCAATAAGTAATTTAGCTGAGTAACAACCCATGGCAAGTATATGTTTATCAAATGGATTATTTCAATCGATTAATAATTAAAAATTAAGTCTGTTTTGCTTCTACAGAATTTTGTTTGCATTTTTGTTCCACAAACTTAACAGGGTTAGAATACTTTCAAAAGGAGCACACAAATTACCATTTTTAGTACATGAATTTGTAGAAAATGGAAACTTACTATTAAAGTAATTCCCATAAAAAGAATTAAATTACAACTGTATCATTCAGTAATCCTTAACTAGGATATATTGAGTGTTTCTTCATGATCTTAAGTCAGACTAATCTGATGTGATAAACGGAGAATATATGTTAATTTTGCACATAAGGAAACTGAAGCCCAGAGAAGTTATGATTTGCCCTCAGTTACTAGTAGTTGAACAGCTGGTATTTGAGTCCAGGAAACTGTGAGTTCAAATCTAGCTTCAGACTCTTGCTAGCTCTATAACACTAGACCAGTCTCTGAATGTCTGTTTGACTCAGTTTCTTCAACTGTAAAATGGGATAATAATAACATCTACCTTTCAGGGTTTTTATGAGAAAAAAATGAAATAATATTTATATAGTACTTTTCAAAATGTAAAGTGCTATGTAAGTGTTAACTATTATTATCATTGTTCCAGATTTAACGATCTTTACATTACACCTTTCTTGAACACATTCAACATTTATTGAACAAAACTAATAATAAAATGCTACTATCTTAAAAATCACACTGAACAGCAGCTTAAAATAGGATGTAGTCTACTGCAATCATTGTGACTGCAACAATTCCATTCTTAATGACTTACCACTATTTCAGTAGTAATTTCATGCCTGCTGAATTTGTAAACAATGACATATGCAGAAACTCCCGCTACACAGAATATCCTGCTTTCAGGACACCAATAAATCATCTGGACGGCATAAGGGTCCTCCTCTACAATTTCCGATGTTGGTTTTCCATCTCCTATCTTCTGTTTTTCAAATACTTTTGATGTTTTTAACTTGTACAGCATCTGTAGAGTTACTGTAAAACAATGACGCATAGAATAAAACCAGTATTTAAGACAGACACTTTCAACGTGCTTGAAAACGATTTTAACAGCCTTGTCATCATTCCGTAAAGGTTCCATGGTGTATGAGTTAGTGCCAATTGCCCTCAATCATTTTATATCAGTAGAATTCAGTTGAAAATACTTTGATTCTGCCCTTTAGAAAGGACACTATCACTGCAGCACCAAGGCACACTGGAAAACCACTGACGGTTAATTCTTTTTCTTACGCTAGTCTTTAGTTTGTGGCTTAAGGGAAACACTGAAGGACATATCGTCAAGTTATTGCTTACAAGACACCAGCTTCCTCATCAATTTTTCTGTAGCATCAAGGGCCATCTGGCATAATGTAGTTTGACAGCAATATTAGTTAGATGGGGGCATTTTTGTGACTATAAGGTGGGCCCAGAGCATCTGGCAGCCACTGTAGAAGAATGAGTTGCAGTTTGATAGAAAGAACACAGGACTGAGAATCAGAAGACCCTTCACCATTTACCAGCTATGTGACCTTGGGCAGGTCACTGAATTCATCTGCTCTAAACCTGCTCTTTCTTCCCTTTCTGCCCCTTTTCTGAAACCTCCAACAATATTTGGCTAGAAATATCTGTGCCTTATGAAAGCTACTTAATAAGCAACCCACACCTGTTACATTACAGGTGAGAAGCCAGTTAAATACAGCTGAGCAGGCTTCTGTATCTCCCTTATAATACACAAGGCCTTCTTTAAAGAATAATCAAAAGACCCCACTAGCCATAAGGAGTCTCTCTTTCACGTGGATTCTTGTGCTAGATCTCCCTCATTACAATGGCAAGCACCTTTGTTAAGCATGTATTTCACTGTGTTTTCATCCTTTGACAATAATAGCAATCAGAGGAAGTCATCTCTCTTTTTAAGAAATCTGGTACAGTTTTGATATATTCATAGGCTAATATCTTGCTGTAGAAGAGTGTCTTTAGGATGACATTTTGCTTTAACAAGTGCTTTAAAAACATTTAACAAACAATAAGCACAGTGGAATCACATTCTTTACACATTTCGGATAACTATGTGATTGTAAAGAGGCAGTCTACGATGAAATATCAATTTAAGCGCTTGCCTGATCTATTCTAATACCCTGAATCGAGGTTATACTTAATGAATACATAAATAATTCTCAAAGAAATTTGTATAGATGAGAAAGTAGGCATATAATTCAGTCAGTACTGAAATTCTTTTGTTGTATTTTTTAAAAAGTAATAGAGATTTGATATTTTTTCCATACCTTTGACATCATTAATTTTCTGATATATCCTAAGAAATGATCCCTCACTGGCCTCTACATTTCACTTTTTTGTGTGATGTTATTTGTCACTTGCCATGTCTACTAAGTCCCAATTCTTTTCTCCAAAAAAGATATTCATGATATGCAAACATGAGATTTCTGTGTATTCTACAAACCTTTGGCATCTCTCATTCCTTATACCTGAATCTTACTTTCACATATAATATTTCTGTCATTCTAGCCAAGCCCCAATTTTTCTTGCACATCATCAAATAAAATTATATTTTGGTTTAATTTTTATTTTCTTATAAAAGAAACTGAATTTCTAAGTCCACATGCTCTGCAATAATTCTTGGTATAAAAGACTCAATTTTTCTCATTGTGATCTTTTGACAATACTTATCAGAACACTGCAATGTGAGATAATCAAGAATCCCATGACATGCGATTTTTTTGGACTTGGACCAAAAACAACTCTACTTCTTCATTTGCTCCTTCAGAGAGAACCTGTAAGGCCATCCTTCCATGGCTGCAGCTTCTTTTGGTCTTCTGGTTTCATTTATAACAATAATATCAAGATTTATCTTGAAAGGATAATAAAAGATAATAACAGAGTTGCAAAAAACTAAGATAATGAAGAAAAGGAGATTACGAAGGCAGCATGGTGGTGAAACTTGCACTAGTTCTGATCAAGATTCATGAACAGGAGTAGAAAGAATAGATGGTGGAAGCAATCCAGGGCTAAGTTTGCCCACAGATGACGGGCAAACAGAACAAGGGCGTGAGAGATTGGAAAGGAGAGGATGGCGTAGAAATGACTTATTGTTGGTTTAAGATTGGAAAGGAATTATAGTGAAGTGAGGAAAGAGGTAATGGCATGAGGAAGTACTGAGAGATAAGAGGGACTGGGGATTTTGATAAGGGAAAAGGTTAAGTTTAGGAGTGATGAGGCACATGAAGAGGTGGCATGCGTGGGTGTTATATCAGGTAGAGAAGTATCAGATTTTCTAAAGAAGTAAGAAGACTCCTTATGGGGAAGTGTGAGATCCAGTGTGCGACCATTCTTATATGTGGTTTAAGTGGAGTGAAAGAGATTTAAGAAGTCTGAGGAATTGGGGGATTAGTGAGTCTGGGGGAGCATCAGTGAACCCATTGAAGTGAAGTCATCCAGTATGAAGGCAGGAGATAAGGAGAGAATATGACAAATTCCTTGGGAGAGTAAGGAATGCCTTCAAGTTTGGCATGCTAGAGTCAGCAGCATTTGTACTGAGTGGAAAAATGGAGTAGGCTTAAAATGAGAAGAGGTGAGTGATGGGGGTGATGAGAGAGTATTTTAGTGACCAGATCCAGCAAGGGTACTTAGACTCCCTCTCCAGGATCAGTCGTCTGTGGCTTTTAAAGAAGCTATGGCCAGTGTTGGAGAGACAGTTCTGGGATCAGGGTGTGATGGAGTTAGTTCCTATTAACTGAAGAGAAGACTGTTAAATTTTCAGCAGAAACATTCACATCTCAGAAACCAGCAAGTGCTACCCCATGGCTTGATCCATTGTTTTACTGATTGGCTTGATTTAAGAGAGTGATGAAAAAATGTTGATAATGTAAATAAAACTTAAAAATGTGTCATGGCCAGTTGCTAAACATCTACTCTACACCTGATATGTAGAAATGAAGCTATCTAAACTCCTTCCTAAGTTCCACACCCCTGACAATGGTAACACAATCTTTGTGCCTCAACAACCTTGAACACCTGGAGTTATTAATGCCTTTGATTCCTGCCTTCAATCCATCACCAAGTCCTATTAATTCTTTATCAGCAGAATCCCTTAGATTCATCTTTTCTAGTCCATGTAGAAAGTCTTCAACCCACTACTCAGGTTGTAACAACTGCAGTAGCCATTTAATGATTAATAATTAGAGCTGATCTAATCCATTTTAAACATAACAGCCAAAGTAGAATTCCTCAAAAACAATTTTCTTGTTACTCTCTCATTCAAGAATGTACAATGAAACCATATTACTAGTTATAGCAAATTCAAACGCCTTTACTTGGTTGTCAAAAGCTTTCTACCAGCTGCTCCAATCTTCTTTATCCAATCACAGTGCCAAAGTAATTTCTCCTCAAAAGAAACTATAACCACTCACAACTTGCTCCTTATTGTCATTCCTTTGAAGATGTCACTTGTAGGTACTACTCAATTTCACAAACATCTTGCAAGTGGTCAATTCATTAGGATTAGAAGTATAGCACCACCACCTCCTAACTGCTACATACTCACAAGACTTATGTGTGTCTAGCAGTTGTAGAGGGTAAAAAAATTGTTTAAGCAGATTGCTATATTATAATAACATGGGTTGCCATGAAAAAAGTAAAAAAAAGATTTTCAAAGTTAAGTATAAGAATATAAGGAAAATTTCTAAGGGCTAGATGAAGAAATGGGTTTCAAAAGAAGTAGAGAAGCTGGGAATCAGAGAAACGCAAATATGCCCTATGGAATAGTCAGGTAGAAAAGGGGATAAAAGGTGGAATGAGAGTTGTTACTCTGCATCAACAGAGCAAGCTTCCTTCTTGAGAGCTCCCTGTACCAATAAACTCATGGATCTGATTTTTTAAAAAATCCCTACTGCTTTGCAGGGTGCACAATGTCTTATGCATAGCACATACTTAGTAAGTGCTTGTTAAAATGAATGCAATAAATATCCATTGATTACAGTTTGTTTGCTGATTTAGTTCAATTTATTTGGAAAAAAAGAAAACTGTAAAGAAATGTTTTTTAAAGTTTGGATAGAAATGAGCAAGGAAGTAAAGATAAGATGACAATTCAGTATGCCCTTTGTACATAAAAAATGAAAACACACAGCACTCTGAAAAACATTAAGTTGAATCACTTCCCATAACGTATTAAATCTTAGAAACTGTAGGAAAAAAATCCATGAAATGGGAGGTTAGATTGCACATAAAATATTAATGCTATAATCTGTTTTATGCAATAAAAAAGATTAAAACTTACTTGCAGAAGCATCCCAAAACTTTATTGATCCATCTGCATGACTAGAAAGAGAGAGAAGTTAAACATCAATTGAAACATGATCAAATTAGAATGCCTAATCATGGTTGGAAATCCTGATATTATTAGTCAGATCCTGCTACATAAATACCACTATAATGAAAATCTCTTTAAAGCAAAAAAAAAATCCAAGCTCCAAACTACATCCCACTTATTTACTTTATTTGTAAAGTTAAATTTTATTTTTCTAATACATCAAAATTTACCTTCTCAACCTCCCACCTTTTCCTTTCCCTTGTTGAGAAATAAAGATAGGCAAACCCTCTGTTACAAACATCCATAGCTAAGCAGAACAAATTCTCTTTTTGTCCATGTCCGAAAAAGAATGTCTTTAGCAGTACTCTGAGTCCATCATCTCTCTGTCAAAAGGCATGTCTCCTAAGGAGTCTTCCAGAATCATAGTTGATTCCTGTGTTGATCAGAATTACTATATCTTTTTGGGGGAATCTGGAGGGAGGAGGCAATCAGGGTTAAGTGGCCTGCCCATGGTCACCCAAGTAATAAATTTCTGAGGCCACATTTGAACTCAAGTCCTCCAGACTCCAAGACTGATGCTCTATCCACGGTCCACCTGGCTACCCCTAAGAGTTCTTATCTTTCTAAGTTGTTTGTATTTCTAATGTTGTTGTTATTACGTAAATTGTCCATGTTTTTCTCCCTTTACTTGCCATCAGTTCATTTAAATCTTCTCAAAATCCCACTTATTTTCTCAATTTTTTGTTATAAATTTAAAATAAAATTAAAACCATCAACAAAAGTAAATAATCAAATGAACAAGGAAAAAGAACAAAATTCCACCATATACTCTTAGATTTTGACAAGGAAAAACCAAACAAATTAATAAATCTAAAAAAATATTCTTTTTTTTAGCATTTCCTTTCAGCCTACCTGAAGTCCATCCATCCCTAATATTCTACTTATTTCAAATTATACAATATAGTTCAACAAATACAAAGAATTAGTAAAGTTCTTTAAGTTTACTATAGGAAAATTTTCAACCACTGCAATAGGCTTTGATGCATAGTAAAGACTAATACATAGATACATTGCTTTATCTGAGAGTAAATGTCCTATCACATGAGTAATGTTCAACCATTACTATTTATTGAAGTAAATGGGCAAGTGGTTGGTGACAATATGATACCATAATAGTATTGTATCATTTCTTTTAAAATTGTCTCAATGTTTAGTAAAAAAATACATTGAATGAACTCATGCAAACTTTTGATCATTATGCCACTTAAACACAGTATCTGGAATAAACTTAAGACTCAATTTATAAAAAATAATTTCATTCTATTTGCAATGTTAATTGACTACTTACATAAGAAGAGGAAACTATACACATTCTAAGATTTTTGGGACACCCTATATAGGCCATGTCTATACGCCACGAAATCATCCAAAAATAACTCAATGAATCAACCATTTGACTTTAGCCATGTCATCAGACAAAACCAGTTCAATTTAAAAAAGCGCTTACAACTAGGAACAGACATTATGCTAAGCACTGGCCTTCTCGAGAGTCACATGATTCCTTCTTACTCTGGAATCATGTGGCTCCTCTTTTCTGGGAGCCATGTGGCTCATTAGAGAACCTTCCAGGGAATTGAGTCCAAGTATTTATATGCAGTTTGTCACCAAATATAAATCTGAAGAAACGTAAATTGTAAGGCTATATCTACACAGTGCCAAAGTTCTGTATTCTTGCTTCATAGTGCCCCTTACATCCTTGTCTAGGTTTTCATCATCCCATGTCTGGATTATTGCAACAACCACTTACTTAATTAGCTGCTCTCCCTCCAGTCTCCTCCTATTCCAATTAATTCTGCATTAACTGCTAAATTAGTTCCCCCAAAGCCTCTTTGGGTACATCATTCCCATATTCAAAAACTTTTTATGGCTCTTCATCGCCCCTAGGATCACATCCAGACTGTAATTCAAGGTCTTTCACAGTCTGATCTTGATGTTCCTTTCAATATTCCTTTCCCATGCTTTTTCACTTGAATACCTCTCTTCAGTCAGACTGGTCTCTTCAGCATCTCTTGAATACATTAAGAAAATTACTACTCCCATGCTTCTGCTTAGATAGTTCTCATCAGAAAGGACATCTTTTTGCCTTTTCATTTGTGCAAATTCTAAATCTTTTTTCCAGGACTAGCTCAACTGTGACAACCTCAATAAAGTTTAACTTAAGTGCTGCTCTATCTATTCCCTTCTTTGTACTCTATATCAATTAGCATCTGTACCACACTACTTAGTATTCAACTGTAAGTTCTTTTATTGATATATGCATGTGAGTACTATGTCCCCAATTATAACATAAGTTCCTTAAATACAAAGAAAATGTATTCTTTTTCATTAATATCTCCCACAACACGTAAGGCAATACTTTACCAGTCCTCAATTACGTGTTGATTGATTAATCATATACTAAAGAAAAGTATAAATAAAGATGAACTAAGAAAATTGAATGAAAACTCAAGTATTCAGTGAAAAGCACAGCAGCATATCAGGCCAAAGGTCTACACTTCAGCAGTGTAATCAGTGTTCAATTACTAGCACATTGGGTTGAAAACATAAAAATTAGTAGCTGATTACATTTCTTGCTAGCTAACTTTTTAAAATAGAACATATCCAACCTAACATTGTTTGCTGGTTACTTAAAAACAACTTCCATTGGAAAAACATTATAAGGAGTTTATAAGCTTGAAAGCAGTGCTGTTATTTGTGGAAAACAGACTGCTAAACAAACAAAATTCAGGTGATAAAAGCTTAAAATCGATTTTTTACAGAGTTCTGGATATATAATAGGACTGAGCGGGGCAAAACAGTGTTTTTGGGTATTTTAACAGGCTAGTGGCATAGGAACTTGAAAGATAAAGTGACATCAAAGAAATGTGAGGCTTATGGCTGATAATTGGGAGATATCAGGGAAGGAGATGGCAGCTAGAGGATGGAAAAAAATCTCATATAAATCTTGGAAACAGGTTTGAGAAAGGGACTTAGGAATTCTTAACACTCTAGTTTAAAATTTAGCTAAAAATGATTTTGAATATATTTTCTAAAGAAATCACAACAAAATTCTTATCTATACCTGGGAAATATTCAATCCATGTTCCTGGAGGAACAGAAGAAGTACTGTATGAACCGCAGTGCAATGTATGGAAGGGGAGTATGTAACTGAGAAAAGGTGGTACCTGGAGCTTTAGGGGATGCATTTTCATGAACTTCTACCACTCCAAGAATCATAAAGAAATAGGAAAAATTATGGGACTGTGACTTTAAGTTTGCTAAAACTGAAGGATGAAAAAAAGTTTGCTAGATCTCAAGGTTGTTTTTCTCCCTTGTTCTCTTTTCTTTTGAGTTCCAAAGGCACCTAAGAAATTAACTTGATGGTTCTTTGTTGTGAACAAGGTTGACAACAATATCTTGCATGCTGTAGTTATTAACTAAAAGCTCAACAATTTGGATTGTGACTCACATTTGTGTGATGCTTTGGGATTTACAAAGATTTTTTTATACATTGCATCACTTAAACTCACAACCATTCTGTGTGTAAGTATCTTCATTTTTTTTTCAATGAAGAAACGAAGATCCAGAAAGATAAAACTACTTGGTCATGGTCATAAAAATGGTACATACTAGAGCCAAATCCCAAATGTGGATCTTCTGACAACCCCGTACTTTTTCTATATAATAACAAGGTCTTGTTTGTGTCAAATATTTAACTCCACATGATAGGAAATATGGCAAGTGAAGAATTAAGATTCAAAGGAAGCACCAAGAGTGAATGAACTTCAAGGTGCTGATGGGAGCTAGCCTCTAGGTCTTCCTGTCTCCACAGCTAGTACTCTCTCTACTATCCTACATTGCCTCTCAATAATGCAGTTAACATTACTCTAGGTTGAGAAGGGCAAATTTACATGAGTATGTCTCCATCTGTCAGGAATGGATAGCAAAGGGTAATTGCATTTGATCCTTGAAAAACAAGACTTTATAAGCGGACAGTTTTCACAGATGCTAATTCCTAAAAATGAGCATTTTTAAAAAAATTTTCAAGGGACTAGAGAAGTCTTTTGCTTTTGTTGACAGACTTTAAGCTGGCAAACCAATTCTGAGTGTGGATCATAACGTAGTGCTTGAAATACAATGGGAACTGTCAAATAACCCAAAGATACTTAGAGGTGGTATGGAGAATGCAAATTTACCTAAACTTTAACATGAAGAGACAGGGAGGCTTTAATGGAAAGTCTCAGGGATTTGTACTTAGTCTTGTGCACTTCAAAAATTCTTATAAATGACTTGGACAAAGGTATAGGTGATATGTGTATCGAATATGCAAATGATTCAAAGGGAGGAGAGATAATTAATACTCTGAACAATAAAGGAGCCTAAAAGATCTACACAGGCTAGAACACTAGGCCTAGGGTGGTACTTTAGAAATTATCTAGTCCAAAATGATGAAGTTTATTAGGGAAAATGTAAAGATTAGATAGGTGCTTGCTTCAAGGCAAGCATCACAGATGTCAATCAGGCCAAAATAAGCAAAGAAGGCAACTTTAACAGGGAAGTGTGGAGCACTGACACATGGAGAGACATACCACAAAGCTGTTACTGGGGAGGCTGCCCAACCTCTCTCTCCCCAAGGAAGCAGGCCGATTGGTAGCTTCTTATTTTAACTAATAATTCTCAATAAGTAGGATACTAGTTTTTCACATTTGACCTGGAAAAATGCTGATTATCAGGGTGGGTTGCTGGGGGAAGAGGAGGGTGGCACGTTAACCCTTATGTGAAGAGATGCTTTGGGGAAAGGGTTGAAAGGAGACTTGAAGTCACCTCTCTCCAAAAGAAACAAAAATCCATCAGAGTGTAACGTTAGAGCTGGGAAGGGCCTTAATGGTCATCTAATATAATTCCATTTTACACAGGAAGAAAATGAGACCTAAGAGAGGTCAAGTGATTTGCCCAAGGTCACAGAGGAAGCCTTATAAAACTGTACTGAAATTGAGGCTGAGATGATATAAAGTTAAATGGGGCCCAAATCTCCTAAGTTAGAGTTAAAAGGGACCTTTGATTCCCTAAATAATAAATGGTTAAAGGATATGAACAGGTAGTTTTCAGAGGAAGAAATTAAAGCCATCTACAGTCATATAAAAATGCTCTAAATCACTATTGATTAGAGAGATGCAAATCAAAACAACTCTGAGATAAAATATCACACCTATCAGATTGGCTAACATGATGAAACAGGAAGATGATAAATGTTGGAGAAGATGTGGGAAAGTTGGAACACTAATTCATTGTTGGTGGAGCTGTGAGCTGATCCAACCATTCTAGAGAGCAATTTGGAACTGTGCCCAAAGGGCTACAAAAATGTGCATACCCTTTGACCTAGCAATACCATTTCCAGAACTGTATCCCAAAGAGATCATAAAAATGGGAAAAGGACCCACATGTACATAAAAATGATAAACAGGAAGATTTCAGAAAAACCTGTAAAGACTTATATGAACTGATGCTGAGTGAAATGAGCAGAGCCAAGAGAACATTGTGCACAGTAACAGCCACAGTGTGTGAGGATTGTTTCTGATAGATTAAGCCCTTCTCAGTAATGCAAGTACCTAAAACATTTCCAAAGGACTCATGATGGAAAATGCCATCCATATCCAGAGAAAGAACTATGGAGTTTGAAAGCAGAGCAAAGCAGACTCTTTTTTTTTTTGTTTTATTTTGATTTTCTTTCTCATAGTGTCTCCCATAATTCTGCTATGTAACATGACTAATGTGTATAGCCTATATCAGATTGAATGCTGCCTGGGGGAGGGGGGAGGAGAAAGTTTAGAACTTATAGAAGTGAACATCAAAAACTAAAAACAAATTAATTATCTAATAAAGAAGGGATCTTTAAAAAACTTTCTTAAAAGGACCTTTAAGACCATCTTTGTTTACAAAGCTACTTCATGTTTACTAAGTGGAAAACATAAGCCCAAACTTAGTGTAAGAGCAGGGACTAGAACTCATGTCTCCTGACTTCCAGTCCAGCACTTTTTTCAGCCTGGTGATTGAAATCTGGGAAAAGGTATGGCTAGACAGAAGTCTCATCTCACAAAGACCTGGGAGCTTTAATAGCGCAAAGGCTCAGTAACATTTATTACACTTCCCTCGGTTCCAAGGCTCTGTTCTATTGAGTCATACAAAGAGAAGAATGCCAGTCTCGCCTTCAGAGAGTTTACTACACACAGATATGACAGTTTGATCAAATAGTGAGAGCTTCAATCCAGGTGTGCCAGAAGTGCTTTAAACAGTAGATGACCTCTGGTCTGAGGTAAGAAAGAATGGAGGAGGTGGTGAATTTCAGAAATGAGGCACAGCCTCTGCAAAGGCATAAGAGATGAGAGATAAAAGGCTAAGTTTATGGAATAGCATACAGGCAATTTGGCTAGAACATAGAGTCAATACAGGAGAGGTACATTAAATCCAGTTGGTAGAACACCCAGGGGTCTTTTATAGGCATGATGGACATAACATTTAACATTCTAGATCATTTTTGGATGATTTTCTCCAATAATCAATTCTTTTAATGCAAAAGGTAGATGTAATGATTGGCAATGTCTTTATTTTTAGTTTTGTTATTTTGGTGGGAATCAGGAATTTAATCACTGTGTCCATCAACAAAGAAATGAGATTCTAAAAAAAAAGTAGGGACAGGATTGGTGAATTTTTAAAACGCCAGATGGAGGAGTTTGCTTAAGCACCAGACTGAGGAGAGTTACTTCTAGAGGCAATAGATTTTTAAACAGGAGAGTGACAGTCAGACTTGTGCTTTAGGAGTTATGAATGAAATATGGAAGCTAAAAAAAAGGAATTTTAGGCTGCATTAGGAGAGGCACAGCATGCAGAAAGGAGGTGATAATCCCCCTTTGCTATGCTTATGAAAGAACTAGATACAGAATACCAGCCATTGATAAGCAGGAAAGCATCCTGAAAAGGGCAAGTAGGATGGTAAAAGTTCTCAGGACCAATGCCATATGAGATCCCCCAGGATTGCCTCCTTGCTTGACCATTTGTTTCAATTTCCTTTGCTGCATCATGACATATCTTCTATCCTTTAAGTATGAGTGTTCCCCTCAAGGATGTGGCCTAAGATTTCTTCTCTTTTATGTTTCAGGTTTCTCCTTTGGTAATATCCGATCTCATGGATCCAATCGTCATCTTTACGTAGATAATTCTACATATCTGTCTGTCTGTCTGTATGTATCTATCTATCTATATACATGCGTGCACACACAAATATTGAAACTTGTCAAAACTTTGAAGTAATATGCATTGACCTCATACTGGATACCAGAGAAACAAGGAGAGATGCAAATGATTTACTTGCTCTAACCTAAATATCAAGAAAGACCCAGATACCACCCAGTAAAGGAGATCAAGATTATTGGGCTAAGAAGGGGATAGCTTTGGGCCTCAGAAAAGAGCTAAAATGTGCCAACTGGCCCCAGACATGAAGAGTTTAATGAAAGTCCCACTGAGGAAGAAGGAACCTCAACAGCAGAAAGTAACTCCAGTAGATGGCAGCAGCTGACTACAGTTCTGCAAGGAAGTATCATGAGAGGGAGGAAAGAGAATCTTCAGAGGCTGAGAGGGGCAGCTGGTTGATGCGAAATGGATTTGTGAAAGAAAGAGGCTAAGCCTAAAGGCAATCCTGTCTATGGAGGTACCTGCCCTTTGTGTTTTGGGGAGGTGGGACCTTCTCCTGCAGTTCACTTTGTTAGTCTGTACAGTAGCTTTGTGGGTTCTTTGTGTATTGGTAGAGAACACCTTGGGTGTACTAGAACCATGTCTCTATGACACTGATTATCCAGAACTGGGGGCAAGGAAGTGGGAGGTCATGTCTCTCTCACTTCCCTTCCTCCATGTAGTACATACTCACATATGTATATAATACATAGATATAGATATTCTATACATATTTATATATACACAAATTGTGTGTGTGTATGTGTGTGTGTGTAGGCATGCGTGTGCAGGTATTCACGGGCATTTGACCCCAAGTTCAGGACTTGACTATTTTAGTATCTCCATCTAATGGGATATAGAATTAATCAACTATGACAGCTATGAGATTATCTCTTGTTGAGTATTCTTTATCTGAATTATGTCACCTGAACTTGGTTCACATACCTTTTTTCAAAGAGAAATAACTCAATGAGCTAGGAAGGAAGAAGACATCTGCCTGACTTAAAAGTCATTTGATGCGTCTTTCTCCTTTATTTTGCCAATGAGATTGTAAGCTCTTTAATGGAAAGGACTGTTGTCTCTTGCTTCTCTTGTATCCTTCAATACCTAGCACCAATCTAGACATACACTAGATAGTCAATAAATTCTCGATTAATTCACTAATAATCTACTTACTTACCCTGTAATAATAATTTCTGGATATGTTTGTGCCCCAATGTTCCAGGTCCCTCCACTGACTGGCCATTCCTAAACAGAATAATCAGAAATCATGGATATGAGGATTAATTTTGAAATTTGAATGCCTTAAAACAATTTTTTTAAATTATCCATTATTTATCTTTTTAAACTTTAAAAAATATGCACATATGAGAAGTAAATAGTTACAAAATTTTAATTACTTTATAGAACAAACACCACCACACTCATAATTACATTTCCAGTCAAATTTAGGGTTTCTCTTATCAATATCCTTTCTTAAAAAAAAATAAGCAAAACAAAACCAGAAATAAGTGTGATGGAAAGAAAAAAACTGTACCTGTTTAAAATGTACATACTGAAGATGGAAGCAAGGGCAGGAGGTAGGGCGGTTAAAGTACCACGGGTGGTAACATATAAGAAGACTATCACAAATGCTAAAGCTAAAACCAAGTTGTGGTGGTAAAGAAAGCTAAGATCACCAAAAACATTGTTCCTGTTTTGATTTTAAGCTATACTGGGGAAAGGAAGCGGATCAAAGAATGCATAAAACCATTGCTCAGGGTAGAAGAAATTAAGATAACTGACAAAAGAGTGGAAGGGGGTGCTCAGTTATAATTCTACTTCCATCTTGTCTTCCAGGAAGAGTGTTTTTTGGACTACGGGGAAACCTAACACAAATGATTAGCAAGTTTAGATTTAAGGTAAGTAAAAGGCTAGTAGGAATCCTAGGTACCCTCAACTCAAATGTGATTGCTAAGTAATTGTTAGTGGCATTGAAAGATCATGGAGAACAGGAGAAGTACCATATAACTAGAGCAGGGCAAATGCTGCCCTGATTTGAATAAAATGGGGAAAAGTACAGATTCTGCATGGGAAAAGTCTAAAATGGATCATTAAAGAGATGGCTAATGAACATTTATTCATCAAGGAAAGAGGCAGTTATAAAGAGTCAAGTAATCTTTCTTCTTTTTTGGAGAGGCTTGCTATCCTGGCAGCTTGGGAGAATGCTGAGGCTATAGTTTATCTATAAAGTACCTTTTAGTGTTCTTAAAGGAAAGAAAGAGATATAAGGTCTAGCTGAAAATACAATTAGATGAATTTAGAACCAATTAAATGCCAGAAATTAAGAGAAGGTATTGATGGTCCAATGCCAACTTTCTCAAGAAACATGTAATGGAGTGTCCCAGGGATTTGTGTGCTTGGCTCTGTACTGTTTGACATTTTATAACTGTATTGGATACAGGAATAGATGATATCCTTATAGATTTTTTTCAGATGACACAAAGCTAAGAGATATGGTTAATACACTGAATGAAAGAGTCAGGATCCAGGAAGATCCTGATAGATTAAAGCATTGGGCTGAATCTAAGAAGATGAAATTCAATAAGGATAATTGCAAATCTTACACTTGAGTTTAAAATATCAATTTCACAAACACAAGATGGGGAGACAAAGTTAAAGTTAAACATCTTGTCTGGAAAAGATGAGTTTCAGTGAACTCCAAGCTCAAAGAAGTGGCAGCCAAAATAGTGAACGCAAATGAAAGTAGCGAAGTGTAAGTTTCAGGAATAAGAAGGTTTCTCTGTTCTCTAACCTACTGATGACATATCTAGTGTATCATGTTCAGTCCTGAGAGCCATAATTTAGGATAGGTAGATTAGAGAATTGTTGGCACAGAGATGGTAATTCAATCTATGGAAGCTGTTGTGATGAACAAGTGATGCAGTGTAGAGAGAGCAGAGAAGAAAGCCTAGGACGAGCCCTGAAAGACACATATAGTTGGAGGGCATGATCTGAATGAGAATCCAGAAAAAGAGACTCAGAAGGAACAGTCAGATAGGTAGAAGGGGAACCAGATTACAAGGCAATGAAAAGTAGAGGGATGAGAGATTGAAATAAAATATGGCTTTTTCTAGTTTATTTGTAAAATGGAGATAGAAGACAATAGTTAGAGGGGGCTAAATGAAAATTTTTGTTTCTTTCTTTTTAAGGATGAGGGAGTCCTGATCATGCTTACAGACAAAAGGCAAGAAGCCAGAGGAAATGAGAGACTGTACTTTAGAAAAAGAGAGTGAAGAGGACAAGTTGTAAAGGAATTTAGGAAGGGATGGGTTGAAGGGTACAAGTAAAGGGATTGACCTTGGCAAGGATAAATGCCACCACATTATCAGAAACTAGCACAAATGGTAAGAGAATAGAAGTCTGATACAGAGAGGTTTTGAGGTATGGAATAGAGGAGAAGAGGGAGATCCTGACAGATGTCTTTGATTTTCTCCAGTAAAGGAGAGGAGATAAGATTTCTCGCTGACAGGGAGCATGGAAGAGATAATGAATGAGGCTGGGGCGGAATAGAGAAGAGGTGTGGTCAACTCCTCAGACAACCCCAATCTGCTTCCTATGTAGCAGTATCTTATCATCCAATGGCTGGAAGCATTTTGCTTATTCCAAAGATTAAGGACTTTTACACATAAATTAATGCCTTTGAGGATTTGATTCAATAGAGGTGCTCTCACCTGATAAAGGGCAGCTAAGTAGTACAGTGCACACCCCAACCCCCTTCAGAGAGTCCAGGAAATGGCACAAATTAATTAAGGTATAGTGTGATGACAGCAAATGAGAAATCCAAAATGCTCTAAGAAAATCTGAAGAGAAAGGGAACACTTGGCTTAGGGAGATCAACATAGGTACCATAGAAAAGGAAATATCTCATCTCTGAAGAAAAAGAAGGATTCTGGCAGCTGGAGTTGAGGAAAGAATACACTGAGGCATGGGGGCTGGCCTGTACACAAATGAAGAGAAGTGGGGGATGGGAGCACCAAGTACATGAAGTAGTGCAGCTTACTTGGAATGGCACATGTGTGCAGGAAGGTAACATGAAATATGTTTATAGAGGTAACCAGCTTTAACTGTTAAAAGGAAAAGTAATTTCTCATTAATGACATCACAGATGATCTTAATTCAAATTGCTTAATGTTTTAGCAACAGCTTGGTGCTCTGGATTGCCACTGCCCCCACCTCCAAAGCATAGACTTGACCCTGGAAAAGGTACTTGTTAGCATCGTGAGCTCTGACTTGATAATCTGGGCAGTATTTAAACTAAGGAGTGTTTGGGAGTCAGGACTTCTCAGTGTCACTTCCTTCAGTGGCATTATGTTTCTGGAGCTGTGGAGCACCTACATTTTCTCCTGCTTGCCCTATTTATTCTACAGTGAAGAGACTGCAAAAAACGTGGATTTGTTACTTATATCTGAACAATACGTTTCAGGAAAAGCACAAAATAAACCATATACATACATATATCTATATATTTTGTACATAAGAGAAGTCTTTAAAAATTAAATTAAATCACCTAGACTTATCTGTAGCATGAGCTAAAAATATGCCATAGGACTAGGAAGAGAAAAATGCCTTAGCAGGAAGGGAGCCAGCCAGACAGTCAACAAGCCCGTACTGAGCACTTACTTATCGTGTATGTGTCAGTCACTGCGCTAAGCACCGAAGGTACAAGGAAGACAATATGTATAATAATAGGTATGTACAGGATAAGTACATGGAAGGTTAAAGGTAAACATAGAGGAGAAGGTACTAGCAGCTGATGGCTGGAGGTCACTGGGAAAGGCCTCCTACAGAAAATGGAATGTGAGCTGAACCTTGAAAGAAGTCAGGGAAACTAAGAGGTAGCAATGGGGTGATCAAGCATTTTAGGCAGAAGTGACATTCAGCCAGCCAGTCAGTCAATCAATAAATGTTTAGTAAGTGCCTTCTATGTACCAGGTACTGTGCTAAGTGCTGGGGAGACAAAGAAATGCCAGGAGCTCACATACGAATGGTGGAGACACCATGTACCCCACTGAATATAAACAAGCTATACCTAGGATAAATTGGAAATAATCAACAGAGGGAAGGCCCTAGAATTAAGGAGACCACAAAAGGTTTCCCAGAGATGGTAGGATTTTAGCTAGGTTTGAAGAAGGCCAGGGTAGCCAGGAGGGGGAGATGAGGAGGAGGAGGAAGGGTATCCGAGGCAAGGGAGACAGCCAGAAAATGCCCTGTGTCTGGAGATGGCATACCTTGTTGGAGGAACAGCAAAAAGCCCAGTGTCATTGGATCACATAATAATAAATAACTAATATTTATGTAGTGCTTATTATGTGCCAAACACTGTGCCATATACTTTACAATTATTATTTCATTTGACTCAAAACAACCCTGAGAGGTAGGTGCTACTATTATCCTTATTTTACAGGTGAGGAAACTGAAACAAAGAAATTTAGTGACTTGCCCAGGGCCCCAAAGCTAGTAAGTATCTGAGGCCAGATTTGAACTCAGGTCTTCCTGATTCCAGGGCTAATGTTATCTACTGTGTCACTTAGCTGGGGTGTGGGGAGAAGAGGTGGGGTGAGGAAGGGGAAGGTGAAGAAGGGGAAGGTAAGGAAGGGATAAAGTGAAAGAAGACTGCAAAGGGTGGAGGGACAGGTTAATGGTTTGAATGCCCAAGAGAGCATTTTATATTTGGTCCCGGGAGTTATAGAGAGTCATCAGAGTTTATTAAGAGTGGAGGTGGGGTGACATGGTCAGACCTAAGCTTTAGGAAGACCACTTTGACATCTGAATGGAGGATGAACTGGTGGGGAGAGATGTGCAGAAGGGAGACCCATCAAAAGACTACTGCAACAGTCCAGGAATGAAGTAATGCCAGGCTGTTGGTAGCGTCAAAGGAGAAAAGAGAGTGTATCTGAGTGATGTCAGGAAGGTAAAATCAACAAGTCTTGGCAAGAGATTGGATATAGGGAAGGGATGAGAAAAAGGGAAGAGCATAAAATGATATCTAGGCTGTAAGCCTGGGTGGCTGCAAGTAATATGGATGTTAGGAAGAGGGGAAGGTTTTGGGGGAAAGAAAGATCAGTATTTGACATGTTGGGTTAAAAGTGCCTAAGGGAATCTGGTTCAAGATAGCTGTTGGTAGGTGGGGATGTGAGACTCGAGGTCAACTGAAAAGTTAGGGCTGGAAAAGTAGATTTGAAAATTATTAGCAAGGAGATGATTATGGAATCCAAGGAATTCTGATGAGATCACTAAGTGAAATGTATAGTATGTAGGCCAAAGAGAAGAGGACACTGGACAGAGCCATGGGGGGCACCCAAGGTAAGTATACCCAACCTGAATGAAGATCTAGTAAAGGAGACTGAGGATTGATCCTATGTAGGAGCAGAACTAGGACAGAGTAATGCTATGAAAACCTACAGAGAAGAGATATAAATAAGGGTGATTGCCAGTGCTGCAGAAAGGTTAAGAAAGATAAAACATGAATACCAAGGGAATTCTTTGCAAGAAGGCGCAAGCAGACCAGTGTAACTGATGGAGGGGAGTAAAGACTGGTAAAGAAGTAAGTAAGTAAGAAGACTGGTAAAAAGGGGCTAGGTTGTAAAGAGATTTAACTTTGAAAGATAGGACTTCCTATTCGACCTTGGAAGTAACAGAGTACAGCATTAGTTTTTATTGAGAAGGGAGAGGGATGACACTGCCAGACCCATACTTTAGAAAAATCACTTTGGCAACAGACTGGAGTGGAGAGAGACTTGAGGATAGGAGAGCAGTTAGGAATCTTATTAAAATAACATAGGTGAGAGAGAGGTGATGAGTGCCAAAATTACAGAGTTGACTACAAATGAGGAGAAAAGGACAGGTACACATTTGAATGAGAGATATTGTAACAGAAGAAACAGCATGACAACAAATTGGATATTTTGGGTGTATGTGAATGAGGAATTGAGGATAATACCAAACTTTTGATCCTGGATGACTAGAAAGATAGTGGTACCTTAGGAAAATTCACAAGTCCTATAGGAGGACATAGGGAGAAAGATCAGGAGATCTATTTTGGAAAAGTTAAGTTTGATGGCCTATAGTACATTCAGTTCCAGATGTCTAAGAAAGAGTTGGTGATGTGAGACCAGAGCTCAAGGGAGAGGGCTAGATATGTCTGGCAATCATCACAGAGAGATGATAATGAAAGTCATGGGAGCTGATGAACTTAGCAAATGAAGTCAATCAGAGCCAAAAAAGAGAAGAGGAGACAGAACAGATCACAGGGGGACACCCACTGTTAGTAGGTATGTCATACATGAAGATACAGCAAAAGAAATTAAGAAGGAATAGTCAAGAAGGTAGGAGGAAGGTCAAGAAAGAAAAAAGTATCCAGGATGAAAAGCGATCAATAGTGTCAAATGCCAGAGATAACAAGCAAGATAAGGATTAAGAAAAGGCCATTAGATTTGACAATTAAGAAATCACTAACGCTAACCAATAAGCTTTATTTTAGGGGCTATTTCCCCCTGAGATTATTATTCCTCCATGTGTTAGACTCTCAGTCCTAGAGGGACTACTGAAAGAAAAGCACATGATAGAGAGTGGTCTCCATAAATGCTGCCAATACAAACCTTGTCTCTTTCTCTCCCATTCAGTCTTTTTTCTCATAGGCTTCCAAAGATGTTTAATGCTTTTAATCTTAAGATTACTCATGGCAAATCTTAGAGTCACTCAGGGCTGTGATTTCAGAACTGCCTCTGCCATTTAAAGTTGGTCTGGATGAGGGTGGTCCCAAAAGATGTATTCTGGCAGGAGGCATACTCTAGACCAATGTTGACCCTACTTACCATTAGGGATGATCCATGGATTGCCATAAATCCCAGTTTTTCTAATTGTCAATAGAGGCACCCAAAAGTCTAGCCTGCCTACATATTTGTTGCAGGACTCTCTTGGTCCCATCTCCACTCTACTCAAAATCTTTCAATGACTTCCTCGTACCAACCTAACATATTTCAATCTCTCGATGCTGACATTCAAGGATTTCTACAATCTGATTTCAGCCTCATCTCATGTTATTTCATTCCATGTATTTTACACTCCAGGCAAACTTGTTGTCCCACAAACACTGATGGCCCACTCCCATGCCTTTTTTGCTCCCTATGCTTAGGATGTCTTCCCCTTAACGCTTTTTCTCAATCTCAGCTTTTAAACTACTATTGCATTCCGTAAAACTCACTGCAAATGTCAATTATTTCATGAAGTTGGCCCTGATATTCCCAGTCAATAATGATCTTTTCCTCCTTAAAGCTTGCGTAGTACTTTGTATACATCCTTCCAGGCCTTTATGTATTATTCTGTATAGTAACTATGTATATCAGCTCCATGAGGGGCTACATATTTTCTAAATTCTCTATCTCTCACTGCTTAGCATAAGACTACACATCATAAACATTTGAGAATCCCTTAATAGTTCCCCTTGGGAGATTCTACAGGCCAACTATTATCATTAGAAATAAAGTAATACTTCATACCACAACTCTTAATAATGCTATCCTACTTCATAGATTTTAAGAAACGCAACAAGGCAATAAAATATGGATGGAAATAAAATAAAAGTAAATAGTCCATTGTATGTCTCTTTTACCTTATTGCTGTATCCTTGTTTTTTATGCTTAACTCCTATTGAATAGAGTACTAGAATCAAATCCGGAGGACAGTCAGCAAAATACGCTGTGCAGGTAACTGGTGATTCATGAATGTCCATGGGATAAGGATTTTCAAAGATCGGAAAACTAATAGATGAAGACAATATATTAGTTTCATTTTGACACAATGAAAAAACACTTAGAAAGTTCTTTTTCTTGGTTTCTCTTTTTTATATATTTTACCTTCTCTTATTCTTAACATTCTTTTATATTTATATTTAACATTCTCATTTCTGAATATAACCCTCCCTCTCCCCTATTCAATAAGTCATCTCTAATAAAAAGACAAAAAGGAGGAAAAGCACAATTAAGCAAAATAAATCACATCAACAGTGACCACGAAAATTTTGTAAATTACACCACCAATGAATTCCTAAGTAATATTTTGTAAGTTCTAAATGGCATTTATTTTATTAGAAGTAGTTTCTGAAGAGCAATCTTTACAACTTAACACAATGTATGGGTAGAATTCTTTTTAAAAAACATATATTTTAATAATATGATTATATACTTTAATGAATGTGACTTTAACAAATCTGTTTTGCTAAGTATGATTACATATTTCTACTTATGAAACTATTTCCACATCTCAACCAAAGTCCCATACTAACACTGATTTTCTAGAGTTAACATAATGAATTCTATTTAACAGTCCTGTATAACAGATGTTATCAAAAGCTCATATCTTCTTAGCAATTAGTTTGCTAAATGTTCTGTGTTCATACAAATAGCAACTTTAGCATCAGAGAAATTTTAAACATTCTTTAAAAACTTTACATGTTTTTCAAAATGTTTTAATCTATGCATAACCACAAAAACATAATAAAGCTACTACTACTCGCAAACATAATGAATGTGAAAAATTTTCCTTAATTAAAAAAAAGTTACACAATACACTATTTCTTTCCCTTTTGTTTTGATATTTTAATACAATAGAAAAGTTATCTTGTCAGGTTCATTAAAATAGGATTCTACCTGCATTATTAAATAGTTCTAATTCTTAGTATAGTGAATTAGACTATAAAATATTGATTTCATAGAGTTGGTCTTACTGTAGCATCCTTAAAACAAAGAAATCTTTGTTTTAATTGCTGGATGACAAGTTGAATAAAATAATCTTACATGCTTTCAGTAGTAAATTTACTTTATAGTCTGTCAAAAATGAAAAAAGATCCCATGATTCTGTTCTCATTCAGATAAAAAAAACATGGAATAAGGTCATTTTGGAACTTCCTAATTTTAATCAGATTTAACTGTTTTCCAGGTGTCCTTTATACAAAAAGGCTAAAAGGAACTTTTGGAAATTTTGGCATTGTCAGGATATATATTCAGTATTCACAAATGTTTCCAAAAACAGTGAAATCCCAAGGGATATTTTTATATGCTACCTTGCTGCTGGAAATGCTTGGCTTGGAAAAGAGAAGCTTTGGGAGAGGAGGGAGGGAGGGAATGATAGGTGTCTTCAAATATAAAAAGGGTTGTGATCTGGAAGAAAAAGTACATTTATTCAGCATCATTCTAGTGGGTGGAACCAGCATCAGTAGATGGAATTTACAGGGAAATAAATTTTGCTTCAATAAAAAGAACTTTTGAATAATTGGAGCATTTTTTTTTTTTACAATGGAATGGGTTTCTTTGTAAGTTAGAGGAGTCCCTTGTCACTAGAAATGTCTAGTTTGAAGAAAGCTTATATGACTCCCTATCAGGGATGTTATAAATGGAATTTGTGCATTGGACTGAGTGAACGGAATCCTTTTTAGATGTAATATCATGATTCTATAATGTAAAAAGTAAACGCAGTTCAGAGCAGAGAAATTTCAGTTGGTTTCAAGGTGCTGTTTTTAATCATGAGGGTGAAAAAAATTGGAAGTGATTATTTAAGAGAGGCTATTAAATATGATATTTTTTAAAAAGAAAACTAAACAAAAAAAAACCAGTCAGAGGCTGGTTTTAGAGTCAAAACATTGGTTTTAGAATTCAAATCCCACCTTGGGTAGGACACTTAAACTTCCTGAATCTTAGATTTAACTATACAAGTAATGGATTAGACTACATGACTTTCCTGGTCCCTTGAAGCTCTAATCCTATGATCGGTCCATACTGGTTTAATCATTCATTTCCATGACGGCAAGAACTCAACTGCCCAAGGTTTCTTCTCACTCATCTTGTCTATATTAAGTCTTTGAGATAGAAGCAACATAAAAAGATTGATGTATACTAAAGACATGCCTATGCAAGCAGGAAAAGAACATTTATAGATAACACTTGAGTGAAGAGATTCTATGAGTATACTCACTGAAAAACGTTGTTTTAAATGATCATATTTGCCAATGTCATTTAGGCAATGAACGTAGCAGTATGGAGCTAATGTCAATAACCAGAATGAGTAAGAGTACTTTATTTCATTGTTATTATAAAAATTCCTACTTACCAACTGTTTGATTTCTCCTAAGCCTTAATTACCTAGAGGCCAGCACTGCAGTAAGGAAGACTTGGGTTCAAGTCCTACCTCTGACACATATTAGTTGTATGATCATGGGCTATTTAATTTTTTCAGTGACCTCTTCTAAGACAATATTTTATAGACAAGTTGCTGACGGGCATCAATGGAGGAAATTTGTACATTGAGAATTTCCTGAATGAAATCATGGCTCAGTCCCTTCATCATTGCTCCTCCTTTATTAGCTCTAGTATAATTTCTTTCACATTACAGGTCTATAGACCCATATCAATTTGTATGGCTGTTCTTTAACCAACATGTAAGGTCTCATAAGGCCAGAAGGTAGGAGAAAATACAAAAGGAATAATACTAAATACACACAGGAAAATGACTGAAGAATTTCAAGTGACATTTAGATATCTTAAATGTAAATAAAAAAGCATAAATGAGTTTGTAAATAGTGTTGGGGGAGGGGCACTGGGGAAGGCTACTTGTGGGAATTAAACTTTTGAACAGGGTTTTAAAGCAAGAGAGAAAAATAATGGAAACAGGAGGAGAATAACTCAGATGGGAACAGAGAAGAAAATGGCAAAGTTGTGTTTAGTGAACAGATGAGCTAGGTTGGCTGGATAAACTCCATGTTGAGGGAGAATAAGTGTTGATGGTGGTGAGATAAAAGGATACAAAACAGTAAGTGGACTACCTCAGAAATGAAATTGATGAGATTTGGTTTAATGTAAGCAATCAGAAGGACAATGACATAATGACAGATTTTGAGATTTATTCGAGCATTTGAGGGGGAGGGGAATGAGGAATCACTGGTTAGAGAAACAGTCACTAGAAGGCAATATTGTGAGTGTGCTGATAAAAAGCATGATCACCTGGACCAGGCTGACGGCTTAAAGATGGAAATGAGAGGAACTTTCAAGAAAGTCTGGAAGGAAAGAATGAATAAGCAATTTGTTTTGTGGGATGCTTAAAGATACAGTATTATTAAAAATGGGTCCACGTGAACTGGGGAGGAAAAGAACAATGCCACTGAAACTGGAAAAGGGTGATCATTTGGAGGGGATTAGGATAAACCAGCTCTGGAAAGTTACATTTCAGTTGTTATGCCACTGAAGGACATCAATCCTACAGATCTGAAAACATGAGAAAAAGCAGGTTATGATAATTGCTTGAGAAACATATTTGTAATTTACTTGTCTAACTATGGTAGCTGAAAGCATGTGGCTGGATGAGCTTCGTGAATATAGAGGATAGATATAGAGAGTTAATACAGTGGGGTTTTGATGATGTTAATAGGCAATCAGATTACAGAAGGGGTATTTGTAAAAGAAGCACAGAAAGATCAATTTGAGAAAATAAGGAAAATCAGAAGAGCATAACGGAAACCCAAAGAAAGAAAGCATATTAAGAAAAAAGGCATAAATCATTAGATAAGAAAATATATATGAAGATCAGTTTTTGGAAAAATGGGATAGAGCCAGAATTGGAGGGAACTGGGCTGAGATAGAGTTATATCTATCAATATAACAACATAGACAGTGCTGCTCTGGTCTAAATCTATGAATACAAAAAACAAGTAAACTTAGCTTCACATTTGGACTTCAGTAAAATCGAGTATGTAAGAGGATAGACCTATACTGCTCTATGGTGCAAGGGACAAAGTTTCATAAGTTTCAAGTCCGCTGCCACTGAAAATATGTGGTAGGGAGAGTATTTGTCAATTGGAAGTTCCCCACTACTGATATCAAGAATAGGGGAAGTGCTAGACCTCTGGCATAACACATTCATCCATTCTGAGTCTATTAGTGCCTACAATAGAAATACCTGGAGAAAAAAAGCTTTTCTTCTCTACAGTCGCCCAAAGTCACCTCCTCGTCATTGTTAATCTTCTGCTTAAATATGTAATACATAGTTGAATACCTCAGCTGATAGATACACTAATTTTTCTGTCATCAGACCGGTAAGAGATATGCATCACTAATAAAATATGTGTAGCAGTCTAACATGGTTTAGCTCCTGTGTTCTCCATCTTCAAATGAAATCCTTCTTCTACATGTGTGAGGTCATCTTTAGCTGCCTCTCTAGACAGTTAAGGGCTTCCCAAAACATGTTGGGTTTTTTTTTTCATTTCCAAAAATTTTGAACCTATTTCTAATATTTTGAGTAAAACATGTTCATGAAAATTTTCTTTAACATCAAAAGAAAGATGATTCTTGTTCATGTGCTTGACTACTTTAAATTATAAACTAGAACGAAAATCAAGTTAGAAGTAATCTACATATTTGGAACTTACTTGCTCTGTGTCAGGTCAACTACAATTAGATCTTTCTCCAGAAGCACTACTACAGCATAAGGTTCTTGAAATTCTAAAAATAAATACACAAGCAAAGAAAAATGGCGAGCTTTCATATTAGGTATTTTTTTATTGTTACCACTAAAGTTTCAGTCTCTTAATATATCTTGATCAAATGTCATTTATATTAAAGTCAGAATGATGACCCAAGGTTAAGGGAAAATTTGGAGAGCATAATTCCTTCTTTTAAATTAGTTTGTCATACTGGGGATTAAGATTGCCACTGTGAAAGAATTTCAAGGATGGTTTCACAACTCATGATTGCAATTTCTCAATAAACACTGGGTGGTATTAGAGGTGAACCACAGGTACATGAATAGTCACCACCTAGGTTAGCATCTTACCTTCCTCCTAGCATTTGGACTTTTGCCATGCCAAGAAAAGGATGAACTGAGAAATGTCTTGTTTGTATTAAATATACTATGTCCACTTGGCTGAGATGGTCACTGCTAACTTTGCAGTGGTCCTATATCCAACTTAATTCATTAGAATTTAATAAATACTTTCCCAACACCTACTACTGCTTAGTACATATGGCTAAGATAAGCAGAATTGAGTGAAAGTTTAGGACACTAAATTTGCTCTTTACATCTGTAAAAGTGACCTGAGGCGTGTAAAAGTCTCTGTTTTAGAATGGATATTATTATTATAGTTCATTGATTAAGCCATCACTTTTTTATCACGTATTTTAATATGTCAAGGTTTTGTGATTTTATTAAGATTTAAGCATCTGTATTTTTCAAAGCTAATAAAAACCATGAATAAATTACATAATTACAAATACTCTGATATCTGTCTGAAATTTTTTCGCTGAGTTTTGCTTGAATAGTACTTTATATTATCCTGATGAGCATTGACTCATGTTCTGTATATATTCCCTGTCTCTTCCAAAAAGAGTTTATTTGCAAAAAGGATCCAAAACAATTATTGGACTTTTACCAGTTGTATATAGATCTTTATAATATTCTCTGAAACTTCCCAAGTCCATAATCAGAAGTCAACATTTAAAGAAAAAACACTTATTTAGCTGAGTCTTTAAAAGTCAATTGCAGATTTTATATGTCAAAGCAATCATTATCCCTTAATGAAAATACTGAGATTAGGAATATCATACAATCTCAACAATAGACTTAGAAATCTAAGGAAATAAACTAACACCTAGTGTGCCACAACTGCCTATTTCTCTCTGTGTTCTATAACCTTCTTTATTACCCAGATATTAGTACAGGGTGCACTGTCCTTTCCCCAGTTTCAACCTTTATTCATTGATGAACAGATTAGTTCATTCACTTAATTTCTTTATCATATAGCATCTTATACAACATCTCTCCTATATAAAAAAACAATTCATATGCCTGTATATTTCTGGATACCATGGATCAGTTCTAGAATAGAGTTATAGCCTAGAAAGATACTAAAATTAAAATACCTACAGAATCTCAAATCCCAAATGCAAGAAGAAAGTAAGCTACCTTTGTATGTATTATAATTGTAACTTTGTCTGGGAGCCCCCAGAATTATAAAGGCTTTCAAAATATAAATTCTACAAAGTATTCCTTGGTTTTGTCCAAAGAAATCCTGGGACTCTTCGTGTTATCTTAGAATTCAAAGATATGAACCGGGTAAGTCTTGCAATGAAATAGTACTTCGGCAGTCATTTTAAGGATGACACAATGGATTGCTACAAAGAAAATACATGTACTATTGAATATCCCTAAGAATACTCTAAGGCAATAAAAGTATCTTTTGACTCCTTCTCCCTGCCCTGTTAGAGTTTCTTTCCTTAGTATTTAAGGATTTCTGTGAGTACATGTATCACTACACATCAATGTGTGAGCATACTATGCCTGGATCTACATGATATAACATACTCTGATGAAAATTGAAAAATTCTTTCAATTATTAGACATCTGTTTACCTGACACAAAGCATATAGAAATAGGAACATATTCTAGTGGAATGGCCACTAATCTTGAAGTGAAGAGATATGAGTTCAGGTCCCACCTCTGCCACTGGATTGTTGTAGGCCCCTAGGAAAGTCACTTTAGCCCATGTGGACATCAATTTTCTTACTTGTAAAGCAACAAGTTTGCTTTAAATTATTTTTGGGTTCCTCCTAGTTCCAAAATGCTATATAACTGAATTTTGGAAAAGTGAGCTTGACCTGTCACTCAGTAAGCATTAGGTGCCTACCTACTATGTAGGCCTATCTGTGTGTTCGTCCTTCGTTTTTGAAGACCATGACATCAGAGAAATGAGGACATGACTTGCACTTGACTTTGTTCTGAGTGAGGTCACCAACCTCACTTTCTCCTTCTAAGCCATCTGGATCCAGTGACCTAATATTCATCAGGATGACTGGAGATGGGCCCAGGATGCAATGGGGTACCTTGGCCTACTCAGGTACTCCTTTAGTATGAGATTATGCCTATTCAGTTAATAGGCCTCTTTAAGAAGTAATCACGAAATGGCCCCTTTAATGAGCAAAAGCAAACAAGTAAATCAAGCTGGGAGGGAAAGAGCAACAGTTACTATTGATAAGCACTCTGAAGCCAGGAAGGTCCCAAAAGGAGCCATTAAGTGGAGTTTGGGCCAGGACCTACCATTGTGTAATGTATGGGCTTCTCCACACACAGACAGACCTGTGAGTAGACTGAGCTGCCTGAATGGGGAACCACCTAGCTGGGTAACAGTTCATCCGCCCCCATCCCCTTCCTTCTCCTCTCCAAAGGAAGGGAAATTTGGAGGGTCACAAGACGCCCAGTTAACTTGGGGTTTACGGGCCAAATCTCTTTACTATGTAGGTGCTATGTAGGTAAAGGAGCTTATGTTATAATGGAAGAGATGACATATAAATAACTAGACCAGACTCCTTTTGGTCTATGGATCCCTTCTCAAAATAACATCTTTAAATTTATAAGATAAAATACATAGGATTATAAGGGAATTCAATTATATTGAAATATAGTCATCATGACAATATAAATTCATAAGACTATTGTTTTATGATTAAATTATTATAATACTGACCTAAAATTTGTTCTAGAAATATGCAATGCTACCTTAAACCTTTTGTATTGTTCATCTCTTTAAAAAAATTCAAGCTATAAAACACAAGTATCAGTCTTTTGTACTTTCTCTCATTCCTAAAATGAATGTGATTCCCACTCTGCCTTTCAGAATTCTTAGCTTCCTTCAAGGCTCATCTCCCACAAAAAATTCAGTTGCATTCACACCCACCCACCCTTAAGCCCAGGAAACTTTGAATTTTCTTTGTTTATATTTCATATTTACTTATCTATGTATGCGTTGTTTCCTCCGGATAGAAGGCAAACTCTATGAGGGAAATGACTATTTTTTTTAAACTATATCTCCAGTACTTATCACCATGCCTGGCAAACAGTAGGCACTTAATAAGTGCTTTTTTGAATGAATGAATTAATGAGTGAATGATTCCCATATCTCTGAAGGAGATGGGTCTGTATGGCTGGAAGGAATTCTATCTGGAGTTAAATCTTATGTCCCCTTGGCACCTTCTGATGGATATATTCATGCAACATGGCAAAAACCAAACACATCTCTCCCCTCTCAAACGATGTCTCTTTTCCAGTTGTGTTAGTTTGTTCATTGGAGCCACAACTCTTCCAGTCAGCCAAATTTGAAAATTTGAAGTCATCTTTTGATTCATCCCTCAAAGTGCCCAATCAGTCTTCAAATTTTCATTTTTTTCTTATCTCTTGCAATTCATTCCTCTCCTTCCATTTTTATCATTACTATCTCAATTGAGGCACTAATTACATCATGTCTGAGGATTTGAACAGTTACCTCCATACCCTCCCTTACTCTGTTGTCCTTTAATCTCAAATTTATCCTTCAAGTTTCTGCCATGCTGATCTTCTTTCCATTCTCATCATGGCACTCCTCAGATCAAACACCTTTAACAGGTTTTCATCTCCTGTTAAATAAAGTCATAGTTTCATAGGATTGGAGCATTAGATTTGGAAGGGACCTTAGAGTCTACAGAGTTCAACCTCTTCATTTTACAGATGAGAAAATAGAGAGTGAAAGAGACTCACCCATGGTCACACAGCTCTTAAGTGTGTGAGAAAGGATTTGGATGAAGTTCTTCCTCACTCAAAGAGTAATGCTCTGTCCATGGTGCCATCGGAGTGCACACAACGAGTAATGCTCTATCCACTGACTAAGCCCTTTCTAACTTGGCTTTGATCTACTTCATAAAACTGTGTATTTCTAATTCATCCACACTCTCTACTCTAATTGGGATAGTATAAGGAACACATGACTGTTCCTACTTCCTACCTGTGTCTTTGCTCACATTGAATGTCTCCTTTCGGTTATCCAAACTGTATCCCTTCTTCAAGGTCCAGGTTCATGTTCTACCTTCTTCATAAAATCTTCATTTATCTCCTTGTTCTATGAATTCCTTACACTTTGTGCCACACAATTCTGTAGCCTATAGTGTCAGGTGAGCATTTCTCGTGTTTGTCTTGTCTCTCTAACTGAACTAAAAGCTCTTTAAGGATAAAGACCATGTCTTATACTTTGATATTTTATAAAACACCTAGCGTGTTTCTGAGCCCATAGCAAGCGCTCAATCAATCCAGTGTTGACTGATTAGAAATTAGCATCATAATTGTTTTGTGGGTATGTGCCCTCCTTTGTTCATGAGAACTCAGAAGACTAAAAGAGCCACATAACCTAGTTTTTTCTGTATTAATTTACTTCCTTTTTAATGTGAATCTGAAAGGTTATGAAAAATCCATATGTCAAGGTCACAACTGCATATCAGTCAGCAAAACAACCAACCAAACAAAAAACCTAGGGGGTGCTGCAGCCACATCTGCTGGAAATTCAGAAGGGAGGGAGATGTGACTGTAGCACCACGCCAGTTCCGGAGTCCCGACGTCTGGTAAGTGCTTTAAACTTTGACTGGCCCTGAGACTGGGCAGGTGGAGGTGGACTGGGAAGGGCTGCTATAAGGCCTCAATTTTCCCCATGTGGTTTTGTTTCAGGACCCCTACCAGACTCTCCCAGCTCAGCTTCCACCATCCCTATCAAAGTTTCAAGCACTTACCTGATGTCAGCACTTTGGAGCCCCAGGAATGCTGTAGCCAAATCTATCTCACTTCTAGCTGGGCAATTAGACACAGCTGCAGGTCTTGCTCCAGCATCAGCAGCTCACAGCATTGCATTCACAGTGATGTCAGCTGCCAAAACTGAAAATATTTAAGCTTTATTGTGTTGGAAATAGGTCAAGAGATATCCACAATTAAATGATTATTTTCAATATCAATAGTACTGTTTCAACAACTTACCATTTGGGTAGGGTGTTTCACAGAGAGTTAGAAACTCAACAATAGGGTGATCCATTTCAAGAACTGTGATTGATTTTCCATGCATGATGGTCAAACTTGGTCTTCTACAAGCTTTGTCATAAGACAATCCACCAGAAAAGATGATGAATGGTTCACTGGATGGGACAAAAAGGGGGCAATAAGACTGAAGAGTCTTTTAAGATGACACTTCCTCATGGTGCCAGCCCTATAGGACAATAAATGGCAGCCTACACAGTTATCTGGCGGATACCAAAGGGCCCTCTAGCCTAGCAATACTCCCCCACAAGCCTGCTCCAGTGCTTCCTTCTCCTCCCACTTGGGTTGAAACTGAAATTTCTCACAAGTAGATAGGTCAACAAAGCTAATAGCAGGGCTGATCCTAGAAGGGTGAGAAATGAGAAGGGAAAACATCACAGAAAGCATATTTATCATCTTAATTCACAATTTTGTTTAGACTTATCTCTACTGATTCAACTAAACCTTCAAATTTCCATTAGGTTGCTAGATATTTTTTGACACAGTCAAATAAATGAAATGTAAACAGGATGCCATAGATTATTTAAAATATGCACAACAGTTTATGATTTCCCATTTCTCTTTTTCGTACAACAAGATTGTATATGTGTATAAGTGTGCATTTCTGCACACACACATAATAATAAAAAGGGAAAAATAAGCTGAATATCAAATAGCAACTTCTTTTGGCTAACATTGTAATCTCAGTTTCTTCTTTTGTAAGCTGGCTATTTTTTGATACCAATTTTTGTGTGTGAGATATATCAACTTTAAGGATATCTTTAGGAATTCTCCAAAGAATTTCACTCCATCTCACTTATTCAACTTGAGTATTCACTTACCTCTGGAGACAACAGTAATTAGCAATAGGTTAATTTCACTCTGAAGATTTTTTTTCAATCTATTTCATGGTGTAGACATTACCATACCAATACTAACAGGAATAGTTGCTACTCCTACTAAATTTCTAACGAGTAAAAAGCCTTTATTACGATCTTGTTATAGCTATCTATGTCCCTAATATATCTGTCATACTTAGTAGTGCCAGCTGAAGTATTTAATTTAAATAAGACAAAGAATCCTTGTAATTTACACTGCTTAAATTTTGTACTAAGTAATAAAATATTACAGTGGAAGCCGATTAGCCAACTGATAAATTTTAAAACGCTAAATTAAGAATAAAGACGATAATTTTCTGGAATTTTTTATTTAGACAAACAATTCACATTTTTAAAAAGTCAGGAAGATTTGGTTTCAAGTCCTGCCTCTTACACTCACTGACAAAATACAACTGACAAGTCATCTAACTTTTCAGACAACTCTCTAAGACTATAAATTGGAAAGCAAGCAGTGATTTGCCTGAGAAAAGGAAGTTTCCTTACCCAATGAAATCATAGGACAGGTCCAAAAACAAGACGCTACAATGCTACAAACATCAGTCACCCAGAAATGATAATAGAGTGACTGTGAGAGCCTCCACAGAAAGTTTTAGAAGTTCAACAGAAGAATTAAAACAAGAAATAAGGATGGAATGAAGATGTAAATCATGGCTCTCTAGAAGAATTCAAAAAAAGACAAATAATATCAGCCATCTACAAGAAATAAAAGAAATAGAAAATCTCACTGAATTTTTCAGAAAAATTGTGGCAAATTTTGAACTGAAAAATGCAGAGAAGGAACAAAGAATGGTGGAATAAAACCAAATAGCAGCAAAATTCAAAGTCTATAAGGTCAAGGTAGCCACAGTGCAGAGCCAATGACTTAAATAGTGCTGTCAAACTCAAACAGAAACAGATCCATTTGGGTCCCGAATTAACTTAGAAAACCACAGATTAACATTATCTAGACTGTATTTTTATTTGTTTTGTTAAACATTTCCCAACCAAATTTTAATCTGGTTCTGGTCCACTCTTTTGCCTGTGACTTTCAATACAGAGTAAATACTTTAAAAACAGTCTGGAGCTGGGGTGGGGAACCTGCGGCCTCGAGACCACATGTGGCCCTCTAGGTCCTCAAGTGTGACCCTTTGACTGAATCCAAACAAATTTTGTTCTGGGAAGTTTGGATTCAGTCAAAGGGTTGCACTTGAGGACCTAAAGGGCTACATGAGGCCTCAAGGCTGCAGGTTCCCTACCCTTGGTCTGGAGAGTTTCTGTTACTCAGGTGACTCGGAGTAACTTGATGGAGAAGAAAAAAAAAGATTTTTCAACAAAGAGAGAAATTTGAATAATTTCTATTAAGGAAATCAGAGGTGATCAGGGAATTACATATGCAAATTAATCAAAGAAAATAAATTTAAGAAAAACAAGTTACCTGTTATAAGATGAAAAAATTAAATGACAGATTGGTATTTCTATGCTACCTGGAGGAAATGAAGCTGCTGCTTTAGAAATATCATCTTATGTAGGGTCACTGCTCAAATAGAAAGAAAGCACTTATGGGTGGTGAAGACCATGAAGGGAGAGCAGATACAATTATCCCAGAGGAGAGAAGGAGTGAGAAAGGGGGGGGAAAGAATGAGTATTTCTTAGAATGAGGTGCCACAGATGAAGGCAATACAAAACAAAGAGAGATAAGAAGAAGTTGATATCTAGAAAGTAAGAATGGAGAAAGGATGCAAGAAAGAGAAGGGAAGAAGGAAGATGAAAAGAAAGGAAAGGGGCAAAAGGGGAGAAGGATGGAAAGGAAGAGTGGAGAGGGAAAGAAAGAAAGGAGGAAGATGAAGAGAAAGGAAAGGGACAAAGGGGAGAAGCAAGGAAAAGGAGAGTGGGAAAGGAAGGAAAGGAGGAAGATGAAGAGAAAGGAAAGGGTCAAAAGGGGAGAAGGAAGGAAAGCAAGAAGGAAGGGAGAGAGAAGCAAGAAGTAAAAGAGAAGAGAAATACATAGTCAAGGATGTGGAATGGGGCTGGGCAAAGGGAGGTTATATGAGAGGATAGAAAATGGGAAACGTTCTTGTTTTTTTTTTTTTAAATCAAAACAGTATGCAAGTACCTAAATGTTGATTTTTATATCATTGTGCATCACATTTATCTATTTTAATGTTTTATTTAGATCTTTGGTGTTTTATATTTGTGGTGTTGTAATCATTGTGTGTATTATTTTAGCTCTGTTTTTCTCACACTCCATCAATTAACATCGGTCTCCCCACATAGTTCCTTATATTCATGAATGAGGTACAACAATACTTCATTTTGCACAATTTGTTAAGCTTCCAATAAATGGGCACTTAGGGTTGTTTGTTGGTTTGTTTTTAAAAGTGTTGTCTAGTGCACACACACACACAAATGCTGCTGTGAGAATCTTGCTGTATAAGAGACATATCCTTTGCAGACCACTAATAACTAGTGATGCAATCATTTAAAACAGTACTTTACCAAAGAGGCATCTCTCCATAGTGTCCTTGAGCCATTAATGACAGTTCTTTGGATCTGGGTCATTCAATCAGCTCTGAATTCATCTGACTATACTGTCATCCAGTCCAGATCTTTGGGCCTTTTCTAAAAAGATGGCTTGAAAGGCTTTGCTAGAATCTAGGCAAACTCAAATCTATAAAAACTATCTGTAAAAGTCCCCTGATCTATTAGTCTAGCAATGCTGAAAAAAAATGAAATGCAGTTAGTTTGCCATAATCTACTCTTGATGAGGCTGTGATGTTTCCCGTTGTCACTTCTTCCTTTTCTAGAGGTTCACTAACCAAGCTGTTAGTATTTTCTAGAATTTCTCCAGGAATCAAGAGTAATATCACTCACAGTTGTCTACTTCCTTACCTTTTTGACAACTGGGCCATTTGTCTTCCTCTCCTATGGAACTACTACTTTTCTCTTTTTTCAAAAGATCACTCAGGATAGCTCAGCAGTCACTTTCTTATGCATGTTTTTCATACTCCTGCCTTTCTGTACCTTTGATCTCGATGGCAATCCTGCCCCAAAATGCCCTCTCTCCCCCTGGACAATTAAAATCGTATTCATCCTTCAAGATCCAATTCAGGTTGTAGATCTCATTGAAGCTTTTCCTTGATCTCTATCTTAATAGTGATATTTTGATCTCTATCTTAATTTATTTTGTATTTATTATCTTAGCTACACATTTTTGGCATTTTAAGATAAAGTACCAATTTATATAGCATTATCCTAATCTCAGTTTCTTGTTTTCTTATCACAGGACTCGTGTCTCCAAATATATTGCTAACTTCTTGTGGATAGCAGCTTACTTCTTTTTACCTATTAGTACTTAGAATAATGTTAGGGACAAAGTAAGTTCAGTACTGTTCAATATGTATTTAATGGCCAATTGATTCCCATCATCTACCCGTCAATCACACCTTGTCACCTAGCACTGTGTCTGGTACATAAATAGGTACTTAACGTTTGTTGGTTGACGGTTATGATGAATCTACCTCATATTTATTTAAACTTAAAATAATTTACTAATATTGATGAAATAATCACAATATAATTAATAATCAATGTCTATTAGTAACCATTCAATGACAATCGGATTAATATAATCAGTTATAGTATAACCACACAATTAAAATGCTAGAAAATTATACTTAAATATAAAACCCCACATTTATAATTTATTTACTTATGTAAGTATTTTTAAACCACCTGGACAACAATGAAAGCTTCTCCCTGTTGTCTTTTATATCTTTATATCTTGTACGCAATTCTCAACCCACCTTCCTTTTCTCCCCTCAACACAAACACAGATGCAAAAACACGTACCTGTTCCTACAGGTCTTGTACTCAACTTTAAGAATTGGTTTACAAGATTCAGGTTTTCTTCCATCTCTCTGGCTTTTTCCTAAAGAAAGAAAAGGGTTTTATTAAACATTAAAAATTCTACTTACTAGTGAATAGAAAATAATCAATTAAAGATATATAATGAAAACTTAATAATGTAGTTGAATATTTGACATAGAATCAGAGGATCGGGGATCTGAAAGGGAACTGAGACATAACAGTAACTACATATATAACAAGTTAAACACATGTATTGCTTCTGAATCAACTAATTTTTGGTTGATTTTAAAAAAAACTGTCTTAAGATTCAACAAAATTAGCCATGTAGTTTTTTCAATAATGCTTTTCATCTTATGGAAATTATATTAGTCTCACTGTCAGGGTAGTTAGGTGGTACAGTGGATCGAAAATCGAAACTGGAGTCAGGAAGACCTAGGTTCAATGTAGCCTCAGACATTTGCTAGGTACATGACCTTGGGCAAGTCACTTAACTTCTGCTTGTCTCAGTTTCTTCATATGTAAAATGGGGAAAGAACCTACCTCTCAAGGTTGTAGCGAGGACCAAATGAGATAATAACTGTAAAGCGCTTGGCACAGTAGCTGGCATGTAATTAACACTACATATAAACGTTAGCTATTAATGTTAGTACTAATCTCACCTTTCAGGTTATATCATTTAAGTGTTAAGGCAAAGATAGCGATGAAATTGGGAATTTGCCTATCTATTGACATGCCTGGAATGAAAATAAAGTCTCCAAAGTTATGATACTATATAAAATATCAATATCTAACATCAATACCTTGAAAACTTTGGTCTACAAAAGGAATCCAATTTTAAAGAATTTCATGGGACAACTAAATCACTACTTTATATTCAAACTTCATTAAAATGTAAACCTTTTTGTTAAAGGGAGCAGAATGGGTATATTATACTGTTAGTTTAAAAATAAACAAAAGTTTGATGCAAACTATTTGCAAAAAAGAATGGCTTCTTAGGGGTAAAAAGGAAAGGGAATGGGTTCCATGACATGTAAAGAAATGTAATGTAAAACCACTGACAACATCAGAGGGGGAGTAATGTTGCTTTATTTGGAGTTTTTCCTTTTGCCATAACTACATTTGAAAGAAACATACAGTGATCAGTCAAATTTGGCACAAGTTTTCAAACTGTCAACTTGGCTTATTTTTTAATAAGTTCCTTCACATAACTTCTGCTAATGTCTTAATCTTTCTCTTAATACAGTCTGGAGGTAATTCTGGATCCTTCTCAAACACTCCAACGTTGGCGCGCCAACTCTGGCCAGCCCTAACAAAGAAGAATGGCATTAAATACAGTCCCAGCAGTGGACAGTCTTTACCATATGAGAATTAATTTAACCGAGTTTGTAAAGGATCATAACTAAAAAGCTGGTCAGTATGTGAAGAATTTAATTAACTTATTTCTCTCTCTCTCTCTCAACAACTTATTTGCACTGGTTTTGCACTGGTGGAGGGAATACCACCGTAACTCTCTTGAGCTCCCATAATACATGGTCATTCATTGGCAGTCCTCTGAAGCCCAGCTTCCTCCTGCTCTCCTTGACTTCCAGCAGGTGGTAATCCTTCCTTTTTCTTGGCCACTAGCTCTCTATCATGATCCATAAAGAAAAAACACTCTAGATTATCTGTCTTGCCTAATGGTTTCACAGTATATACCTCTCTGGATCAGTGTGCCCCCATTTTCTTGCATGACAATTTCATAATCAGGATGACCCAACTTAGTTTAGTTTCATGTCAAGATTTCTGTGGCCTCATTTGACCCTGCCCTACTTTCTACTGTTTTGTTGAGGTGATGCTGCTGCTAATTTTCCACAATCCAACTCCATACTGTTTTACAAATTCTTAATGTTTCTCTTGGCTGTTACATCTTTCTATTTAGCAAGGAGATTGAGAATATAGCTAGCGGGGGTAGTTTCTGGATGCTTTGGGTTTCTTCCTGGAGGACTTCATATAAGTTCTTCAAAAAAATGATCCTTACCTTTTATCCATTTCCCCATTTTTAAGTATCAACAACTTGTTAAATAGATGGGGTTGGAAATATTATAATTGTTTGTAATGTCTTCTCATCTTTATCGTGCTGGTCATTGGATGAAAAATCTCATTTTTAGTGTAAAAACAATTAAATTAATATTTATAGATACCTGCCACCCCATCCCATCACATATTCTTAGCAACCTCTAATACCTTTGATGTCAGTGATATAGTCAATGTAGGAGAAAAGACTGAGGATCATTTTCATTTTATTTCATTTGTTCTTAAGGTAAAAGCCTCACTGAGTGGTCAGCTTGGTGACAAGCTCCTCAGAACTTATCCAGGTTGGTCCTTAGATAGTCTATTGCTAGGCTGTACTCAGAATAACAGAACCCGTCAGAGCTCACCCTCTGCTGACATTGCCTTTGAGAATCTAGGGACATCTCCTTACTAGGATGACCACATCAATACAGACGTTCTTACTACAAATGAAACTAGAGAGCAAAGAAATGGAAAGATGGCTAAATAGAGATTAAACTCTAAGGCTCTGCTTAGAGGAATGAACAAAGAAGTTGTCAAAATTGGTTTCATCATGCAAAGACAAGAGACATCATAGGACAATTGGTCATTTCACTTTGCAGCACTCATCGCAAACACAAACACAGACAGCCCAGCCTATAAGCACTAACAGCTATTACGGAGGACAATGCAGTAAGGAATAGAAACTGTGTAGAGCATACCTACTCTTCAACTTCGCTACATTCATGGATCTGTGATCTTACTGACGTGGATACTGTTCCAAAAGTACAGACTACAAACCTTCTGTGCTTCACTTATTCATATCCTTTCATAACTCCTCCACAAGGAGTATCACTGAACATGACGGATGCCTTTCTCTAGATATCTTGATGCTGCATGGAGACACGCAGTAATGGCAAAAATGGATAGCATGCAGATTATCTGCTTGTCACCTTGCACTCTTACTCCATGACTGACCAATCTCCCTTTCTGGTCATCTATATGTCTAATCTCCTTTATGCTGCTTTTCCTGTCCAATTCTGTTGGTAATATAGTATGGCCTACTCTACTCACATTTACTATAAAAGTGGAGCCCACAGCTTTAATAATTAGGAGATCATGGTATTCTTTGATTCACAGCCAAATAATATTAGTGGGAAAATATTAATGGATGGAAAAATGGAAAACGGATGGCCTTTGTTTCAAGAAAAAAGCTTGAAACACTGCATAATGCTTTATATGTATCAAATGCATTATATACATATATCAAATGCAACACAGTCCATTATGATCTTATTTAATTGTACATCAATTTCACTGTACTACTGAATGTTTGTCCAAGATACACTCACTAGCCCTAAGGGTTGTCTTTCCATCGCATATCACAGTCTAGACAACAGGCATTCTTTACATAATTCAGCAATACCTTTGCATAGCTTATTAAATCTAAAATTACAATATGATTCAGGAAGGGTGTAATTGACAATATTGTTTAGTAATAGGATACAGAAAAATTCCTGCCAGGATCTTCATCAGAGAAATTCCTTCACTACATGACTCTCCTGGCCTACTGCCATAGATTTTTGGAACACTGTCAAAATGTTACAGAAGAAGATAGAATAGTGAAGTGGCTGTTCATGTTATATGCTGTCCAGGATTACAGGCCTCCACCGCACAATGTTCTTGGATGCAAAAGCCATCAATCCATAGCCTCTTCTGGTCAACCAAGGGGTTCTAACTGGAGATGGAAAATGTAGAACTAGAACTTCCTCTATCTGCCTTGTTACACAATTCAGAAAAGATCATTGCCAATAAAGAAGGAAGATCCATTGCCACCATCACCCTGGTCCTGGATTCAGTCTTTCTTTGGGACTGTGGGAAAGAGGGATAGAAGAGTGAAGGGGTTATCCACTGATGCATCTATTCAGGATAAGAGGTCTTTACTACATAACCTCTCCATCTACCATTATCACTCATGTTCTTGCCCCCTACTCTTCTCAGCTCTAAAGCTGCACTTGAGAGATACCTTCAGATTTCTAATTAGAACTCTGAGTTGAATTTGGTCTGTACACCTCTCCATTTTTAGTACTACTATTGTCCCATGGCTACCAAATTCTTATTTCTTCCTCTCCTAATCTGCATATTTGAATTGTCATTCATTTGACAAACTAAATACTCCTTTCCTCTACTATGTTCATCTCATGCTTGCCTCTCCCCAGTCCATGGCTTCCTTCGCCTTCTTCTCTCAATTGTTCCCCTTGAAATATTAATTCTATAAAACTCTCCTTCATCCCAGAGTCCTCTCTTCCATTCTCATTCTATTTTATTTTCATGGAAATCTGGCTTTTCTGGATTATACTTTATTCCTTTTATTTTATAAACAACATTTTACCACTTACTTATAAAAACAATTTTTAACATTCATTTTTCAAAATTTTGAGTTCCAAATTCTCTTTTCCCTACCCCCTCTTTTAGATAGTAAGCAATTTGATAAAGATTATACATGTGCAATTATGCAAAACATATTTCCATATTAGTCATGTTGTGAAAGAAAATAAGACCAAAGAAAACCCCAAACCAAACTCCAAAATAAAGAAAGTGGAAAAAAGTATACTTCAGTCTGTATTCATACTCCATCAGTTCTTTTTCTGGAGGTGGATAGTATCTTTTTTTTTTTTATCATAAGTGCTTTGTCTTAGATTATTGTATTGCTAAGAATAGTTAAGTCATTCACAGCTGATCATGATATAATATGAACTATACTTCATTCCTAGCTACCCTCCTGGTAGTGCTAGAACCTGCTTCTTCCATGCTGTCTGACAAAGAGGGCCAGGAAGAAGAGTTTGTGTACTTAAGTCACCTCCTCCCTGCCCACTTCCACCAGTGCCAGTCATTTCTCTCATGCCCCCAACAAAGTCATCCAAGTAGAGCTAGTGGATTCCTTTGTCTTTACTGCAGCCTTTAACATGTGGTCCTTTACCCTGCTGTCATCTCTCCCTCCTTTGAGATTCACTCAATCAAGCCTTGTTGCTATCATCTACAAACTTTAAATTCATTCCCCTTCCTTTAATTTAATAAATTTAATACCTGAATCAGCCTATTCCTTTCCCCAATCCCTGCCTTTACACTTGGTGATTTCAATTCATATTCAAAGTAATGACTCTTTGAATAGTAGCCTCTCAGTTCATCATTCTTCTTGACTACTGTAATCTATCCATCTCTACTGTACATCAGTGAGCTATAAAGGTGATACCTTATACCTTACATCATCAAATCAACCCACATGATACTGTACTTGAAAGTTCATCTCACTTCTCAGAATTTCCTAGCCTTCTATATTTCCTTTATCTTTTTTAAATTATGAAGACAAACATAAATGGTACCACATAAAAAGAAAGGAAGGAAAATAACTGTAAAGGAACCACAAGTCATTTACATACAACTTCAAAAATATGTGTTAAATTTAGTGTGGATTTACCAACATTGTGCTGCTTGTCTGTTCCACCTCCTGAACTCTGTTCCACCCTCTTCCATGAATTTTTAAATGTTTCACTGACCTTCTTTTCCTTTTTTCATCACTGTCACTCTTTCCCCTTACTCTCTTCTCTCTCAAATAAAATCCCTGCTTTATAAGAAATAAGTTTAGTCAAATCTAACAAATTTATGCTATGTTGGTCATGTCACAAAATTTATACATACAGTCCATCATAGCTAAATGAAGAGGCGAGAAGACTGCTTCCTCACCTGGAGTCATGCTTGGTCATCGCACTGATTAAAGCTCTCAAGTTTCTGTTTACGTTTACAACACTGTGGTCACTGGATAAACAGTTGCTCTGACTCTGCTCATTTTACTCTGCATCAATTTTTACATGTCTGTATCAGGTTTCTCTGAATCTAACCCTTTCATGATTTGTTATGGGGCTGCAACATTTTATTAAATGCATATACTATAATCTGTTTAGTCACTTCCCAGATGACAGGTAACCATTTAGTTTCCTGTTCTCTGACCTATATGTAGAAAAATGTTAATAGCAGCTTTTTGTAGTAGCAAATAATTGAAAACTGAGGGAGTATTTATTATTTGGAAAATGACTGAAGAAATTGTGCTATAAGAATGTTGGAATACTATTGTAGTATAAGAAACGTGGAAGGTGAGGTTTCAGGTATGAAATAATGCAGAGTGATATGAGCAGAACAAGAACATTTTTTACAATAACAACAGTATGATGAAGACAAACGATTCTGAAAGAATTATGAATTCTCATCACCATGATGACTAACCATAACTGTAGAGGCTTTGTGATGAAACATGCTACGCCCCTCCTGATTGAGAGGTGATGGATTCAGAATGAAGACTGAGATGTTTAAGAGTATGGGCAATGGAGGAATTTGTTTTGCTTGACCATTTATGTTTGGAACTAGGGTCTTGTTTTTTCTTTCTTAGTGAGGGAGAGAGGAAGGGGGGGGCAAAAAGAGAAGGCAGATTTTCATTGAAAAAGATTTTTTAAAAATTTCTGCAAGGTAATCCCTAATAAGAAAACAGGAAATATACATATGTTCCTCAATTCACTTTCCCTCTGCCATCCTCTTTCACTGCTATCACTCCTATCATGCTCATCATTCCTATTCCAGAGCTCACATTGATGGGTAAGATGTTCATGTAGCTGCTTTCAATGTGCTTCATGTATCTTGACTCAGGACCTTTGGCTAACGCTTCTGTAAGACTATAAGCTCTTTAACAAGAGACATTTAGATGTGGAACAGCAAGAGGGATGAACAGCAACCAGGTTCCATCAACAGTTTCCTAGGCATACATTACTGCTGTTGGATTCTTATTTCCACTCCGTACCCCAGGCTACAGATTGTGTTATAATGACTCCAGGGCTAGTCAAGAAAAATACAGAAGTAAGACATGTTCACCAGCATCTCTAAGGGAGTTGGTCTGTGTCAATAATTTAGAGTCATCCAACCCTTAAAATGGGTGAGTTTATAAGTTAAGACTCAATAGGGGAAAAATATACAACAAAAGACCAAAGAAATGAGCAAGCAAAGCAAGATTCATAAGCTAATGAAGAAGCACTAAAGGTTAAAAGAATCCCAGGATAAAAGTCCAGAAGAGAAAAATTCTACAGTCACTATAAGTAAAATTTCATAAAAGATAAAGAATTAACCATGAGAACACCAAGACTGGATAGAATGCTTAATTTAAAGAAATCAGACAACAAGCTTTTTTAAGTACTTATACTGTAAAGAACACAGAATAAAACGAACATAAAAGAAGCTTGCATTCAAATGGGAAATGTTCTCTCTCTCTCTCTCTCTCTCTCTCCTTTCCTCCTTCCCCCCATATTTATGTGTGCGTCTATGTTACATATAAACAGACACATACATACACATACATTATATCTTATGTATATCAGTTCACATAAGAAAAATACAGTGAAAATGCAAAGTAGCTTTAAAAGAAAAGATAGTTGCATCTGGGGAGTGAGGAGGCAGTGGAAACTGACAGTGAAATGTGACATGAGTCAAATCTACAAGGTATAGTTTTCTAACAGGTTGAGGTTAGAAGGAAGACCCTGCAAGTGTGTGTGTTTGGGGGGTGTCATCAAATGTAAAGGCATGGAGTGTCACGGATGAGGAACAACAAATAGACAATTATAGTTTTGTGTGGAGGACACTGATAGGCTAAAAGAAAGGAAAGACTGAAAGGGGTCTGGTTGTGAAGAACCCTAAAAATAAAGTAAAGGAGTTTATATTTGGTCCTAGAAATAATGGGAAACCACTGGAGTGTGTTGAGTGGAGTGATATGGAGGTGACATGACACATGACCAGAACTACAGTTTAGTAAATAACTTTATCAGCTATGTGGATGATGGGCTGGCCCAGGGAAGAGACTTGAGGTAGCACATATAGTTAGAAGGACATTGTAATTAGACACACAAGAGGTGATGAAGGCCTAAATGAAGGAAGCAGCTGTGGGAATGGAGAGAAGGTGGCATATGAGAGATATGTTATGGACAAAGAAATCCTAAATTTTGCAATTGATTGGATATGAGGTAATTGAGAGAGAGAAAAGATAACACCAAGATTGCTTATGATTAGCATCTGGTTTTCCAAAACAGAGGATGTCAAGCTTCCTAATGCCATGTGTTTGTAATAATATACATACACACAATAGATATGCATTAGATATCTCTTCACTTGACTTGTGATAGAAACAACCTCTATTAGGGTACACGCAGGTTGGGTTTGTTTTTCCCTAAAAAGCAGAGAAGCCACCTTGGAGCTTTTACTGATTCAAAAGACTAGATCTTGAGAGGTTGATGCAGCTTGGGCATAAAAAGGCCTGCCCATGAGGGGATTGGGCCCTACAGATTGGCTATCATTTGAGTCAACACACTCTTCTGATCATGTACATTTCTGCTTGAAGAGGAAGGGAGCTGTTTACCAGAACCAGATTGGAACCTTCATAAATATCTTTCCCAGACTATTTTTAGGTTAAAATTTTTTTTTGGCTGAGTGTTATATGGTCTACAAAAGTTTCATCTCATTCTAATACTGAGCCTGAACAAAACTGGACTGAGTCAGGCCTGAGTTAGAAGACACAGTGGTCTTCTTAGATGAAACGGTGGTCAAAAACACAGAGAAAAGCAGAAACATGAACAAAAGCAATTTAGCAAAGATAGTTGTTTACTTACTGAAATGGATTAATGGGCTAATATATCACTAAGATGACAAAGCAAAGTGGATATATAGTATATGTGTGTATTTGTGTGTATGTGCGTGTGTGTGTGTGTGTATTTATGTGTATATATATTTGTGTATCTCCATGCATTGGAGGAAAATAAATGAGTTTTCCACCACATGCTCATAATATTACAATTCTTTCATTGAATCTTTGGGGAAAAAAAGGCAAGATCAATAAAAGAATACTTGTTTAGAGTACAAAGAATAACGGTAGCCAATAAGACAGGAAGGCAAAGCTGCTCAATTGTTGTCAATGAATTAATCCAAAAACACTTATTAAATATGTCAGGCACTGGGGATACAAAGAAAAGTACAAGCAGTCTTTGCCTTCAAGGGACTCAAATTCTAATGTGGGAGACAACATGTGAATAGTTAGGTACATGTAAGAAATACACCAAATAGGTGAAGGTATCTATAAGGGGAAGACTAGGGGACTGGGAATATCTCCTTCAGAAGATAATCTTTGAGCTGAGACTTAAAGAATGCCAAGAACTACCTTCTCTCTTCTCAAATTATCTTGTATCTATTTTGCATATATTTATATATACAAGCATTCCCTTTGTGTATGTGTGGGAGGCATCTTCTCTATATCTAGACTGGCCTACTTATTCCTACCTTCCTTCACACCCACAGGTCTGTGTTCCCAGAGACTGATCACCTTTATGTGGCTGTAACCCAAACTTTCTCTCAGGATCCTAAGGGTAATTCTGGTTGTATATATCTGTGCGTTTGGGGAGAGGGGATACAATCGTGCTATCTACTAATGTAGTTCTGAGGTCCACTGGTGTACTTTCCATTAATAAAAAATCAATTATCATCAACCCTTATGCATACTTGACATTATGGCAATTTACTTAATATGGCAAAAGCAAAAATAATTATAGCATCACAGTTACTCCATATCAATCTAATGTAGCAATAATAAAAAAAAATCATAGTATATACATAAACCTGGGTCATACTCTTCCATCAATATACATAGTTTCCATAGAGGGGAATAGGCATGTAGTTGGAGAAATCTGGTAGGGAAGTATGCTTTGATGTACTTGATTATTTGAGAAACAGTCTGTACCATATAAAATTGTTTCCCACTAACTATTCTCCTTCCGCTTATCACTGCTCTTCTCCTGCTCTCAAACTGATGAAACAGTGACAAGCTCTTTTAACTCACAATCACTCTTAAGAGGGCACTGTGAGAAGGTTATACTATTAAAGTGGCAAGTGGTTCCTTTAAGCCAGAGTACTGAACAACTCCCGATTTGCTCTCTGGGTAATGTAAAAGCCAAGCCAATTCTCAAAAGGATCCTTTGTTAAATCAGATGTATGATTTAACCTTAAATCCTTTCCCTCCCTCTCAGACCAGTGGAGGCAGCAACAATGATATTAATAACAGCCAGAGTTAACATAACGTTTTAATTTAACTGAGCATTTTCCATCTATTATCTCATTTTGACCTCACAGCAACCCAGTGAAATGGGTGCTATTATAATCTCCGGTTTGCAGATGAATAAAATGAGACTGAAAGAGGTATGTGACTTCCTCAAGGTCACACAGTTAAGAAGCAACTGAGGCAGAATTTAAACTCAGATCTTCTCTCTCTAAGTTCGGCATCTTTTCCGTTGGGCCCCGTAGCAGTCCTAGAGAATTCATCCACCTTTTAATCAGCAGGCTCTGCTTAGCTGATCACAGTGCTTGGCATCTTCACAGTAGGCTCCTCCTACACTCTCCTTCAGGCATCTCAGCTGCCTCTAAAGGATCATTGACTAATTTATTTTATGAGGTAAAATTCTTGAAGCTCACTTTTCTGCCAGTTCAGTTATGAAACCAATAGTCCTTAGTTCATCTTTCCAGAGCCCTCAAACTGTTATTGGATTTACTGCCATATTGTGACTTTAAAATCTCAAAAGCTGAAAAGTAATACGGAAACAAGCCGAAGAACCACAGGGGCCTGGATCCTTGGTCCTTTCTCTGTCCTCAACCAGGCTCTGTCAATTCATCTGAAAGGCTCCTCCTAGTTAAGTCCCTCTCATCATATTTCAGTGGGAAAGCTCTATCACCTATGCATTTTGTCATCGTTTTGTACACACAAGTTCTTTAGCTTCTTTCAGGAAGCACATATGTTCACATGCAAAATAAAGAATATTTAATTTTATTCATATGCTGATTACATTCATTATTCTTAACATGGAAGTTCCTTTTCTGCCTTTTCCAAGAACCCAACTGCTCCCACATGAAACGGGCATTTGCTCTGTATATACATGTTGCCTAGCCCAGTTAATTAAAGTTCCTTGAAGGCAGAGACTGTTCTGCTTCTGCATCTTCAGTTCCAGAATAGTGCCTGGCACATAGTGGGTGCTAAATAAATACTTGTTAACTGATCGACAGGATGACAGACGTAAAGATGGTTAATAGTTCGTATTTAAAATATCTGAGAGTTTCAGTGAATTGCAAGGTTGAAATAAGTCAACAAAACAGCTAAGAAAGCTAACAAAACATTACAACACACTGATACACAAGACTAAGGATGTGAGAGTCCTTTTGTACTCGGCCTTGGCTAGATCACAGTTAGGCGGAAATTATCTTAGCACTAATATTTTGGGACAGTAATAAGAGGCAGATCATTCGGAGAAAGACAACTAGCATGGTGAAAGCTGGGGTCAATGCCATATGAGTATTTGAATGACCCACATCATCCAGTGGTTGAAGAACTGTCATGCAGAAATAGGATTAAATTTGTTCTGCTTTGGGCCAGAAGGCATACTTAGGAACAACGAATGAAAACTTCAGGCAGCTTTAGAATTGATAGGAGGGAAAAGATTCCTAATACTAGAGCTATTGAAAGTGGAACCGGCTGCATTAGGAGATAGCATCCTTATAATGTTTGAATTTGACTGGATGACATCTGAAGTCCCTTCTACCTCCGAAACTGTATGGAATGTCAATTATTGCTCTGATAAGTGAGAATAGCTGTGGTTGCTTAAGCAGGAGAAAAAGAACAAAATCAATATGCAACTAAAACATTTGTTTACAAAATTCCTATACAAATTTCCTTTATTGTCTTCAATTGTGAATTATCCTCTTTTACTTTTTATAGTGACAATTTGATTTTCCTCTCCTTTTTTTCAGACTAACTAATGATTTACCAATTTTCCCCCCCAAAATGCCAGGCCCCGTTTTTATTTATCAATTCAGTAGGGTTTGGGGTGGGATTTTTTTGGCTTTCAATTGTTCATCTTTTATTTATGACTTTTGGAATTTCTAATGTGTTTAGTTGAAGGATTTTGATCCATTTTTTTTTTTTTTAGTTATATGCCCAATTCATTTTTTTTGTTCGTTCTCTCTTTTGCTGATGAAATTCAGAAGTATAAACTTCTCCTAAGGACTACTTTAGCCATACCCCAAAAGTTTTGGGATGTTGTTGCATTATTATAATTTTTGTTGGTGAAATTATCTATTGCTTATAGTATCTGTTCTTTTTCCAACAATTCTTTAGGATTAAATTAGTTGTTCTCTCATTAGTTTTTAATTCTTTATTCAAAAGCCCCTAATTAACTTTAAATTTTATTTCATTGTGCTAGGTAAAGAATTATTTAATATTTCTGTTTTTCTGCATCTGTTGGAATTTTACCCCCTAATGTATATTACAAAGGTGCCAGAAAAGTTAGAAATTTACCATGTTTTAATTTTTCAAAATTGTACTCAGGTACTTAACTTGTTCATCTTTTTATAGGTGTATCTAGATTAAAAACGGGTCAAGTCCCTCATTATTATAGTTCTTATAATTTAACTTTTCCTTTACGTTATTTGGTTGCTATTTGGTGCAAGTATGTTAATTATTGCAACTGATTCATTATCTATGATGCCTTTAAGCATCTTTTAGCTTCTCTGTTTATCTCCTTTTATCACGTCTATATACACTGTCACCTTATTAGAGACTGCGATCAACAACCCGTGCTTTTTTGAGTTCAGCTGATGCAAAATAAATTTTGCACCAGCCACGTATTTTAACTCTTTGAGATTTTTTATTTTTTTGGTAAATGACATTGTTAGACTCTGGTTTCTAATATATTCTGTGACCCTTGTCTTTTTTTTTTAATGACTAGCCTTATTTCATTCATGTTCATTGGCATGACCGTTAATTATGCTATTTTCCTCCTCCCTATCTTGTTATACTTTTTCCTCTCCTTGCTCCTACTCTCCTTGTTTACAAGTATGATAGAGGAGTGTGCTCAACAATAATGAGCAATAATTAAAATGATCCATTTCCTTCCGCTAGCTCTCTTCTCCTTGTTCATTCCCAATTCCACATTTTTACTTTTTTCCTATTAATTCCCCTTCACAATCCACTTTGATGCTAGTTTCTTTTGCTTATGATGAATTCTCCATCCCCCACATTTCTCAGTTAAAATAGATGTATTTCTGAAGCAATGTCACTGTATGTGTAAGTGTGAATGCATGTATATATGAGTGTATGTATGTGTGAGTATATTCAACTCTCCTTTGCATGGCTCAGAAGAAAGTGATTTATGTCATCAGTCAGTCATTCAATAAACATTTATTAAGCCTTTATTACTGTGCACTAGGGATACAAATAAAAATAAAAACAAAAGCAATATCTGCCTTCAAGGAACTTATAATGTAATGGGAGAAGACAATACACTAATGGAAGCTGAGGAGTGCAGGAGGTGAGAGAGACATGATGGAAAAGTCCAAAAGCGTTATAGCTGGTGGGAAATGGGGAGAAGATTGTGCTGAGCCTTCTTAAATAGAAAGCCTGGAAGCTGTGGCTCTGCCCTCAAGTCAGAGCATCCAACCAGAGGGGCAGAGGGTACTGATGAGATGTGAGTACCAAACAGATTCAATTTTGCAGGACGCAATTTACCAATGAGTTTCCTGGGGAAGGAAGGCATGATGGAGAGGCCCAAAAAAGTCTAGAAGCAGTGCAGTTGGGGAGTGGAGGTGGGATGTGATGCTCCTCCCACTGCTTACACTCCATATTAGGATAGTCTTCATTTTGGGCACCCTCTTTATATAATATATTAAGTTCCCTCCTCTTCTTCCACTGCACACACTCTATTCTTTCCCTTTTATTTAGCATCAAAACAAAACTGAGCCACTCCTCAAGTTCTGTGTTTGTCTTATTCAACTCTTCTTTTGAGTTTTGAAAACATTCAAGTTCTGAAGGGACACTTGTTTCTTCCTCTCTTACTGAAACATAAACATGTTTTTATTGTATAGTGTTTGCATTTCAAGGCTTCCACTGATCTCTGATCTCTTAATAAGGAATGCTTTAAAGCTCTCTATGTCATTAAAGACTACTTTTTCACCTTTCTAGAATTGTTGTCATTTTTTCAGGGTTAATTATTTTAGGTTGTGAAACCTTATCTTTTGTTTTTCTGAAATATCATGATCTTTCTTTTACTGTGGTAACTGTCAAGACTTGCATCATTGTGTCTTTGGTTCCTTTGAACTTGAACTCTTTTTTTTCTGGCTACTTGTAATATTTTTTACTTGATCTGGAATCTCTGGATTTTTAGATATGACATTTCTATGAGTTCTCATTTGACAGTTTCTGACAGAAGGTTAGATTAGATTTTTCCTATTTTCACAATTTTCTATTGTTTTAATTGATTCAGGCAATTTTTATTAATGATCTCTTGAAATTCAGTATCCAGAATTTTGGGGGGAAAGGGGAGTCATGGTTTGCAAGTAGAGTCCAATGATTTTTGATTATTTCTCCTTGGCTTCTTTTCCTCGTCACCCAATAATTGACTTTGAAAATATATTTTACATTTTGCTCTGTTTTTTCCCAAGTTTTTTATTTTGTTTTCAATATATCTTGTTTCCTGAAATCAATATTTTCTATTTGATTCATTCTAATTTTTAAGGAGCTTATTTTTGAGTAAGGCTTGCTACTTTCAATTCTAACTATTTACTCTCCTTCCCTTTCTTTCCTCCACAGTCCTCATTTAACCTAAGATTACATTTTGTCCCTCTTGCTTCATTTCAACCAGTAGCTCTTGTAGTCCTTGTGGATAAGCCATTCTTTTCTTTGAGGATCTATTTGGACTTTTTGTGGAGTTTATCTTATCTTCTAGATTTACCTCTGGGGCTTTTCTTAATCCATACTATTTCTTCATGGTGTTTTCTTCTGTTTTCTGTATCTTGAGCCTCAATTTCTGGATTGGGACTTTGTCATAGGGTAAGAATGTGCTCCCTTCCATATTCTTGGATAGGGTGGATGGGTCTTGCATGTTCCTGGAAGGAAGGGCTAAAGCTAAGTCTTACCTTTTGCAGGAATCCCCAGGTTTTGACTCAGTCTTCTAGTGGTTTAACTTATGATTTATCTTCGGCCACTTCTGTTTCCATCTCATATTTGCATAATACCAAAATGTGACTCTGTCCCTTGCTTGACTCTAACAGATTTGGGTGTTGCCTACTGCACTGATAGCAGGCCTCCTTCAAGACACCAAATGCTGTCTTGGTCCTTTCTTCTCACTATAGGTTAGGCATAGACTGCCCAGGAGCTGGCTTGACCATGGCTCAGGGATGGGCTACCTGAATGCTTTGCTGTTTAGATGTTGGTTTGGCCTATCTTCTGCTGTGATATCAGTGCTGGCTGTATGGGTATGACAGGTCTGGCTCTGAAGTTCCAGTTGGGCAACCCAGTTCATCCTCTCCTCTCCTTTCCTCTCCTTCCATCTCCCTGAGGGTGTTCTGCCCAAAGGAAGGGGGAAATTTTGATGGCCAAAAGCTACCAAATTAATTTGAGGTTTACTGGCTAGATTTCTTTCTCAAAGACCAAGTCTTAAACCCAGTTCACTCTGGATCTCATGGATTGGACAACAATAGGTCCCTACTCAAGCACCACTAATGGTTATTTTTGGGCCCTCCTGGCTTAGAGTGAAAGTAAATAGTAACTGTTCCTCCTTTCATTGGCAACCCTGAAGGTCTTCCTCTCTCAGTTTGATTTTGTTTTTATAAGGGATATCCCTTGACTCACTTCTTAAAGAACCCTATTCACTGAACGGGTCTTGCCTCACTCAAAGTGAGAAACTGGAAGGACCTTAGCTTAAAAGGGCTAAGGTCTCCTACTTCATCTTAGACTGTCTCATTTGTCCTGATTGATATCAGGTCACTGGAGCCTGATAGCTCTTGAGGAGAAAGTGAGGCTGGTGACCATGAACAGCCCTCCCTCACTCAAATCAAAGTCAAGTGCAAGTCATATCATCATCTCCCTGAGGTCATAGTTCTCTTTGAGAACAAAGGACAAACCACACCACTGCTGAGATCTTAGTATGTTTAATCACCATGCCATAAGCCTGCCATGATTTGTCTCTGTTTAAAGCTTTGCAGGTATCTGGAAGTCTTATTACACCATTTTGATCTATATAGAGAATTTTATAGCATTTGTTTTTTGATTTATCATTGTTCTTTATGGTGCATTTTCAGAGCTCCAATGGAATATTTGTGTTCAGGGTTCCTATCACATCACTGTCTTGCTGGAAGTACCATTTTGATACCTTTAAAGTGATCTTCATACAACTGTTATAAACATTACACTGCTATTTATTAAAGATGGTACTCTATTCTTCAGAAATCATAAAACAATGACCGGCTTAAATGTAAACCTTTAACTTTCCTTTTTTACCCCTATCACTCCCTAATATTTCCTAATAATTAAGTTTAGTACTTAATGTCATAACCAATACTGTGTTCTTGCTATAAATAACTATAACCCAGTTCTATACCTACTGTTGTTGGCAGTTCCACAGGTTTATATAACTTTTTAGCATCTATTTAACCAATATTGGCACTCTCACATAATTTCCAAGAGGAACCAGCCGAATGCTCATAAAAAGGATTGTACATGGTCTTTACCACTGTGAGAATAAACTATCCTAGCATCCAATTTAACAAATTAGCTATGTGTAGCTCTGACAAAAGCGCTTTATCTGAAGGAAGATTAGTATGACTTTATTTTCAGTTACAGAATGGCATAAATGAAATTCTTCTTTAGTTTCAGGAGATGTGCCAAGAATAGCATTGTGGTTTATATATTATATTCACAGAAATAATCAATGCCCTTTGTTCTGTTAATAGAATTGGCACATTATTGTGACAGGTTGTCTAGAGAAGTCAATAAACATTTTTTTCACACCATAAAGGAATGACAGCAAAAGCAACATGTATAGAAGGATAACAGCATCCCAAAAAGCAACATTGTTGCTAGATTGCTGTTTATCTACTTTCAGCAATGTACCCTGGCATTCTGAACTGTGATTTGGATATTAACATCGAATTCTGATTCAGATAAGACTGGGCTCCTTCTGTGATATAGAGCAAAAGCGAAATGATAATAGCAAGGGCTGTAGATCCTCCATAACTCGATGACTGCACACTTGTGGATTATAATTAGAATGATGTACAATAGCTGTCAAACCAGTTTGCAAAGGCTGCATTTTGCTTTGGTCTGACTATAAAGACAGAGGTCTGCCTACAGTGCTGCTCAGACAACATCCATAGCACCTGTCACCTTGAAATGCTCACACTACTGAAAATCATGGATTTTGTTATCATGGCAGCTCATTTCTCATGATGCTATCACTGAAGGAGAAACACTGCGAGCAGGCGAAAATCAACATTTTAAAATGGATTACAAAACACAGAAACTAGGGCTGTGTCTCAGAGGTTATCCTGTTTAATCTATGCGGAAATAAGAATCCCTTTATAACAGTCCTAACAAATGGTCATCTGGCTTCCACCTTCCACTTTGGGACAGTTTTAGTGCTACTGAAGGTTCTTTTTACATTCATCCAAAATTTGTCTTTCCTATAAGTAAATAGGATTTTCTCTCTTCTACTTTTAAACATTTGTAGATCTAATATACCATGCTCCACCCACAAGTCTTCTTTTTAGCACCTTTCTTAAGGTCAGTATTCCTGACACTATTCTCACTGAATTATGCCTTACTTTCAAATTCTGTATGCTACCCAGTATTGCCATGGAGATGCCATCCAGCATCAACTCAACTGTACTGTGAATAGCCATCTCTCAGAATCTGTGCAAGGAGCCAAGAAGAGGACAAATCAATGAGCAGCTGAGTGCTCAACTAAATGTAGACTGACTGATAAATTCCTTGTGATCCGAATGATCTCTTTATATCTACCTTTTCCTTCCCATCACAGAATCCTGGACCTAGAACGAGAAGGGGTGTTAGGGGCAATCCAGTCCAACTCCTTTTACAGCTGAAGAAATTGAGGCCTGGAAAGGTTCTTTTGACTTGTCAGTGAAAATGGCAGGATTTGAACCCAAGTCCTGTGACTCCCAAACCAGTGCTCTTTCCTGGACTTTGAGGCCTTTCTGAAGAGTTTATCTATTTTCAAAATGTCATTCTTGAGAACTTCTAATCTCTTGTAGGCTCACTGTCCTTGTAGATGTTCAGCTTGTGGTACCATGGTTCATCCCATCTATGCTTTCTTTTTTCATCTGTATCATTCCTATCTTTCCTCTCTCTATCACAAATTCTAAAGTAGACTGGTCATTTCATCTTGTCATTTGTATTCCAACAACTCCTCCTTACTGACAAAAAACTGGTACAAAATAACAACATCCCTTATAGGTTCTTCTGCCTTTCAAAGAAATTAAGGCATGTTAAGAAATTATTAAGTGCTTCTCTGTAGCAAAGAAAGTACTTTAGCTGATGTCCAGATAATTGAAACCCCCCTCCCCATCACTACTATAGTATGCTTTTGTGCCAAATCCATCCATCCTTCCTTCCTTACTTCCTCCCTTCCTTCCTTCCTCCCTCCCTTCCATCCTTCCTTCCTTCCTTCCTTCCTTCCTTCCTTCCTTCCTTCCTTCCTTCCTTCCTTCCTTCCTTCCTTCCTTCCTTCCTTCCTTCCTTCCTTCCTTTCTCTCTCTCCCTCCCTCCTATTCACTATTCACTATTCATTATCCTTTTCCTTTTTAATATGACAACGTGATATAGTGGACAGAGGGCTAGACTTGAAATGAGAAATATCTGGATTCTCATGCATGGGTGAGTCACTTAACTGCTTGGCATGGAAAGCAACTCTCTAAGACTACAAGTAATGGAAATATTATAAATATCCATAGGACTTCTTCACAGTGATAAAACCATAGGTCTGGACCAAAAAATCCAAAACACATTCTAGCCAGTAGGCTTGTCCCATCAAGTTTTAGTGATATCTAGGAGATTAAATTTGCCTTGTTGTATTAGGATCTCCTTATCACCTCCTTGTTACCCACGTGATTTGCATTTGTGCGTGTATAGACAACCAAGGCCCTGAGTTTCATTGCCTGCTCCTTTCTTGGGTTTTGGTTTGCTTTAATCCCCAGATATCTCTGCCACTACTCTTCTTCCCACATTGTAGACACGCTTTATGATGTCTAGCTTGGTGGATATACATACATAGTTTTATTTATCTCCCTCCTTTTGCAGCTTAAAGTCCTTATGAACTGGTTATAAGACTAGGCAAATAAATATTTTACCATCTCGTGTTAGGAGTGCTTCATCACCAGCCAGAAGGAGTTTGTCATTCCTGTTTTTAAGCTATGGCCCAGATATCCAAGTACTATTCTCAGATATTGTCTTATTAACCAGCTATTCCATTTTTCAATCTGCTTTTCTCTTCTGAACCCTTTGCTTTGGGATGACAGCACTGATAAAAATACCACTCTTCTGCCTCTTGGCCAGGACTTCACAGTTTTGAGCAGTACTTTCCAGATGTTTTCAAGAAGTATATATAACCTGTGCCTATCTGAAAGCACAGTAAATTGGTAATATTCATCGAGTCTGATGAATCTTGGGAGGTGTTCTGTCACATCCTTGATGCACGCATGTCCCAGAATGATGGCAGACTTCAATCTTATTATCATCAGGTTTAGAAACAGTTACTTAGTTCTCCTCAGCAAGGAGCTATCAACCCTCATTACTCCTCTTTTTTCCCCTCTAACTTTAATTCAAGATCTTTTACCTTACATCACCTATGGATCTAATTTATTACATCTTGGAGGAAAAGTAACTATGGCTTAATTCCCAATATCCAGTGATCCTTCTCTCCTTTCTCCTCTCTGAAGATACCCCTTCTATCTCTTCTGATGCTTTTTCTTCTTTGTTTGCACATTGCATCCTTTCCAGCTTTTTTTAAAGAAACACATTATTATTCCTGACAATCTGGAAAGTGGAGAGGCATTCCTCAAGCCACTTTACCTTTTCTTCCAGGTAGGAAAACCACCCTACATCCTTTTTACATGTATAACAATTACTTGGCTGATGCAGAAGTATGATTATATATTCCAGTGGTCCAGGAATCCTGAGATTCCTTAAGGCCCTTTCAGGGGATCCCTGAAGTCAAAATTGCTTTTCATATAATACTAAGATATTTTGATTTCTAATATGGTAACTATCAATAGATATATCCCACATAAAAGCACAGAGTTTGAAAACCTCTGACATATTCCATGCAGGTTACTACAAAATTATTTCTACTCTATATAGTTGCTGGAAATCCTCTGCTTTTTCTAGAGGCTACCCTGCAGAATTTCTCTCTTGTGTAGGTGTTCCAGCTTACCAATGTCTTTCCTAAAATCTAATCACACCCAAGACTGAAGAAGTAAGATCAGGATCAAAATACAGTTTCACATGTGGTTCTCATGGGTATGTACAATGAATACATAGAACCAAGAAGTTGGATCAGTTACAAAAACACTGCCCATTTAAGCATACAAGCAATTGCTAGGGCATATAGATGGAGCAAAGCTTCTGAAATGTAACATTAGTGGATAGGGTTCATACTGGTCTTGAAGCAGTTTCATTGAACTGTTGGGTCTTGTAAATGGGTCTATCACAATGTGCACAAAAATTTCCTGTTGTCTGCTCTTGTGCTACATTCTCTCTCTCTCTCTCTCTCTCTCTCTCTCTCTCTCTCTCTCTCTCTCTCTCTCTCCATATATATATAATTGTATGTCTCATTAAAAGACAGAGGTAACCTATCCTTAATCATGAGAGATGGTGATTAAAATGCACTTAATAATTTTCACAACACACAACAGGGCCTATCTGGGGAACATCACATAAAGAGAGCAGAGAAAGAGAGAAAACAGGACAAGGAGGTGCTAGGTCAATAGCAGCGGCAACATGAGACCTTTTCAAATGGCTTTAAGACCAGATTGTTGTTCCACTGATAGAGGCAGTCAGTAACCACAGTTCAGTCCGCGTTCAATGTTTTATTCAGCACTAACGACTCCTAGATAGGTCAGCCACTCACTATCAACCCTCCAGTTGAGGAAATTTAGCTACTACATATAGAATAAGTTCATCTGGTGTGGGAAAGTAGGGAGGGAGAGCGCAGAGTGAAGGAAGACTGAAAAAATGCTCTTGACACTTGGGAGCAACCTTTGAGTCCTTAGAAGTGAGGGAGGGGAAAGAAAGTTACTTGGAAAACTTTGTCACTCCCTTTACCTTAAGTACGGATACCACCTCTTTCCACTCCACCTAAGCAGTGAATATCAACATTTATTCCCTTTGAAAGCATCGTCTTACCATGTGGAATTGTGGTCTGGAAAGGACGGCTTGGGCTTTTCAGGTTCCACAGAGTCAAGCTGCCATCTGAATGGCTGCACATGAACTGTTTGCCCTCATGATGCCAATCAATTGAATGAATAGCCTAATGAAATAACAGTTAGAGTAAACAAACAGGTTACAAAGGCAAATTATCCTGAGGGGGCAAAAACTGTACAAAGTATGTAAAAATTTTGTATTGTAGTTTTCTAACCCTTAAATTTAAGGCCAGATTATCAGAAATCTTCAGGGAAAAGTCCTTCATATTTTTATGAAGGAATAGGACAAATAATTTCCCTCTTCTATTGGAATAGCAGCAGAAGTATGTTCTTTGTACTTCTTGGAAGCAATCTGCTATAGTGAAAGGGATGCTGGACTTGGAAACAGAAGAAACCTGGCTTTGAATCTCACCTGTGACACTTGACCATGAGCAAATCACTTAACTTCTTTGACCTAGGCTATGAACCTCATCTCTAAAATGGAGATAATATCTGTATTTCCTACTTCACAGCTTTGTCATGAGGTCAAAAGGGATAATATCTGTAAAATGATTCATGTAAATTAAAAGCACTGAATAAATACCAGCTTGTATTGTTATTAAAAAAGGCCTTGTATTTCGTGAAGCTCCTGGAGGGCAGTATCAGCTTACAATCTCATTTGTAAAACAAATTTATGAGTTTGAAAAGCTAGAGTGTGAAGTATAATTTGGATATCATACCACATGAGAAGATATATTCATCAATAAATATTTATGGAGGGCCAGCTATACTCTACCAAATTGGCTTAAAAACCACTCTTGTCTTCTAGTAACTTAAAACCTAGTTACTGATTGACAGAGTAGACATGAAAAACTGGGGTGACAGGATGGTGATATGACAACATATAGAATTCATCCATGAAATATTATCTGGGGTATCCCAAAAGACTTCAAGTCTTAATAACATAAAACTGTGCTCAGATTTTTGGACCACTGTACATAGCAATGCCTCCTCTCTATGCAATTCAGCTATTCAGCAACTTCACCTATATGGAACACTGATGAGAACTAGGAATTAAGTAAAAATGGATTCTGAGGTAACAAAACAGATTTCGTAAAATACATGCAATAAATTCCCTAGACTTTATTCAGTAGAGATTGCTTCAGACTGTCACTGTGAAACTTATTCACTATTCTGAACCCTCTATTTTCTCCATCTGTACTATTTCACTTGGGGATCTAATCAGCTCCTGTGGGTTCAATGACCATTTCTATCTAGATGATTCTCAGACCTGTTTATCCCACCTTTCTCTTGACCTCCAATCTCATATAACCAACAGCCAGTTTGATACGTTTGGTATGGATGTCCCATGGATGTCCTAAACCCAGCAAGTCCAAAATAGAATTCATTATCTTTCCCCTCAAACCTTCCCTTCCACCCAACTTCTCTATGACTGTGGAGGGCATGTCCAGCTTCTCAGTTGCCCAAGCTTGTAAACCCACTGTCTCCTCACTTGCAATGACCCCACATATGCAAACTGTTATTTCCACCTTCAGAACATGTCTCATATGTATACGCCCTCCCAACTCCCATTCATCCTGGTGCAGGCCCTCGTCATTTCAGGCCTGGAGCGTTACAATAGTTTTCTGATTGATTTCATTGCCTAAAATCTTCCTACTCCAATGCCAAGTGATTTTCCTAAAAATTAGGTCTGACGAATTCATTTATCCTCCTCCCCTCAAAAAACTCCATTGATGCCCGATTGCCTCCAGGACCAAATAGAACATCTTCTGCTTGGATGTTCAAGCCCATCACAGCCCAGCCCCTTCAAACCTTTATTCCCCTCCACGTATTCTATAGGACTCCTTGTTTCTTCTGCGTCCTCACCCCAAGTCTTTATGCTGGCTGTTCCCCGGGCCCAGGATGCTCTTCATCCTCCTTTCTGCACTCCCACCCCGCTCCACACACTGCTAGCTTCTTCCCTCTAAAGGTACATTCCATTAACACTACATACATCTTATAAGTAAATAGTTGCTTGCATGTTATCTCCTCCATCAGAATATGAGATTCGTAAGGACAAGTACTTTGTTTTTACCTTTCTTTGCATCCCTAGTGCTTGGCATGATGCCTAGAATACAACAGGCACTTATTAACTGACTGAATGACTAATTCTCATAAATCAGTTTTTCTGCTGCCTTAACCTATTGCTGATTAGAAGCAATAAATTGCAGATTAGAAGGGAGCAGAGGGGCTGTTATGTGCAGGTGTTCTGACAACAATAAGGGGGTGATAGCTTACAGTTTGTAAATAAGGAAGGAGACAGAAAAGAAAGTACAGACAAAAATACTAAAAAAAGAAATATGGCAGCTGGAGCCATTTAGAGTAGGTCCAAAGACCTGGATAGTTCAATTGGTATCAAGTTATAAAAAGCAAAATATTATAACTGAAATTTAAAATATTAAAAATTAATATTTTAATTAAATTAAATTAATTAATTATTTAATAAAATTTAATATTTCATTTAAAATAACAGGGAAGTGTGCAATATTCCTTATAAAATTTCCATTTAAAATTGTTCCAATACATTTCTGATGCTTAAAGGAGAAAACATTTTGTTAGACCATTTCACTATCTAAAATGTCTTCATCCTTGAGGATTTTAAATGCCAATATACCATTTTGATCTAAATAAAGACCACACCCTTCAAATGAGATCTCTTTGAAAGGAAAAAAGATTCAGATATAGCAATACATGTGCTGAAAAATAATACAGAGCTACTGAGTTAAAAATTAATGTGCTAGTGTTCTCTCCCCATCCCCCTTTTCTTTCAGTAAAAAAAAAAGTGGCAGGACCAGGAATATAGGTCTTTTGTGTCACAAATTCCTTTTATAGCCAAATCCTGAGAGAAAAGTCCCAAACCAACTCTTCAAAGCAGATGACAGTAACTAGAGCTCTGAGAGGTTTACATCAAAGGCTTATTGTCTTGTGACTTGAGGACCTCTTATCACATTCCGGCTTGCTCCCATAATCCACAGATAATTGGAACAATAGGAGTCCCTGCACCTATGAGGTTCTCATCATCCTCAACAAGAATAGACAGGACAGTCCCTCTGGTCTCCAAACCCTATGAAAGGACATTTGCCCAAAAGTTATTACTGCCTATACAGGAAGAAATAAGAAGGATGGAACTCTAAGACAATGCTATAGCAGAGATGTGTTATGCTGACCTTATCTCCTAAACCAAAAACCATAGGATCATAGATTTGGAGCTAAAAGTGACTTCAGAGGTAATTTTGATCTTTTCATATGAGAAAAGTAGGCCCAGAAGGCTTGTGACTTGCCCAAGGTCACCCAAGTGGTAAACAGAAAAGCCAGGACTTGAATCCAGACCTTTGCACTCCAAATCTAGTGGGGGGTTTTTTCCTATTGTACCTCTCTGCTTCCCAAGAGGCCCTGCTGTTATACCATTCTACAATGTCACTGAATTCTTCTGCAATAAGACTGCTATAAAGATCATCATTATTCAACATAGATCCTACTCTGTATCAAATAGCTTTGCTCATAATAAATAATAATGGGGAGTAGTTATGAATAGGGAGGTCTCCACTCCCTATAGGCAAGTGTTTGAAATTTTAAGTTAGAGATGAGTTGCCAAAATGCATCAGTGGAGGATGTGTCCATACTGAGAGCTCCCCACAGTGATGCACACACACACACACACACACACACACACGCACACACACACATATACACACACACACACACACACGCACACACACACACATATACACACACACGCACACACACACACACACATATACACACACACACACACACACACCCATTAGGATTGATGATCCTGGTAGCTTCTCAGTCACTATGGGGCCTCTCTACTTCTTCTCTGAGAGGCTCCATGCATGGGAGATGTATCCAATTGGCCTCATGTTAGAATGCTAGAAGGACCAAGCCCATGAAATAGGAGTTCTTCAAGGTATTCCTAGTCACTGTACAACATCACCGTTCTTTTTTCAGTGCATTCCCTCAGAAGACAATGGTTGTTCCTTGATTGCCTCAGATTTCTTCTCACTCTCCCCTCTGTGCTGCCGCTGAGTGCCTGATCCTTCTCTAATTTTTTGGAGACTTCTTTCCTTTTCTTTGTGCCCAGTTTCCCTTCTCTTCATTGTGTCTTTCACTGCCATGTTGAACAAGTTGCTAACATTCTCGCTCCTCCTCCAATGTCCTTTCTACTATCCAACATTGCTACTATAAAAAAAGTATTCCTGTAAAAATAGATGGCATGCTATTCGTAAGTGATAGTCCTGAAAGGAAGATGTAGAGTTTTGCTGGTCCAGATTTAGAGTCCCACTAAGATTTATAATTACTACTAAGTACTTGTGATTTCTATTCCAACACACCAAATCTGAGTACATTTTTGAACAAGCTTCTCTTCTTTAACCTATAGCATCTGTTGAGGGGTCCACTCTGTGACTGTGTATTTGATGAAATCGAAATGTTCCTGAACAGCCACAGGGCCAGTTACATATATAGGTGCTCTGGGGGGAATACAGAAGAAATATAAAACGTTAACTCTTTCCTCAAGAAATATGAAGTTTAGCTGGTGAGACAAATGCGACAGCAGAGAAATGCAGTAATATAATGGAATTTAATTGTGTGATATAAATGTTAAATGCTGAAGGAATCCAGATAAGTCAAAGAATAAGGAAGCAGGAGAGGGTTTGTGAAAGGAATATGGTGTGAGCCGGTCCTTAAAGGATGGGTCATATCTGCTTAAGTGGAGAGCAAGGCACTCGACAAAGGAAATCAGTAACAGGAGAGAGGGAAATCTCACTAGTAGAGAAAAATAGTCAACTTTTCAAAGAGCTTAATTAACCTGGTCTTGGCCCTCTCCTAGTCAGGGACCATTACAATACCAGGGACCCATTACAACTGACCAGCTTTCTAAACCAATATCACTCAACACAGACTAAGAAACTCACCTAACCATCCTCCAGGAAGACAAGGATAGAAGAAGTTCCAAGGTTTGTACAGTGACTAAAACTCTAACAAAACACTGGGGTTCTAGAATCTTGCCTAAGGGTTTTAGTTGTAAAATCCCCTGCAAAGAGCACTATGCCAGAAGCTTTTGCAGTAAGTAGAATGACTGGAGCTGAGAAACTCACACCCTTTCTTAATGCTTATTACAAAAACCATCCCACCTATACTGACTATTAGTGGCATTAATGCTCTTCCAGTTACCTGGCATCAGGATCTAGAAAGTTTTACAGATGATAACTTAGAGATACAGAAAATCTGGGACTCAGAGTTCAGGAGTGGGCAGAATGTTAACAGTTTGGATCTATGACTACCAATGAGCAGCTTTCAGAGGCTTTAAACATTCATCATAGATAATTCAGCAATAGCAGATCACAGGCCCTTGTACCTTTACAACACAAAGAAGCCTGCATCTAGGTTGTGAAGGGAATAGGATATGTTTTTGCAAAGGAATCTCTGGAACCTATGATGGACATGAATAGGTGGTCATAAGGTCAAACATATTAACACTTTGCATATCCTTGAACCTTTGAGCCTCTGAGTACCTGGAAGAATCTGTAGTTCCTAACAATATGTAACTGGAAGAATGTTAATGCTGCTAATAGTCAATGAAGTTAAAAATATGAGTCTTCTTTTTTAAAGAGAAGATAGTGTGATCCATTTTGAGTAGGATATTTATATGGAATTGGCAAGTGGCTGGGAAGCCAACATTAGATATACAGATTTTTGGAGCCACCAATGACTTCAATAGGAAGCCCAGTGCATAAAGGGCTGACCCTGGAGTAAGGGACTCATTTTCCTGAGTTCAAATCTGGCCTCAGACTAGCTTTGTGACTCTGGAAAAGTCACTTAACCCTACTTATCTCAGTTTCCTCATCTGTAAAATGAGCTGGAGAAGGAAATGGCGAATCACTCCAGTATCTTTGCCAAGAAAACCCCGAATGGGATCATGAAGAGTCAGATACAACTAAAAAAACACAACAGCAAAATGAGTTCAGTAGTTTGGATACAAATACCAATTATCTGAGGGCTAGCATAGCTGCAGAATTTGTTCATGCAGTTGTGTCAAAAAAAGGAATGAATAGACAAAGATAACAGCTGAGATTCCTAGCAAATGTACAGTTTAAAGTTATCATTCTTCACCCAACTTTCATTATATTCCCTGGATAGTTATTGCATCCGTTTGCCTTGAAGTAGTATATCTACTTTACATAGCCTCATTAAAGACCTCTGACCTCTATTCTGTTTTATATCCTATGGACTATGAGTATCTGCTGGCAGCTGTAGGACTTAAATAGGAAAAACAAGAAACACGGAGCAGAAAGCTAAGTACTGAACTTTAAGGAAGCTAGAGGAAGAAAAGAAAAAGACCAGGGAAAGAATAAGTAGAATGAAATTCAAGAGTATAGAGTTACTGAGTTGAAGAAAGAGAACATTCAACAATGTAAAAAATGACATAGAATAAAGATGGAGGAAAAGCTTCATGGATTAGGAAATAAGGTGATTTTTAAAATGGAGTTTTCAGGGAATTAGGGAAATGAGACAAATTGAAAGGGACTAAGAAAAAATTGAAAGGAAACAAAGCCAACTTTGATCATAAAAGGGAGGAAAAACACAGTGGCATATAGAATGTGCCATTGGTTAGGTAAAAAGATTTTTGTGTATCTTCCCCCACAGACTTACCTAGTTTGAAGGCAGAGGACAAGGGAACTAGGAATAAAGAGGGAGAAATTGATGGATGCTGGGGAGGGAGGAGATAAATGGGTAAGACTGGTTAAGAGTCAAGGGAGAGTGAAATCAAGAGCACAGGAGAAAAGATTGATCCTAACAAGAGAGCTTTTTTGTATTACTTAAGGAAAAGATGAGATGGAAGCAGAAATACAAATACACATAGACAGGGAGCCTGTTAGATAAAACAACAAAGGTAGAAAATGCATTGGACAGAAAATCAGGAGACTTGGTTATTCTTCCATGCCTAGCCCTAGGTACCAACAGGTCACTGCATCCTCTTCGTCATCTGATCTGGCTGGGTTTCATGTGCAAAGTGAAGGTGTTGGACTAGCAGACCTCGAAGGTCTCATCAGACTCTAAAATTCTATCATTCTCTCTCTTGAAAGTAAAGGATAGGCTTCCAGGGTTGGGGAACTGAGGGATTTATAGATTTGGAATATCCATGATGGGAACTGTACCAGAAAAATGACCAAAAGAATGAATAAAAACTGTTTACTATTGTGTCCCATTTTATACCTCTTATTTTTCCTTTCCATCTTCCCACTTTTTTATAACCCAGTATATGTGTGTACATATTTTTGTAAAATCTTCCCCCCAAATTTAGTCATCCATTGGTACTTGAATCAGGGGAAAGGTCCACAATGAAGACTGTAGTTACCAAAGTATTAGGGTTCACCAACACTCCGTATCAATCTGCTCCTCTCTCAGATGGTGACAGCTTGTCTACTAACCTGTAGTTATATACCTATGCTTTCTTAGCTGACCTCCCTTAACTGTGGCTCTCTAAATCACTTTGAGGATCTACAGTCTTGATTTTATTTGAATCAGTCTTGTGGATGCCCATATTCAGCAATATAATTGGGAATCACATTCTAATAGCAAATGCCTCTTGTCTCAAAATTCTGATACAGAACGTCAAATTAGAATTACTATACTGCTTTCTTCTATGGCAGAGCTCAAGAACCTGACTCAGGCAAGAGGAAGATGGCAGCAACTAATCGAAATGTTCCATAAAACTTCTAATTAAGAGAATGAAGCAGGAGCTGTACTCCATCAGTAACTTAGTCACTCATGTAAACCTAATCAAGACAAGTTTCAATGCGCAAAAAAAAGGCCTGCATGAACTCCATGATGACCTTTGTTCTAATCCAGCCTCAGCCACCTAGTAGTTGTATGACCCTGGGCAACTAAAGTAATTAACCACTATATGTCTCAGTTTCCTTAACTGTAAAATGTGAATCATAATAACACCTACCTCTCAGGATTGCTGTGAGAATCAAATGAGATAATATTTACCTGGGAGTAGGTGCTTGGAATCCTCCCCCTCCCCCTTTTGTTTTTTTTCTTTCTGTTTGAACAAGGAAAAAATACACATAAACTACTTACAAGCACCACTTTCTACATGAAGACCTAATTGATGCCCCACAACTGCTACTGCCCCTTCTAACTACCTTTTAGTTATTCTCTTTGCATGTATTCTACACATATTGACATGTATTTCTTTTCCTTCAGAATCTAAGTTCCTTGAGTATAGGGACTGTTTTTGTTCTTTGCATTTTTATTTTTAGTGTCTAGCATAATAACTGGTACATAGTAGATGCTTAATATGTATTTACTGATTAGAGACAGAAGATTTTTCCGTTCTGATAATAGAGGTTGAAAACAGGGAACCATGCCTGAATTTATATACTCTCATGAAAAGAGCTGAAGAGCTAAAATTTTGCTCTAACAAGGGCACATGCTTTGCATGATAAAAATTCATCTAAAAGGAAACTTTCAATGTAAAGATTACCTAAACTAAACCTAAAAGAAGTATCATCCCCAACAGGCATAGCCCAGGAAGGGGGAAAATTAAATAGTCAATGATTATAAGCAAAGGTTAGTGAAAAGAATTACTGCTTTTATTTAGGTTTTATTGCTTTCTAAATCTTGCTACAGTTTTTATTTCTGTTTTTATCCTGAAAGGAAAAGGCATAGCGGAGTCATGATCATTTTTTTTCAACTATCTGAAAGACTGTCTTGTGAAACAGGAATTAGCCGTCGTTCGTGTAGCTTCAGAGAAACAAACTAAGATCAGTAAGTAGAAATTATAAGGCAGCAGGTCTGAGCTTCACATAAGAAAGAACTTTCTAATAATGAGAGCTATGCAATAAAAGAATGTTCTTTCTTTAAAACAGTGAGCTTCCTATTGGTACAAGTATTTCGTTAGAGTTCAGTCACTGAGATCTGCGCAACTGATGTTTGTCATATGATACAAGATTTACTTCCTTTTAAATTCTTATAGAAGCATCCCCTTTGGACTAACCAATAATTTCACTTCCTAGCAGGCCTTTTTAGAAGGCAAGATTCAGGGTGAAGCCAAGGTGGTGGAGTAGAAGCACAACCTGCTCAAGCTCTCCCCCAAAAGTCATTAAAATACCTGTAAAAATGATTCTAAACAAATTCTAGAGCAGAAGAAGCCACAAAATGACAGAATGAAACAGATTTTCAGGACAAGACAGCCTGGGAGGCTGAGAGGAAGGGTCTATCACACTGGGCTTGGAGCAGAGCGCAGTCCAGTGTGGGCTGTGTGGCACAGACAGGCAGTCTTCAGGGCTGTATCACAGACAGCTGCTGTGGTTTCCAGATTTCTCAACCCACAAATGCCAAAGACAGCTTCAAAGGTTAGTGAGAAAGCTCTTTCACCTGGGTGAAAGGAAGCCCCGGCACAGGGCAGCTGCAGCAACTATGAAAACAGCATCCACTTTTGGAGCTCTCAGCCTACAAACCCTGGGGGATTAAGTAGCTGATCTGTGTCTCAATCCTGAATGGCAGCCCTGAGGTGAGGAGGAGTGCTGGTGTGGCAGAACTGGTGGCAGCTGTGGAAAGGGATCCTTACTCACAGTTCCAGGGCAGAAAAGAGTGCTTGTGGTTGATTGCTTCATAAATCAGAGTATAAGCCAGGAGAGGAGTAAATACCTCTCCTTTCACTATGCCACTTTGGAGCAATTAAGAACTTATAGGTCCTTAGAGATATCTTGGAGAACAGCTGCACAAAACCTCTGAAGTCTAGGGTAGTATACCCTCCACTTGACAAAGGACTCAAAGGTCAAGTAATTGGTTGGGAAAATGACAAAAAAGGGGAAAAAGTAAGATTATAGAAGGTTATTTTCTTGATAAAAATCCATCCTTTCAGATAAGGAAGCACAATGCATACAATCAGAGGAAGAGAGCAAGATCAAGGATCCTACAACCAAAGTCTCCAAAAAATATGTAATGGTCTCAGGCCATGGAAGAGCTCAAAAAAGATTCTGAAAATCAAGTAAGAGAGGTGGAAAAACTGGAAAAAGAAATGAGAGTGAGGCAAGAAAATCATGAAAAGTAAGTCAACAACTTGCTAAAGGACACCCCAAAAATGCTGACGAAGTTAGCACCCTTACAAATAGATTATGGGTGTGTGTGTTCATTCTTCATTGCTGAAGAAGACCATACCATCAGATAAAGAATAAGGAGTTGCACGTGACTTTGTTTTGAGTAAGGGACGGCTGTGCAGGTCACCAGCCTCACTTCTCCACCAGAGCCATCTGAATCCAGAGACCACATATTCATCAGAATGACTGGAGATGACCCAGGATGAGGCAATTGGAATTAAGTAACTTGCCCAAGGTCACACAGCTAGTGAGTGTCAAGTGTCTGAGGTGAGATTTGAACTCAGGTCATCCTGACTCCTGCACTGGTGCTCTATCCACTGCACTACCTAGCTGCCCTAAGGGGAAAGGGATAAAATCAGAAACAAACACTATTGTGGGAGGACAGGTAAAGGAAGAGAATTGAATAAACGGAGGACAGGATAGGACAGAGGGAAATGGGGTTAGTCTTTTGCAACATAACTATTATGGAAGTGTTTTGCATGGCTACACATGCAAACCTATATTTAATTGCTAGCTTTCTCAATGAGGGCACATGGAGATGGAGGAAGGGAGAAAATAAAGAACTCAAAGCTTTAATAATGAATGTTAAAAATTGTTTTAGCTTGCAACTGGAAAATAAGATGTACAAGCAATGGGGTACAGAAATCTATTTTGCCCTACAAGAAAACAGAGGGGAGGGAAATTGGAAGAGGGGGGGTAATAAAAGGGAGGACAGACTGGAGAAATGAGTGGATGGGGTATGTGTTGTCCTGGGGTGGAGGGTGAGGAGAGATGGGGGAAAAGTTCTTGTGAAAGTGAATGTTGAGAACTGAAAAATAAATAAATTTTAAAAAACAAAGGCAAGATTCATGTCTGTCAGTTGGGGCTCTGGGCTCCTCATAGACAAACTTGGGGCCCAGAGAGTTGGGGACCAGAATCTGGGAATTATTAAATCCACAGGAGCAGAGTAACTTGGAGTGATGACTGGCTTAAGCTGGATGGGCTGGCCTTTAACCTCTAATAACTCCCTAAGACTAATGAGTAAAAAATGAGGTGATATATGTCAAAAACTTTCTAAAGTGTAGACCACTATATACAAGTAAGTTATTGTATGTAGTGAAACAACTCCCCACCTCCCACTGAATCTGGAGTCAGAGTTTCTAGATTCAATTCTGTGTCTTCTCCTTATTGTTTGTGTGACCTCTGTCAAGTCATTCAATTTCTGTAGGTCTCAGTTCCTCACATGTAAAATAAGGGTGTTGGATTAGATGATGAAGATACCTTCTGATCCTAAGTCTATACTTCTGTGATCTATGGCTAATAAAGAGTGGTTAACATTACTTGGAATAATACCTATCCCCCTAACAGAATTCATTCTATATGATAGACACTTAATGTTTGCTAAATGAATGATATTTTAACATTTACATTTTTAAAAAGAAAAAGCATAAATGTTCAGATCATTCACTTTAAATTTCGACCTCTCTTACTTATCCATTAGAGAGAGTCTAATCTAATTAGAGAGAGTCTAATGATTACAGCATCAAACCCAATGTGGCTCGTTCGTATGTAATCACTGGCTTTTCAAGACCTCTGATTTATCTATTACAAAAATTAAATTATACTGCTAAGTCCCAACAAAGACTGAAAAAAACCACATCTTGCATGAGATGCTGTGAGCTGATTGGCTTTGCAGCTCTTCAGAAGCTGCTCTCCATCGCTTAACCCCTCCCAACCCCCAAACCTCCCTTCTAAGCTGCAGCGGCCCCAGCAGGGCTGGGAGGAGAGAAGTTCTTCATCTTTTCCCAGTTCCCTCAGGATGAAAGGTACGGATGCATGGTCACTGACCCTGCTGCCACCACCATCCCCTCTTCCATTGCAAGGCTCTTGCAGGAATACCCACGGTAAAGGCACCACTCTTTCTTACCCTTCCCTCCTTCTTTTATTCCTCCACTGTTCTGTGTCATGATCCACAGCAGTCCCAGGGACTGGGCTGCCTATCTACTCCCTATTAACTCAGCCTAAGATAGCACAGTGCCCCGGAAAAAGCTTCTTTGGTGACTGTAGTAAAGAGTTGAGAGAATAGCTCTGATCTCCACCTGTCCTACTCTCCTGCTGCTCCCTTCCTCAGCTTTGCACGACAAGCCTTGCTTTCACCAAACTTATGTTTCAAAGGGGACACTATATATCAAGTAGCATAATGATTTATTAATGCATTGTTACATACATTTTATTTTGGTGGTATTCACATTTATCTTAAATTTCATATTTGGTTTTTGTCAGTCACATTTTATGTATGGGAGAGTAGGTATGTCTGTTTAGTGAGCATACATTGATGTGATTCTTTTGTCTAATGGCTATTGCAAATGGGGCTCTAGATGACAAAACTCTACTCTAGTTATTGTGCCTTTGTTATCCTACTAGCACACTTCCATAACCTGGAAGCAGGCATCCATATTGTAAGCATCGTACTATGATAAACTAACAAGACTCTAGAACAGGAGTTCTTCACTTGGGGTCCATTAACATTTTTAAATATATGTTGACAACTGTGCTGTGATAGAATTGGTTTCCTTTGTAATCCTATGTATTTTATTTTATGCATTTAAAAATATTCTGCGAAGTGATCCATAGGCTTCATCAGACTGCCAAAGGGGCCCATGACACACAAAAAGTTAATAATCCCTACTGGCAGGTCTAGAGAGTAGGCTTACAAATTCAACTTTTTAAATTGATAATCAATTAGAAATGTTCAACTGTTAATAACTATACTTTGGTCAAAGCATAGGTAAGATCAGCCAAAGAAACTCTCCTGCTTTGGCCCATGAAATCCTCAGAATTAAGATGAATAATTGTAGTGCTAGTATCAGTCTCTATGATATTTCCTAATTTATATAAAAATTTAAGGATGTGATCTGGGATACTAGAAAACTGGTTGCATATGTAAGGCATGCCTGTAAATCAGGTGTTATTTTTCTCATGCCAAGTACAAATAACTGATATTTAAGAGATAAAACACTTCACAGGTGAATATTTATTTAAAAATAAAAACACATATATATTATTATAACAATATGACTTATTCCATTCCTCTCCAAAGAAAAAAATATATATGTATGTATAGAGATGCCCTATGAGCAAGATTTAAAGGAATTGAAAACAAGTAATAACCACAGAGTAGCCTGCTGACCAATATGAACTGTTATTAATCCTTAATTAAACCTTGAGTATTAACTTACTTTTTCTTATTTCCTAGGGTCAGAGGTCTTCCCAGGCTGTGCTCTTCAGGGAGATGAGATAGGAGCATCGTGACAATATCCTGCTTTAGCTTCCTCCTCCAGCTCTCTTCTCCAGCTGCTAGAGCTCTTTCTTGGCTAAAAGGTTCCCATACATGGGATTTTTACCTAGCCACTTGTCTCGTCAAAGTATCAACCTCACGAGGCCCCAACACTCTCTTTGTGGCAGACAGATCAGACCAGCTTCAGGTCACTTTTATTCTTTTTGGCTAAAACTGCCCTATGAATCCTAACAGAATGAACATGACATCCAGTCAGTGTCAGTGACCGGACACTTTTTCACCAATTAGGATATAATTACCTTCATTATCATAACAACTGATGCCAGCAGCCATATCTCATAATTTTTTAATCTATTATAGCAAAATTAATTTATATATACTTTGGTTAAAGTCATTCATTAAGTAGACTACCAACTTTTAGCCCTGCCAAGCCTTTCCTCCCTCCCCCCACCATCAATCTTCTAAACATATCTGAAAATAATTTATCCATATATATTACACAGTTTGATAGAAGGGTTTCCTCATTAGAATGCATAGAAGAAATCCTAGAATAAAGACACAAGCAGCTAGGAAACACTAAAGAAGATTCTTATAGTGCTTACACCTACCCTTGAAATAGTCTTATGTGAAGTTTTGAAAGAGTCCTTAGAATTTATGAGCAATTAAAAATATAGATATTTTCAAACTCATACTTTCTCAGGTTTTCAGCTCAGAATAATTTACGTCATTTTGAATAGTTTCAGTATATTCCCTTCCCTGTTAAATGTCTACAAAAAAGGTATTTAGGATTAGGAAGACATTCTAGAAAGCCAGCTAGGCTATTTTGAGATGTAAGCTATTTTGAGATTCTTTCCATCTTGAGTTGAAATGGAGAGCAATTACTAAAACAGCTTTCTTCCCTCCATCCCATAAATACTTTTCCTGGCAATATTTCCTTAAAGAGTAGTCATTTCTAGGTAATAATAGCAATTCACATTTACATAGCATTTTACAGTTTATAAAGGGATTTCATTACAGCAGCCTTACAAACTGTATAGTGCAGTTATTATTCCCATCTTATAAATGACAAAACTGAATCTGAGGGTTCCTACTGCTACGTATATTCCCCAAGGAAGACAAATATACAAAGATTCTATGTGCCCAAAATATTCGTAACAGAATTTTCCCCCTGGTAGCAAAGAACTGATAGCAATCCCTCATCAGCTGTGGAATGGTTAAATAAATTGTGGTATGTGAATATAATGGAATATTCCTGTCCCATAAGAAATAATGAATATGAAAAATACAAAGAAATATAAGAAGAATTCAATAAACTGATGTAATATAAACAATGACTACAACAATGTAAATGGAAAGAACAATAATATTAGCCACAACAAAAAGAAACTGAACACTGCAACTATAAAGGCCAAACTTGCCCCCCCCTAATAAAAAACATGAGAAAACATGCCTCCCTCCTCTCTTTGCTGAGAGGGGAGCCTTGAGAATGGGTCAGTATACACTGAACTTCAGATGATGTCTCTGTATTTGGGCTGACTCTTCTTTTTCACTATTTAGCCCAAGAGTAATAGCACCTACCCATCCTCTACACACATAAAAGGGATGGTTCTCTGAGGGGTAGAGATACATCTGGAAAGGAAAATGATATTTTTAAAATGGTATCAATAGTGTTTTTAATTAAAAAAAACCTCTGAATTTCAAAGTGTTCTGGTGGCTTACCCAAGCTGACATGGCTAATAAACGGTAAAGTGGGAACTTAAACTCATACAAGCATATTGTTCCCTTGTTTTCTGCTTTGGTAGCAATACCTTTTTCTCCTTTTATTTCTCTACCTATAATAGGCTATTTCTTTTTTTCCCCAACTATGGAGATTTCTCTTTGGCAACATCTAAAGGAGATAATAATCTGGAAATTAGGTTAGAATCAATGAAATGCCATCTCAGAGACTCTGCTTAGGGCACTAACAAAAAATCTGTGCTTACTTATCCACAACAGTCTTCTTTGGAGTCCTACTGAAACCATAACCTTCTCTGCTTACTTAATTCTGTGATTAACATTACAGAATCGTTACTTACTTCTTACTTTGTCTCAGGGCAGGTTCAGGTAGGTTCTGTGGTGAGGACTAGTACTCATAAAGAAGAAGAAGGAGTAAAATTGTGATGGTGAACCCCATGGCTACTAACCTCTGACATTCACATCCACAGGCTCTCCAAATTCAATGAAAGTATCAGCAGCAGTGTCCCTAGCTTCTATCCCACAATATTCCCTCTGTACTCAGATACCTTGTCTTTTTCTTCAGCTCTGAATTATTGCTGTGATCCAGAATAACAAAATCTGACTTTCCTCTGAAATATGGGCGAATTTTATTCCAGACCTCTTTGTACAAAAATTTTATAAACCATTAGCTGGACAGAAAAGGGTTGAGAACTTGTTCTGCCAGTCACTACTATAACCTTTCATCATGGCGTAGAAGGAAGCCAAGTTTTTTAAAGGTTATGATAAAAAGAATACAGACTTTGGCAGATTCTACTATTATGGTAACACCTTGATCACTGTCCTAGTAACTGACTCTGTATGTTTCCCAAGGACCAGCCTAGTAGTAGGCTACCTATACATTTTTGCTTACTTTCCCCTCTACACAAAATTTTTATGAGAACAATCTATATATACATGCAAAACATATGAGGAATGAGCAGAGAGGCTTCTGCAAATGATGTTTTATGACTGACCATATTTTTACAGTCACAAAATTCGTTGAAAGTTTGGGAAGAATACAAAATGTCTACACATAGCAAAACCCAAAACAAAAAACCACTGCACAAGACAAAACAAAACCCAAAATATTTGATTCGGCTGTGCAAATAAAGTAAGATTCTTTTGAAAGATGTAACAGCAATGATAATTTTATTAGAGGATCCTCTGATTATTAACAGCAAGGGAGTCACAAAATAGGGGCATGCGTGGGCAGTAAATGTGTTTGCTGTGGGAAAAGAAGATATAGAGAACAGTCCAAATGGAAGAATTATACTTGGATTGTGAGGTCCTCCGACTGCTGCTGTTTGGGGATGAGATCACGCTGATTACATCAAATCCTGAAACACTAGGCTTGTCCCAAATGAACTCCAGAGTACTCAAAAAGTTCTAACTATCTACACACCATATGAAAAATCTCTATTATCCAAACTATGATATGCAGTTGGATAGATAACCCATTCCTCCAGTTCATCTTGGACATATACTGTACAGAGATGATGAACTGAGTGAAGAACTGATCAGAAGTGGAAGATCTAGTCAGATTGCTTTTGGGAAATTGGGCATTTCTTTTTACCCTTCATCTGCACTGTGAAGGAAAGGACCATCTTTTAGTACCAATATTCTTCCATTAATGCTACAAGTCTGAAGAACAAGACTTGTATCACAAATGGCAATGAAGCAAGATATGGTGGGTATAAGTAAGCTGCAATATGTTACCAAAAAAGAGATGCATAGAAGGATTGGTATAAAGGACATCACTAGCAGGACATGTGTCTAAAAAAGGACTGAGGTGGTTACGCAGTGAGAGCTAGGGATATGTGATGGATAGCCCATGTGTTCCATTGGGATCCATCTAACTTCAAGACAAATGGAAAAAGGTCTTCTGCACAGAATCCCCATGGAAGATTTATGGGAACACCTAGACAAGAGTTGCATACAAGAGACAGAGGAGTTTGGAACTATACAAATCCATCAAAACATCTTAATTGCCAATAGTTTAAACATATTAAAATACTTTTTAAATGCTCCCTATGGGACTACATTCCGTTGTTCAGTGAAAGAGAGAAAGAAATCCTCGTCAGAGAAAAGAGGTGGTAACAATGGAATGGAAATGAGTGGGCCAGTCTTTGGGACTTAGGCCTACTAGCAACCATGACTGGTTTGGAACTAAGGGAGTTCAGCTCTAACTGCTACGCATGGTGGCCAAGGAGGCAAAGAGTATTCAGTTTGGTGCGGTGGGAATAAATGTATTACTTAGACAACAAATTATAATTCTAAACACAAAATTAGGGGAATCAAAGAATTATTATTATATGAAGTGGTTAAGTTCTATTGCACTAAACCTGAAATAATGGATAAAGCATTGGACTTAGAGTCAAGAAGATCTGGATTCAAACCCCATCTCAAATATTTACTAACAGTGTGACCCTGAGCAAATAACCTATTCTCTCCCATGCCTCAGTTTCCTCATCTCTAGAAGGGGGAGGACTGCACCCAAAGGTCTCTAATGTTCCATCTAGCTCTAAATCTATGATCCTATTATTATATTTCAGGTGAATTATGGGCTAAACAATTTTTTCTTGATTCTCCTAAAAACCATTTAAAATATTGGGTCAATGAGAAAATACAATTTGAGTCCTAAATGACCAATTTACAAATAACTTTTTGCGTATGAATTGAGAACTTCTTGTCTTGTGAATTTCTACATCAGTTATCACTGTACTCAAATTTAAATACAAAGATACCATCTAACCCTTAATACTATGATTTGGGGACTAGATACCAATTAGGGATAAGTCATATGCCTTTCAATTACTGTGGATAATCAGAGGACTATAATGTATTACAGAGGCATCCATTCATGAGTTTCATTTGAACCAGAATGCCAACTCTTTGAGTACTACAGACCCATTTTCTCTATGTTTTGTATCCTTCCCCCATGCCAGAGTATTTAGGTATGCACAATTAAAGTTTCAAATATAAGCAATAAGTACTAATAATTATTGTTGATTGTATGAAGAAATATTTCTAAATTTCAGTACTGCTATATGTAATACTTTCCAAACAGTTATATCTTACAATAAAAGCTATTGGTTTTTCAATGTAACACACATTTCTTCAAACTGATCAATACAGTCATTTTTCTCAATAATAGGAAATTGCTTACCTCATCATAATAAACTCTCAGTTCTGCTCTTTTTGATTTCAAGTCCCAGAGTACCACGGTTCCATTTTCATAGCCTATTAACAGCTGAAAAATATCAAGAGAAACTTATTTTTGAACTCAGTCTATTTCGAAGTCTATTGAAGATTTTAAAATATTAAAAACACACTAGAAATTAGGTTATCTTTAGGTTAGAATCTTCTAGACAATCAGAATACATATACTATTCAAATAAAAACCTTATTAAAATTTCTAATATTCAATTAGTATTTGATAAAATAAAATTTTGATTAAAATGGTTTTCAGTGGAAGTTGAAACTCATGTAATATGATTTCAACCTTCATTTTTGGTCATATATTATAAAATTATAATTTATAATTATATATTTATAATAATTTATAACTATAAATTATTATAAATCTTTACCTCATGCTAATATATTGGATATAATGAGTCAAATCACTTATTTTAGAGATGATTATCTATTTCGTAGAGTAACCAACTAATACTTATTGAGTATCTATCATGTATAGGAGATTCCATTAATTGCTAAGGAAGAGACAAAGCAGGATATGTACACAGTACCTCCTCTAAAGAAACTTAAAAAACAAAAAATATATTGATATATGAAAAGCTAAGCAATAATACAATTTAGTGGCATATGACCAATGCCAAATAAATTGGCATGATCTGCAAGAAAATATGTTCAGTAAAAGAGTTCATGAAATAAATTTATTATGGGAGAATTGAAGAAATTCTCAGGAAGACAAAGGTTTCAGGTGTATCTTGAACCTAGCATTCAGAAAGCCATCTAGAACAAGAAAGGATTGTTCTAGTGTCAGGGAGGAGATGGGAATGGTGTAAGTAAATGCAAAGATGCTAGGGTAAGTAAAGCATATTGAAAAAATAACATATAAAGCAGTCTGCCTAGAGTTAAACTTCCCTACTTCCTGCCAAGAATCAGGAGAAGAATTTAGAATTTAGAATGGACCTTAAACACCAGATAAAAGAGTTCAAAATTCCAGCAGATGAAGAACTCCTATTAATTGTGAGGCACTGGGCAAGTCATTTAACCTTTATACCTCCATTTACAGATCTGAATACTGGAAGCATAATACTCCTCCACTTGCTTCTATTTTGTAAAACTTAAATGGTATATAAAGTGAGTTAAAAGTACTATTATTGAAGATTTTGATAAAAGATATGACATGATCAAAATGAAAATTTAGAAATATTAATCTGACATAGGTGTGAAAAATGCCTTGGAGTGAGAAGATACCATTAGTATAGTGGCCAGTTAGAGAATCATTACAATAGTCAAGGCAAGAAGTATAGGAACCTGATTTGGGCAGTGAGAATAGATGGGTAGAACTGAATGTAAAAGCACAAATTAATCAATAGGACATAGTGGATATGGGAGTCAGAAGAGGGGAAAGTCAAAGATGACCACAAAGTTTTGACCTTAAGTGACTAGGATAAAAAATATACCAATGCCAAAAGCAAAAAGGTAGGAAGTAGAAAGAACTTGTAGAGGAAGAATAGGAGATTGGGAAATCAGTTTTAGACATAGTTTGAGGTGGTATGAGACAGTCAAATGGAAATGTCTAATAAGCAGAGGGAATGGGAGTTTAATAAAAAAGACACAGATCAAGAACTGTGGACTTGAGAGTCATCTACATAGAACTGACAGCTATGTGAAGGCTTGAGATATTTGAGAGAAAGAATAAAAAGAGAGAAAAAGAGAACTGACAGAAAGAAACTTCCTAAAGTTATGACTAAATTAGGAGGTAAAAGAAAGAAAAGGTGACAGTTCTAGAGACAAAGATCTTAATCTTTTTTCCTACTGCCTATCTTATGAATATTTCACCAACCAACGTTCCATATCCTCCAAAATTGACAGTTAAAGAAGTAGGTGAGTAGTGAGAATAGGCTAAGCATATAGTCTGTAACAAAGGTAATTCAAATGGATGTAACATGAAATTGACTAATGTGTACAGATACATACCAATTTAGAAATATTTTAAAATAATTATATAAATAATATAAATTAGATAACTAAAATGTACAATTTAGGAAGATAACGTGATACTTTAATATTTTGATGGTAGCTGAAAGGAATAAATTCATTCCTTTGAGTCTCAAATTAAATCCCACCTTCTATATGAAGTCTTCCCTAACCCCTCTTCATTCTGGTGCTTTCCTTCTTTTTAATTATTTCCTAATTATTGTATACATAGCTTGCTTTGTTAATATTTATTTGCATGTTGTCTCCCCCATTAGGTTGTTAGCACCTTCAGGGCAAGGACTATTTTTTGCCTCTTTTTTGTATCCCCAGTATTTAACACAGTGAAAGAAAGCACATAGAAGGAGCTTAACAAATATTAATAAATAGTAATTAATAAATAAATTATAATTTTAAATCATAAATTTATATCAATTTGTTTATTATTTATATTTATTTTTATTATTTATTTATACTTATTTAATTATTTTATTAATAATTTATGATTATAATTTACATTATATATTATATAATACATTACATTGTGTTATAATATATAATAATTTATTATTTAATAATTAAAGTATAAATATTGTTTATTTATTATATTGATTATGAATCATAATCTATAAATAAATAAATAAATTGATATTAATAAATATTGACTGACAGTTAACATATCTGAAATTGTTATCCCTTAAAAATGTCCCTCCTTTAAGTCTTCCCTGTTTCTGTGCGAGCATTTCTGTCTTTGCAGTCACCCAAGTTCATAACCTTGGAGTCATCCTTGATTCTTCCCTGTCCCTTTCTTTCCCTATTCAATCAGTTGTCAAGAACTGGCTCATTTTACTTATCCATCTCTTAAATCCATCCGCTTTCTTACCATTCTCACTGCCACAGCCTTAGTTCAAAATCACATTCCTTCTCACCTGAATTATACCTTAACAGTCTCTCTGCTTCCATTCTCTCCTTTCCCTCCTCATGCTTGCCAAAATTACTGTTGTAAGGCACGTGTTTAAGCAAGTATCTTCCCAAAACTGTAAGAGGCTCTCCATTATCCTTAAAATGAAATATAAACTTTTAGTGTAGCAGCTAAGGTTCCTGAAAATTTATTTGAGCTTTATTTTACTTGGATTATTCTTCATGCATACTGTCTGCTACAATCAAACTAGACTACTAGCTCTCCTCGGATCTTGACTGTAAACTCTTCTGCCTCCATTATGTGAAGACCACCCTTAATTTAATGCAATTCAGTAAACATTTACCACATGCCTGCTACATTCCAGGCATCATACATTTCATCTGGAGATAAAGAAGACCAAATAACAATAATCACTCCACCTGACCTTTGCCTTCAGAGCCGACACCTTCCACTATAATGAGGGCGTAAGGGAGTAAGAGATGATTCTAGGAAAGAGCACACACTAACAGCTAGAGATATCCGGAAAGGCTTTGTACAGGGCCTTGCCCATGAGCTGAGCTTTGCATGAAGCTGGGGTTTCTAAGAGGAAGAAGAGAAGAAGTAATGTAATCCAGGCATGAGGAGGGTCATCAAAGATTGTGTGCAAAGGCATTGCCATGTAAGATGGAATGCTGAATGCCCGGAGTAGCAAATAGATCATCTGAGCTAACACAGAGCATGTGACAGGGAGCAAATGAAAGAAATGGTGTAAATTACACTGAACCAAGACCGCTCAGTGTCTTAAATACCAAGACGAGCTTGTATGCCCAAATGGGAGGTTGGGTTGTATAGGTGAGAGAGCACCAGATTTAGACTCAAGAGGATCTGAGTTTAAATCTTGCCTCAGACCCAAAAGCTATGGGACCCTGAGGAAGTCAACTAGGTGCTTTCAACCTCTGTTTCCACAAAAGAAAAACAGGAATAAAGAAATGCCTGTTTTATCAGGTCGTTGTGAGGCCCAGATGGAATTATATGCATAAAGTGTTTTACAAAACTTAAAGCCCTATGTAAATGTCAGCAGATGTTATTTTATTTGAGAGGCATCAGGGAACTATTGAAGATGGTAAGAACAGGAAAATGATACATACTCTAGCAACATTATTTTGGAAGCTGCACGAAAGACAGATGTGAGAGACAAGAGGCTAGAAGCTAGGAGAGCTATATGGAAAACCATACCTTTATGTGCAGAAGGTCTTCGCTCTCCTTACTTCAGCCTGAAAACCTTCTCACACCCCAGCTGGGGTGCCAGTCACTCCATTAAATGTTCTCAGATACATTTAAGTCAAGGGAATTTCTCTCTCCTCAGATTTCCTGGGGATCCTTGGTTGAATGTTTCCATGTCTCTGACTCTATCTTGTAACCTACTTCTAAAATGAAGAGCCCAAATGTGTTGTTGTTTTTTAATCTGTGAATCCCCAACAATATTAAGGATTTATTTTTTATGTGACTACCATGTGAGCTGCACTGGGGAATGGAGATACCTAGCAAGGTGCTAGTAGACACTTAACAGATACTTCCTGAACTGACCTGAATTGCAGTATTTCCCCAACCAGTGGATGACTTATCTGTGCCACCAGTATCGGATCCACTCACCAACTCTGCCAAAAGCCTGCCACCAGACTATCTTAATAACACTCTACTTACTACTGGGATACTCCAACCACTTAAAATTATTATTATTTTTATGTTGATGATGATGAAGTCAGGAATTGTCGACAATCAAGAACAATTCAGAACAAAAAAAAGGAGGATATGAAACCACGAGTGTTTGCGATGATTTGTTTCTTTCATGTGTTCTCTTTTGATGTTTTATTGATCCCTTTTCACCTTCACTACTGCCCACTAATTCCTCCATCCCATCCTGACCAGCCCTCATGGTATGCCTCCTTCGCACAGTCAGGAAACATTAGCTGACCTGCTGGTTATGTCTAAAACTGCATCTGTCCCTGTACTTCCAGTTTATCACCTTCCCACAAAACTGTGGCTGCATGCTTTATCATCAGTCCTCTGAGGTCACAATGGGTCACTGCATTTATCAGTTATATAATCTTCCAAACTGATTCCCCCTAATTATTGTGACTGTTGCATTTATTATTTAATTTTTTCTGTTCATATTCACATTGTCAGTTCATGCAATTCTTCCCACATTTCTCTGAATTCATTTTGCCTGTCATTTATTATGGTACAATAATTCAATTCAAAATACGTAATTCAATTAAAAATATATAGCAACTTTTTTCAGCCATTCCACAAATGATGTGTAACCACTTTATTTCCAATTCTTTGCTACAACAAAAAGTGTTATTAAATATTGTTCTATATATCAGAAAAAAATCTCTTTGGAGTATATGCCATGGTTTAATTTTGTCTGAGGTAGAGTTCTAAATTGCTTTCCAGAATGGTTAGACACAGCTACAACTACAAAGCATTAGTATACTGGTATTCCAATATCCCCACCACTAACAGCAATTTTTCTTTTTTGTCATTGTTGGCCAATTTGATGAATAAGGTGGAAAAGCAAAGCTATTTCAATGTTCATCTTTCTTATTTTAAAGTGATTTGTAGCATTTTTTCACATAGCTGGTGATAAGTCATCTTTTTTTCAATTAAGCACCATTTACATATTTGACCAGATATATGTATAATGTTTAATTTTATATTCCTATCAATTATTTATTGGTTCAATGTCTTATCATTTTGTAAAAATAGAAGAGATGGTAGGATATATCTTTAAAACAATGATTAGGGGAAGAATTTGTACCTAAAAAAGGGCAGACATATCATATAAAATAAATAAATAGACTGAATCCAACTAAAATTAGTCAATCAGTAAAGATTTATAAAGTTCTCACTCTGTGCCAGAAATCATGCTAACAGCAGAGATACAAACAATTGTGAAAGTGTCCTTTCCTTCAAGAAGTTTACTTTCTAAAGAAGAATCAGCTAACTGGGGGAAAAAACCTTTAAAGCAAATGTTTTTTGACAAAGGTATCTAATATATGTATAAAACTGATAATCTCCTAAGGAGGAGCCAAGATGACAGACTACAGGCAGCAGCTCATCTGAAATCTCCCAACATTTCCCTTTGAATGGCAGAGTCCACAAAATGTTAAGGTAAGACATTTTTTTTCCAGCTCAAGACAACTTAGGAGCTTGGCAGAGATGTCTGTGACACCTTGGGGAGAGAAGATGCCAATAATATTGGCCTAAAGGTAAAAGAGGTACAAAAATTCACTGAAGAAAAGAACTCCTTAAAAAGCAGAATTGGCGAAATAGAAAAAGAAGTACAAAAGCTCACTAAAAAAATTATTTAAAAAGTAGAATTGGGCAAATAGAAGCTAGACATTAGACATCAGGAAAAAATAAAACAAAGTCAAAAGAATGACAAAATAGAAGAAATGTGACATATCAGAAAAACAACTGACCTGAAAATCTGAAAATATAAACTGCTTCTATTTATAGAAGAAGAAATATAAAACTTAAACAATTCTATCCTATGAATGAGTCATCAATGAACTCCTTAGAAAAATCCTCAGGATCAGATGAATTCACAAGTAAATTCTACCAAATATTTATAGAACAATTAATTCTAATACTATATAAACTACTTGGAAAAATAGTTAAAGGAATCCTACCAAATTCCTTTTATGATACAAATGGGGTGCTGATTCCTAAACCATGAAGAGTAAAAGTAGAGAAATAAATTATAGACTAATTTCCCTAATGAATATTAATGTAAAAATTTTAAACAAACTTCGAGCAACAAGGTTGCAGCAATGTATTACAAAGACCACACACAATGACTGCAGGAGATTTATACCACAAATTCAGGACAGGTTCAATATTAAGAAAACTATCAGCATAATGTATCATATCAACTTAAAAAAACCCATGAAAATCATATGATTATCTCAATAGATGCAGAAAAAGCTTTTAAGAAAATACAACACTCATTCCCATTAAAAACACTAGAAAACATGTTAATAAAATGAGCTTTCCTTAAAATGATAAATACTATCTAAGACCATCAACAAGCATTATCTCTATTGGAGATAGGCTAGAAGTCTTCCCAGTGAGCTCAGGGTAATGCAAGGGTGCACATTATTTCCACTATTATTCAATATTGTTCTAGAAATGCTAGTTATAGAATAAGATAAAAAAAAAAAACAAGTTGAAGGAATTAGAATAGGCAATGAGAAAACAAAACTATCATTCTTTGTAAGCTAATATGATGATATACTTAAAAGAATCCTAGAGAATCAACTAAAACACTAGTTGAAACCATTAACAACTAGCAAAGTTGCAGGATGTACAATAAACCCACATAAATCATCAGGATTTCCATATATTACCAGCAAAGTCCAGCAAGAAGAGCTACAAAGAGAAAATCTTTTGAAAATAACTAAGGACAATATAAAATACTTGGGGGTCTAGCTGCCAAGACAAACTCAGGAGCTACATGAACACAATTATAAAAATTTCCACGGTCATAAAGTCAGATCTACACAACTGGAGAAACATTCACTGATCAGCGGTAGGCTGAGCCGATATAATAAAAATGACAAATCTACCTAAATTAATTTATTTACCCAGTGTCATACCAATCAAGCTTCAAAAATTATTTTATAAAACTAGAAAAATAATAACAAATTTTATCTGGAAGAAGAAAAAGTCAAGAATATCAAGGAGAGCAGTGAAAAAAAATGTAAAAGAAGGTAGGGCCCAGCAGGACCAGACCTCAAACTATATTACAAAGTGGTAAGCATCAAAATCATCTGTCTCTAAGAAATCAGTGATGGATCAGTGGAACAGAGCAGGTACACAATACACAGCAGCAAATAACCATAGTAATATAGAAATTGATAAACCCAAAGATTCAAGCTTTTAGGACAAAAACTCACTGTTCGACAAAAATTGCTGGAAACCTGGAAAGCAGTCAAATGGAAACTAGGTATAGACCAACATCTCATATTGTATACCAAGATAAGGTCAAAAGAGGTATGTGATTTAGACATAAAATGTGATAAAGAGATCATGGAAATTTTAACTTGTTAGATATATGGATAATGGAAGATTTTTATGACCAAACAAGAGATAAGGAATGAGGAACAAATAACAAGGATAACAGGAAGTTAAAATGAGTAATTTTGGTTACATTACTTCAAAAAAGGATTATGCAAACAAAAAAATGGAGCCAAGATTAGGAGGAAATCAGAAAATTAGAAAAATTTTTATAGCAAGTGTGTCTGATAAAGGCCCCATTTCTCAAATATATAAAGAACTGAGTCAAATGTATAAGACTATGAGTCATTCTTCAATTGATAAATGGTGATAGGATATGAACAGGCAGTTTTCAAAAGAAGAAATCAAAGCTATTTGTAGTCACATAAAAAATGCTCTAAATCACTACTGCTTAGAAAAATGTGAATTAAAACAACTGAGGTACCTCATACCTTTCCGATTGGCTAACATAACAGAAAAGGAAAATGACAATGTTGGAGGGGATATGGAAAAATTCCACTTTTACTGGAATTGCGAAGAAGATAAACTGTACATACCCTTTGACCCAGCAATACCACTGCATGAAATAAAAGAAAAAGGAAAAGTACCTCTTTGTACAAAAATATTCATAGTAGCTCTTTTTGTGGTGGCAAAGACTTAGAAATTGAGGAGCTACCCATCAATTGGTTAATGGCTGAACAAGTATATGGTTATGATGGATACTATTATGGTCTAAGAACTGATGAGCAGGATGCTTTCAGCAAAACCTGGGATGACTTATATGAACTGCAGCAAAGCAAAATAAGCAGAACCAGAAAAACACCGTGGACAGTAACAGCAACATTGTGATGATGATTGACTGTGAATGACTTAGCTTTTCTTAGCAATAAAATGATCCAGGACAATTCTAAAGGACTTATGATGAAAAATGCTATCAACCTCCAGAGAAGGAATTTATGGCATCTGAATGTAGATCAAAGCACAATTTTTTCACTTTCTTTTTCTTGTTCTCCCTTTGGAAATATGCCTGATATATAAATATGTTTTGCATGATTTCATATGTATACCTAAGATCACATTTCTTGCCTTGTCAGTGGGTGTGGGAAGGGTCAAGCAGGAGGGAGAGAATCAGAAATAAAAATTTTTTTTAAATAATTTTTTAAATTCATAAAAGAAAAAAAACTAAAACTTTACCACTATTTTAAAGTTGCCTATATTGAGTTGATTGCAGTAATAGATTGTATTTATTTAGCCTAATTTATCAATTGCAGAACTATAAACTAAAACTGTATGCATTTCTACTTCCAATAATATTTTATCTCTACATTTGAATACTCACTAGATCTCTTATATGACATAAGTAAGAGATAATCATATTCTTGCACTTATTATTATGATATGGATAGATACTGGACCTGAGAATTCATTAATATAGGAAACTGCCAAATGAGGAAACTCCCTCTATCAATGTAGGCTAGTATCTTCTCTGCACCTTAAAGTCTGAGGGTTATCTTAACCAAAAATTACCACATGTGTTAGAGAGATGAGGTTATTTTAGGCTGAAATGAATTAGGCAAAAACCAAGTTAGCAGTCCATTTAAAAAGTGCTACAATATGACTGGAACTTTGCACATTCCAAGGTGACTTCCTGAACATTTAAAATGATAACAGGTGATATGTCTAGTCAGTTATCAACTCTACTCAGTTGTAACTCCACTATAAGTTCTCTCCATGGGCACATCTCCTTTTTCCTGACTATTGCAATATTCTCCTAAATGTCTCTCCTGTCTCAGTTTCTCTCCCTTCAGTCCTTTCTAGACTGATATGAGGTTAATGTTCCAGAAGCGCAAGTCTGACCATGTCATTATTCTGGTCAAGAAGCTTCAGGAGCACCCTGTTTGGAATCTATATAAAATTTTATCGATATAGAATATAAAGTTTTCTGTTTGAAATTTAAAACCCTTCAATACTGAATTTAAATTTTTCTTTCCAGGAATTTCATGATCATCCTCTTTATATACTCTGTTTTCCAGCCACACTAGCCTACTAGGTGTTCTCGTGACAGTATATTTTGTCTCTCATTTTTGCTCCTTTTCTATCTTCTCTCATATGTGGAACTCACTCTTTCCTTACCTCAGTTCAATCCCTAGCTCCCTTCAAGGCTTGGCTCAGTTTCTGTCTCCTATTAGAGGAATCTTCCTGACTCCAGGCCTGGCACTCTATCCACTGCATCGCCTAGCTATCTCAAACATTGATTAAACAGTTACTATGTGACAGGCGCTGTGCTAAGAGGTCTTGACAATGCAAAAAAAAAGGAAACACACAGTTCCTATCCTCAAGGAGCTCACATTCTAATGAGGAAGAAAATATGCAAAAAACTATGCACTCACGTAGAAGATACATACAGTGTAAATGTGAGGTAATTTTATAAGGAAGATCCGAACTAGCAGGTAAGGAGGGTCAGAAAGGGAGAACCAAGAAAGGACTCTTGTAAAAAGAGGAATTTGAAGCCAGGAAAACAAAGAAGTGGAAGTAAAAAGAGAACATTCCAGGCCCAGGGATAGTCAGCATAAAGGCAGAGAGTTGGAAGATTGAGTACCATGTGTAAGGAATAGCAAGAAGACCAACGTTCCCAGGATATACATGGAGGAGAATAAAATGTAGGACGATAGGAAAGATGGAAAAGATCAGGCTGAAAAGGACTTTGAAAGCCAAACAGAAGATTTTTTTTGACACTGAAAGTAGTATAATACACTGCCTGCTCTATACAGTAAGGAATGCCAGTTTCTTTGGTTATATTTAGATGATCCCAGGGTAATTTTTTCAATGTTCATCTAAGTGAAAATGCGGCAAATAAACTCTTAAAGGAACCTATATCCGGGAAAGCCTGGCTTACTCTGCATGATGACCAAAACTTATATATTCTCCCATGTGAGATGCGAGATGTGAGATGTGTGTATTCATCCGTCTTTTTTGTCTTGCAGAGGACTTTGTGTCCTATGAACACTTTCAAAAGTTAAACTTCTCTTGTGAACTTCTTAGTCTCTATGAAAAGTTGGGGGTGGGGGGAGGCAATGTGGAAGGTTAATGACAGAAGCAGCTTTGAAACAAGTCTATGGTCTATGGTGCTAATTTGCCATATGCTAGCCAATTTCTAAGCTCACATTTGACTGAAGTCTTAGTCCAATTTACCATTTAAGTGAGTAATCTAGGAGAGAAACAGAATACACACATAGGGAAATTAATGGATTCTTCACCTTTACCAACTTTTATTAATTTTCAATTAGAGAATTTTCTTAGATCATTACATCTCTAATGGGACCTCTTGTCAAACCAGAAAACCAATAATAAAATCCACCCTTGTACATTGGCCTAAACTATACAAACAATACTTGAACCAAGTTCAGTGATTATTTGCATTTTCCTGGGAACTTGAGGTCCATTAGATGCAACCTCCAGGTATAGTGGGGCTATTTATTTAATATGGATCAGTTTTATATATCCAATGAGCTTCTTCAACTCCAATTAATGCTTTCATCAGTGTATTTGGGAACTCAAGTCAATGTAAATCAACTGACACAAAGGTCAAAAGAATACAGAGAATGCTTTAGCCAGCAAACACTTGATTTCAATGACGAGTAAAGAGACATGGCATCCATAGACAAAACTGATTGGAAATGTTAAACTATAAAATCTTGTGTGGGAGGATGGCAGAAGATAATGAGCAAAAACGACCTCATAAAACAGTGACCTGGATTGAATGAAGACTAGGTTTACAGAATGCTTGACCAGATATTCTATTACACTTGATCATTCTAAATACATTCAAGGATGAAACTGATTTACAAGAAGACATGGATAAAAATTTCACACCAAGTGTGGATAGCTTGTCAGAAATACTCATATTGATGAGATCACTCAAATTGATGAGATCTAGCATACTTCTATCAAAAGTATCAAAGAGACAGATACATTTTAAAGTATCAAAGAAATAGATGTATTTAAAAATATTATAGTCTTTCATTTGTCCCAGGGATTCCTTTTGCCCTTTGCCCCTTTCCCAATGCCTGTGGACATACTGACTCTAAGACACCATAAAGAATCCCAGTTTAAGAGGATGTTTCTTTCATTTCTGTGTAGTAGAAATGATCCCACAGATCATACGCTTTGGCTGCCTTGGGATTGACATACATATTGTCTTACTGACAGATAGAGATAACAGTTACACAGGATGTGTGGCCGTGGAAAGCTGTAATTTGCATTTTTAGCAATAACTCCCAAATTGATAGATCACAGTTGTATGTTGGTATTTGAAAGTATTTGTTCATTGCCCATGTAGTCCTTTAGCATAATATAGCTTACCTGTTTATTTCTTTTGATATTGTTAATGTTTGCATCCTTATCTAAAGTCGTGATTGCTAACACTGCTTTGTTAGAGAGGGAGAAGAGGAAGGGAACAAGTATTGACTAAGCATCTAGTATGTCTCAGACACTGTGCTAATTGCTTTACTAATTACTTTACCAATATTATCTCTTTTTGATCCTTACAAAAACTCTGTGAGAGGCTTATTACTGTTATTCCCATTTTACAGGTTAGGAAACTGAGGCAGATCATAGTTAAATTACTTGCCCAGGCTCACACAGTTCAAACTCAGATCTCTCTTGCTTCCATTCAGTGCTCTGTCTACTGCACCATTTAGCTGCCCAGAAACACCATTTCTATAATACTTTGAAGCTTCAAAGTGTTTTACAAATATCTCATCTCATTCTCATAGCAACTTTAGTAGGCAGATGTTATGATCCCCATTTCAAAGATAATGAGACTGGGGTAGACAGGTTAAGTGATTTGTTCTGGGTCATATAGCTAGTAAATCTCTTAAGAGTTATCTAGAACAATAATATTTTTTGCTTTATTATCTAATTTAAATCTGTCTACTATATGTCTTACATATGTTTCATATATGCAATAAGCTGTTAGATTCGGTGTTTTATTTTGACTCATTCCCCCATTCTCTTTTATTTGGGAAATTAAATCCATTCACTTTGATATTTACAAATATTACATTTATGGATGGAATTTCTTTCATTAAATTTTTATATTTATTTATTTTGTCTTCTTTTATGTTATCTATTCATCTATCCCCTTTCTTCATTCTCTCCCTCCTTCCTCTACCCTCTCCTACTGCTCAGATAAGACTGCAGTACTCAGTGCTGACTCTTCTCTACTGTGCCTATTCTTTCCATTTCAGTTACATTAATTTGTAACTCCGTTCCTTTTCTAGGATAATTCAAAATCTAATGTCCCATTCATGGACTTGGTGCTGACATGATCCTTAATCTCATATTAGCTGGGGCTTCTGGTGGACATATGCTTTGTTCATTTATCTCACTGGCTCATAGAACTAACGGTACAACTGAAGCTCTTCTCAACACATCCTTATCAATCTCCCTCTCTTTTATGTGTGAATTATTTTCTGAGGAAATTCTTTTCTAGAAATGTGCCTTCCCTCTTGAAAAGGCAGTGGGTGCAATGGGGGGACACTCAGCCACTTGAGTTGACAGGATCAGTTCTCATTATCTGCTGCTATTGATTTTGAAACATTTTGCCCCTTTATTCTTGTTTCCCTGCTCATCGGTCTCCAATCTGTTCACCCCCAGAGGCCAATTTACTTTCTCTTCACAATGGGAAGTAGTTCCAAGAAGCATAAACCCTCTCTGGAATACCTATTCAACTTAAGTTTCCACCCCAATTCCAACAGAGTTCACTACAAAACCATCTGCCATCTCAGGGGAATCACTCAATGATTTTTTTTTTTTTGTTTGTAAGATATTGCTCCTGGATATACCTTTGTGACCTAAGCTTCAAAGTTCTATCTCTTGTTTCACACAATCCCAAAGGCAGAGAGAGTAAGGGAAGATCTCCCTTCTATCTGTCCTTTTGTGTTATACATACACATGACACTCATATTGTATATATATGTATGTATGTTTCAGTAAAAAGACTATTTGTTTGAACCCTGTGGCTCTGAGTTATCCATTGTACCAGATGCAGAACCACAACTTCGGCACTAATCATTGACGGTGGAATTAGAAATTGGTCCAACCACTCTGTAAAGAATTTGGGAATTCTGCTTTAAAAAGTGATTGTGTCCATAACCTTTGATCCAAAGATTCCAGTACTAGGCATACACCCCAAAAAGATTAAAGAAAGATTCCCTTGCATTTCCAAACATCATAGCAACACTTTTTGTAATGGAAGAGAACTGGAAACAGAGTTGATGCCTATCACTTCAAACAATGGCTAAAAACAATTTAGTAAATAAATGTAATAGAATATTAGCATGCCGTAATTAACAGTACAAAATTAAGAAAAGCCTAGAAGACATGTAAGTTTGGTCTTAGAGAAAAGTTAAGAAAAAGTATCTTTTTCCAGAAGTTTGGGACTATGGATGGGGGATATTATCTCTGATGCACTGATTAGTTTTGTTGTGGAGTTTTTTCTCTTTCTAATCTTTATTACAAGGCATGGTTTGCTCAACAGGAAAAATAAGTAGAAAATGAAAGTGAAGGAAAAAAAGAATTTTTTAAAAACTCATACCCCACACTCATAGTTTTATATAGATCTTAAGTTCATATTCTTACAGAGGTGATAACACACAGAATCTTAAGTTCATATTCTTACAGAGGTGATAACACACAGATATATGTATGTATTGTATGTTTGTTTGTGTGTGTATGTGCATCGTGGTGCAGCAGATAAAGCACCAGTGCAGGAGTCAGGAGGACCTGAGTTCAAATCTCACCTCAGACACTTGATACTCACTAGCTGTGTGACCTTGGACAAGTCACTTAACCCCAGCTGCTTCATCCTAGGTCATCCTGATGAATATCTGGTCACTGGATTCAGATGGCTCTGGAGAAGAAGTGAGGCTGGTAACCTGCACAGCCCTCCCTCACTCAAAACAAAGTCAAGTGCAAATCATGTCATCATTTCTTTGATGGCATGGTCTTCTTCAACAACGAAGGATGAACACATGCATATACATGCATAAACAAAAGAAATACCAAGTAGTTTAGGGACACTGCAGTGCCACAGAAACATAGAGAAGTATCATGGAGAACATGATGAGTACCAGTGTCAAAGGCTGCAGAGAGCTCAAGAAGGACAAGGCCATTAAATTTGACAATTAAGAGATCACTGGCAAATTTAGGGGGAGTTATTTAAATTGAATGATGAGGTCAGAAGCCAGAATACAGAGAATTAAGGAGAAATTGAGAGAAAAGGCAATGTACACATCTATTACAAACAGGCTTCTCAAGGAGGTTAGTCAGGGACTGATCAAATGAAGGTTTTTGGGCAGAGAGAGGAGAGATGGACATGATTGAAGCCGGTGGAGGAACAGGTATTGAATATTATTGAGAGTGAAGATGATGGGGTGGAGGGACAATCTGCTGGGGAAGATGGGATGGAATGGGATCACTTGTACATGTAGAGGGATTAGCACCTCTTCAGGTAAGATAGGGTGAAGGCAGAGATAGTGGCAGGAAGCATCTTAGTGATATAAGATGAGGAGAAAGGGAGAAGAGGAAGACTATGGCTAATGGGCTCAATTTTTTTCAATGAAATGTAAAGAAAGCAAAGTTCTTAAAAGAGAAGGAATTACATGAAGTTTGAGGAAGGATGAAAAGATTCAGAAGAGCTACTGTGATTAGTGGGATATTGAGTTAATTAGGATGTTGTGAAAGGATTGCCTTGCCATAGTGAGGGTCCAGCTGAAATTGTGTTAATTATGTAGTGCACTGAGCACAATTTCAGTAGCAGATGAGCAGGAACAAAGGCAACAAATGATGGAGTGATACAAGGCTGAGGCTTGGCAGAGCAAGACTGGAAAGAGGATAAGGGGACAAGGGATTTGAGAGGGAGCTGAACTGATTCACCAAAGGGTCAAGATGGGGAAAGAATGAGACTATAGTCAGGGCAGGGGTGACGGCTTGGGAAGAACTGAGGGGCCAAGGGAGTTGAAGTCATAGTGAGGATGAAGAGCAGGGCTTGAGGTTACAAGATGGCGGTGGGGAAAGGGAAGTGGAACTATAGTTCAGAACTCTGAAATTCCTCTATCTGACCACACCTTACCCTATCTCTCCCTGTGCTTTATGACTAAACCTATTATTCATTTTGCCACTCTAGTCCTGTCAAACTCTACCCTGGATTATTCTTGCCACGCACCTCTTCTTCACTTGCTGCCAAACATACATCTAAGCTGACTAGGTCCACAACAAGCCCAGCTGCCTACCTCTGCTTCCCCCTGGTTACAAGGGTTTATTCTTCTCTAAATAATTTATACTCATGCTGCCCACAGTGCCAGCACCAAACCTTTTCTTTTTTTTTCCAAGCCTCCCCAATACCTCCCCTTCCCCATTCTTTCTCAGCAAAGGATTTTGTTCCAAATTCTGAGAAAATAAAAGATAGGCTATTGCTCTGAATTCCCTATTCTACATTGCAAAACTTTTTAGTATCACCCCTCTCTGCCCTTCCACATTTATCTCCTCTTTAGCTCCAGTCTCTAATGAAGTGGCTTATTTACATGTGACCTGAATCACAATCACCTTTTATCTGCTCCTCATATCAACTGGCTCCCTCTCTACTGCCTAAAAACATACTTAGGTCTGTTTATTCCTTAAAAACAAAATAGTTTCCACTCGACATTAACATTCCCTTAAGCTATCAACCTTTATTCCTTGGCTTTCACATTCTCATCCCCAAAATGTTATCTATACTTCACTACCCCTGCTTTGTGACTCACTTCTCAGTACCTTGCAATGTGGCACAGAACCCTTCCACTCAGCTCAGACAAAACCAATCATCTTCTTTAGTTCTCCTCCCTTCTGATTTCTCTCTACCTTCTCCCAGTGGATATTACCTCTTCTTTGGGTTTTCATTGTGCTGCTCTTCTTGGTTATCTGCCTGTCTGGCTACTCTTCTCGGTTTCTTTGCTGAACTGTTATTCCCATCCAAGCCTAATGTATAAGAATGCCCTGATGCTCTGTCTTGGTTATTTTTCTATATACTCTTTATTAGTGATTTTATCAGCTCCCAAGAGTTCAATTATCATTTTTATACAGATTATTGTCAGAACTATACAGCTCTTGTGTGTCTCCTGAGATGCAACCCCACGTTACCAACTGCCTGTAAGATATTTCCAACTGACTAGCCACTAGGCATTTTAAACATACTGAAAGTGGAAATTATCATTTTTTCCCCAAACTCACCTAACTTATGTATTTCTTTGAGGGTACCATCCTGCCAGTCACTCTTATTCACAACCTAGAAGTCATCCACAACTATGCCCTTTCACTTCCCCCCTTCCAGACTAATTAGCTGCCACGTCTTTTTCAATCTATCTCCACATCTGTCTCTATGTTTTTTTTTCTACTCACACAGCTACAGTCCTAGTTCATATCATAGTCATTTTTATATTTTTTGAGAGTTGGTCTCCTGGTCTCATTCAGATTGGGGGTGAAGCAGTCATTCATAGGTCTGATGCTATTAAGGATGGGCATGGGACCTTTGACCTGCTCTGTTTTGGACCTGTTCAGATTTGTCCCTCTTAAGAAGGACATGTGCTCTATCCCCTACCCTCTGGGGCATACCATATTGGTTCAAGGCTTAATGGAGAAACACGATCAGTATAGACCAATGTAGCTCAGAATTCTAGAGCTCAACCTGAGCTTATCTACGAACAAGTCTGATAGCTTTCTAATTGACCTCATTAACTTCAATTTCTTGACCACTGCCCCCCACTCAATGTACCTACAATAATGTCAAACTGATATTTCGAAAGGATTGGTCTGACCATGTTACTCCTCTATTCGAGGAGCTCCAGAGTCTCCTTATTGCTTCTAAAATAAATACAAATTCCTCCATGTAGCATTTAAAACCCGTCACAATCTGACTTCAGTCTATCTTTCCAGGCTTTTCCTTCATGGGCTGACTGTTTCATTGCAGTTTCATGCCTGAAATCTATTCCCCTTTCCAAATCCATCTCTTGGAATCCTAAACTTTCTTCAGACGTGGCCCAAGCTGCATTTCTTCTTCAGCCCTTTCCCTTTACTGAGCTCCCAGGTGCTAGTTCCTCCCGCTTCTCCCCACTCCTCATGCAAGCTTATGCTTACTGTGTACATATTTCTGTATCTGTCTGCGTATATGCTCTCTTCCTCACTAACACGTGTTTTTTCCCTGCCCCCCGTTCTCGGCACAGTGCCTGGTACACTGTGGATCTTTAATTATTGTTGCTGGTGTTTGTCCTTTGTTTTCAAAAAGGATCGATGATGTCATGGTGTTGGGGGAACATGGTGGATGATGGTAATGTCGTGACTTACATGTGAATTGGATTTAAGGAAGGAAGAGTTGCACAGAGTTGTCAGACTCACTCTCTCTTCCAGAGTCATCAGTCCAGTGGCAGGATAAAAGTCAAGATGACTATGATGGCTCTAGATGGAGTGGATGGCCTTGGCGTCTTCTATGTCTCTAAGAGCTCCACAGCACCTGTTTCAGCTGCTTTCATGGCCTTTGGGACAAACTATTCTCATCTGCTCATTCCGCCAGGTAAATCTTCACATGCTTGGGAAAGACATCCTCAGAGATGGTGGGAACTACTCATTACCCATGTGATCTTGGCCAAATCACTTAACCTCCCTTGACCCCCAGTTTCCTCATCTGTCAAAAGAGGGGTTTAGACTCCTTGGCTTCTAATATTCCTTCTGATTCTCCATTTATGATCCTATTGTACACCCATTAAGGGAGAAACAGTTATACTTGTTGATTAAATCACTGATTATAATTTAGCATCTGCCATTGACTCCTGTGACCTTGTGCTAAAAACTTGACCTTTCTAGGCCTCATTTTTCAATTGATAAAATAAAGGGATTAGAATATATTTAAAGTACCTTCAGAGTCTTAAGAAAAATGTCTCTGCAACATGTTAACCAGGTGCTTACATTTTAAGCCTTTAATGTAAAGCAAAAGATGTCAATAAACATTTAAAAACAAAATGAAGTCAAGTGAGGAGTTTCCAACAAGGATGAAGTCAGGGGAAGAACCCCATTCCCAATATGAAATATGCTGAAAGAGAGGGAGAGGTTAAGATGGCCTTAGATGTGGTCAGAGAGGAAGGCTTAGGAAGAAAGAAGAGAGAGTGTTTATGGTTCAAAGGGATGTCCTGAGTTAGCAAGGGGAGAGAAGGGTTGGGAAGAAGGCTGGCAGACCTTCCAGAGCAAGGCAGATAGCCTATCCTAGAAATGTCCAGTAGGATACCTGTTGTTTCTAAACTGCAATTGGATTGGTCCAGTCTCTTGGCCTTGGGTGTTTTCCTTAAAGGATCTGGAGGCTATTTGGGAGGTAGAAAGACCATGGTTTCTTCTATCTGATCCTCCTGTCCCTCTATATCCTATTCCTAATAAGTGGACTCAATCAGTTTTCTCTTCAAGGCTAGCCTTCTGAGTGTCATGATTTCAGGGGTCCCTTCTCACCTTTGCCACTTCTTTGGCAGATAATTAATAAATGCTTTTTGAATAAATTAATGAATAAAAGTCTCTCCTATCTCTTTGCACTGAATCATGCTGCCTTTATTTTCCAACTGCTGTCATAGTTGTATAGGCCTTCATTGCCACCTCTCTGGTCATCTCTAGGCTCTAACCTCTTTAGTTGTACTTCACAGAGCTGCCAGATTAATCTTCCTTATGTATAGGTATGACTGCATCCTTCATTTTCTCACTGATTTCACAATGACTACTGAAAAGAAATCTAAACTCCTTGGGTCTAGGTGTCAGAGGACTCCACAATCTGGCTTCATCTTATCTTAGACTTCTTATCTCTGTGCTTCAACCAAAATAGACTATTCATCATCATCATTACATATACTTTATGTCTTTGTTCATATCATTCCTTTGGCACGGAATGCTCCACGCTTCCCTTACCTCCCCCAACCCTCACCAATTTCATGTGGAAAAATCCCAGTGATCATCCAATGTCTATTTAAAGGTTATCTCCTCTATGCAGTCTTACTAACCCAAACTTAGTATAAATGAATAAAATATACATAAATAAAATCTTTTAAAATTCTCTTAATCTCATTAGATCTTGGCTATACTTTGATTTCATTGTTTCCTATGAATTTCACAAAATCACATAAAGTGAGAGCTTGGAGGGACCTAGGAGATCACCTAATATAAGTTCCTCACTTGACAGACAAGGAGATCGATGCCCAGAGAAGATTCAAAGACCTGACTCCCAGTTCTTCTCCTTTTTTGTTACATCACACTGCCTCCGACTTCTCATTTTTCATTCTCTATTTTGTATCAGAAGTTTTTGCGTAGGGTCAGTATACTGCTACCAGTCCATAAGCTCCAGTTGAGACAAACCTTATTTGTCTTTGTGAGTTTCCCCAAACCTATCACATTGCTCTGCAGCTAGCAGGTGATTAACAGACATTTAACTGAATTGAATTCAATATGGGCACTTTAGAGCTGAGCTGCCGAGACCAAGATGTGGCAAAACTTAATTTGCCTTGTTTGCCTAACAAGATTCATTATACCTAGGCAGATGGCAAACAGAATTGTAACATCAGACAGGAGATGGTACCAGGTTTAAAAGGGAAAAGATGGTACAAAGAATCTGGGACCTTGTGGTACCTGAGACTACATCTTTCCCCTAGTCAATGTGAACACCAGGACAACTGAAGCAGCATGAGCCATGCAAGTCAAACCACCACCACGACTTTGACCATGATCTTCCCTCAGACCCTGATGGAAAGGGCTCAGGAATCTGAACTGACAAGCTTTGAAAACAGTGATTCCCACACTCCCAAACAACATGTTTCCAGTCTAGAATGCAAAGCCATCACAGAGGGGAGAAATCATTTTAGAAAAGGGGTCCACCAACATCACTAACAATTGCTGACCAACTGCCACCAACACACAGTCTTGGATGACACCTGGTATGGCAGCCCTGCCCCCACTCCTCAGACCTTCAGTCCTGCTTCTGGCCCAGCCACCATATAAGGAAGCAGCTCTTGTACAGAAGGGCCTAGCAATCTCCATGGGGCAGGCAAGCTAACCTAGATGAAATAGCAAGGAACTGAGAGAGAGAGATAATAAAAGTGTTTGCCAGGCAAGACAAACCAATCTTGACCACCATCTCCCCTTGATGGATCTTGATGGAGACAGACCCTGAACCCAAAAGGCTTAGGAACAGCAATGCTTCCATCACAGTGACCCCCCAGACATTATCCTGAGAAGCAAGTCCTGTGGATATGCATCCTGGCAACTTCCCTTGAATGTGCTTCAGCTTATGGGGTGTTTGAGTGCCTGTGCTTGCACCCTAATTCTAAAATGACATTTCTCTTTAAAACTCACATTTTTCCCTAGCCTCAAAACACTGTCTCAGGCAGTCTCTCCCCAGCCCAAGGACATAGCCTATCTCAGCAAAAAACCTTTATCTCCCTTCCCACTGCAGTAGCCAGCTGCACCTATAGAATTTATTAGTTTGAACCAGCTGTGTACTGGTTGAACTGGCTGTATATTGTGTCATAACAACATTTACTACTCACTGATTAATCATATGTATCCTAGACTTAGACACACACATACTCCCTTACATTTATCTTGTCTGACAAGACACTGATGAGAGCAGCCTGGCATTCCTTAGTCGGTCCTGACCATAAGTTGACTTTATGATGTTTCATGCCTAAAACCACACCTCCATGTAGCCCCCTTCTTCAGCTATTTCATGATGAACTCTGGGTAAGCACCTGTGCAGTAGATACCAAAAATACATGTTCCTTTAAGAACTAACCACTCCCTAATACCATGCTGAATCACCTAGTTAACATATTTGACACATATTTTACTACAGAACATCCTATATCAACTTTAACTGTACCCCTCTAAGGTTGTAGTTTCCCTAAGTAGTCTTGCCTGACGAACAGTGTAATAAATCTTTACCACTTTGACCTCAACAATGTTTGAGTCCATGAATTCATTCCAGGCAACCTGCCTCTGGTACTCCGGTTTTTGGGGGATTACAGAATTTCATCCATCCTATCCCCCTTTCCAGCCCTCTTCACAGCCATGGGAACTGAAGACCCAGAAAAGAAAATCCTTATCACCAAAGTCCTTGGCACTGTCAGGTGAGTCAACATCACAAATTTGTATGATTTTATCAGTGGAAATGATGTTAAAGAAGAGGTATTTCCATCTGGTTGGCAGCTGCACTCTAAGGACCACTGGACCTTTGCATCTAAATTGCTCCTGAAACCTTGTATCTAATCCATATTGCCTCCCCTATTAGAATGTGAGCTCCTTGAAAGCAGAGATTGAACTTTTCTGTTTGTATCCCCAGTGCTCAGATTAGTTCTTTGTACATAGCAACTGCTTGATATATGCTTTTTTCATTCATTTAATTATTCATTTAACTGTTAGGCTTTGAAACATGAGTATAGCCTCTGGACAATTTTTATTTATACCCCATTTCCAAGGTGAAGGGATGGATTTATGGTTTAGCAAGGTCTGAGATCCTAGAAAGCAAAAATATTTGAAGCCAGTAGCTTCCTACTCCATTGGCCCTGGCAAGAGTAATCAAGAGATTCAGCCTTCAATATAAAAAGCAGGTGCCCTGCAGTTTCTGTATTCAGCAGTGTTGACCCAGGTATCACCCAGTTCAGTAGTAAAACATTCTTTTACTCAGTACCTACCTAGGGACTGAGCTGAGAAATGAACTTCTAGGTTTTTTTCCTTCTTGCTGTTTAGGGAAGTCAGAAAAGGGCTGAACAGGGAATTCTAATTTGGAAAGGCCTGTGCTAAAGCACACTGATATCATCAACTTGCTTAATTTACTGCTATCATTTTGATTAATGCCTTTTTCACATGTATGTCTTTGTAAATGACCTTGAATTAGGCACACAACCAGGGACATCATGAATAGAGGAGCCAGTGGGAGAGGAGAAAGATCTGTGAGAATTTATTAGCCAATACAGGCATAACCTCATAACAAGAGAAAGTGACACCACTCATGAAGGAATGAGGCCAGGTGGTATCAGTCAGCTGCTCTGAGAGCCTGAGAGAGAGAGGCAAAAGGAGCCTGGCAGGTATCCAAAATGTCTTCTGGAGCTGGGGGACAGGTATCATATATACCTTCACAAAAATTCTAGATATGAACTTTGTTTTGGCTCTGATAGAAATCAAAGGGTTCATTTGGGGTTAAGATTATTTTGAATGGCCTGAAAAAAAATTTAGGAACTGAGGAAAACAAAAACACCAAGACTTTATGGCATTTTAGGCTATCATTGTACTCACTTTCCCTTCGTCCCTTGGACTATCACTTAAATGTACAACTGGACCTGGGTGAGTCTTTGTGGATCTGAAAAACAAATCAAAATATTGCATTTTTTTAAATAAAAAGAAATACTATGTACAGAGGGAAACTAAAAATAAAATTATGTTAAAATAAATATCTAAAATTCTAGACCATAACCCAAAATGCATTTGAGACTAGCAATCTTCCCTGTTAACCTTTATTAATAACTCGGCAGATGTGGGTGCAAAATTCAAAATGAATTTAAATTAAAAAAAAAAAAAAAGAGAGCCCTGCACCTGTAATGTTGATTATGAACTTGATCCAACCCCATTTCGAAGACAAATTCTCCAAATTTTTTTTTTTTGACACGAACTCTCAATCAATTATGGATATAAAAGAAAACATACTGGTTCCTTTTGTTTTATAAGTAATTACTTATCTATATCATTCTCCATGACATTTCTGTAATTTTTAATCCCAGAAAAAAGGTGATTCTCAGGTATCTAAGACTATGGCAGTAGACAACAAGTTTTGACAGTTCCTATCAAGGTGGAAAGGATTTGACACTTCCTTGTGGTAAATGTGTTAATGATGTCTTTGGACTAACTCACCTAAGCACAGAGAAGCTCATCACAAGGCGGCTGACCTCAGAAGAACTTTTTTTTGGCTCTGGCAGTCAATACAACTATCTACTAAGGCATGGCAAAGTTTCATTTGTCTTGATGAAAAACATACCCTGATGGCAAAATATGGACCTTTTGAAATATTGTCTAAACAGAAGAACTGGTAACTCCAATTTTTACTATTATTCTGTCCCCAGAAAGAAAACTAGAGAGGGTCATAAAATGATAGAGATCTACTAGCTCAGGAATTCTGAACCAAAAGATAATGAACTTTAAAAAAAATGGTAACTGTATAATAGTTTCCTTTTTGATCCAAATATTTTACTTTATGTATGTAACATATGTATACAATATATTATATAATGTATATATAATGTATATAATGTAACATATGTATACAATATATTATATGATGTATATATATATAAAATTTTGCAAATTAAAATCCATTATTCTGAGAAAGGGTTCATAGGCTTCACTCATCTGCCAAAGGGGTCCATGACATAAAAGGCCAAGAATTCTAAGATCAGGAGATATAACACATCATGCCTTATATCCATGGTCTCTTGAATCTCTTCCCTACATTCATTTTTTCTATATTTTTCCTTTCATAATTTTTACTAATGATGGTTTTTTGTAAGTAAAAAAGTATTTATTAAACACCTATGATGTTCCAGGTACCACACCAGGTCCTGAAGATACAAAAATATGGCAAACAGTTCAGGCCCTCAAGGAGCTCACAATCTAATAGGAAAGAACATGTAAACCACTACATACAAACATATAGGTACAGGTGATTCAGATATCACTGAAAGGTTCAATGGATCCAATTTGCTATGCAGTTAAATCACAATAATAATGACAGCACATTTCCTTTGATTTATCAGTCTATATTCATTTTTTCATTCTCTTTTCACTGCTAGATATACCCCTGTAAGGTAACCTTTTACATCTTACTCTTTTCTAAGAATTGTTAAAGGGAAGGACAGGACATACACTCTGACCTTGGGAATTATTAGCAGTGTCAATTTTGAAAAAACCATTTTCAAAAATCTTTTCTTTTTATACCTTCACCAACACTTCCATCCGTAGGAGATCTCAGCCAGTGTAGAACAGTCTCACTTACTGCTGTCTTCAAATGACATGCTTCCAGAATTTCTACAGCTTTTGGACACTTCCTAAATATATTTCTGTTTTCAAAATAGCTGTTGAAATAGACTGTATTAGTCATCTTTGAAATCTGATGGGGACTAACTTTCATCCTGGAGCCATTAGGGTTGCCAAGGTTTTCACATTCTAGGGATAGCCTGGATCTATAGTCCAGCTGGCTTAGCAGTTTATTTTGACCTTGCAATCCTAGTTTTAGGAACTGGGTTCTTGCTTTCTGTTTACTGTGACCATAATACCGTACTTTGTGCCCTAGTTCTAGAAACTAAGTTTCTGAGCTCTTTCTTCCCCCTATGCTCTTCTCTCCATATTTGTTCCCTTGGGATAAGGAATATGCCTTGTTTATACCAGGCACTTTCAGGCACTGGAGCCTGTCCCTGTGGCTAGGCTCCCTTAGCTGGAACTGTCTTATTAGGTTGTAACCACCTACTACCTGAATCTTTCTCTATTGTCTGCTATCATACCTAATGTACTGTGACCTTTCCCCCTTCTACTCTTGCAGGTCTTTCTAGTTTTTTGGTTTCATATACCTATGACCTGGCCTATCGACCAAGCTCCTCTATTGACATTAACAATGTCATAAACGGAGATTAGTTTCCATGTTTGTCATAACCAACAAGAGTTCAGATACAAAGTCTATTGCCATCTAGTCTCCTGGATTAACTGGTTACCAAGCCACCTGGCCTCCTGACAGGCCCAGGCCCAGAGACCCAGAGACTATGCCTCCTCCCTCCTCCTGCCCAGGGGAGAAAATAAATATTCTACCTACAGCCTAGAGCAAGGTTCTCCTTGTTATAGTAAAAGGTATGTCAATATACTGTCCAATAACTAGCAGATTCTCTCCTCTTATTTACTTGTTTACTTATTTCCTCAGATCCCTGTGATTCAGAGTCCAAAACTTCCCAAGAAACAATTCCCTTCTCTGACACAAGTCCTCATTCCCTCATCTCTACCACTTTATCCCTACTCTTCCCAAGTTCCAATTCAAGCCTATCTGCCTCTTCCATTCTATCACCTGCATCCACTATTCTATATCAAACATTGTTTTTCCTAATGGACCTCTTCCTCTCATAATCCTCCCATTTTCCTGCAGGTATGGAAACCTTACTTCCCAAAGACCCTTACAATCTTGTCCAGTACTGGATGCACTTTCTTTGATGCCCCACCTACCCTAAAAAACTAGATAAAGAGAATGAATAGGCATCCTCCTTGCTCCCTTCCATTTGCAGTCCTTTTCCATTTTTACTATCACTCAAGAGTCTCTCATCCTATGAGTTTTTCTTCATCTACATATATCACCCTATCCTGATCCTGGCAGTAATTATCAACCAGTGTCCATCCAGCTTGGTCTATCACTCCCTTTCCCCTCCTGCCCCCCAAATACCTTGGCCTCCTAGTTCATTAAACTCCTCAACACTTAGGGAGTTGCCTGGGGCATAGAGAAAGTCAAGTAACTTGTCATGGATTATAAAGTTAAGATGTATTAGAGATAGGATTTGAAACCAGCTCTTCCTGATGCCAAAGCTAGTTGGCATTCCACTACATCATACTGTCTGTCTCAGTTTTTAACATTCTAAAAAAAATAAAAGACTCATAGAAATCAGAGGGACGGTTTGTTTAATTTTTCAAAATAGAGAGGAGAAGAGAAGAATTTGCAACTGCAGGAGAGGCTGGAGGATCAAAGCGTCTTAGAAGCTGAAGGAACCACTGAGAGGTAGCCTAGTCCAATCTCTTATTTTATAGATAAGGAAACTGGGCAGAGAAGCAATGTGACATTCAAGGTTCCACAGCTCCTTAGTAACCAACATAGGATTAAAACCCAGGTTTCTGGGTCCTAAATGAATGTATTTATACTATAATGAGTTTCATTTCCCTGGCTCTTATTTTTTTAAAAGGGAGATATTATAAAAAATGATGATGAACAAAAGATAAATCATGATGGCAATATGCAGGAGTCATGCTGGAGCCTAGGAGAAGAGAGCTGGATATGTAGATTTGCATGACATTTTCTTAAAGATGACAAAGCCATGAAACCAGGAAGATCACTGAAAGAATGAAGACATCAAAAAGAGAATAGAGTCTGGGACAGAGCCAGAGTGACATATGCAGCATAGAGTTGTACATAAATAATGATCCAGCAAAGGGAAAAAAAAAAAGACTTAAAAGTAATAGGTAGAAGGACCAGGAGAAAGTAGTGTTAGAAAACCTGAGGGTGGAGAGAATCCAGAAGGAGGAGGTCATAATCATCAGTATCAAGGACTGAATAAAGGACAAGGAGGATGAGGACTGAGGAAAGGTCACTGGACTGCACAAGATCACTGCTCATTTTTTTGAAGAGAGTTTCAGTTGAGGAATGAAATAAGAAGCCAGACTGAAAATGGTTAAGAAAAGAGCAGATCACAGAATCATAAATGCCAAATCCAACGGCTTTTTCTCAGTCCTCATCCCGCCGCATTTGACACTGAAGACTACACCCTCCACTCTACCTTCCTTCTGAATTCTCTTCTCTTCTTCAGCTTTTCAGACAATCCTCTTTCCTACCATCTGACTGTTCCTTCCCAGTCATTTTTGATGAATGGAATGGAATGACAAGTAGAAGGATGAATGTAAATGGCTTCTTCTAAGACTTGACTATAAGAGGAAGGACAGCTATAAGATCACAACTGGAAGGGATGTCAAGATCAAGTTAAAGGTATTGTGGTTGTTGCTGTTTTAAGGATGAGGGATACCTAGGCATGTGTGTAGACAGCACACAGAAAGAGCTGGATAACCAATGTATGATAAAAAATTGACAACAGAGGAGGGATAATAAAAGGAACAAGTTCCTGGAAGAGATAGAAGGTGACATAATCAAGGACACAAGTGGAAATGTTGGCCTTAGCAAGAAGGATCATCTCTCCCAAAGCAAGGGGAACAATGGAGATGAGAGATTATGTTGACATTTAAGCTTTAAAATTGAGGAAGATTTCATAACAAATTGCCTCATATTTTACCAAGAAAACTGAGGATAAGTTCTTTACTGAGAGGAAAAGGGAAGTGGGGAATGGTCAAGACAGTCCAGGGAAAAAAGCAAAGGTTTGAAACTCATCCTTTGGGGAATATAACAAAGAATCATTCAGGGAACAATAAAAGTTTTGCCACACCACTGAGATTAGTTAACAGATTTGTTGTGGAACCACTCAACATCATTGTTTAAATTCCTCCAGCATTATTCAGCAGCTTGGGAATAAGAGTGGAGAAGGTGGGTAGTGGAACAGAATAATATATATATATATATATATATATATATATATATATATATATATATATATATATACTTATATATACATATATACTTATATAAATATATATATTATATATGTATATGTATATATGTATGTATACAAATGAAGTATTTTATTTTCCCCCAGCTACATGTAAAAACAATTTTTAACATTCATTTTTAAAACTCTGAGTTCCAAATTCTCTCCCTTCTTCCTTCCTCACTCCCCTCTCCTGCACTGAGAAGATAAGCAATTTGATATAGTTTATAAATGTGTAGTCATGCAAAACATTTCCATAATAATCATGCTGTAAAAGAAAATATAGACCAAAAACTTCAAGAAAAATAGAGCAAAAAAAGTATGCTTCCATCTGAGGAAAAAACATTTTACTCCGTACCTTCCATGTCCCAGGTGCTGTACCAAGCACTTTATAAAATTATCTTATTTGGTCCTCACAATAACCTTGTGACACAGGAGTTATTATTATCTTCATTTTTGTAGATGAGGAAATTGAGGCTGAGAAATGTTAAGTGACTCGCCCAGGGTCACACATTTAGTAAGCATCTAAGGCTGGAATTGAACTCTGGTCGTCCTGCCTTCAGGCCCAGTGCTCTAACTATGGTGCCACCTAGCTCCCCAGCATGGCTAATCCAGGTAGCCATGTGTTTTCATCATTTTTTCAGTAGCAATGTTTTCATAGCTATCAAAGTGTTTTTGGAAGTTAAAATTGATATCAAAATTAATTTCGTTATTGTTATTAAATATTATCTATGGAACAACTTTAATAGGGAACTTGATATTAGTGCTGAAGTATCTGTAGGGCTGCCAGAAGGATTAAATTTAGTATGAATTACATTTATTCTGAAACTTTAGGGTCCCAATGATGAGGTTTTTTTCTACTAAGGACTCCAGGTCACAGCAAGTGTGCCTGAATTATATTCATGGGCCTAGTCTTTAAAAGGGAATTACACATGACTTGGGGGGAGCTGGAGAAAGAGGTTGGATAGAAAAACCAGAGAAGAACTACAAAAAATACATAGATTTATTCCCTGGAGAGAGACTTGTACATCTGTACAGATCACCCAGGGGAGGCGTGTGGGCTTCCAAGATACAATGCACAATAAAGATTCATTGCCACATAGAAACAATGAAAGAGGAAAGAGCCATTCCCAAATAGGAATACAGAAGAAGAGATGGAGATGTGATTTAGTACAAGTGTGAAGGTGAAGAAGGATTATAACAGGAGAACTTCATGGAGTTCACCATCCCTTCACTGGTACCAGAAATCATGTGGATTGTTTACGTACTAAGAGAGATTCAGGTGAGATCCATCAGAATACAGTATGCTTAATTGTTGAGGGACATCATATTCTTTCTATTTAGAATAGGACCCCAAAAAGGATACTACTGTAAGAAAGTAGAAAGTGATAAGTAGGATCCTGATTGAGGTAGGACTCTTGGGGAAGTAGGGGAGAAAGACTGTTTGAGTCCCTACAAATCCTGAATTCTTTTTCTTTTCAAGGCAGAGGGGAACCCATAGATAACTCTTGGGTCTGGAAGACTACGTAAGTCCCTGGAAAAGGCAGAAGTCAGCCAGAGAGGTAAGTTTTTGGGCCTATGTTGCAAATCCCCTTTACTGTGTAAACAACATTTGTTCTATGTTGGATCATTTGTTAGCTTAAGTGCTTGCAGGGGAATTGAGGATACTCCTAGAGAGTACCAAATTCTCATGGTCCAGGGAAAACTCTAGGTGGGGGCATAAGTCATGGGACTTTTATTGAGAAGCCTTCATAATTAAACCCTATCCCTGTGACCTCAGAGATCTGGTAATAAATAAGTCATAGGTTATATTTACAAAGTGCTTTATATACAGTATCTCATTCAAAACAACAATAATAGGTAGATAGTGAAAGGTATTATCCTCATTTACAGGAAAGAAAACAGAGGTTCATATTTTGTCCATGGTCACAAAGACGGCGTCAGAAGGAGAATTGGAAACAAGACCTCTCCTGACTCTGCTCTAGCACTATTTCCACTTCAAAATGTTTTCCATCTGCAAGGGTGGCAGAGCAGCAGATTTAGACTCTTAGATGATTAAAATCCCTAGCCATTAGAGGGGTTTCCTTGAGAGGTAGTGATGTCTTACTCACTGGAGGGCTTTAAGTAGAGGCTAATGACTGTTTTTCAGTGAATCAGGGGATGCCTCATCAGTACGGTTCGGATTTGGTGGCCTTTAGGTCCCTTCCAACTCTTAGATTCTGTGATTGACATTTAGGAAATAGCCTAAGGTCAGAGATAGGGTGCAATCTGTGACCATGAAACAAAATAAAGTTACACTGCCCATAATGATCAAACCAATGACACTAGTTTTATAAGCACCATGCATTAATGAAACTAGTGTCATGGTCAATCAGCCACACTCCAGGAAAAATAATGAGTAAGAACATTTTCTCTTTATAAATGAGATGAGTATGAAGATGTCAGAATAGCAACCTCAGAAAGAATTCCAGAAATATTTAAGGAATTTTAAAGCAACATGATAATTATCTTTTAAAATCTTTAATATTCATTTAGTGCAACTAAATGAGTAGTAATCAGAGAATTGTAGGGAAATGTCCCGGTTAGTTTAAAAAATCAGAGTTCATGCAGGAAGAAAGATGATTTTCAAAACTGAGAAGTGAAGTCACAGAATAATTCAGAGATAAATAACTACGCAAGAAACCTTTCTAAATACTGCTGTGTTCCTATTTATAATTTTGGCACTCACTTCTGATTAAAATGATATATTCTGCCTTCAAATTGCTTAATTATAATTACTTATAAACATATAATACCTACCCCATAGTGTTTTCAATTCAATTCAATCTTCAAAGAAACTGTGGGATAGGTACTATGGAGATAGTTATCTCCATTTTAAAGATAAGGAAACTAAGGTTCCGAGGAATTATATGACATCCATCGTCACACTGTGTGAGAGACACATCTGACACAAAGTCTTGCTGATTCTATCCACCAGGCTAAATAATTTGTTTGGGGAAATATAATTGTCTGATAGATAGAAAAAGCTGCTTTTTAAAAAATGAAAATGTGAAATATTGACAAAAATAAGGTCTCTAGAAAGAAAATGCTATCTGAAAATGAAAACTAAAAACAAACCAGTTGACAGCAACTGCCTGGGAAAGAGAAAGGAATGCTGTCAACTTGCCCAGATAATTTGCATATAATTTCAGAAATATGCTCACTGTGTAATGGCTAATTATAATATTGGTGCATCAATAATTTGTTAGTCCATGACATTTATTGTGTACCCACTGTGTACTGAACATTGAAATGGATAGTGTGGGAAGACAAAAGGAAATGGAAGACAAGTTTGTGCCCTGAGGGAACTTAGATTTTGGTGAAGGAAATGGATATTTATGAACACATAAGAGCAAACACCAAAAATAGAACCTAAAGAATAACTAAATGACTAGTAACAGATTTCCCATACATGTGGGCAGGTCAAGAGATGCTACCATGATTATTACAATGATGAGCTTAGTTTCATTAAGAAGATAATATTTGAACAGAATTTTGGAGATAGGTAAGGATATAGCTTAGCAGATACATACGCTAATCATGTCAAAAAGTCAAGCTCAACAGGGGAATTTCATTTGCACTGAGGAAAAATTTGTGGTCCTATCTGAATCAAATAATTTTGCAAGTGCTTCCAGAAGTTCTCAGAAATGTTGCTTTTGGCTCTTAAAGTATAACTTCAAGGTTTTAATATTCACAAGTTATGTTCTTGTTGGGTCTAACACTCATACATGCATGTAAGCATGCATACACATACATGCATACACATATGCATGCATGCATGCATGCGTGATACATATACTCTGTGGATCAAATAAGGTGGGCATTCAAATTCCAAGTTTCTTAAATGTTCTACTAAAAACTCAAGCATAAATGCTGAATATCCAACCCCAAATTGCTAGCTTAGGAGAATCATTATCAAGTGTACAACCTACAAAGACTTAAAACCCTCAGAGGGGAGCCAGAATCTGTTTGCTTCAGAGTCCTCTGATCTCCCTGTCTCTTCACTAACCATCCCAGTCTGGTCCTTCTACCTACAAGTCCTAAATAAAGTTGGAATTGGAGATTCCCTGACAGGAAGCACACGAATGCTCCCCTATTAAAGTGTTACTTATATTAATGCTGCTTTGAATCTGTTCTCTTGTTTGTTTTTCAGGCAGTGAGGTTGCACAGTGAGTAGAATACTAGACTAGGTGTTAGGAAGACCTGAGTTTAAATCCTGCTTCGGACACTAGCTGTGTGTGACCATGGGTAAGTCACTGAGAACCTCTTTAAGCCTCTGCTTCCTCATCTCTAACATGGGAATGATAATGGATTTTTGTGAGGACAAAATGAAATAATACATGAAAAGAACTTTGCAAATCTTAAATCACTTTATAATAAACACTATTATTATTACTTTCCTTGCCTTTTCAACTTTTGTACATCTCTTAAATATCTACTAGAACTGGATCCTCCTGTCCTCCAAGTATTTATCCTGTTTGTCTCTCTTAATTAGACTCTTGATCCCATACTGCTTCTTTTAGTATGCCCTTATTCCACTTTTTCTACCTAGTTTTAATGCAGCTATCTATACTTTATATGACTACTAGATACAACAATCCTTGCCCTAGCTCTGTCAGCCTTTGTTCCTTACCCAGTATCTACAACCTGTCGCTATCCCCAATTCAGTAAGACAGAACCCCAGTACACAGGGGACTCTCAGTGGAATAGTGATGGTAATGAGCAAGAGAAATGAATCACCCCATGGAGATATAGTTAAGGATTTGGAATTCAGAGAAAGGGATCTATGGATATTTTGGGGATGCTCATCATGAATATCCCTTAACCAGTTGTTGAAAATAAAGAATGATCATATAAAAAGAAAACTATCTGCCTACTCTGGTCATGTGAAGTAGAGAAGGCTTTGATATATGTCAATTAGACATTAAAATTCTAGCTAAAAGATAGGAAAAGACCAAGGAACATATGGAAGTCAACTGGAGGCAGCATTAGAAATAAGGATTGTAAATTAAATTGCATCAAGGAGAATTCATTTGTGCAACTGTGTCAGACACACACACTCATCTGAAAATTTCCTTATCCACTCTCATTTGCAGGCCAAATCCCAGAGCTATGATAGCCATGAATTCCACTTCTTGTCATCACACTCAAGAGAAAAGTCCAGGTAAGACTAGGTATGTAACATACACCTGTGGGAGTCAAACTTAATAATTCCTAGATAGGAGAGAATAATAAGGATAAATGAAAAGAATAAAAGAGGAATATATAAAGAAGTAGACAAGAAATGGATTGAAGTAAGGGGTACACTTATCTAGATAACTTCCTACTTTTTATTCATATCATGTCCAAAGATACATAAGAATGATTACTCCCTAAAATGTATTATTCCACCCACATTGCATGGCAAGATTTTAATGAGATAATTTTTAGGTATGTCAATTTATCACTAATATAATAGAAAAATCAGGTAACAAATATTCATTCAGAAGACACTTGCCCTAAATTTATATTATTGGCATTGAGATTCATCTACTCATGGAATCCACAAAAATATGGTAGCCAATACAAACACCATATATTATGAGAAAGTAATTCAAATTTGGAGGACATTTTCCTGGTTTGAAGATTCAACAGGATATTTTTAGACTAGTTACTATAAATATGTGGCCTTAGACTTCCTTAAAAATGAACATTTTAGTATCTTCAAATAGTCACATGATTAAGTATTAGGGCAAAGATTTCGTGTCACCAGTAAAAGTGAAAATATTGATGGCTCCCTCTTTTCCAAATCAAGCACACTCTTTCTAATGGATCAAAAGGCAAGTGAACAATTAGGATCTAATGAATCATGTATTTTTGGTTACTTTCCATATCTAAAGGTGGGTTCACCTCACTCTGTACTCACAATGGAAGTAGTTGGACTAAATGTAACATGAAGTGGTGAGACTGATTTTCATGTGTGACTTGTATAACCATTCTTGTTACTTTACAGTCATAGCATGTAGCAAAACTTTAACTTTTTTTGTCATAACTAGAGAAACTTAAACAAAAGCTATACTCCGCTGCTTCACTGATATATAGAAGCAACCCTGGGTTCTCAAAATCTACTCCAGGTCCTATCAAACTGAAAATCCCATCCAAATCATCTATTAAACACCTACGTGGCACTGCGTCAGGTGCTAGGAATTAAAAAACAACAAGGAAAGCAGGCCCTAACCTAAAGGAACGTACGATCTGGGCAGATGTAACATGAACACAGGCAACATGTGAATATATAAGTACATATATCTAATAATCTGAGGAACGAGAAAACACTAAGTAATAAGTAGGGAAGGTAAGAAAGTAGGAAGTGACATGAGTAGAGGAGAAAGAAAAGCACATGGACATTACAGAGGGAGATGGGATTTGGGACCAGCACGTCAGTCAGTTTGACTAGAAGTGCTTGAATGGTGAGTCATATGAAGAAAGCTTAGAAAGGGGAGTTGGAATCAGATTATGAAAGACATTAAATGGTCAAATGGAGGAATTTAGATTTTCATCCTAAACATAACAGAAGCCACTAAGAGTTCTTAACTGGGCAGTTACCTGGTCAAACCTAGTGTAGGGGAGGCAGAGCCAAAACAATGGAGAAAAACCAGGAAGTTGCTTGAACTCTCCCTAGTTTTCCTCAAAAAAACATTAAATCAAGCCTCTTAACGAATTCTGGAATGACAGAACTCAAAAAAAGATGCAGTGAAATAATTTTCCAGCCCAAGATAACTTAGAATGACTTCAGGAAAGGTCTGTCTCACTTGGGCAAAAGGGGAGCACTGTCCAGCACAAGGTGGCGTCCCAGTAAGCCAGCAGGAGGTTCTTAGCCACAGTACAGAGCATCAATAGGCCAACCTTTTACTACCTGCCTTTTATCCCTTTTTGTGTTTTCTCAGTATGAGGTATTAGGCAAATCAATAGCCCTAACTAGACACATCCAGGTTTACAAGAGACTTTGTGAGTTTAAAAGGTCCAGAAGCCTTAGGTCTTATTGGGTTAGAGCTGAAAGATGGCATGAGAAAGTTTTAAACTAGGCAGTGAAGTGATGTTTGGCCACCTTGGAGACAGTAGTTTAGTGAAGTGCTGAGTTTGGAAACCAGAACGCAGGGGACTGAGAGGTATGTGGGAAGAGAAGAAATGGGGTCATTAACTGCTGACAACTTTTTTTTCTCAGAGTGTGGCTAAGGGAGAAGAGATATATCCAAGATTCTTCTAAACTTCATATCATCCACAAATCTGGTAAGCATGCCATCTATGTCTTTATCCAAGTCATTGTTAAAAATACTAAATAGAACAAAGTCAGGGATTGAGTCTTAAAAAATTTCACTAGAGATATCCATGTAGGTTGACACTAATCCATTAATCAATGCTTTTGTGGGGGGATCTGGCCAATAACAAGTCCCAAATTCATCAACTTTATTACATATCTACATTTTGTCCATCACAAGAGACTGTCCATACACTGATAAAATCCAGATAAACTAGTTTATAGTATTCTTCTGACAGGTAGGTCTAGTAATGCAATTCAGTTAGAGTCAACAGACATTTATTAAGTGCTTATCATCTGCAAGCACAATATTAGATGCTTGAGACACAAAGACAAAACTGAAACAGTTCCTGCCTTTAAGAGAGAATTTTTAGATAGATATTGTCCTTATACATGTATATATTTTTATTTGGTCTAGATTTCCTCCCGTATCCCTCTCCATCTCAACTCCTAGACATCTATTCCTCATAATAAGGAATTTTTTTAAAAGACAGAGGAAAGAAAAAAAATCAGCAAAATTGACCAACATATAGAAAAAGTGGCATTATATTCAAAATTCCATATCCATGGGCGCACCACCTCCACAGAGAATTGGGGGAGGTCTTTTCTTATATATCTGCTTTAGAGTCAAGCTTGTTCTTTGTGATTTTATAGCACTCACCTTGGACTGTTTTGGGTTGCTGTGCTTTCCATTTATGTTGTTGCTGTAGACTTGGCTCTGCTTAGTTCACTTTGCATCAGTTCACGTAAGATTTTCTACACTTCTCTGTATTCATCATGCACTCTGCTTCCAATGGCATATTCTTTGTTTTCAGTTCTTTGCTACCACACAAAGTGCTGCTATAACTATTTCTGTGTATTTTTTCAATAACCCTTTTGGGGTATATGCCCAACAGTGGAGTCTCTAGGTCAAAGGGAATGGACATTTTAGTCCTTTTATTTTCCTAATTCCAAATTTCTTTCAAGAATGGTTGTATTACAGGTCCCTCAAAGGAGCTTACAGGAGAGATGTATCAAAAATATAGTAATTTGAGGAAAGAGAGGACACTAACAAAAAATGGACAAAGCTTCATGTAGGAGGTGGCGCTAGAGGAAGAGAAGGATTTGAAAGGCAGAGACTTTCAGGGAATAGCCATTGTCAATGAACAGAGAGTCATACTGGAAATCAGAGTGTATAATGAGGAATGATATGAAATAGGGTTGGAGGGATAAATGATCCCCATTGCAGAGAGCCTTAAATGACAGGCTGGGGAGCTGGCATTTTTTCCTTATAAATGATAGAGGACAACTGAAAGTCTTTGAATGGAGGAATGGCATCACTAGACCACCTATGTATAAGAAGGAAACTAGAAGTGAGGATGCTATTAGAATCTCGCAGCAAGAAGTTGTGAGGGTCCAAACAAGAGTGTAAACGAAGAAGAAGGATAGCCCCAAAGTTATAATTCTGGGTGACCTGGACTCAACAGAACAAGGGAAATAGGTAGGAAGTGGAGGCTGGACAGTGGTCAGGGATGTGAAAAAACGAGATTTTTGAAAATCAGTAACCACAGCAAAAATGAAACATTAATTTGATATGCCTTCTCTTTTTAGATGCTTATTGACATTAATTTAATAATTCCAGAATTTTATTTCTTTTTGAACCTGTTTACCCTTACTTAAAAAGATCTGTAATTTCATCATTTCATCGTTCACCAACAGAGATTATAAGTTCTCCTTCAGTATGTGTTTTTTAAATAGTTGCAAATGACTAAAAAAAAATGAATTAGCTGGAAGCTAAACATCTGGTGATGAGTCGTTCTGAATTTAGCAAGGCTGGTCCTTAGATAGTAAAGACAAAAGTCCATTACAAAGTTCTGGCTTGGTGAGACTTTCAAGAATGTTTGGTTCTGCTTGAAGGACCTTTGAGAGCCCAGTGTCTTTCCAATACCACAATGAGGCATCAGTTTTACGTTATTGGAGGGCCTCCTTTATTACCTTGATTAAACTAAAAGGAAGTTTCAAAGAGCCATGCAATATTATATAAGTGAATCAAATCTTTAAGCACAGAATGAAATGCCCACATTAATAAAACAATAAAAAAACTCAACTTACAGTTCAATTGCTTTGTTCCACATGATAACATATCCAGAAAGAATGAAAGATTCAATATTTACAATGTGTGTATTTCCTCTTTCTGTTCCAACATAGAGCCATTTACTCTGGAAAGGTAGATGACAGTAAGTAATTCTGAAAGAAAGAAAATTTCAATTGAAATATCTGAATTCTAACTTTTTTGATATCACAGTTTTTATAAAATTACAGGTAACTATTCTTTAATTTTTTTAAATCAAAATATCTATTAGCATGCCTTATTGCTTGAAGAAAGGTATTATTTAATTTTAGTACATTAGAATTAGACATTAAAATGTCTAATATTTTATATAACAGAAACATAAAAGTCCCTTTGTCAACAATGGTATTTACTGATACTATATTAACATTAAATCACTAGAGGATATAGACATAATGGCAACGTTACAACAATATTACTGAAATATTTTGATTTTTATAGTATTAATTTCAAATAGAAATTGAGTCTACAAAAATATAAATTTCAGAATTCACAAAGAGGTTATCACCATGCTTAATTATACCAAATTTCCAGATATTTGAAGCTATCTTACTTAGTACCTTGTTATAATGGATAAAATGTTTGTGGAATTAATGAATGATCCCTGACAATCACTTACATTCAAATCTATAATAAATAATGAAAAGCTGTAAGTAGTAAAAACCTAAGTTGAATTCAGTTGAAATTGAGGAGAGATTGCAAGAAATAATGAAAGACCGTGAAGGATATGGCCTAGAGGACTGTCAGAATAAAGGCGGTATGATAGGAAGGGACCAAGAGGAAATGTTGCCACAGAGAACAGTCCAGCCATGGGTACAATGGGAAGGAAGACAGCGGCCCAGGAGACAGCGTCTCTCTCAGGTTCAATCATACCAGTGTGTACTGGCCCTTACTCTCAAGGGAAAAATGATCATGACAACAGAACCCTGGTAATGGACCTGAAGGCTTGGCATAGAGACGTCAGTCAAGCCCTGGGACAAAGCCAAAGGTGCTTGTGTTAGTGATTACTCTGCTGCTTTACAGATCCTAATGCTCTGCTTTGTTGGTCTGGGGTGCAATGTTTTATTTTGCTTTAAAACCATGGGTGAATCATGACCCAAATCTCAGTTTCTTCATCTGTAAAATGAGTAGTAAAGCTACCTCCCAGAACTGTGAGGATTACATGAAATAATGTGTATGCAAAACGTTATTTAAACCTTAGAACACCAAGTAAATGCAGGCCATCATTAGTATTCTATTATTAGAATTGGCTTTAGCTAGTTCCTGAAAACCATCATCCCCTATGGTATGCCTAGAAATGGCAAATTATCATACATGCTAAAAGTATCAACACTAGATGACATCATGGCACTGATTAAAACTGAAAACAAAATTTATTTTTAATTAAACTCTTCGCACCTCAATTATATCATTGCAAACATCCAAATGAATTGAAGCTATGCATGGTTGCAAGATTTGCCCTGACTACACACTCATTCTGGTTGATTCACTAAGTAGCCCCATTTTTCTAAGCTGAGTTATCAAAGACATTCCCCTAAATTCTCTGGATCCTACAGCCATGAGCTGTAGAACGTTGCTAATAGATAAGTACTTCCAGGATGAATTAACAACGTTACTACCTATGAACAAAGTGGAAGGATCTTTTATGTTTCAAGGCCTTATCACCCCAGTTGGAAAATTCTAAAACAGACAGCTCTACATGTTGGCCAACTATTAGTGTTCCTACCACCTTAACAATTCGGAAATTTTTTTCCTTTCAAATTGTACGTTTGGAAAAAATAACCTTGATCATGCTTTTGTGGTGCAATCCTTCCTCCGTGCTAATTTATTAAAATCATTCATTACCTTTTTAATCCATTTAAGAGTATAAAATTTAAATTACTACAATGTGAGAAATTTTAGAAATTTCCAAACTATATATAGTTAGGAAACGTGCAGGGACTCAGGTTAATTACTTGTTTCTAACCTGGATCAACCAAATTATTTTCTTTAGCGCTGGTCCTTGGGGATGCTGTATTCTATCATGCTAGGGTCCAAGGGCAACTCTGTGATTTCAAATTGAAAATGCAATGTGATACAGTGCAAAGACTGCTGGAATTAGGATGACATGGGTCCTTTCTCTGACAGCACCCTGGCTACGTAACCCAGGGCAAAAGATTTAGCCTCCTTGCAGGCCAGGTAACTCTCTAAGAAACTCTAAATTTCAGAGCAGACACTGATCTTTATTGGTATGGAAAGTTTTCTCACTAGGAATTCCTTATATCAAAGAAATCACTGTCTGTTCTAAGACAAATGTAAGCTCACTTCCCAAAACTGTTTGAAGGATGAAGGAAGATAATGCCTGAGAGTTGTTTTAAGCTCAAGTACAGGGGATTTTAACAACAGTCAAAACAAACTTTTACCTTAAGGTAAAATGTAATTCCAAACAAAACCATGGCAAATAAAAAAGAAAGAAATAGAACATCAATCAGAAAACAAATCCATTGGTTCTGCTGTTACTTAGTGGAAGCCAAAAAGAACAGATAAAAGAAAACAAGGCCAAATACAGAAGTGAAAGAAAATCCACTTGAATTTAATTTCCAATCCTACTGGACCAGTGATTGGAAGGTATGGAGAGAAAATCTGACTCAATTTGGTTAATTGCTGGCGGTTTGGCAAACAGGCTAACATAAATCATTGTGGTCATTCCAATGTTTTGCCATTTATCAAAGTTATCAAATTGTTCAGTTTTAATTGAGATATTTAGTTTCATGACCAACATTAAAGAATCACCCATATTCACGAACACGCTATGTAATCCTGAATCTGATTCATTCATCAGTTAGTGAACAAACGTTAATTGTCTGCTATATTCAAGGCAATGTCCTCAAACCTCAGAATACAAAGACAACCCTCAAGGGAATAATATTCTAACAGAGAAGACAACATATGTTTATTCACGTACATGTAAGTGTTCATTTATAGAATATATACAAAATGAATATCAGGTATTTTGAAGACAGAGGGACTTAACAACTAGGGGACATTAGGAAAGGCTCATACAGAATGTAGTGCCCAAGATGAGTCGTGAAAGAAACCAGGGAGTACAAGAGATTCAGGTAAGTCATAAGAATTTTCCAGGTTTAAAGGACAGCTGCTACAAAGGCAGAGAGATAAAGATGTGTGATGAATAACAAGTACGCTGGCATGGCTGAACCACACAGTACGTGGAGGGGAATAATGTATAAGAAAACTGGAAAGGAAGAAAAGGGGCCAGGTTGCGAAGAGCCTTAAATGCCAGATAAGGGAGTTTATATTTAATACTAGATGGAATAGTAGCCACTGGGGTTTATTCAGTACTGAGGGATGTAGTGAGCCTTACTATTTAGGAAAATCAATTTGATGACTGTAAGGAAGATGGATGGAATGGGAAGAGTTGAGGCATGGACACCAATAAGAAGGCTAGACCAGCTGAGAGGTCACAGAGTCATACAACGTAAGCTCCTTCACACAGGCTCACCGAGGGGATCGCTGCACATTTCTATTTTTATAACTTTTCGCTTACACCTTCTCTCCACTCATGTAGCAGCCAACCGTAGTGTAGGCTTTCATTAGCTCTCAGCTGGGCTAGTCTAGCCTTCTCATCAGTATTCACTCCTCAACTTGCTTCCCATTCTAATCCATCTTCCTTTCAGGCACCAAAATGATTTTCCTAAAATGCAGGCCTCATTGTGTCATTGTGTCATCTCAATTACTAAATAAACCCCAGTAGCTCCTTATTAACAGACAGGACAAGAGAGATGATAAGCCCTTCATCCTTTTTCCAACAGGATTTTGATCTCCCCGGCAGGTATTGTTGGCTTTTACTCTAGGGAGTTTGGAGATCAGGAGTATATGCTGTAACACTAACTATTTTAAGACACTGTTTTCAAATTGTTATAGATCAATATTATGTCTGGGTGACCGTGGGCTGGGTCTGGGAATGGTTGGTTCCAGTACAATTTATGAGCTGAATTCTTCCAGATACTTTCAGTCTATCTTAGTAATATGAGAACTGGTCATCTGTCAGTCCATGAGAGAAAGGAAACATACATAATTCTAGCCACTAAGTCATGTCTTTCTAAGTATTTAACAGATGTAATTATTTCAACAAACTGTACGTTTTGTACTGCACAATTTCTACCATTTTCTTGTATAATCCACATTTAAGTCTTGGTTTGTTAAGGATAAACTTGAAATTTCTGGTCCTTTTGTTTTTATTTTATACCAATTGTGTGTGTGAGTGTGTGTGTGTAAGCGTGTGTGTAAGCTATGTTTGGATACATATGTATGTACATATACATGTGTATATATACTCATATATATGTATATATAATACATATATAGTATATACTATAGGGTATACATGTATAACATAAATAATTTTATCTCAGACATTCAAAAATAGGTAAAAGAAAGTTATGGTTTCTAAATAACTATAGGACATGGTGAGAGGCAAAAGGATACTGACATACACACACATGCATATATATGGACACACAAATACATATCATCATTACCTTGCCCATAGAATACTTCCTTGCAATAAAGAGAAACCTTTAAACAAAACCAACCTACACTGCGACCATGTGGTTGCTCAATCACTTCAGTCACGCACAGCAATATGAGACCCCATTTGGGGTTTTCTTGGCAATGATACTGGTTTGCTATTTTCTTCTCCAGGTCATTTTATATATGAAAAACTGAAGCAAACAGAGTAAGGTGACTTGCCCAAGGTCACACAGCTAGTAAGTGTCTAAGGCCAGATTTGAACTCAGGAAGATCAGAACTCTCTCCATTATTCTGCCTAGCTACCATACCTGACAGGCAGCATTCAGTAGCTCTATTTTCCCACCTTTCTAACAAGAGATATTCAACACTGCATTTCTTCTGAGTTCAGATGCATTTGGATATTGTTTTCATTCACAATACTGTAGTAATTGTATATAGTGTCTCTTTGGTTCTGCTTTCTTTGTTCTATATCAATTCATATAAATATTGCCAGGTTTCTCTGAATCCAAATATCTTTTGTTTCTGACAGTACAATAACATTCTATTAAGTTCATATATCACAATTTGTTCAGCTATTCTCCATTCAATGAAAAACCATTTTGCTTTCAGCTATGTTACCACAAATGAATGAATGAAAAAAACATTTATTAAGAACTTACAGTGTACAAAGCATTTACACTAAGTCAAACAGAAGGAGTCTGTTGGTCCTTGAGTGCAGCAGTAAAACAGATGGTAATGCATCTTTTAAAATGTCATCTTTCTTGAATAAAATCACACCCATTGAACCATTTCATGGCCAAGGGCTCTTGCAGTGAGGCTTTGTTTTTTGGTCCTACAGGAGCTGTGGCTGATGAAGCACCAAGGCCTATAGTAGCACCTGCAGAGAAAGCTGCCATGTCTCGGTCCCTCAAGGGATGCTCTTCTGAGGAATGCCTACTGAGGCAGGATGGAAGCAAGGTCAGTGGTCTAAGGGCCCTGCTCTTCTCAGGGATTTTAGGCTCAGTATTCTGCATAGTCTCCTAGGAAGTCTGAAGGAAGTAGAGCTTGAAGTAGCAGTGGTGGCACCTGGCACATGCTGCTTCTTGTCTGTCTGTCTTCTCTCTTTGTCCCTTACTCTCAGGATACTTTGCTGCTTCAGCAAGGCTAATTTCCCTGGCCTGTAGATGCTACTATATATATTTTGATAAAAATGAGGTTTTTCTTGATGTCAGTAAACTCTTTGAGGTGCATGCCTGGCACAGTAATTGAGGTATGAACAGTTTAGTGACTTTTCTCTAATAATTACAAATTGTTCTCAAGAATAGCTGCTCCAGTTTAGAGCTCCACCAACAAAGCCATAGTAGGTCTTGCATTGCATAGTCCTCCCAACACTAATTTTTTTATTGCTTCTGCCAATTTGATGGACATAACGTGAAACCTTTAAGCAAACTTCCTTTAACTTACTATTACTGATTTTGAAGCATTTTTGTATGGTTGTTTATAACTTTTCTTTTGAAAACTCTATGTTCTTATCTTTTGGCCATTTACCTATTAGCTCTCTATATATCTTGAATAGCAGGTTTTTATATGAGATATTTGAAGCAAAGACATTTCCCACTCAAAAGTTTCTCTTCTAGGGGCATTTTATTCATACAGTTTAGAAAATATGTAATTAGCATGGACTTCTGTCATTTGTAATCATTTCTCCCCACCGTTTGATTCCAAAATCCTCCTCTAGCCATAGTTCTGAAGCATAGCTCCTACTCTATTTCTTAAAGTGGTATGACCTCTTACACTTAGTTACTGTGGAAACATATTAAAAATCTCTTGTTCAGTTCAGCTGAAAATATTAAGAAATAAATATTTCTCCAGTCTAAAGTCCTTTCCAGACTATTTCCCCTTTCTCTCTGGTCTAACCCTTTTCTCTCAGGAGAAGGTACAAAAGGTCAAGAACAAAATTTCTTTGGAAAATGGATTAGAGATGGGAAGCAAACTTAAAACAAGAAATTTCCCTTGTTGTTTCTGCTGCCTAGAGAGGCTTGGCTGTAACAATAACAGGTCGTGATGTAGAGTCCTTTGGAATATTTGAGTCAACTGAACCCTTTGATCACTACTATCTATGGCAGACTGACCACTGACTTCCAAATACAGCGAATGATTTCCAGCTTGTCCCTTTTCCAGGTGGTTACATAATCCAAATAAATAGTAAAATACACAATTTACAGGGCATGCCTACTTTCATGATTGCACTTACTCAAGTTACACAATGCTTCTCTTGGCTTATGAGTACTTGCAAGAATGGTGTCTCAACTCAGCCACAATTGATGGAAAAAATTTAGGACTAGATCAAAATGTGGAGGATGAGAGAAGTGCTAGCAGACTGAGCAAGTGAACTAGTATTAGATGTTAAAAAAAAAACGAAAAAGAAAAAAGCTGATTCTGGAAAATATATATTGATAAGCTTGACATTTTTCCCTGGCAAATTCAAGAGCAGATTGTTAAATGGATGATTTGTGAATATTTAGCAGATTAAGTGGTGAATCACTAGGACACAGAATGGATTCACCCACAATGGGCACATCCTGTTTCCTTGTTTAACAGAGTTACTAGATTGATAAGTCAGGAGACTGCTGTAGACACAATACATCTGGATTTCAACAAAGCATTTGACAACATATTTTATGTTACTCTTATATTCCAGATGGAAATGTAGGCTAGATGATAAATCAATTAGGTAGATCAATGGTTGTTTGAATAAGCTTACATAGAGATTACTTAATAGTGAATGCTTATCCTGGAGACTGGCACAAAGAAGGGTGCAGCAGAGCTCTGTCCCTGGCTCTTGACTTATTCAACATTTTTATCAATGACTTGTCTGTTGAATTGTTGAATCAGATTGAGAAGTAGAGGATGGGTTTATCATTTTTGGCTGATAAAAAACTAGAACGTAAAGCTAATAAATGAAGAATTATAGAAGGATTCACAAATATATCTATAAACTGAAATGATGGGTTTAAACTGACAAGAAAATCATAGTGGGGATAAATGTAAATTCCTTCAATTGAGTTAAAAATACCAATTATATAAATACAAATTGATGGACACCTGTCTTAACAGTCCATGTGAAAAAAGTAATCAAAGATTTTATTTAGCTATATGATTAATACAGGTCAGTATTGTGAATAAGTCAGTTTCATGAATAGAATAAGGGAAGGAGCAGTCTTATTTTACTTTGTACTAATTAGATCACACCTGGACACACTGCACAGGCATTCAGAGAAGGGTGACTAGGATAGAGAAGGATCAAGCAATTGTGTTATATGAGGATCATCAGTTGGTGAAACCAAGTACACTTATTTCCATTAACACTTGTGGGAAGTATATGATCATTGTGAATTATCTGAAGGGAGACTAAGTTAACAAGGGATTACAGAATGGAGCTCCAATGGGAAGGACTGTAACCAATACAGGGAAGGAGTATTAAGAGCAAATACTTTCAAACAATACATATTTTCAAAGACATAATTGTCTGGATATGTGAACAAATAATCATGAACTTTCCATCACAGAAAATGGTCAAGCAGAGACTTGAAGCCTTGTCAAGGATAGTAGGAAGGATAGAAGACATTCTTGTTTGGATGAGAAACTGAACTAGAACATTTCTAAAAACTCATTCCAACTCTAAGATTAAACAATCGTCTGTTTGGTAAAATTCATATTATTTGAGGTATCAGCAAAATCACCAGTTTTTCATCCTAGTAATGCAATATGGTAGACCCATAGGGTTTGCCATTATTATAAATGAATACAGACCACATTCATTGGTATTCTAAAAATAAAATCATAACCATTCAAATTTATACAGCATCTTTTCCCAAAGGAATCAAAGCATTTTACAAATAATCATCCCAATTTTCTCCCTTCAGCTCCACAGGACACTACAACATGCTCTCCAGCCCAGGAAAGGCAGAGAATTCTTCCCCTAATAATTCTGCAGGGAAGGAGATGAATGTTTTATCCTCATCTCAATTCACAAAGGGCATCCCTCTGTGGTTTTAGGAAGTGGGCTGAATATCTCATTACTTCTCATACTGTGAAGTGAATGGGAAAGGGAATTATTACATCCATTTTGCAGACCGAGATCTTCAGGTATAAACATGTCCATGGCCACACAGTAAATAAATCAGGGTAGAGTTGGATGAAATTAAAAATTTGTGATTCAGAGTCCAACTCTCAATATTTAGTCACAGAGTTTTTGAAATTCACATTTTTTCACATTTCAGATGTGGGACTGTGTAGAGAGAACTGAAGGTTACCTTAGAGGCATTCTTGCTTGTAATCATTATTATAATGAAATAGAAAAATCCCAGGATAATAAAAGCATTGCAATCACTTCATTTGTCTGTAGAACACACTAGTAATGGGAAAGCAAGAGAAGATCAAAATCTGTGAAATATATATTGAAAAAAATATACAAGTCAAAAGTCCTTCCCTATGGAATTGTGAAAATCAAATTTCTGTTGGGCATTGCCTTTATATCAAGAGTATTAGGCACTTTGTCAGAGTGAAGAGGGGAGACACAAGAGAAATATAACACAGTCCTCACCCTTCAGTTTCTCAACTAGTTTGGGAGAGAAAATTAAAAATGAAAAGAGAAAAATGCAATATAACAATTAGTTTCCAAACCAGGGGTTATTAATTTGTGGTTTATACACTTGTTTTTTAAAAGATCTTTTGATGACTATGTGCATACACACATATAATTTCCTTTGTAATCCTATATATTTTATTGTATGAATGTAAAAACATTATTCTGTGATGGGTACCATAGACTTCATTAGTCTGCCCAAAAGGTCCATGACACAAAAAAAGATTAAGAACCCTTTCACTAAACTACGTGGTGGAAACTATAAAAATTCTACTAGTTTACATAAGTACACATAAAAAGAAAATGGGCATGAAGAGGAGGGATTGGAGAGGATTCAGAAAATGTGGTAGTTGATCATAGTTTTAAAGGATTAATATAAGTTGAAGAGGCAGAGAGGAGAAGGGATTTCAAGTACGAAGAAAAAAGAACAGTAGTATGTGCACCAGTACAATGAGCACACCAGCCGAGTTAGAGAACACGTGTTGAAGAGTGATTGAAAATGTTATTAGATACATATCACCTTGAGCCTGGCATAGTTGCATCATTAATTTAAAAGAAAAAAACAATACTAAATGAAATGGTACCTTTTACCTACATTAAATTATTAGCCAAAATGGAAAAATTCTGCCAGCATTTCTATTATTTTCTATTTTCATTATCAGCAAGAATAGCATCAATACATTTGGACATTAAAATATTAAATTCTGATGACACTTAAGAAAGTGAAGTCAGGGAAAACAGCAGGACCAGACCAAGCATAAACAAAAGAATTCAGTGCTGGAGGTAATACAACCTTTAAATAACTAAGGGACAATTTTTGAGATATTTGGAAAAGGAAAAGATACCAAAAGACAGGAAAAAGCACTGACAGTCTATTATAGTTTTTAAGGTGATCAAGAGAATATCAGTAACCTATTTTTTGGATGACTAATACTAACTGCATGAGTCCAAGGACACCATAGGATCCAGCAATGACTCCAAAGAGACTGTTCTAAGAATCTACAGGAGACAATTTTCCTGACTATAACACAGAGTGGGATGAGTAGCCTACTAAATTAGTGTGTGTGTGTGTGTATACACACACACAGACATACACATATATATGTATATACATATATACACACATATGTATGTATGTATGCATGTATGTATCTCCACAGGCAGAGAACATTGAGCTTGATCCAGATTTTAATAGGAAGAAGGCAGTGGACTAGACTACATTTGGGAAACCAAATAGCACAGTGAATGAGTATGACACAAAAACCTATCTTTTTAATACTAATATTTTTTCAGTGGTGTTATAGGTCATGGAACATCACAATCTCTTGAGAATTAAAATTTCAGGTGACTCAAAAGACAAAGACAAATCCTCAGGGCATTTCACTGAACATCTCTCTACTGAGATATCAACCTACTAATGCCCACTCTGCAGATGCAATCATTCAACTAGATTTATATCCAGCTAACTATTTCACTGGGGCAGCTAGGTGGATCAATGAATAGAGTAATGGCCCTGAAGTTCATAGGACCTGAGTTCAAATCCTTAAGACACTTAGCTGTGTGACTTGGACACAGTTTCCTGTTTGCCTCAGTTTCCTCATCTGTAAAATGATCTAGAGAAGGAAATGGCAAAACCACTCCAGTATCTTGCCAAGAAAACCCAACATGGTGTCACCAAGAATCAGACACAGCTAATCCACAAAACAATAACAAACTGTACCATCACCTCCTCTTGACAAATGGAATAGAATTGGAGAAATTGACTAGATGTGTCCTATGATGAAATAAAGTATATTATTTTAATGATGATAATAATTACAGCTTACATTTATATGTTACTGTATAATTTAAAAATTGCTTTTCTAACAATTCTGCAAAGTAAAGAGAACAGAAATAATAACAGTTACCTCTATTTGGAGTAAGAGGGTTGTAGAGGGTGACTAACTTGCCCAAGGTCACACAGCACACCAAAATGAGCCAACACTCAAACCCAACACTGCTCACTTCAAGACCACAGCTTTTTCTAGTGCACCATTCTAACTCTCCATTTCCTAGATGAATTCCATACTCAAAGGTGGCTAAATGCAGGGTGATTTCTATCAAGATTCTCTATCAAGAGAATCATGGAAAGAACTCTAGAATAAGACTCAAGAGACCTAAATTCGAGTTTCCCTTTTACTACTTCCTGGATGTCATTTTACAGAGTAGTAATCTCAGACATTCTATAATGTTGTTCTAATGGAAAGCCCTTTTGTATTGTTATTACTAATAGTACAATTAACAGGTACTAACTAATCCTTGTCAGGTGAAAAATGATTTCTCTAATATTTTTCTTCCCTCTCACGACCTTGGTGACATATTTAACACATTTAAAGTTAGGTCAATAATGATAATATTAGTGCAGATTCCAGGACACATGCCAAAAAATTGAATTCAGCTAATCATTTTGGTTCTAATTGTTTTGGGTCAACACTAACATAATCTCTACATAAAAGAATCATGCAAAGTACTCCGGTACTCCCAGCTCATAAAATTCTCTGTTTGCTAATAGGGGAATTCCAATTACAGGATTAATATCTTAAATAGTGAACAAATGAAGAGTCTGAAGTCAGGTAGATTCACATGAAATAAAAGGTGCATCACTGTGGAAGGCATGGCCAAGAAAGTTACACAAGACAATCAAGAACAGAAGAACTGAGATACGAACCACTGAACAGAGTACCCAGAAGACCTAGAAAAAGGCTGACCTGAAATCTGCTCATAAAATAATTTCTGATAAGGACTAAGAAATATCTGGAATTGTTCATGTATCCTTACCGTTCTCGGTTAAATTTCAGAGAATGTAGAATGGCTGGCCGTTTCTGCCTAAGGTTCCATAAATGAAGTGTTTCATCTGAGCTTGCACTGACCAAAGCCCCCTGGGTCAAAAAAGATTTAAAACAATGGTGAATAATCAGCTAACATTTAGGGCTCTCCAAACAACACAAACTACCAGATAATTTACTGAATTTTTCACTTTTCAGTCGGTAATGTCATTCTGTCAACATTAAGACCTCTAAGATACAGGGACTAATTATGATAATTATTATAATAATAACACATAGATAAGTATAATGTAACATAACATAATATAATAAACATGGTGCTGTGATGCTTTCAAAACACTTTATATAAACCATTTCATTTGGTCCTGAAATTGCTACAGATATTCTACTCATTTTCCAGTCAAACAACCAGAGACTCAGAAAGATTAAGTGATCTGCCCAAGGTCACACAGTGTCAAAAGTAGAGTTTGAACACAGGTCTCTACTCTAGACCTTACAGAGGTAGCAGAACTGCTGTACTCTGTACTACTTGAACTATATCTGGCATATTACATTCTGTTCTGGAAGGCGACATTTGAAAAGGACCACTGACAAGCTGGAATGGTCCTGTTTTACTGTAATAAGCACAGAGAGCAAAGCTGAGATTCTCCTAAATAAACCAAGCTAGTGACTGTGCAGTACACAGGATTGAACATATCTCCAAATAAACTGACAGTAAGTCAGTTTAAACCCAACTAAGACCAGACACTAATAAATAGGAGGGGAAAAAAGGCTGCAGCCTTGTTAAGATTCTTGTTGGATATAGAGACACACGACTATAATCCTTGCTACTGGGAATGCGGAGGTTGGTGGTTCACCTAAACTCAGAAACTCTGAGCTGCAGTGGGGCTAAAGATGTTCTGGTGTCCATGCTAAGTCTGGCACCAATACAATGAGTCCCTGGGACTAGGGGCAGGAGGGAGCGCCAGTTTGCCTAAGGAGGAAGGAAGAGGCTCACATCAGAAATGCAGCAGGCCAAAATTTCCATACTAATTAAGAGTGGACTCAGGCCCATGAGGGGTTACTGTACTTAAAGCTTGGATGAAACAGGAAGAGCCAGTCTCAAAAAAAAAAAGGTTATTAACTATGCTACTTCTCAAAAAGAAAGAAAAAAATATTTAATCTATTTCTAAAACATTTTATCTTTAATTTTTTATTATACTTTGGATAACTACTTAAAATTTTTAAAACTGAATCAATGCAGATAACACTGAACTCTTTATTAGAAACTATTGCCTACATAGTAAGGAAATAAGTATCTTTATTCTAACATAAGAAACTTCAGCACAATTCTCACTATTTTTACAATCCAAGGAACTTTTGTCCATTATGAGAAATGTAGTAAAAGAATATATATCTCAAAACATGATTAAAGTACTTTTTTCTCTTTTCTTTATTGATTTAAAATTATATATACACACAAATTTATATGTGTGTATATATATATGTATATGGGTGTGCATATATATGTATACACACACACATATAGACACACATACATAATGAAATGAATATGGAACATGCCCAAGAAGGCACTCAATAGCCCATCACTTTTCCCCATGGCACAGGACTCCAACTTCTAGGTTCCCATGGCAGCATGACAAATTTCTAAGGTGCTACCAAGGAACACAGGTGAGTGAGTCAGTACGTATTTGTTTTGGTACCATTTCGGCACCTAACTAGACATGTGACCTTAGTCAAGACCTGACTGAGTCTCAGTTTCCTTAAGCAATTGAAGAGATGATCTCTAAAAATCACTTCCAGATCCAAAACCATATGCATGAATGTCTTGCCCTTTCAAGGGGGTCTGGATGGTGCCACATTTGAATCAAGAAGTGTTTGGAAAGTCAGGGATTTCTGTTTCTTGTCTGGTATTGGTTTAGCAGGGCTAATCTGGGTCTATTAATCAAGGGACATTCAATTTTTATGGTATCTATGCAAACAAATACAAACATTGATATGCTGAGATCCAGAAATACATAGGTACACAGAATCAAAAGAGGGAAGCTATAACGATAGAAAAGGTAATAGATTTGTTGGGTAGGTGGAGGATTAAACAGTCTGAAGGCTGGATAACAAACTACCAACAGGTGAAAGACAAAAAGTGAACCAACTCCAATGTAACTACTTAAATGTCTGCATCTAAACATTAGGCTAAATGTTCAACAATGAGCACTTCTGCTATTTAGATTCTATTTCTCTTAAAGTAGAAAAGGATAATTAATTAATACAAAGGCACCTTGCATAAGCACAGTACACATTCCTGAAAATGTTATATAAAGCTTTTTTTAAAAAATCCATTTAAAATTAACTAGATGATGTAGGTTTGAACAAAATTATGTACTGTCAACAAATCCTTACCTCATTGATTAAGAACTGAAGCTGCAGCACCGCTGCACCACTTTCATGCTGACAATAACAATCCACGCCAGGCCTGCCCAATCTGTTACAGTCAAAGTCAAGGATTCTAAAAATGTTATTAGTGAGATCAGAAAAAATTTAAAAAGGAATCTATTCAGTAATGAATTTTTGTTTTTAAAATATCCTAATTTTCATTAAAAACAGAGTAAAATACTGGCTTTCATTTATTCTAATTAAATTATACACATATTTTGAACTAACAACAATGAGATGGAGTAGCACAGTCTCAGTCTAATTGAGCTTTCTTTTAGTGAATTTCTCCTTAAAATATTTCAGTTTATGCTGGCAACATACAATAAATTTCAATTTAAGATCCCTGTTGGGGGAGGTATAGATAATACAATTAGAATTAAAATGAACTACAATTTCAGAAAATGAAATTGAACTTCACCTATACAAACTGCCAAAGAAACATTTAAAAACAAATAAGACCAGATGGATTTACAAGTAAATCAAACATTCGAAGAACAGCAAATTCTAATGTTATATAAACTTCAAAAACAGAAAAAGGAATCTGACCCAATTCTTTCCATGGTACTTTCTTAATAACTAAACCAGGAAGAAACGAATCAGAGAAACAAAACTACAGGTCAATATTCCTAGTGAATGTTGAAAATATGTTAAATGAAGTTTTAACAAACAGGCTATAGAGATATATCAAAAAGATTACACACTGTGCCCAGCAGCATTCATAACAGTAACACACAACTGGTTTAGTAGTAGGAAAACTATAAACACAATAAATTACAAAAAAAGTAATAAAAAATCAATACCATATGATTATATCAAAACAGAAAAAACTTCCAATGTTACACCCATTTCTGTTAAAAGTGCTAAGAAGTATAGGAATAAATGGATATTTTCTTAATATGGTAAATCATGATCTATATAAAACTAAGAATCAGGATTACATATAACAGAGATAAACCAGAAGCCATCCCAATCAAATCAGAGAGAAAACAAAGATATTAATAATCACCACCATTATTTAATAGATAGAAATATTAGTCATAGCAATAAAATAAGAAAAAGGACAAAACCATAGGGAAAGAAGAAACAATAATCTTGTTTTTTTTTTTGCAGAGGATATGATAGTCTACATAGAGAAGCCCAAAAAGCCAATTAAATAAATTAAGTGAAAATAACTGTAGCATAAGAAGAGGATGCAAAATAAACACACAAATCATCATTTCCATGTATTACCAAAAAAATCCAACAAGATTTTGATAGAGAAATTCCTTCCAAAACAATCACACAAAGTATGCAATATTAAGGAATCCATCTACCAAGACATACACAGGAATTATACAGTACCACTAGAACACTTCTTGGTTAAGAAGTTGGGAAGAGGGAGGAGCCAAGATGGCGGAGTAGAAAGACTCATGTACACTAGCTCTGAATCCACAGCCCATAAATTTCCTGTAAAAAGAACTCCCCACAAATTTGGAGCAGAGCAAGCCATGCACCAACGCAGTACAAGAGATTTCCATTCCAGAGAGCCCTGAAAAACTGACCCCAAAGGTCCATTGTGCACCGGACGCGGAGCCCAGCCCTGCACTGCCCTGGCCACATGGCCCCAGAGGAGCAGATCCGAGCAGGCTTCAGGGATGGAACATCTGGCGGCCACGAAGGTCCCTGCACCCACAGGTGCTACAGGTCAGTGAGAAAAACTTCTGGGCTGGCCAATGGGGGAGTGAGGTGTCTCCATGACTTGGGCCCCCTCGGGAGGCAGTGGCGGAGGCAGAGGCAGCAGCGGCCTGGGACTCCCAGAGCAGACAGGAGCTCAGGGCCATTACTGAAGGTATCCACATAAACCTCCTGAGGGAAATGAGCCTGGAAGGCGGCCCTGCCCCCACCTGAGCACCAGAACTTAAGCTCACATTGAATAGCAGCCCCGCCCACCGATGAAAACCCGGAGGCTGGGGAGCAGTATTTGAATCTCAGACCCCAAGCACTAGCTGGGCGGATCTAGGCGGGGGTGCAGAAGAATCTCAGAAGTCAAGTAACTGGCTGGGAAAATGCCCAGAAAAGGAACGATAAATAAGACCATAGAAAGCTACTTTCTTGGGGAACAGATGTTACTTCCACCTTTCATTTCTGATGAGGAAGTACAATGCTTGCCCTCAGGGAAAGACGTGGAGGTTGGGGCCTCTGTATCCCAGACATCCAAGTGGGCTCAGGCCACGGAAGAGCTCAAAAAGGATTTTGAAAATCAAATTAGACAAATCAAAGTGAGCTTTTGCTCACTGAAGAAAATAGTTCTCTCAAAATTAGAATGGAAAAGATGGAGGCTAATGACTTTCTGAGAAACCAAGAAATCACCAAACAAAACCAAAAGAATGAAAAAATGGAAGAGAATGTGAAATATCTCATTGGAAAAACAACTGACCTGGAAAATAGATCCAGGAGAGACAATTTAAAAATTATGGGACTACCTGAAAGCCATAATCAAAAAAAGAGCCTAGACATCATCTTTCATGAAATTATCAAAGAAAACTGCCCTGAGATTCTAGAACCAGAGGGCAAAATAAGGATTGAAAGAATCCATTGATCACCACCTGAAAGAGATCCAAAAAGAGAAACTTCTAGGAACATTGTGGCCAAATTCCAGAATTCCCAGGTCAAGGAGAAAATATTGCAAGCAGCTAGAAAGAAACAATTCAAGTACTGTGGAAATACAATCAGGATAACACAAGATCTAGCAGCTTCTACATTAAGGGATCGAAGGGCGTGGAATAGGATATTCCAGAAGTCAAAGGAACTAGGACTCAAACCAAGAATCACCTACCCAGCAAAACTGAGTATAATACTTCAGGGGAAAATATGGTCTTTCAATGAGACAGAGGACTTTCAAGCATTCTTGATGAAAAGACTAGAGCTGAAAAGAAAATTTGACTTTCAAACACAAGAATGAGAAGAAGCATGAAAAAGTAAACAGCAAAGAGAAGTCATAAGGGACTTACCAAAGGTGAACTGTTTACATTCCTACATGGAAAGACAATATCTGTAACTCTTAAAACTTTTCAGTATCTGGGTAGTTGGTGGGACCACACACATACACACGCACTCATATACACACGTGCGCACACATACATACACACATGCACCCACATACAGAGACAGAGAGCACAGAGTGAATTGAATAGGATGGGACCATATCTTAAAAGAAATTAAGGTAAATGGTGAGAGTGAAATGTAGTGGGAGGAGAGAGGGTGAAATGGAATGGGGTAAATTATCTCTCATTCAAGAGGCAAGCAGGAGACTTTTTAGTGGAGGGAAAAAGAGGAGAGCTGAGAAAAAAAATGAAGTTTACTCTCAACACATTCGACTAAAGGAAGGAGTAAAATGCACACTCATTTTGGTATGAAAACCTATCTTACAATACAGGAAAGTGGGGGAGGAGATAAGCAGGGAGGGAAGGATGATGGAAGGGATGGCAATGGGAGGAGGAAGCAATTTGAAGTCAACACTCAGGGAGGGACAGGATCAAAAGACAGAATAGAAACAATGGGGGGGCAGGATAGGATGGAGGGAAATACAGTTAGTCTTACACAAAATGACAAACTACACAGATATGGCCCATACTGAATTGCCTGCCTTCCCAAAGGGAATGGGTAGGGAGGGAGGGATGGGGAGAATTTGGAACTCAAAGTTTTAGGAACAACTGTTGAGTATTGTTCTCGCTACTAGGAAATAAGAAATACAGTTAATGGGGAATACAAAGTCATCTGGCCCTACAGGACAAAATAGAAAATGGGGACAAGAGAAGGGAGGGATGATAGAAGAGAGGGCAGATTGGTGATAGGGAAAATTAGAATGCTGGGTGTATTGGGGTGGGGGGAGGGGATAAATGGGGAGAAAATTTGGAACTCAAAATTTTGTGAAAATGAATGTAAAAAGTTAAATAAATTAATTTATATTAAAAAATAATTATGCACAAAAAAAAGAAGTTATGGGGCTTGTTATCCACCATGAAAGAACGTATAGTGTGACTCCCAAGCTAACAGCAGAGCATGTGGCTGCAGGAATGGAGCGATGCCCAAATCAAAGGAACTTGTTTTTTCAAGCTCACCTGGGAGTGACTCTGACAGTAAATTGACAAAAAGGCAATGAGAAAAAAGCAAGCTCTTTCAGAAGAACCTATAAAGAAGCAAAAGACAGGAGAAAGTTCTACAGCACCAGTTTCTTCCAAGCAAAGCAGCAGCCTAGATGATCATATGTTCCAGATTGGAAAAATGAGATATGGCCGTGTTTGGCACTTTAAAGGAAAAGTCCTAACTGACATTAGAGAATACTGGATGGACGAGCAAGGTAAAATGAAGCCCCACAGAAAAGATATTTCTTTAAATCTAGAACAATGAAATCAGCTGAAGAAACAGATTTCTGATGTTGATGATGCCATAAGAAAACTAAAATCAGAGCCATATGAAACCTGTACTGTTTTAGTTGTTTTAATCAGTCTTTTTATGCTGGCTTTTGTTTTCTAAGCTATTTGTTTTCCAAGCTATTGTATATCTGGATTGCAGAACAATTTGTAAGATGAATCTTAAATTTTTTAAAAGTGCATTAAAAGTGTATCCTGAGTGAAAAACAAAAAGAATGTGTAGTGTGCCAAGAAAGGGCTCAGAAAATTTTAATATCAGCAACCATAAGAATTACCAAGAGCACTGTGTTTGGAGCCAAAGAATCTAAGTTCAAATCTTAGCTCTGCCACTTCTTTTTTGTGTGCTCTTGAGTATGTGACCTCACTTCTGGCCTCAGCTTTTTCATCTGCAACATCAGGGGCTACATAAGATAACCTCTAATATCCCTCCCAATACTATGCCCATGATGTTATTATGACACTAAATAAACAATAACTCTCCCTATTTATTAAACAACTAATCTTATAAAGGGCCAGCCTAACTCTTTAGAGAACCTCAATCTAGAAAGAAATTTATATGTGGAAAACAGTATGGCAGTGTCACTCAATGGTAATCTAACAATTTTTCTGTACCTTAACAGAAAGTCTTTTTGACACTGATGACAAAATTTCAGCTAGTCACTTAGAAATGTCATGGAATTTTACTAATGCATTAGAAAATAAAGGGTGAATTTACAATTGGATATAAGACTCATGTCCCCTCACTACATGTCATTACAATTATGAAAGATTTAAGTAGAATCAACTAAATGAGGAAAAAAATTATGATACAATATGGTTTTTGTAAAGGCTTTAAAGTATAATTTCAGGATCTTTAAAGCAAATTTGTAAAGCAGCAATTTATTAATCAATTTAATATATATTTTCAAGGGTTGGCAATTTGTGCTTTATACTTTTAAATGGTGTATGCAGTCTCTATAATTATTTTTAAGAAATGTTCGCATTCATGAATCTTAAGGTATGAGTTCTACTCCATGGAAAACCCTATAATTTATCTTTCAGCTCTTTAGATAAGCTCTCTTAAGTACATGAAAGTTTAACAGTTTAACTCAAGTTAAGGAGTGTTAATTAAAGACTTGCTAGTATATTAAAATGAATATATTTTTTGATAATAATTAAACATAAAGAACACAAACAAAATTAATTTACTGTCAGCCTGATTTTCTAATTTCTTTGTCAAAAGTTGTCTCTGTTAAAAAACAGACTCTCCGTAAGTCTGTGTGGGAATGGGATAATTTGTCTTCTCCATGACAAGAGTACTTGGGGACACATGATCCCACCCTGGGGGACATGGACAGAATCAAAATGATAAAGTCAAGTTCCCACAGAATTTAAAGGAATTAATTTATCCATTGTAACTATTTATAACCCATCTTAATATTACCTGTTTTTCAGTGTTTCTCAAATTTTTCTCTCAGTGGCCCATACTCCTACACTAAAACGTAAAAATTCCCCATAAAAAACCAAGAGAACATTTAAATGTTTTTCCAGGAAGGTATAGTGGGTAACAAAATACAAAAGTGATGTCCAGACAGAGTAACCTCCTCTGCCCACACTATTTTGTCTTGTCATCTAAGAAATTTAATGGAATTTTGTCTTTATAATGCAATCTTGGGAAAGACCCTGATTTCTTCAATATCTCTTCTTAGTAATGAATCTTCTGGAAGACCACACTCAGATAGTCTTTCAGAGCCTTATGGCTAAGGGTCAAATCCAACCAGCTATTTGTTTTTGTAGGACCTGGAGCTAACAATGGTTTTTTACATTTTTTTAAATAAAATAAAACTTTTATTTTAAAATGCAAAACCCATTCTGAGCCTCAATGGGAAAAATGTGGTCGCCAGGTCATAGTTTGCCTATCTTTGCTTTAAAGTAAACAATCAAAAAGTATTACAGCTATAAAGATCATATGGTAAAAGTTGAGAATACAGGTTTTAACAATAACCTGAGATATATAAGAAATAAAATACTTCCTCCAAATAAGGTAGAATTTATACATTGCCTCTTCTGGCTCAGGTAGGTCTGCCTTTACATAAGAACACACAGGCTTCTTAGCTCTCAGTCAAGTAGAAATTTGGAAATGGGGCAGGAGGAGTATAGAAGCTTGCTCCAGAAGTTATCTCCAGGTTCTCTTCTCCATAGCAGACAAGCAATCTTAACTAATACTCTGCACATGTTAGAATGGAATGGAATGGAATATGCCTTTATTTCAATTTATACCAATTTACCATTAGGTATGCTTACTAGGGCTTAGGAGCACAAATAACACTAACCAATGCATGCAATCAAGGATTGTTTAATACTATTCAACAATGAAAACATTATCGCCTCAAGAAACAAACTAGGAATCTGATTTCTAAAGGTTCTGGTAAATCACTGGTGCTCAAGACAAGGTTCCCTCTAAGCCATGCCTTCCTCTGCAATGGCATTCTGGCAATCCCCGTACCTCAGCATTACCCTCTAGTGAACATGAATCTCCAAGTGTGGGAAATACAGAAACCTGTCCAAGTTGTGACATAAGAGCAGGATGCTTAGGAGGGCCTTTTGGGCTTCTTTTACAGTTATACCAAATGCAGTATACAAACTACATCTAATGTAATCACCTAAGCTTATGGTGAAGAGATATCATCAATCAAAGCTTTAGTTTCCTGATGTCACTGGTAAATTTTTTGTTGTTCAGTTGTTTGGTCATGTACAACCCTTGATGACCCCCACAGCACACCAGGTCTTTTCATCCTCCACTATCCCTGAAGTCCATCCAAGCTCATGTTCGCTGTTTACTATCCACAGGGTTTTCTTGGCAAAGACTGGAGTGCTTTGTCATTTCCTTTTTTGTCAGAACTCTCCACTATGACCTGTCTGTCTTGGAGAACCCTGCATAGCACAGCTCATAGTTTCATTGAGCTATGCAAGCCCCTCCGCCATGACAAGGCTGTGATGCAGTGGGGGCATGAGTGAATATTTATCAATTATTGACCAAATACAGGACACACACAATCAGCAATTATTTTACAAATTTGAGGGACATACATTATTAGTAGTTGTTTATCAACTTTTGGAGATACCCAAAGTCTTATCCTATTACAGAAAAACAACTTATGTAACAACTATTTAGTTACAAAATGAAGACAAGTAGTAAGAAGACAGGGGAAGGGAGAAGAATGGAGGGGAAAGGTGGAGGGAGGAAAGAGAAGGGCAAATTCCCCACAAGATCTCATTCTTTAACAGTTTTTAGACTAATTGGTCTATGAGGTTCCTTCTTGATTGAATCTCAGTCTGCTCTTTAGCTTCTAAAGATTGGAGAAAGGCTTATACATTTTGCATTCCAAAGTTTGTGTGAGATCTGAGGGCTAGGGGTATTGCCCTTTCTCTTTTTTCAAGGAAAAAGTTAGTTCTGAATCAAGGAGGATCAAGGAAAATTATTTTTCCACCACAATCCCTCCATTCCAAAGCACTAGTCAGTAAGATGGTTCTTCAAGCAGTCACCTAACAAATTCAACTCACTCATTTTACAATCCAGCTCTAAGGCCACTTCCTTCAGAAAGTTTTCCTTGATCCCTCTTGACAGAATTCCTCTTTCTTTGAATGTTTTATGGTAATTTGTACCTCTTCTGTGCATTTATTACATTTCATTTTGTATTACACTAATGTGCACTAGTTATATTGTACCCCCCTCAACAAGACTGTATATTCTTTGAGGACAGGGGTCTTATCTTTTTATCTATATGTAAGTTCATAGAAAAACTTTGCACATAGTAAATACTTACAATAATATTAATAAAAAAAATCACAGTTTTTTACTTAAAAGGGACCTTAGAGTTGATGCTAGATAATAACCCAGTCCATGATTAAATGCCTAAATGAAAGGTACAGATAATAATTCTATAGGGTCTTAATGCTGGTTAAAATAAAATTGGTTAAGGGTCAGAGGATGGATAAAATTAAATAGCTGGAGGCAAGATTAATACATGAGTGAAAGACTGTAGTCAAAACTGAATATAGAATATGCACTAGATAATGAAGAAACAAGTCTGGCTAGAGTAGAGGACTTTAGTTGGAGACTAGGGGGAAACAAGATTGGACCAGATTATGGACTGCCTTAAATGTCAGGCTAAGGAATTTGAAGTGTAGGCAATGAGAGCCTACAATATTTTGAGGAGATTTTTGTGTAGTGAGAAAAAGGCATTTCAGGGAAATTAAATATAAATTAAAACAATGTTAAAGTATGTCACTTGAAAGGCCTGTTCAGTAGCATGAAGGTGAACCAGAGTTCTCAATGGTTATACCAAAGAAAACACAAGCTCTGACATGTTCTACCAAGTTGGAAAAAGATCATAAAAGATCTTTTAAAGCATAAAGATCAGCTTAGATAAATATGGAAAGGTTCTTTACCAATAAGTTTACTAGCAAGTGTTGTAAAGTCAAGGACAATGTCTACAAATGTATAATAGAACTGCAATTTGCAAAAGTGAAAAGTAATACCTACACCTATTAAATCAAGGCTTCTTGAGGGAAAGAAAGTAAAAAGATATTTATGTATGTGTGTACATACCAAGGCATTTTTTTTAACAAAAGTATTTTAGATTTTTTAAATTATCTGAAATTTTAAATTAAATTATTAATTCTATGCACCTTAATTAAAATTTAGCTGGCTCTTTGAAAATAAATCAGAGGAAAAGGGCTATCTATGTCACTTTAAAATAATGACAATTCAGGTTAATTGTATTCATAGAAGAGAAAATTGCTTTTGGCATAATAAAACATGTGAGGGAAGAAGAACTCATATGACTGATTGTGGAAACATATCAAAACCTTTTTTAGCTAAACTGAAACATTAGGAAATATTTTCTCTGTTTCTAGACTTTTCTCTTTAGGAAAGTGAATAAAACAAAAACTAAGACTTCCCCTTAAATGAATTAAGAGAGATAACCAAACATTTCTTCTTTATTTAGATCCTTGTCTTCCCCATCCTCTGAAGGGATTGGCCTACGAAGAAAGTACCTTCAAATTACTCAGAATGACGTCACATTGATCTCAAGGAAGAGGAACTTTCAATGCGTGAATGGATTGGATAAAGATGGAATTGAACAGTAACTACTATTTTGGAATGTTAACTCAAAATTCTATTTTATCATATTGCGATCTTTTACTTATTCAAATTGTTGTGGGAGAATAGAGACATGTCTGGGGTCTGGAAGAAGTGTGACGTTTTGGACATTTCTCTCTCTAAAATATAAATAGCATAGATTTAGAATAATATTTAATTAATTAAAATTGTTTCCAAAATATTTGTGCTAAAATACAGAGTATTAATATTTTTCTTTATAACACCTAATAACATTATTTCAGGCAAAGAGAGACCCAGATTATCCTAAAAATTAGTTGTGTTTAATTAGCTTTTCATAAAGTACTTTTCATTTAAAATTTCACTTGATTATTTTAGGATCTTCACAAAGTCCTTAGGAACTTTTAAATTTTAGAAACAGATTATAAGTAAGATAAAAATTTTCTGAACAGCATTTAAAAGTAAATTTATCAAGTTTTAGGGTAACCATATTATATATATAGTTATATAACCATGCATATTACCTCTCTCTCTGTCTCTGTCTCTCTCTCTCTGTCTCTCTGTCTCTGTCTCTGTCTCTCTCTCTCTCTCTCTCTCCCTCTCTCTCTCTCTCTTTATATTCATTGGTTAACTAATATACATGACAGATTCTAATTTCAGGCCTTGCTGAAAGAAATTTTTGACTCAACCATAGATATGAATGAAGTCTTGCGACCAGATGAAGACTGTTCAATTTACTTTTAGATGCCACTGACAAATTGCCATTATTCCTACAACTTGAAATATAAGTTTTTAAATTGTGTAGAGAGGGGGCAGAGCCAAGATGTGGAGTAGAAAGACACACATACTCTATCTCTTCCCAGGGCCCATAAAATATCTGTAAAGAAAGACTCTCAACAAATTCTAGAGCAGCAGAAGCAACAGAACAACAGAGTGAAGGAGATTTCTGGCCCAGGGTGACCTGGGAAGCTGATGGGAAAGGTCTGCCACACAGGATGCAGAGTGGAGCCTACCACAGCCTTGGCTGGGGGGGTGCCAAGAGGAGCAGGACCAGAGTAGGCTTTGGGGGTGGAATCCTGGGCAGCAGCAGCAGTTCGTAGATCCCTTAACTAATAGGTGCCAAAGGTCAGTGAGAGGGCTTTTTCAACCAGAGTGAGAAGGCAACAGGGTCTTCCCCTAGCCCTGGCCCCAGTGGCAGTAGCAGCAGCAGCAGGAGCAGTAGGTGGCCCTGGTAGCAGTCAGGGTCCACTGTTGAAGCCTCAGCTTAAAGTTCCTGGGGGAATTGAGCAGCTGATCTGAACCTCAGCCCCAAGTAGTGGCCCCACCCCCACCTAAAGCCCCTAGAGGAATTGTGCAGCTGATCTGAACCTCAGCCTCGAGCCAGACCCAGAAGTAAACTCCTCCCCCTTGATTGTGCCAGCTTAGAGGAATTAAGAGATCCTTAGAGCATATCCTACTCTTGATAAAGGACCCAAAAGTCAAGTAACTGGTTGGGAAAATGTCCAAAAAAGGGAAAAGAAAATAAGACAATAGAAGGTTACTTTCTTGGTGAACAGGTATTCTCTCCCATCCTTTCTGATGAGGAAGAAAAATGTTTACCCTCAGGGGAAGACATAAAAGTCAAGGCTTCTGCATCCAAAACATCTAAAATAAATATGCAATGAAAGAGCTCAAAAAGGATTTTGAAAATTAAGTAAGAAAGGGGGAAGAAAAACTGGGAAGAGAAATGAGAGCAATGCAAGAAAATTATGAAAAGTGAGTCAACAGCTTGCTAAAGGAGACCCCAAAAAATGCTAAAGAAAATAACACCTTGAAAAATAGGCTAACTCAACTGACAAAAGAGGTCCAAAAAGTCAATGAGGAGAAGAATGCTTTAAAAAGCAGAATCAGCCAAATGGAAAAGGAGGTTCAAAAACTCACTGAAGAAAATAGTTCTTTAAAAATTAGAATGGAACTAATGAAAGCTAATGACTTTATGAGAAACCAAGCAATAACAAAACAAAACCAAAAACATGAAAAAAATGGAAGATAATGTGAAATCTCACTGGAAAAACAAACTGACCTGCAAAATAGATCCGGGAGAGACAACTACCTGAAAGCCATGATCAAAAAAAGAGCCTAGACATCATCTTTCATGAAATTATCAAGGAAAACTGCCCTGATATTCTAGAACCAGAGGGCAAAATAAATATTGAAAGAATCCACCAATCACCTCCTGAAAGAAATTCTAAAAGAGAAACTCCTAGGAATATTGGAGCCAAATTCCTGAGTTCCCAGGTCAAGGAGAAAATATTGCAAGCAGCTAGAAAGAAACAATTTGAGTATTGCGGAAATACAATCAGGATAACACAAGATCTAACAGCTTCTACATTAAGGGATCGAAGGGTGTGGAATAGAATATTCCAAAATCAAAGGAACTAGGACTAAAACCAAGAATCACCTACCTAGCATAACTGAGTATAGTACTTCAGAGGGAAAAATGGTCTTTCAATGAAATAAGAGGACTTTCAAGCATTCTTGATGAAAAGACCAGAGCTGAAAAGAAAATTTGACTTTCAAACACAAGAATCAAGAGAAGTATGAAAAGGTAAACAGGAAACAGAAATCACAAGGGACTTACTAAAGTTGAAGTGTTTACATTCCTACATGGAAAGATAATATTTGTAACTCTTGAAACTTTTCTCAGTATCTGATAGTTGGAGGGATTACACACACACACACACACACACACACACACACAAGGAGAGACACAAAGAGACAGAGAGCACAGGGTGAGGTGAATAGGAAGGGATCATATCTAAAAAAAATTAAATTAAATTAAAAGATGAGAGAGGAATATTTTGGGAGGATAAAGGGAGAAATGGAATGGGGCAAATTACCTCTCAAAGAAGAGGCAAGAAAAACCTTTTCCAATGGAAGGGAAAAGTGGGGAGGTGAGGGGAAAAGGTGAAGCTTACTTTCATCACATTTGGCTCAAGAAGGAATGACATGCACACTCAATTTGGTATGAAAATCTAACTTACACTACAGGAAAATAGGGGACAAGGGGCTAAGTAGGGTGGGGAGAATGATGGAAGGGAGGGCAAATGAGAGGAGGGAGCAATCAGAAGTAAGTACTCTTGGAGAGAGACAAAGTCAAAAGAGAGAAAAGAAGAAATGGGGGGCAAGATAGGATGGAGGAAAATATAGTTACTCTTACAAAACATGACTACTATGGAAGTCATTTGCAAAACTATACATATATAGACTATATAGAATTGCTTGCCTTCTCAGTGGGGATGGGTGGGGAGGGAGGAAAGAAGAGAAGTTGGAACTCAAAGTTTTAGGAACAAATGTTGAGAATTGTTTTTGCATACAAATGGGAAATAAGAAATACAGGTAATGGGATATAGAAATTTATCTTGCTCTACAGAACAAGAGATAAGATGGGGATAAGGGAAGGGAGAGGTGTAAAAAGGGTGGGTACATTGGTGGAAGAGGCAATCAGAATGCAAGGCGTTTTGAGGTGGGGGGAGGGGAAAGATGGGGAGAAAAATTTGGAACTCAAAATTTTGTGGAAATGAATGCTGAAAACTTAAAATAAACAAATATATAAAAAATGTGTGTAGATACTCTTAGGAAGTTACTTCCCTGAACCAAATTCATTGGAAAAGGATGACTGGAAAAGGACTTTGAGTTCATTAGTACTTCTTAGGTCTATTCTAACCCCACTAACATTGGGGTGCAAGATACATTATTTAACTCAATCCCAGTTCACATTGTCTTTGGGCATTTAAGTAAATGTGACAGTGAGGACCACAAAGGAGATAGAGAATGTTTTTTAGTTTCTTGTTTTAGAGTCTTTTAAATCTAGCAGAGAGTGTACACTCAACACTTTAAATCAAATAAAAAATATTCACTAAATACCTACTGTGTGATCAATAATATGTTAGGTACAATAGGAATACAGAAGTAATAATGACATGGCCCCAGCCCTCAAAAATGGCCTTATAATCCAGTTGAGAAGACAAAACTAACATATGTGAGATGTTAGAAAAAATAACAGATTATAAGCTAAGTTGTAATATGGCCTAAGTGATTAAATTATATAAAACAAGGGGGTTTGTAAAAGGAACAATATCCTAACCCCTGCTTCTATGCAGTTTAACGATAGTTTGTTCCTTAAAATATACTGACACCACCTTCAAGACTTGGTTAACTCAGGGGACTAAAGGTTCAGCCTGCTGACATCGCTTCCAAGTCTCCTGAGAACAAGGCAGCCACAAGAGCCTCCAGAGGTGCTCTCTCATGATGGATCACTGAGGGTAATTCAGGCAAGGGAGCTTCACTCAGCTGAATCAACCTGAGAGGTCTTCTATGCAGATCCTTGTTGAATACCTTTCTTCTGCCATAATTAAGTAAATCTTCTTTTGCTAATTATTGAATTACATATAAGTGTCTCATTTTGTTTCCAATATCCAACCTAAGCTAGCAGGGCACCAGGTCGATTCAGGCCCAGTTCAGCACTGGGTTAGACTTAACCTAGTCACTCTATATTTTCTAAAGTCCCTTCTAGCTCCAAAATCTAATAATGGCATATATGCTGGTCAAGGTTCAGAGGAAATGGAACCAATGAGGATTGACATAGCCAGGACAAACTTCGGGGAGGAGGATAGGCAGGTAGGATAAAATAATAAAAAAAAATCCTCTTCTAGAGTAGTAGATAACTTCATTTTAAATAAATCAAAGATCTGTAATTCTGTTGGTGCATTTTAAATATCATTAAAAATATTGCACAGAGAGAATGATCTCTATTGTTAAACTAACACAACTTTAAAATGGCTAAGAATATGTACCAAGTTCCTGCTAAAGCACAAAAGCCATGCCTGTTTTTCCATTGCTAAGCTTTATAAACCTGTATTATGTCCAATTAAGCTCCTTGGCATCTACTTAATTTTTTACAGTAAAGTATGCTGTACCTTTTCCTGTTTTTCCATTTCTAAAAATAAGCCCATAAACATTCTGTCCTCAGGACTTACATTTATTATACATTTTCACCAAAATCAAGCAAGCAAATTCCTTGTGGCTATTCTATTCATCCCTTAAATAAAAGTCAAGAAAATCAGCCCAAATGGTAACATTTTTGGAAAATTAGATAAAATGAATGACAAAAAAGACAAAAAGTTGTTTTGTTTTGTTGTTTTAAATAAAGGCCATGCAACCTTTTCACCACATCCAATTCTAAGAAAATTCAGCAGGCCTTCTGCTTAGAATTTAGAAAAAAACATTTGGACTTAATTTCTCTACCAACAGTGCTGAGGTCACCATTGAAGCTCATATGGAATGATTTCAAACCCAAAACAATATAACCACCTCTAGAAAAAACTTCCACCAAGTCAAAACCAACTACGATTGAGCTTTCTTTGATTTATAACCCAGACATACCTCGGTTAATGTCATTCCTTGGAATTTTCTGACTACCCCTCCCTCCTCCATCCATGCACTTTCTCCTACTCCTTCCCTTCAGGTGGATCTGTTCCTCTCTCATCATGGCAGGAGTCCACAGTCTAATGAGGGCACAGATGATTCCAAAGGATGTTTGCAAGATACTGCCCAAGACTGTGCCAGCATATAAGCAATAGACAGGAATGGGGAACATAAACAGCCTCAATAAGAGACTGGAGCATGAGAAAATTATTTTGAATAAGGCAAATAAACAACTCCTGGGAATAAAGTACATTTTTGCTCTGGTAAAGAATTTCTTAACCCTGAATCCTGGCTCCATCAATCAGTCTTTTCATCTCAGCGTCTTGGATCTGGGCCCTCAGCAGATACCTGGCTAGCAATCCAGCTATCCTTTTTTGGTTTATGTTTACTCCCTTCCAAATTCAAACTCACCACCTGGCAAGGAGGGAGATCTGTCTAATCGCTGCTTTGTGTTGTGACAACTGCTACCTTTTATCTTTTTATTCCTCCTCATTTTTCCAATTCATCAGTCTCCTTGTTTCATTTGTCTCCATATTCCCCTTAGCTCTCATGGTCAGTAACTTCAATGATGTCCCCAGTAGCACCCTAAAATTCTTTGCCTCCTTGATCTCTGTCACATTCATCTTGCAAATGCCTACTTCTGGTAATGTACTATATAATTTGTCAACACTCCCTCACCACCAGACATCACTTAAAAAACTCAAACAAACAAGAAAGCAATGCTGACCAGGCCCCTTACAAAATTGTGCTTCTCCTAGTCAACTAATTAAATAGCCTTTTTCTAGACCTCTCTCTATCCCTACATTCCCTGAAATCATTCAAGCACTGATGAGCTTTTACCTCATTGCCCCACATCTCCTGAAACACTGCATTATCTGGAACTTCTCCTAATCCCTCTTCCTTGGTATATTCTCCTAACTCCTCTTCCTCCAATCCCTTGTCTTCAGCCCTAAAAGTTCTGTCTTTAGTGTTTGTCTCTTCTCTTTACCATTCAATCCATGATTAAAAATGCATTTATTAAGCACTCTCCACTGTACCACACCATCTTTGTTTTGGGGATCAAAGGAGAAAATCTATATATGGCAGATAATGATAATCATAAGTGTCAATATGGGTCTGTAACATTCCTGAGTGCCAGAACCAGACCAAAATGTAATTGGAAAATATTTAACAAAGCAAATAAAAATACAATAGAACATAAATAATGGTAATATATGGCTTTCTAAGTCAATATGCTGCCTCAGAGATACTTCTATCCAATTCAGTGACCCTGTTTCTATCTGAGTTTGACATCAGTCATGACAATGATGAAGAAGATGATGATGATGTTTAATGCAGAGGCCAGGAGGAATGGGAAAGACTGGACATGCTAAAAAAGAGAGGATAAGCCTAGAAGCCAAGACACTCTGTGAGCTGTTATGAAGGACACAGGTACAAAACTCAGAGTTTGCTCAGAAGTTATATAACTAAATATACACATAGACAATAAGGTATCATTGAGTTGACCAATATTTCTTAAAGTTTACATTACTCCAGTAACTCTAATAATTCTGTTATCAAGTATGATGGAGAAAAAATGTATTCTGATTTATTAAGCATTGCAGCTAACAGGTCATCATATCATTTCCATTTACAAGGAATTAAATATGATAAATTATATTTAATTACAAACATAATTTAATTTTTCTAGAATGATGCAGAAGGAACATCAGAATCTTAAATCTTAAATGGTAGCTTAAGAATATCATTATGGATATGATTTTACCATTGTACAAAAGATGTAAAATACAAGTTTCCTGTTTAATAGAAATTCTGGTCATCAAAATGTCATATAACTAATTGCAGTAGAACCTCGGTTTATGAGTAACCTAGTTTATATATGTTTTTCTTGTGCAAGATTTGTCTTATGCAACGAACAAAATTCGCAATACAAACATCAAGTTTGGACTTGAATGGCTCACAAAGGGATGATGCTCAGCTAAGGCATTTTTTTTTGAACCTATGTAACATAGAATGCCATCTTATGAAAGGAGCGGGGAGGGAGGGGGGAAAATTTACAAATATGAAAATGATTGCTGAAAAATGAAAACAAATTAATTTCTAAAAAATGTCAAAAACGTTGTTAGATAGACGCCTAGCCAGAAGTGAACATAAAAAAAAAATTAGTGAATCAAAATATGAAAGTGATTCTAAAAAACAAAAAATAAGTGAAGGCAGTAGTGTTAGTCTTACTTTCAGTGAAAGCAGCGTAAGAGAGAACACTCCCGATGTTGAAATCCCTGATGTGATCATGGAAGGAGATTCTCCTTCCAAGCAATAACCCTTCCCCTTCCTCTTCCTCTTCCCTCTCGTCTCCCTCACACAAGCCACAATTCTTCTCAAAGGTAAAATGCAAGCTAATTTATTTTACTTTCAGTTTATATTGTGCATTAATCACTGCTCTTGTATTTCAGGCACATTAAGGACAAAAATATATATATGAATATTTCTGGGGATGTGGTCCTGATCATCCGACTTTACATTATTTCCTATGGGAAAATTCACTTTGCAATACGAAAAAAATCACATGATGAACAGAATCTTGGAATGAATTAAATTTGTAAACCAAGGTTCTACTGTATTTGGTATAGTTTACAGAGTTACAAACATTTACATTAACATCTATTTGCACACTAAAGAAGGAATTCACAAGTATACAGGGCACATTTCATCCACAAACTCATTTTGCCCTGCCTTTTCCCATCTTTCACCTCCCCCTCCTCCCCAGTAGTATCACAAGGAGGTGTAGAAGCTCCATTCACTAAGGTCCAGGCAGGCAAAAGTTTTGAGTCTCCTTAGGTGTAAAATTAAAGAATTGGACCAGAAGACCTCTAAGGTCTCTTTCAGTTCCTCATACTCTATGATACTACAAATAAAAATATAATTCTATGATCCTCTCTGCTAAATTCTTAATCTGAATTTCTTGGATATTGGATATTTACTATTGCATGTTTCACTATTACCACAAACAGTCTTATTAAAAAAAAAGTTGAACTCACCATTTCCCTTAACCTTATCACATCCCCTACCTCCCCCAAAGTTATACTTCCTGCCACCATTGTTTTGGGTCATTTTACCATCATTTTCTAGCTACCCAGGCTTGAAAAGTTGAAGTTATCTTTGATATCTCCCTCTCACTCACCAGCCCTGTCCATACTCTCTCCATAATGAGTCTCCCATTGAACACCATTTTTCCATTCTTACTGCCACTATATTTAGGGTCTCAGAATAGCTGGTCTTCAAAAATCCTAGGAAAAATATAGAGAGACACAGATAGTGCTTTCATAACCATGGCCAATTAAAGGCAGGGACTTCAGATGTGCAAGACAGATAAGGGACAATTGGTGAAGAAGACAATGCTGGAGAACAGAAGTTGGATTTCTGAACTAGAGTTCACGATATATGAAAGAAGTCCATTCTGGGGTACATTTAGCAAAGATTGGGAAGAATATGTTGTCAGAGAAAGAAGGAATGAATGAAACATGTATTAGATTTACTATATGCTAAGCACAATGATACAAATAGAAAAAAAAGTAGTTCTCTCCAGAAACTTGAAGATCTTAAAGAGAGAAGAAGACTACCAACTTCCATTTTTGTTTTTTAATTAAAAAACTGGTCACATGTGCCTTTTAAGCAAAAGGACACTGAGGATAGAAGGTATAAATAGCAGTGGAGAAACCCGGTGAAGGCAGAGAATCTGAGGACTTGTGTTCTGATTAACCTCTGATAAACCTCAGCAAGTTGAGATGGGCAGAGGGGCACAGAGAGGGGAATGGGGTTTGACAGATGATTCTTGAAAGGAACAAGGTTTGTAGTCTAGAGCTATGAGTTACCCTGAACACATGGTTTGTCCTCAAACTCATCTGTCTCCCTGTTAAGTTTTCTGTGCCTGCATGCCCATGGATATTGTGGGCATTGAGGGGGAAGGTGTGTGTACTGTGACATCTTGGTTATTCTTACATTTTCTTTATATTAAGTAATGTGGTGTATTACTTATTGTTTTTGTTTTATCAGTAAGTAAATGTTTTATTTTTGAGAATAAATGGTATCTAGCAATTCAAGACAATTCTGAATGACTTATGATGAAAGGTACTGTCTATATCCAAAGAAAGAATTAATAGAGCCTGAATACAGATCAAAGATATTTTTTATTTCACTTCTTTATTTTTCTTGGTTTTTTTTGGTATATGTTTTCTGTCACAATATGACTTACATGGAAATGTATTTTTCATGATTACACATGTATAACCTATATTAAAATGATTGCCTTCTCAATGAGAGGGGGGAGGAAGGGAGAGAACTTGGAGCTTGAAATAAAAAAAAACAATGTTTAAATTGTTTTTACATGTAATTGGGAAAAATAAAATATTAAATTTTTAATCAGCATCGTGCTTGACTCATTGGTAGGAATGAGAATCACACCAGTGATAGCAAAGGATATACATGGGTAAGCAGAAGAATTGTATTCCCTTCTCCATATATACAACAGGATTTCCCCTAGGACTCCAAAGTGTTTGATTGCGGCCATGTGGTGATAGTGCTTTTCAGGGATACCAGATGTGTCAGTAGGGCAGAATGGAGTGGGAGAACCATCCCACAAGGCAAAGAATATCATACTTCTGCACAGGGTTATCCTGCAGGAGTCCATACCAGGTACTCTGTACTAGTGCTACACTTGCATAAGCAAGGTAAAATAAGCAGAATCAGGAGTGTGATATATACAGTGCCTGTAATAATATAAATGAAAAAAATTACTAAAATGAAACTGAATGTGGTGTAACTGTAACGACCAATCTTAGACTGGGAAAAAGATTAGGAGGCCCCTCTCCGATTCTGGGAACACGATGAGGAATTATAGGTGTGCAATATTATAGATACTGTCATACAGAATGAAGGAGTCAGTTGATTTTCCGTAACTGTTTTTCTGTGTTTCAAAGGAGGACTCATTTTGTTGGAGGTAGCAGGGTTTGGGTGTATTCAAAAATGACTTACAGAAATAGCAGGAATAAATGATACTTATTCGGCGAAAAACAAGTCCCCATTATCTATGAAATAAAGTCCAATTTCCTATCCTAATACTTAAGACCCTCACGACAGAATCCCACGTTTATAGTTATATTTCTCCTTACAAATACACATTTACATCGATACATAAATCTTTACATCAGCTATGTCTCAGTCAAGTGAACTAATTCCTTGACACGCTTCTCGAATGCCCCTTTCTCTGGTGCCTGCTGTCTCTGCTTCTGCACATGCTGTATTCTATGCCTATAATGTTTCACCTGCTTTCTCTCTCCACTAAAACCTCACAGAGCCTTCTAGAGTCAAGTCAAATACTACTACTTCCATAAAGGTTTCCCTGATTCCAAGTGAAAGTGATCCCTTCCTCTTCCAAATTTCAAAAGCACTGCGAACCAATATTAAGGCATTTATTCCATTTTGTATTCCAGTTACTCTGTGCACATGTTTTAAGACAATCAGTGTACAAATTTTGTGAGGATAGAGATTTACCTCTTAATATTCCACAAAACCTACCTCCATGTCCTGCATACAGCAAGCCCTAGATAGAATGTGAAATAAAAATAAATCAACTATGGAAGGAAAAAAAGATGAATGTTACTAGCTCTTTACCACCAAATCCAAATCAAATTAAGGTACATGTTACTACAAATAGTTACAAAAAGGTATTCAAAACCTTTTTAGTTGAACTGACAATATTAAGAATTGATATTTTTCTTACCTAAAAATCCTGTCCAGACTTTTTCTTGTTTAGATATGTGTGAAAGATAAAGAATAAAGGCTAGGGTCCCAAGAAAAGATCAGGGATTGACCTGAAAATGAAAGAATTTGTGCCAGGACTCATCTAAGGCAATGTTCTCGTTTCCATTCAGGGATTAAGATACTCATCATAGGAAATCTTTTTAATCCTTCAGGGGTAGTGGGCAAGGAAAGAACTCCAGAAGTTTCAGTAGATTAAATGACTCTTGTTTTGAAATGCTAACCCAAATCTCTATCTTAACATATATTGATCTTTACCTTGTCCAAGACTCCTTTAAATATTACTTCAATTTGTCTTAGAGAGGAATATATCAGACTACATGGGGTTATTAAGCCAATCTGGACTGCCTTCCCTCTCCTCACCCAGGCTAGGAATGGCTTGGATTGATTAATAAAATTGTTTCTGACAAATGTGCTAAAACAAAGTACTGTATTAACACTTTTTCCTTCAACAGTGAATATATAAAAAAGTAATTCTGGGAGGAAAATAATAAGGGAAAAATGGCAAAGAGAAAAGGAAGAAAGATAATAAATTAAATCTATGGTCCCTTCTCTAGAGCTTTTCTCAAAGCACTGATATGAAAAATGTAGAATGAGTTTCTACACTGCTATAACTGATGGTAATACTTTTGCTGTAACTAACAGCTTATGATATTAGCAACTTACAACACAAAGCAGAGCCTTACTTTACACGGAAACATGAGAACATTAATGTCAGTAAGTCACAATAAGTCACAAGGTAATGCTTGCTTAGAGCTGACTACCAAAGTGAAAATAGTTTTGGATATTTGAAGATATGCCAATAATTTATATGTTGCTCCAACAAGAACTATAGTACCTACTTATTTTTTTCCAATATTAAGAACATCAATTAGAAGAAAGAAGAATGCCATATTTGAGACTGCTGAAAGTTTTCATTTTTACTTCTTAGCAATTTAATAATTCATTGTAGTACGTGGCAGTCAAATAATCCATTTAATGTTTCTGCATTTCAATGAAACATTAGTCAATGGTTTTAAAATCATCCTGTTTATTAAGATCATTGTCCTCTGTTTCACCCAGGTTAGAAACAACCTATTCATTCATTCGGTATGTGAGAGGCAAGAATGTGTGGTAGAAGGGAGTGCTGAACCTGATTGCACATTCCATTTTGGACACCCACTAGCTGTGTGACCATGAGCAAATCATTTAATCCATCTAAGCACCAATTTCCCCATCTGCAGATTGGGGTTAATAATTCCTTACAATATCCACCTCACAGGAATTTTAATTAAATTCTCTATATACATGTATGCCATGCAATATTTTCTTAACATGCTAAGTTGTCTACCTGTGACACATAAAGTTCTACTGATTATGAAAATATCTGAGTTGACATTTTGATTCATTCATTCAACACATATTTATTGAAAGTCTATTATGTGCAAGGCTTTTTCCTTGGTAAGCAGTAAAAGTTTTATTTTCAAACTCATAACTGCCAACCTATTGGATATTGCTAAGGAGAATTCAAACAGAATAGTAGAAAGTAATGAGATTGGGGAGGAAGAAGAAGCAAGAGGGCAGTACCTGGAAGCTAAGAAATTAAAGAAAAAAATAAAAATACCTTCTTCATAGGCATAGGGGTAGAAAACCAAGATGGCATTGGAAGAGAAGGGGAATAGTATGAGAAGAGACACATTCAGGCTCAATCTCATACATATGGTGATGTCATTGTTAAATTTATTTGTACATCTGCCAAATATGAAGCAGGTGCATCTAGATTTCTCTACAAATAACTAGATGTCCCTGCACAAGTGAGAACTGCCATTTAGCACTAAATAATCCCACTAAAACCTTTCAAAGCCAATTCCTCTCACTTAGAAGCATATGAAGTGAGAGCTGTGAAATGTAAAAAGTTGTAAAATGAGACTAAATGACTATCTAGTCTAGAGGTTCTTTTTTTTAAAATAAATTTTATTGATATCTTCTGTTTTTAAGTTGCCTAATTTTTCCTCCTCTAATCTCTCTCAGTGAGCCATTCCAAAGATCAAAGAATATTTTTAAAGTTAAAAAAAAAGAAAAAGAGGAAGTAGAGGAAAAGAAGTTCAACAAATCTGAACAATACATCAAAGAAATCTAAAAATATATGCATAATTTCACAGCTGAGGATCTTTCTCCTCTGCAAAGGAGTCAATGGAAGTATCTTTTCATATCTTTTCTTTGGTCATGTTTGATTTTTGTAATTCTGCAATATTCACTTTCAATTGTTTTGTGGTTGTTCTTTCCACATACATTTGCAGTCAACATGGATAGATAATTTTCTTGTCTCAATTTCACACAGTATCAGTTCAGGTAAGTCTCTGCATGTTTCCGTATATTTATCATATTCATAACTTCTTTCAGCACAGTAGTATTCCATTATATTCAAGTACCACAATTTGATTAGCCATTTTCCAATCAATGGGCATCTACTTTGTTTCCTGTTCTTTGCTACTACATAAAGTATGGCTATAATTATTTTGGATTTATAAGGACTATTTTCTTATTAATTATATCTTTAGGATATATGCCTCAGTAAAATTGAAAGGTATGGAAATTTTAGTAATTTTATTTGCATAATTCCAAATTGCCTCCCAAAATGGTTGTACTGATTCACAGTGCTATCAATTGCACTACTGTGCCTATTTTCCTATAATCCATCTCATGTTGACTGTCTCCCGTCATCTTTGCCAATTTGTTGGATGTAAGGTAAAATCTCAGGTTTGTTTTGATTTGTATTTCTCATGTAATTAATGATTTGTTGCATTCTTTCATACGATTCTCATAGTTATCAATTCTTTTGAAAACTGCTGTTTATATCTTTTGACCTGTCATCTATTGGGGAAAGGCTTTTGGTTACACACATACATAGGCATGCACACACGCACACACATACATAAACATGAATTTTCCCATTTGACTGCCTCTCTTCTTAATTTTAGATACATTCATTTTGTGCAGAAGATTTTCTATTTCAGGTAACCAAATGTGTCTATTTCATCTTGTCTTTCTTACCCGTCTCTATTCCTTGTTTGGCAAGCAAACCAACAAACAAACATATGTATACTTGTGAAAAGTACATGGTCTACTTGTTTTCTAATGTTATATATTATGACCTTTAACATTAAGGTCACCTATCCATTTTGAATTTACTATGGAATATGGTATAAGATGATAGTCTAAGTGCAATTTCTGAATTATTTGCTTTCCAGTTTTCCCACAAATTTTTTATAAAGCAAGAAGTTGTTTCCAAAGTAATCAGTCTGGGGCCTTTATTGGGAAGTAGGTGGGGTTGTTTCTGATTCTCCATTACCTAAGCTGTTCCACTGATTTACTTCTACATTTTTTAACCAGTATCAAATGATTTTGATCACTGTTGCTACATAAAATAGTTGGATTTCTAAATGTCCTATTTCCCCTTCATCCCTACTTTTTTCATGGTTTCCCTTGACATTCTATTTCTTTTATTTCTCCCAATGAATTGTTACTATTTTATTGAGTTCTATAAAGTATTCCTTCAGGAGTCTCAATGACATAGCATTAAAACTGAAATAAACTTCGATGTATTGTCATTTTTATTATTTTGAATGGACCCAGCCATGAACACTAAATATAACTTTAGCTACTGAAGATATCGTTACTTTTTAAAACAAGCACTTTGGATTCCATCAACATTTTATGCGCTTTGTAGTAATCTTGAATGGGATTTTCCACTCTATGACTGCTTCTTGGATTGGGTTACTATTACATAGAAATACTATTCTTTTTTGGGTTTGTTTTGTAGATTACAAATTTGTTCAAACTATTAACTTTGCTGATTCCATAGGACTTTCTAAGTAAAGTATCTTGTGATTACCAAATAGAGATAGCTTTTATCTTTGTGCCTTTAATTTCTTTATCTTATCTTACTACTATGGCAAGTATATACATACATACATATATACATATGTGTGCATATAGAGATAGATATAGATGTATAGATAGTGGGGAGAGTGACCATCCTTGCTTTACTCACATTGATTGCGAGAACTTCAACCGGATTCTTGTTTTTTGGTTGATATTTAAAATGTTTCCTTTATGCTATATTCTGAAGGATTTTTAGTGTAAATATGTGTTACATGTACTATACTTTGTCAAAGGCTTCTTATGAATCTATGAAGATGATTGTTATTTGGGATTTTTTGTTTTTATGTGATTATAATATTTTCTTAATTTTCCTAATGTTGAAACATTCTTGAATCCTTAGTATAAACTGATAAAAATGAGTGACTTCTTGGATGAACTACTAAAGCCTGTTTGACTGAATTTAAAATTTCTAAATCAATATTCATGAATGATTATTGTTTACAGTTTTCCTTCTGTACTTTGTTCTTTCTTGATTTATGTATTAGGAACAATTTGTCTTATAAAATCACTAGTACAGTGATTTCTTCTTCAATTTTGGGGAATAATTTCTTTAAGCTTGAGAAAATACCCTTTCCTATCTGCACCAAATGCCCCAATTCTTATCCTCAAGACTTGATTTACTTCATCCTGAGACAAACTGAGTGGTCTCTGAGACATAACAATAAAATTACACTTCAAAACCTAGATGGATCATACCCATTCCCTTGCTTGGGAGATTCTGAAACTTGAAACATGGAACTTGACCAAGGGATGCCAGTTTGGATTAATGGTCTCCTTGCCTATTAAACTGATAATATCTAGTATTTTCTATTTAGATCATTCATTAAAATTTGATAAAATTATCTGATGAATGTATCATAATTGATTTTTTTTCCTTTCTTAGTTCCTTTGCAACTAGTTCTATTTCCTTTTGGGGGACTGGATTTCTTAAGAACTCACTGAGTGGTCTGTTGGTTTGGGGTATTTAATTTTTTGAATGTGATGTCAGAGTTGTCAACATATAGTGTGTGTGTATATATATGTGTACATATATGTGTGCGTATATCAGATTTTGCTAAATTTTTTTTGGCTCTTCTAATTTTGTTGTCATTTCACTTTAATCATTTGTTATGTTATTTTCTGCCCTTCTCAGTTTAATCAGATTGACTGAAGTTTTATCAATTTTGCTTGAATCAGCTTTTATTTGTGTTTATAATTCAATTGATCTTGTAATTCAGTTAATTTTTCCTTTGTGAATTTAGATGCTAAGGAATTTGGGGCATATAAGATTGATAGTGATATTGGTCTGCTATCCATGGTTTCTTTCAGGATAATTTCTTGGTTTAGTTTTTTTAATGTTAAGACTTGGTGTTTTTACTTTGATAATGACTTCAACTTCTGCTTTTTTTTAATTTATCAGATGCATAGTAAATTTTGTTCCAGCCCCTCATTTTTATTCGATATGTTCTTTTAATTTTTAGGTATGTTTCTTTTTTTAAATTTTAATTAATTTATTTGTTTTCAGTTTTCAACAATCACTTCCATAAGTCTTAAATTTTCACCCTCCACCCCAAGACGGCATAAAATCTTATATGAGTTCTCTATATACATTCTTATTAAACACATTTTCATATTAGTCATGTTGCATAAAAGAATTAAAACAAAGGAGGAGAAACAATGAGAAAAAAAAAAACATAACATAACAGAAGAGAAAATAATCTGCTTCATTCTGCATTTCAATTCCATAGTTCTTTCTCTGGATGTGGATGGCATTTTGCCTCAAGAGTCCTTTGGAGATGTTTTAGGACCTTGCATTGCTGTGAAGGGCTGAGTCTATCAGAAACAGTCCTCACACACTGTGTCTCCTAGTTCTGCTCATTTTACTCAACATCAGTTCATTTAAGTCTTTCCAGGTTTTTCTGAAGTCTGACTTTTCATCATTTCTTATGTCACAATAGTATTTCATTACATTCACAGATCATAACTTGCTCAGTCATTCCCCAATTGATGGGCATCCCCTCGATTTCCAGTTTTTGGCCACCATAAAAAAAGCTGATATAAATATTTTTGTACATGTGGGACCCTTTCCCATTTTTATGATCTCTTTGGGATACAGCTTTAGAAGTGATATCGATAGGTCAAAAGGTGTGTACGTTTTTGTAACCCTTTGGGCATAGTTCCAAATTGCTTTCCAGAATGGTTAGATCAGTTCACCAACAATGAATTAGTGTTCCAACTCTCCTACATCTTCTCCAACATTTATCATCTTCCTGTTTTGTCATGTTAGCCAAACTAATAGGTGTTATACGGTACTAGGTATGTTTCTTATAAGTGACAGGTTGTGAAGTTGTGTCATTCAATCTATGACCTTTCATTTTATTGCACTGTTTAATCTATTCACATTTATAGTGATGAGAATGAGATTTATATTTTCTACTAAATGGCTCTAATAACACATTTTTTCCCAGATTAGCACTTTTTGGTTATTCCTCTTCCTCTTTAAGGACAGTTTTATTTGTCTTTTTAGTTATGTTTGCTTAACCTACTTCAAGACAACCTTATTACCAAAGGCTAACTTCACCTCACCTTCAATCCCTCTTCTCCCACTTTTACCCCTTTCCCTAGAAATGATCAGGCTGCATTTATACCAAGAAGGCAGGGCTTATTCATTATCAGGAGAGCTATAAGCATAATTGACCATATCAAAAAGACAAAATATAACACATATTCCTGTTTAAAAAAAAAGCACCGGAAAGCACAGGAATAAATGGAGCTTTCCTTAAAATAAGTAGTATCCACCCAAAACCAAGAGAAAACATTATCTATAAGGATGAACTAGAAGCCTTTCCAGTAAGATCAGGGTTAAGCAAAGATGTCCATTATTACAATTGTTATTTAATGTTGTACTAGAAATGCTATACCAATAACTCAAGAAAAAGAAATTGAAAGAATACATAGTCAAAGAGGAAACCAAACTATCTCTTTTGATCAGATGACAGTTTATCTAAAGAACCCTAAGGAGTCAATTGAAAAAATGAACAATTTCAGCAAAGTTGCCATATATAAAATGAAGTCACACAAATTACCAATAATTCTCTATATTGCCAACAAAACAAGCAGGAAAAGATATAAAGAGAATTCATTTAAAATAAACAGTATAAGACACTTGGGAGTTTGTCTATCAAGACATACACAAAAATTATATGACAACAGTTACAAAACATTCTTCACACAAATAAAGATAGCTCTAAATATTTGGAGAAATATTAATTGCTCAGAAGCAGGCCAAGTCAACATAATACAAATGAGAGTACCATTTACATTAATTTACTTATTTGGTATCATATCAATCAAACTATTAAGAAATTGCTTATATAATATACTATAATAAACTATAATAATAAAATTCATCTGAAGGAACAAAAGGTTAAGATCAAGAGAATCAAAAATGAAAGAAAAGAAGTCAAATCTCAAACTGCACTGCAAAGAAGTAATGCCACCTGGCAATGGCTGAGAAACTGAGAAGTTCATCAGTGGGACAGATTAGATACACAATATACAGAAGCAAATGAACACCGTGATCACAGTGTTTCATAGATCAAGCAATCCTAGCTATTGGGGCAAAAATTCACTATTTGACAAAAACAGCTGGAAAAAATTGAAAGGTAGTTTGATGGAAACTAGGCATAGGTCTACATCTCACACTACATACCCAGATAAGCTCAAAGTGAGTGTAAAAAGGATGATATCGCAAGCAAATTAGTGGTGCAAGGAAGAAATTACCTATCTAACATATGAATAGGGAAAGAGTTTATGACCAAAGAAAAGATGAAGAAGTTCATGGGAAGTGGATAATTTTGATTATATAAATTTGAAAGTTTTTTCAGAAAGGCGAGAAACTGGGGAAAAACCTTTGCAACAACTTCCTCAGATAAAGGTCTCTTTTCTAAAACATATAGGAAAGTGAATCAAATTTACAAGGATAAGAGTCATTCCCCAGTCAATACAAGGGAATCAGATAAAAAGGTATATAGACAGTTTTCAAAAGAAATCAGAGCTATCAACAGTCATGTGAAAAAATGCTCATATCACTAATAATTAGCTAATCAAATTAAAACAAGTAGGAGGCACCACTTTGCATCTATTACACTGGTTAAGATAGCAGAAAAGGAAAATGACAAATGCTAGAGGAGATATGGGAAAACAGGCACATTAATGCTCCCTTGGATGCCCCAAGACCACAAATTCAACATATCCGAAACTAAATTCATCACCTCTCCAAAGCCTGCTCTTTGCCATTTCAGCTCCAAGTACCACCATTCCCTTATCCATATCACCTAGACTTAAAACCTCTTCTCTCTCTCTCTCTCTCTCTCATCCCCCAAATCCAATGAGTTACAAAGTCAATGCTACCTTTGAAATCTGTCTCATATCACTCCTCTCATGTCCACTCCCATTTTCATTGCCAACATCCTGGTTCAGGTGTTCATCACCTGATGCCTATATTATAATATTCCCAACCTGTTTCCCTGCCTCCAGATTGTCTCTTCTCAAATGAATTCATTTGTCACATTGCTTCTGAAATAATCTTAATATACAAGGTTCAGCATATTGATCATCTATGGGAGATCAAAAATCTCCCACAGCCCCTCACTAAATAAAATTCAAATTATTTAGGCTAACATTCACAGTCTACTGTAATTTGTTTCCTACCTACATTTCCAACCATATTTCAGAAAACTATCATTAATGGACAAAATGAACTATTCATTCTTCCCTGATTTCTTCCTACCCTCTCCCACCACTTTGTCTTTGAGTAACTCATCTTCTATGTCTCAAACACTCTTTTCATTAACTAATGCCTATCAACATCTTTCACTTTATGTATCAGTAAGCATCCCGACATACACAGGGGGGCCTGTCACAGGTTCTTAGATCTACATTCATAAAAAGAAAGGCAACTTTTGAGGGGTTAACAATCACTTTAATCAAGCACATGTATCATTCCTTTAACCAAGCACATATATCATTCATCTAGTTCAAGGGAGCCAGTACCCTGAACTTTAAGAAAATACAGAGCCATCAAAGATCAACAGACATGGCTTCCTCTGCTTGACCATCAACAGACAGGTCCAACTCTTTGACCATAGTTACCAGAGAAGGAAGCACCAACATCTGGATTTTCCAAGCCAGGGGGCTCCTTGGAAGCTTCCCAGAGTCCTCATCTGACCAAACAAACACTTCCAGTAAGCTCCAAAGTAAAACTTCATCCTCAGAGTATTTATACCTGTCTTTGGGCCAGAGGGCATCCCAACCCTTGAGAACCAGTGGCTCATTAACAAATGGTGTGGGCCTTCCCACAAATCTTCCCTAATCAAACTCCCCTTAATGGGAAGTCCTATTAATGGGTAAGGACGATCTTTAATGACATTAACAATACAAATACAGATACTGTTTCTAGTTAAAGAAACTCTTATGTCTGTACTTTACTCCCAGTAAAGACTCTTCGTTGATAAAGGTAAGATTCAATCAGAGGCATTTGAGTATACTAAAACAAAAACAGCAAAAGATCCCTTTGCTTTGCTTGCCATCACACTCTACCCCTCCAGGATCTTGGCCTTACAAAGAAAATGGCCATTGATCCTGGAACCAATAGAGGCATTATACTTCTTGATTATACTAAAACAAAACAGCAAAAGAGCCCACTTTGCCATTACAGCTTATGAAGTCTTCTGATTTATCCAATCAGCAATGATCCTCCAACTCTGACTCTCTAGGCAATTTGACTTCTTTATGATGTTCAACTCTCCCTTATGAAATAACAATGTTCTTCAAGGCAGGAAATGTCATTTTTCATCTCTGTATCTCTAGAACTTTACATAAGGCCTTGTACTTTTTTTGGGGGGTAAGCGGATCAGAGGGAAGGAAGTTAGACTGTAAATTCATTGGTGTTGGGAATGGCAGATGAGACAAGTCCTTTCCCAAAGATCTGAAACTGTTCTTCAATTTACTGTCATAGATAGTTCCCTGGGGACAATGAAAGGAAAAAGGAATTACACAGCCAAGATATGACAGAAGTAGGACTTGAATTCAAGTTTTTCTGACGCTAAATCTACCTCTTTACCCACTGCCTCAATGTTTCTTCTTGTCTTGTATCCTGCACTTTTTCAGTCGATTTTTAAAAATCTAAGTACAATGGCTAATATAGATATGTTTTGCATGACTTTACATATATAATCTATATCAAAGTGCTTGCCTTCTCAAGAAGGGGAGAAGGAAAAGAGAAAGAGAATTTGAAACTCAAAATTTTAAAAAATGAATATTAAAATTTTGTTTCATATAATTGAGAAAGAATTAATGAAATGAATAAAAATATATTGAGGAAAATAAAAAACCCCAAAATATTTAAATACAAGACTTCTATATTTATTCCTATTCAAATGTATCTTTTTAGTTTTATTCTGAAATTCTAGTCTATATCTTTGGGGTCCTAGTTCTGTCATCCCACTAAATATGATGACATTTTCAAAGTGACTGAGAATAACTTCTATGAATTCACTGGGGGTTAGGGGGAATCCAAAGGAAGGCTAAAGGCAGAACCCTGTCACACACTACTAGAAATCTCCATCCAGTTTGATATTAATACATTCAATACCATTTCAACCAAGCAAAAAACATTTATAAAACATTTACTGTGTTCCAAAAACTGTACTAAGTTCTGGGAATACTCTTAGGGAGGCTCTTAAGGAACTTACATTCTAACATGTAGATCAGTAGGCACATACAAGATACAAAAAATCATGTGGTGTAGTGGACAGAGAGTGGGTCTTGAAGCCAGCAACATCTAGGTTCAATTCCCACCTTCTGGGAAAGTCACTTAACTTCTCAGTGTTCTAGGTAGCTCTGAGGCTATTGGTTGGAGAAAAGGTGCCAATTTTAATTAGCAAAGAGAATATCCTCACATGGGAGGTCCCTATATCATTGAAATCACAGGTCTTGTTTCTATCTCCATAAAAGATATAGAGCAGATGGATGCTAGGCAGCCTGAAGATGGATGCTAGGCAGCCTGAGAGTTTCTCCTTTTTAAAATGGACCAGAAAAACACTCCAGAAGAAGATGCCATTTGTACTGAATCATGTCTGAAAGACAGCAAAGAAGAGCAAGAACATTCTAGGCATGAGTCAGTCAATGCAAGGAATACAATTATAATTTGGGTCATAGGCACTTACCTAATTTTGAAATATCATCTAGACTGGAGGTTGCAAGAGTAGGAACCTAGGAACCCCAGTCAACAATGGCATGAACTAAAGAAGCAATCAATCAAAGCATAAGAACGAGGGTTGAATTCAAGGTTCTCCACAGTAGCCAATCTTAGGAATTTCCTCTACTATAATCCTACCTTACTTCTTCATCCATTATCTCCAAATTCTTTTCCACTTCTCCTCCTAACACTGGCCTCCCATGTAAGGAAAGCTCCCTTTCAGATCCAAGCACTGATTCTTCAAGGAAGTTATAACCTAATTAATACCCACCTACACAGCAGCTGTACAGCCAAGACAGACTTCCCAGCTCCCAATGAACCCACATCCTGACACTCAGATCACCTAGAGCAGCCCTTCCCACACCTTCATCACAGTCTGCACTCCTAAGCAATGGCCATCAGTAAGATGAGCCCTCTCAGCTTCCACCCTCCTCCAAGCTTTTCATTCTCAGTGGGACACAGTGATTCACATAGGAGGATCACACATGAATGAACTGCAATCTACAGCAGAGATCTTGGTTTTCCCTTCAAATCCACCCTTCTCTCAAACTTCCCTAATTTTGTCAAAGATACAAGCATCCTTCTAGTCTTCCAAACTTGCAATCTGAATGTCATTTTCATACCCTTTATATTCAGTTGGATGCCAACTCTTGTTGACTTTCCTTCCATTATATCTCTTGCACCCACCCCCTTCTTTCTACTCCCATGACTACCATCCTCATTTAGGTTCTCATAACTCTCTCCTGGATGATTACAATAGACTCCACTTTGTAGAGTCTGGTCATTTCTGGAAAATGACTCCATTTTCTCCTCTCTAATTCATCTTCCACACAGTTACCAAAATGCCATTGCTAACATGTAAGTCTGCTCATGTAATTCACTCACTTAATAAACTGTAAGAGCTCACTATTAAACTTGGAATGAAATATTATTTTATTTTGACCTCATCCTTTTTAATTTCTATTTTAGTTCTACAATGTACATATAGTTATTAGTATAGTACAATATATGTGTGTATATATGTATATACATAATAACCTGACTAAATGAGGTTGAGGCTAACTGATGGGTCTCAAAAGCCCATTGGTGAGTTAGCAGGGTGTCTATCCCAAACATGAGAAGACTCCCCCGGACAGAATGGGCAGATGAAAATGATTTGTTCCAATGGCCATGAAGCAGCTGAGGCAGGCACTGTGAAGTGCTCAGAGCTTGATCTGATCAGAGTCACCAAGGTCATCCACTGCATCCCAAGACATCAACAGTTCTCTTGACTTGTCTTGCCAGTGGACTTCGATGACTCTGGAAGATAGGGTAAGGCTGAGGACTTTTTGCAACTCTGCCTCACTTAAATCCAATTCCTCCTCAAGTCAAGACATCACCCTTGTGAAATCATTGATTCTCTTCAAAAACAAAGGATAAACAAAGTAGTATAACATTAGATATATAATTTATCAATAGGTAAATGTACATTATGAGGTCATGCTCAAATAATTTTTGTTGAAAGGTGTATAGTTTAAAAGGTTGAAGACCATTAATGGGGCTCACATTTCTACATGTTGTATATAAGGACCTGAGAGCTTTTATTAAACACATTGTTATAATCTAGATATATGATATCTAAAGCATTCCCTTAATCTACAAATCTAGCAAATCTTTTGAAGAAAATGAAATTGATCTGGCATAACTGAGTATCATAGATCTAGAGAACATTCTTAGTGAATTAATCCTGTATTCTAATGATTACTACATCCTTTTCTAAGTGCCCCCAAACAGAAAGCTTATTGTTTATATAAAATAAACATTTTTGTAAAATTAAGATAACCTATAAATGCAAGAGGAGAACTGGCCATAAAACAAACCATAGTTTAGAAAAGAGGGAGAAGGAAAAGGGGAAAATGAAAACATGGGGCTGCATTGTATTCAAAAGAAATGGTTATATAATGCTATACAAAAAGTTTTCAGTTTTATCCAAATTTTACTATTTTTATATAATGGTGGGGTTTTACTCCACTCCACCTGAAAATTCTTCCTTGATTTCTCAACTGACTCAATCACCCCTTTCCTCAATTAATGAAAGAAAATGCTAAGTGAGTTATCCCATTAATCAAAGATATAAAATGTGCGAACAATTTGCCTCTATTGAATCAATCAAAGGCATAAATGAAGTGTGAAAAAGTCCTTAATCAATTTGGAAAGAGTGAAATGCTTTGGGCCATTAGATAAAATGAGATGATGCTACACAGGAAGTGCATTAGGATTAATTGAAGAGACTGTCAAGTTCTGTGGGGCTTGGATAAAAGCAGCAAGTCAGTTTCAGAATCTGGGATTAATAGCTGTTCAGCCTAGTGGTAGAACAGTTCCAGACAAGATTTAGGGAATATTTGGGAAAAGAGGAGAAGAAGGAAGGAGTCTACATCTCCTCTCTTCCTATTTTGTGGTTGTTACTGTTGAGATGTTTCAGTCCTTTCTGATTTGGGTTTTTTTTGGCAAAGATACTGGAGTGGTTTGCCATTTCCTTCTCCAGTTCACTTTATAGATAAGGAAATTAAGGCAAACAGGGTTAAGTGACTTGCCCAGGGTCACACAGCTAGTAAATGTCTTGAGACTGGATTTGAACTCAAGAAGATGAATCTTCCTGACTCTAGGCCTGGCACTCTATCCACTGTAAGAAATGAAGAAAGGCACAACTTGAGAAAAACCTGGGAAGACTTGCAGCAACTAAAGTAGAGGGGAAGTGAGCAAAACCAGGAAAACAATATGTATAAGCATATTGTGAAACCACAAAAACAACAGCTTTGACAGACAGCAACTTTGATCAGGGGTGTATTTCTATACCCAACTGTTTGTAAGGGTATGTATCCTTCCTTCCTTTTGGCCAGTTCAAATGAGAGAGGTTCAGGCGTAAGCCACTCCCTTCCACCCTTTCCTCCTTCTCCATAGAGATGTCCAGTTGTGTACCCTCCTTACGTGAGATGAATTTCCCTACCCGTCCTCCCCACCCCAGTCTATTCCTCTTATCCTCTCTTTTCATTCTTTTTCTTAAGATCATCAAGCTGTAACAGAACTACTCCTACCTGGTGCTGGTTTCATTTGACTATTTCCATGAACCCAGAGGATGATAGGATTTAGAGGGGACACCAGTATCATCTTTCCATATTGGAATGTAAGCAAGTTACCCTTGTTTAGTCCTTTGTTGTTGTTTCTTCCTGCCTACCTTTTCACGTCTTCTTTACTACTATGTTTGTGCTTCTAAGTTTCTCAGCAGCTCTGGAATTTTCATTAAGAATGTTCAGAAGTCCTTTATTTCATTTAAGTCCAGTTTTTTCTTGTATCATACATGGTTGTTGCTCAGTCATTTCAGTCATGTCCAACTCTTCATGATCCTATTTAGAGTCTTCTTGGCAAAGATATTGAATGGTTTTCCATTTCCTTCTCCAGTTCATTTTAGAGATGAGGAAACTGAGGCAAACCTGGTCAAGTGACTTACCCAGGGTCACACAGCTAGCAAGTGTTTGAGGCTAGATTTGAACTCAGGTCTCCCCAACTCCTACAGGCCAGGCACTCCATCCGCAGCACCACCTAGCTGCCATACTCAATTTAGCTGGATAAATTATTCTTAGTTATAAACCAATATCCTTTGCCTCCACTCCTTTATGGTAGTGGCTGCCAAATGGTGGGTGATTCTGACTGTAGCTGCTTGATATTTGAATCATTCTTTCTGGATGCTTACACTATTTTTTTCTTTGACCTGGAAGTTCTGGATTTTGGCAATCATGATCCAGGGAATTTTCATTTTGGAGGTTCTTTTAGGAAATGGCCAGTGAATTTTTTTCTGTTTTTACACTGCCCACTAATTCTAAAAAAACTGAGCAGTTTTCTTAATGCCTTGAAATGTGATGTCTAGGCTTTTTTTTTGTCATGTATTCAGATAGTGTAAAGATTTTTAAATTTTTTTCTCCAAGATCTGTTTTTCAAGTCAGTTGTTTTTGCTATGAGATTCCCTTATATTTTCTTCTATATCTTCAGTCTTTTGACTTTACTAGTATTTATTGCCTCATGGAATCACCAGCTTCCATTTGGTTCATTCTAATTTTTAGGGAGTTTGTTGCTTGGGCAAAGTTTTGTACCTCCTATGTGAAACTATTAATTCCCTTTACAATTCTTTCTTTTATATTCTCATTCCTTTCCATTTTTTTTCCTCAAGCACTCATATTCTATTTAAAAAAACTTTTTTAATTCTCTTTTTTAAACTCTTGTTTTATTTTTTCCCCAGGAGTTCTACTTGAGTTTTGAGCCCAAGCTACACTTGTCTCTGAAGCAATGCTTTTAGATGTTTTGAAGTCAATCTCTTTTGTGTTTGTGCTTTGAGTGACTCTGTCCCCATCCCCAATCCCAGCTCATTACAGGGGGTTCCTTTTCTTTGAATGCCTCTCTTTCCAGGGACTTGATGTTAAGGGTGGGTTCTGCATACTTCTGGAGAAAAGGTCTGAGCTGATCCTGTTATTGCTTTCTTGGAGATATTAAGTATTGTGTTATTCCAGGATCTCAGGGACAGGTTTGGACATAGAAGATTTCAGTGCAACTGATCCAGGGTAAAATATGATTGCACTTCTTCCTCTCACCTCACTTTCAGGAACTACCCACATCCCCCAATCTAAGCTCTTCAAACTCCTGAAATGGGTTTGGATCTGAGCAAGAATAGACTGCTGGGCAAATTTCAGAAAACCCTTAAAAGAATTACATGAATTGATGCTGAGTGAGGTGAGCAGAATCAGGAGAACACTGGACATAGTAACAGCAATATTGTGTATGATCAACTATGATAGACTTAGCTCTTCTCAGCAATGCAATGACCCAAGACAATTCCAAAAGACTCATGATAGAAAATGCTATCCACATCCAGAGAAAGAACTATGGAGTCTGAATGTACATTGAAGCAGTCTATTTTCACTTTTTTTTGTTTTTTTTTCATGGTTTTTGCCTTCTGTTCTGTTTCTTCTTTCACATCACTAATATAGAAACACGTTCAACATGATTTCATGTGTATGACCTACATCAGATTGCTTACTTTCTTGCAGAGAGGGGAGGGAAGGGGAGGAAGGGACAAGAATTTGGAACTCAAAATCTTACAAAAAATTAATGTTGGAAACTATCTTTACAAGTAACTGAGGAAAGTAAAACATTATTTAAAAAAAAAACCAAAAAAGGAGTAAATTGCTGCTAGACTCCACTCCTATAAACCAAATGGAAAGCTCTCTTGGTTCAGAGCTGCAGAACTGTAGGCTCCCCTTTGGGGATTACTACCCTGGTTATTCCTCTGCAGGCTGGGCTGGACATTAGAAGTGAGACCCCACTTTACACCGAGGTCTGAGCCGCACCATTACTGTTGCTGCTACTGGCTTCTGAACGTCCCCCGAGTTCTCTCCCTTCTTACTCTGTTCTGGTTCAGCAACTTGGCAGTGGGTGACAAAGCTGCCAGTTGCCAATTGTCTCTATTGTAGCATCTGAGACCTCCCCTTACCCTGGTATATAGCCTCTCTCTGAGAAATGGAATGCTTTTTGCACAGCTTGCTTCTGGACCAATCCCCATCTCCAGTAGGCACAGACCTCACAGTCTGTCTCTCTATGCTGAGCAGGGCTACACAAAGAAATCACTGTAACCTTTTCTGGATTTTCTCATCAAGAGTCAGTCTGGTACATTTCCTCTGTTAGGAGTTTGTGGAGATGAGCATTGTTCCTACATGGTATCCTACCACTCTGCCATTTTGGTTTCCAATATGAGTTTTCTGTCAAAAAAAGAGTAGCAGACATTTATTTATCACAGCTAATTGTCACCTAGGGTGACAGGGGAGATTTAAAGGAATATGACATAAGGAAGGTCAATTTCAATGGAATATGGAAAGCATCACAATCAGACTCTTGAATGTGCCAAGAAATTGCATAATACATTAACTAGAGAGGGATTATGAGAGGGAATAAGTACAGAATGGCACCAAAAAAGACTGTCCTGAGCAGGGTGTGGTCCACAAAACTGGGTTGATGCCAAAGATAAACTTTATCTATATCCTGTTTCAGCTTAAAGCCAGTCCTACCTTTCAGCCTTTTCAATTGCATATCAAGTAGGTAAAAATGTATTTAACTTTCCATTTTCTACCTAACATGTAACTCAAGACAGTGTACTTTTCTAAATAACGATTCATTTTATATCAATGTTATATTAATTCAGTTTCTTCTCAATGTACTTCATTTTTTTTGAATGGTCTTCCTTTTCCTGTTTCCTTCATTTGTTCAGTGTACAACAGTGCACTGAAAATTCTGACAATTTTTTTCCAGCAGTGAAACAGAATTCCTATCCAAACAATTATTCCCATAGAAGATGTTTTTTAAGATTTAAGGGTTTTAAAGAAAAAAAGGAAATCAATTTACTGTGAGATCATCTCATCTATTCAGACTGATGCAGTCATCAAAGTTATTTAATGATTCTTGGAAAGTATAAGAGTAAGTTCTGCTGACTAGCCCAACTCACAAGCGAGTGATACCAAACTAAATAAATGTGTTGGGTTTGCCCTCCTAACAGCATAATTATATTTTAGCAATTTATGATAGGGAAGTAGTCTGGTACAGTGGTTAAGGAGGGAGAGCTAATGATTTAGCTGACCTAGGAATTATTCGGTCTTCAGTGTGAGAACTGACACCTAGAAAAGAATCAGGGTTTGATTTACTGTTGGGCTGCTTATCTAGAAAGTGATTGGGGGCGGGGGGAAGGCAATAGTGCAGATAAAACTTAAAAGTGTCCTGCTTAGAGTTTCTCAGAGAGCCACTTGCTCACATCATCTGCACATTCTTGATAGAAGTTCAACCTTCAAATTAGAAAATTAGAAATGCCTGGTGCAAATCTTGCTTCTCCTCTGATACACACTACGCAACCACAGACAAGTTGCTTAATCACTCAGTGCCCACAGAAGTTAGAGACAAGGTGCTTCCCAGCATTGGTGGAAGGAATTTCTATACCGGGAGCAGGTTCAGAAAACAAAGAAACAAAAATTTAAGATAGTCAACATAACTATAACAAGCAAATTGCTACAAAAGAAGCAAATTCAAGGTGGGTTTTTTTTTCTTGTCTTCTTACACACAAAATCACCTGGCATCTCAATGGAGTATGCATTTTTAAATAAACTTCCAGAATGTGCCAAGGAGCTGCAGTTTTTCGACTGACTCACCCAAGCCCAGTCTTCAGATACAAAATCTTTATCCAAATATGCAGAAAACCACCATCAGGTCAAAGCTATAGTTTGGTTTCCTTGGTTTTTACTATTCTTGGCTCCTCTGCTTTAAGCAATAAAACACCCCTCTCTATGCCTCAATTTTCATAATATTAAATGAGGTTAAAGATAATACTTTTTCCCCTTTTCCAGTGCAGCATGGATGAATTAAACATAGTTGCAAAATACTTTGCATCCTTCAGGGGAAAAAAGGGTATTATTTCCTGATATATACATATATACTTTCTGCAAATTGCTATGCTTTTATGAAAATTCTCACAGGGACTTGGTAATTCTGTTACATTATTAATATTCTTCCCACTGAAAATTCCATTTCCAGAAAGGGATATATAATTACAAATCAGCAATAAAGAGGCTAAATGTGTCATACATGTTACCATTCATAAGGCATTTTTTTTGCAACAAAGTTGCCTTGAATTAATGCACACTGGAATCAAGAAGGAATAGGTTTCTCAGGCTTTATTACATTACTAAAAATCGTATTAACTTTAAAGCATGAGCACCGTCTTACTTCATCGTGCTATAGCACAAGTATGACTAATGTGTACATTATTTTATTTACTCAGGGACATATTCAATTGTGGGTCACCCATATTCTTAGTAAATCTTTCTCTTTTATTCCTTAATTCTAGTCAATCCACTGTTCATTAGTCTCTCTAGAAAGAATAGTGAAGGAAAGAATTTCTTTTTCTTCTTTTTAGGGAATAAGGGTGCGAGGCAAAAGAGAAAGGAAGAACTATTTATTATGTGGCCAGTATGTGCCAGGCCTTGTGATAAATGACTTACAAATATCTCTTTTGATATTTTTTATAAGTTTCTTATAATATCTGGCTAAAAGGTAAGTAGCATTATAGCAATCACATTAGTATAGCATTATTATTATATATTACTATATAATATATATTATACTATTACATATTAATAATATATAATACTATTATTATTATATATTACTAGGTCTGTGTTTACTTATTAACTTACTTATTAACTCATATCCTTCTATCCACAATTAATATAAAAAACTGGCTTTAGAGTCAAACAGTGAATGGTTTTTCCAAATGCTAAGAAATCCATAGCTATCTATCATTCTGTTTCAGACAGTGGAAGAGAAATTTACATGACATTTTCACTCCACCCCATTCTGTGCAGTGCATAAAAAACACATTAAGCTCACAATCCAATATGTCACTGCTCGTCAAAATGTGAGTGCAGATCTGCTAAATACCAACGTCAATGATCCTGAACTCGCTGCTTCCACCTTCGCCTAAATCATCAAACACCTCAGACCCCTGAGCTTCTGGCCTCCCGATTATTCACTTGTGGTCCTACAGAATCTCATTTCTTAGTTGGGCATTTCATTTATTATCCATCATCCTTAATGAATAACCTGTTTACTTGCCACATGATAGAGTGCTTTCGGTACAAATTAGTCAATCTCTTTTGCAGAGAACTTCATTTGTCAAACAGTCCTCCAGTGTTTTCTACAATGTTCTTTCTCATTTATGGTGGGTAACTCTAAGGATTCTGTTCCTTATATTTGATACATAATTGCCCTGGCCATACTGGAGTCTGATTTTATCTAAAATAGGATAGTTCCTTCAAGGTCACTGGTGTCAATCAACCAGTAAGCATTTACTAAGCACCTACTATGTGCCAGTGATTGTGCTAAGTGTGGGTATCATTTGCCACATATTGGAGTTTTGAATGCCCCTTAAAACATGCTTCTAAAAATTGACCATTTAGTCATAATACATCCTAATGATGACCTATATGTACCATTTCATTGTCAAATTCCCAGAAAGTGTAATTTAGATTGACCCTTACTCTTCAATCCCTTACAATCTGGTTTCTAACTCCTTCCAACCCTTTCTCCTACATATACTCTCTTCCCTTGCCTTTTGTGGTAGTGCTTTCTATAGGCTCTCCTCCTATTGGGAGTCAAGCACTTTGTTTTAGTTCAAAAGGCTCAAGGGTTTTTCCTTTTATACAATCCAACAGGCAATCACGAACAACAAAAGCCAATTAAAATTATTAATTAATAATTAAAAGCACATACTACAAGAATAAAAAAGATAAAATACAAGAGTCACTAAATTTGGAACTTAAAGAAATGAAACTCAAGAAAGGACTTCTCACAATATTGTTTGACACCAGGTTACCTGGTTCAGCTCATAGTTCAGCCTACCAAGTGTGTGTAAAGCACTGGGTGGAGATGAAATAAGGGGCTAGAAAGAGAATCACCATAGTTCCAAGAACCCCAAGAGCCTGTCCATGCTTCTACTATGCCACCTACTTGCTCTTTCCTCAGCGTCCTTTGCTTGACCATCATCTACTGTCCAATTGTCCAAGATGTCCCTTAGGACTCTGACAAGGATCCTCCTTCTCTATGTAATACTTTCTTTGCTTTGCTTTGGTAATAATATCATACCCCCAGGAATTCAACTATTTCCTCTTGGGGGGGGTAGAGCCAAGATGGCGGAGTAGAAGGACGCATGTTTACGAGCTCCAAAACCAAAGCCCATAGAATTAATGTAAAAAGAGACCCCCATAACTTCTGGGTCAATACAAGGTGTGCAGAAACGGAGTGGAAAAGATTTCCATTCCAGGGAGCCCTGGAGACCCATCCCCAGGGTCCGTCACACCCCGGAAAGTGGACCCCACCCCCAGCGCTGCCCTGGCCGCGGCCCCAGAGAAGCTGATCTGAGCAGGCTTCAGAGACGGAAGCTCCAGCAGCCGGGAAAGTCCCTCCGCCCACAGAAGCTACAGGTCAGTGAGAGAGAAGGCTGGGCTGGAGGAGGGGAGCGGAGCGTCTCCGTGACTCGGGTCCCCTTGGGAGGAAGCGGCGGCGGCAGAGACGGGGGCAGGAAGCAGCTGAGGCAGAGGTGTGGGCGGCGGCTGGGGCGGCAGTGGCCCGGGACTCAGGAATCCCCCAGCAGCAGGCAGGATCTTCATTACGGAAGGTTCCTGCATGGGAGCTGAGCCTGGGAGACGGCCCTGCCCCCACCCCGCTCTATTACTGAAGGCTTCTGCATAAAGCCCCTGAGGGAACTGAGCCTAGGAGGTGGGCTCCCCACCCCGCCCCCACCCACTCCATTCCTGAAAGTCTCTACATAAAGCCCCTGAGGGAACTGAGCCTGGGAGGCGGCCCTGACCCCACCCCAGCACCTGAACTAAAGCTCACTGATTGACAGCCGGCAGGAGGAAAGCCCATTTAAATCTCAGAGGCCAAGCATTAGCTGGGCGGATCCAGGCGGGGGTGGAAAGGAATCTCAGAAGTCAAGTAACTGGCTGGGAAAATGCCTAGAAAAGGGAAGAAAAATAAGACTATAGTTTTTTCCAACAAATGCAAATGATCCCGACCTTCGGATCTGATGACGAGGACGTATCCTTGCCATCAGGGAAAGACGTGTAGGGCGGGGCCTCAGTACCCCAGACACCCCAGGGGGTGGCAGGTGGGCTCAGGCCCTGGAAGAGCTCAAAAAGGATTTTGAAAAGCAAGTTAGACAGGTGGAGGAAAAATTGGGAAGAGAAATGACAGAGATGCAAGAAAGGTATGAAAAACGGGTCAATACCTTGGTAAAGGAGACCCAAAAAAATGCTGAGGAAATTAACACCTTGAAAAATAGGCTCACCCAATTGGCAAAGGAGGTTCAAAAAGCCAATGAGGAGAAGAATGCTTTCAAAAGCAGAATGAGCCAAATGGAAAAAGAGGCTCAAAAGCTCACTGAATTTAATAGTTCTCTCAAAATTAGAATGGAACAGATGGAGTCTAATGACTCTATGAGAAACCAAGAAATCACCAAACAAAACCAAAAGAACGAAAAAATGGAAGAGAATGTGAAATATCTCATGGGAAAAACAACTGACCTGGAAAATAGATCCAGGAGAGACAATTTAAAAATTATGGGACTACCTGAAAGTCATGATCAAAAAAAGAGCCTAGACATCATCTTCCATGAAATTATCAAGGAAAACTGCCCTGACATTCTAGAATCAGAGGGCAAAATAAGTATTGAAAGAATCCATCGATCACCACCTGAAAGAGATCCAAAAAGAGAAACTCCTAGGAACATTGTGGCCAAATTCCAGAACTCCCAGCTCAAGGAGAAAATCTTGCAAGCAGCTAGAAAGAAACAATTCCAGTACTGTGGAAATACTATCAGGATAAGTCAAGATCTAGCAACTTCTACATTAAGGGATCGAAGGGCGTGGAATAGGATATTCCAGAAGGCAAAGGAACTAGGACTCAAACCAAGAATCACCTACCCAGCTAAACTGAGTATAATACTTCAAGGGAAAATATGGTCTTTCAATGAAACAGAGGACTTTCAATCATTCTTAATGAAAAGACCAGAGCTGAAAAGAAAATTTGACTTTCAAACACAAGAATGAGAAGAAGCATGAAAAAGGAAACAGCAAAGAGAAGTCTTAAGGGACTTACCAGAAGTGAATTGTTTACATTCATACAGGGAAAGACAATATTTGTAACTCTTAAAACTTTTCAGTATCTGGGTAGCTGGTGGGACCACACATACACATGTACACGCATGCACACACATACACACATGCACACACATACAGAGATAGAGAGCACAGATTGAACTGAATAGGATGGGGACCATACCTTAAAAGAAATTAAGGTAAATGGTGAGAGAGAAATGTAGTGGGAGGAAAGAGGGGGAAATGGAAGGGGGTAACTATATGTCATTTAAGAGGCAGGTAGGAATTTTTCTTAGTGGAGGGAAAAAGAGGAGAGCTGAGAAAAAAAAAAAAAAAAACCAAGAAGTTTACCCTCATCACATTTGACTAAACGAAGGAGTGAAATGCACACTCATCTTGGTATGAAAACCTATCTTACAGTATAAGAAAGTGGGGGAGAAGGAGATATTGCAAGGGGGGGGATGATGGAAGGGAGGGCAAAGGGAGGAGGGAGCAATTTGAAGTCAACACTTGGGGAGGGACAGGATCAAAAGACAGAAGAGAAACAATGAGGGGCAGGTTAGGAGGGATGGTAATCCAGTTAGTCTTACACAACACGACTATCAGGGAGGTCATTTGCAAAACTACACAGATATGGCCTATATTGAATTGCCTGCCGTCCCAAAAGGAATGGGTGGGGAGGGAGGGATGGGGAGAATTTGGAACTCAAAGTTTTAGGAACAACTCTTTAGTATTGTTGTTGCTACTAGGAAAGAAGACATACAGTTAATGAGGAATAGAAAGTCATCTGGCCCTACAGGAGAAAAGAGAAGATGGAGACAAGAGAAAGGAGGGATGACAGAAGAGAGGGCAGATTGGAGATAGGGAAAATTAGATTGCTTGGGGTATTGGGGTGGGGGGAGGGGATAAAAGGGGAGAAAATTTGGAACCCCAAAATTTGTGAAAATGAATGTAAAAAATTAAATACATAAATAAAATTTAAAAAAAGATAAAAACAAAAAACAAAAAAAAACTATTTCCTCTTGGGAGATGACTGCCAGATCTACATTCAGTCAGGCAATAGTAAGTAACTACTTACTATTGTAAGAGACTACTGTGTTTTAGACACGATGTTAAGTGCTGGAGATACAAAAAAAAAATGCAGAAAGATAGTCCCTGCCCTCAAGGAGCTCACACTCTACTGAGAAAGACCACAAGTAAATAAATATGTACAAATAGGCCATATACAAGAAATGGGAAATAATCGGCAAATATATCATAACTAGTATAATAAGGTGATAGATAGGTAGATAGATAGATAGATAGATAGATAGATATAGATATAGATATATATATCCATCTCTAACATTTTTCCTAAACTCAACTTCTAGCTGCCTCTTGGCCATCTCTAAGTTTATGTATCTCAGTGGTACTTTGAACTCATTATCTTCTCTCTTCCTCCCCAAGATTCCTCCTCCTCTAAATTTCCCTATTTTTGTTGAAGGTCTGTAAAACAGAATGGGTGGCTACAGCTTTGCTCCCAGATGTTGAAATTTAGAAGACACTGATCACATATCAGTGTGTTAGCAGCATGGGAAAACTAAGCTTATCAACTATTTAGCAAGAATAATTAAAGTAAGAAAAAATCGAGTATTTATTAATTAGCTACTGTGCACCAGACACTGTGCTAGACTCAGAACACACAAATATAATAAATGAAACAATCCCAATTTGACAGGAGCTCACAAGGCCCCCTCTGGGCAGGCTCTGCTTTACCCACAGTTGGACCCCCAGGGAGCTTTTCTCCTCCTATGTCGCAAATGTGAGGACCTCCCTAGAATCAGCCTCCTTTGAGTGAAGGCAGAGGCCATGTTCTCTCCATTTCAGTTGAGTTTGTCTTAGAAAATTAATTTGTAGGCAAGTTTTATCCCAAATGTCCTAGTTCTCATTTTCTCCTCCTTCCAGCAACACTCATGTTGCTCGCCATAAAACAAACACTTGTTAGTTACACCATAAGTTCTTAGAGAGCTAGGCCTATTTTTTGTCTTTCTTTGTATCCCCAGCACTTAGCACAGTGCCTGACATGTAGTAGGCATTTATTAATATGCTTCTTGGCTGACTTGTTGTAGCTCTTAGGGTATCACTACCTTCACAGTCACTCAGGTTCATAATCTCAGAATCACCCTTAACTCTTCCTTCTCCCCCTCTCATATCTAAACTATTGCCAAGTCTTGTCAATTCTACCTCCATAACAACTTTAATACCTTTTCTCTTCTTCCCCCTCATATAGCTACCATACTAGTTCAGCTTCTCATCTCCAATAGCCTGAATTATCTTAACAGCATTTCCACTCTTCTGACTCCAGAATCTCCTCTCTCTCTAACCGAAGGGTTCTTAAAATGGGGTCCATCAACTTTTTAAAATGAAAAAAAGTGTTTTTTAAATGTTCAACAAAACTGATAATTTGTATAATTTTTTATAATTGCAAAAAAGAAAGAAAACTGAATTACCAAAATGAAATATGAGGAGGAAAACACAACAAATGGAGAAGGAATTAAGGGCATTATCAGAAACGATTCTACTAGTTATATGCCAACAAAACTGAAAACATTAACACAAAGGGACAACCATAAAAGGACAAAATATTCAAATATACAAAACAGTAGATACCATCAAACAGCAACAATGCATAAATACAATGGACAATGTTGGCACCAGTTTGTAAAAGTTGAAGACAAAACTTGCCTTTCTCTTAACAAGAAGAAAAGCATGAAAGCCTACAATCGTCCTCTATTATACTCAATTTTCTGCATTATCATGCTTAACTTTTCAGGAAAGGTATTGTTAGTGGGGTTTTTTTTTCACTTCTGTTGGGCTAAAACTTTGTCAATTAAGAAATAACATGATTACTGGAGCTGACAGATAAAACTAGAGGAGGTGGGAGTAGATGGGATCAAAGACTTAAGTGGAAGGGGCCACTCATCCTCTGATACTAGAAACAAGAAGGAGATTTTGAGACATAGCACATGACAGGTGAGACAGCCCCAAATCTCCTCAGTAAAACAGCGTATGTGATCAAATACTGAGATAAAGAGGCACCAGAAAATAACAAGAGCACCATGCTTCTAACAGCCTACTCTCCCCTCTGATTGAAGGGCTGGAGAGTGGAACACTAAACTTCCTCTCAAAGCCTTCCTTTATAAAGAGCAGAACCTGGACTCTGCAGCTCATCGCAATTTACACCTGCTCCATTTTGACCTGATGCAACAAGATGCCCCCACATTAGGTACCACCACTGTCTCCCATCTGTCCAGCTTCTCTTTGTCCAGTCTTTTCCCATTTGATTGTAAACTGCTTGAGGGCAGAAGAGCTTTTTCATTTGTATCCTAAGGCTCTAGTAAAATACATGGCTTATCATATGCACTTAAAAATGTTTATTGAATTGAAATGAATATAAGTAGAGCAATAATGAAAAACTGCTTTTCAAACAAGATATCTGGATATCATGTTATATCATTCACCTTTACAACTGATAATGTCCTTAAATTTTGTTGACCTGTGGCTCAATTTTTAAATGTTAGTAATGCTTTCAAAGTTGTGAATAATAGTAAAAATATTAAATAAGTTTGTATATCTACTGAGATCTTTAAGAGTACTGGCTATTGCTTAATTAAGATTCAAATCAAGAAGCATGCACCGTGTTGGCATGTAATAGGCACTATATAAATACTTATTCTATTCCAACTCTCTACCTGACCTTTTCTCAACATTCAGAATATTAAGGAAATATCCATATATGATTTTTAAGATACCAACATCACTATTTTTGAGATGATGAGAAAGTTGGCTATGAAAACTGTAAGGGGCTATCATTTCTATTACTGGAACTATCTTAGTTTAAGCTGTACCAAACATTTAGCAACATGATCAATCAGATATTTCTAGATCCCAATAAAGTTTGAGAACACCACATAAACAATGGACCTGTGACTTAGTCCACAGTCATTCTGAAATGCAACTTGAAATAATGCTTTTTAAAAAGTGACTAAGATGTCCATATACTGTAACACAGAAATCCAACTGCTAGATATATATACACCAAGGAGATCTTGGATGGAAAGAACAGATTTATATACAACAAAGGCAGTTTTTATGGTAGCAAACAACTGGAAACAAAATAAATTGCCCTAAGATTTTTAGAATGGCTAACTAAACTGTGGTACATAAGTGTAATGGAATACTGCTGCAAGGTAAGAAATGATGAGTGCAGAGAATTCAGAGAAACACAAAAAGACAGATGCAAAGTAATAACCACCAGGAAAACAATGTGTAAACTGATCAAAACTATGTAATTAGAAAGAACACCAGTAACCACAACAGCAAACAAACTGGTATCCAGTTTGGTCCTGGAAAAAAATGAAGTCCCTCCCTTTCTTATAGAGGTGGGGGTTTTGAGTATGGAACACTGCATATAATGTCAGAATTGGTTAATGCTTTCTTAATGTTGCTGAATTTTTTTCTTCTTTTTTACAAAAGATGTTTCTGTGGGGAGGGGAGAGAAGATAGATATATTTGAAATTGAGGGTGATGAAAAAACAGGTATAATTTTTTTTAAAGAAAAAAACCTAGAGTAATTGAAGTTATCTTTGCTGCATGTTGAATAACAAGAAAGTAAATACAAATTGTCAGGAATATCATACGCATACACACACACACACACACTAATACTATCTAAATATTCAATACCATAGTAGACCTGACTCCAGCAGCTATTAAAAAAGTTTTACTACCATATTAAGAACTTTATCAATATCCCATAATGACTCCATAGTTGGCACTGTCAGACTGAAATCTGAAAGAGATCTTGCAACCCATTAGTCTTATCCCTGAATCTACAGAGAAGGAAACCGAGATCTAGGGAAGTTCAATGACTTGCCCAACGGTCACATAGGAAACATCAGAGGTAAGTTCTGAACCAAGTGGTTCTATAACTCCAGACAGAGATAATGATCTTACCACATTATTACTTCATCAGAATGACAGTATAATATTTCTGACTTATTCTATCACAAATAAAATGAAGTGATATTGCATAGTCTGTCTAATTATACTGAATCTATTTTCCAGAGTCATATTTGGGAACATAGCACAGTACCAAGCAACTGACATAATAATATGTTTTGACATAGGCTTTCTGGAGAGCTCTTTCAATAAAAATGAATGTGATATCTTGCTATATAACATTTATACCCATGACCCACCATAAGAAGGAAAGACTGTTCAGAACAGTTTATAGGGTATTTGTGCAGAACTGTCTATAGATTTTGGTCCTTTTTCTTTGTGGCCATTGGCATGTTTGCAAAATGGCAGGATGGGGGTTGTGGAAAAGTCTGTGGCAAAGTAACAAGATGAAACTATCCAACTTTTTAGCCTGTAGCACTGACCTCAATATCATTGTATGTTAAAACAAAACAAAACAAAAAACAGTAACCAACTAAAGATAATTTGTTTCTTTCAAATAATTAGTTTGAAAAAAGTATGAGGACACTAAGCCCAGGAATTTTCTTGCTATGATGACCAGGATCATGGAACATATATAAAATAAGCCACACACACAATTATGAAATTTTCTGCAGTGTGTATAATCAAAGTTCTGTAATGATCTATACTGCTGAAGCATCTTCACACAGAAAAGCATTTTATCAACAATTCATAGCTGAATTTTTTGACTAAATTTTGCTATGAAAATAACATCCAATAATGTTTCAATTGATAAAGAAATAGAAAATAAAATTAAGAATGCTAATTTGTCTTTCAGATAGAAAGTGGTAACAATATGGAATGAAGATCCAGATTAAATGAACATTAATTTTTGTATAGCTATGCTACAAAAATATAATTTAGCTTTATAAACAATTTAACTCAACTTCTCTATTTCCCTTACTATGTGTAAGGCACTATCTAGGCACAGAAAATACAAACTTAAAAAGGGAAAGAAATCAACAATGTCAGCAAAAATCTTTACTTAACATTAAAAGATGAAACAGAATCACATATAATCTGGTTTAGAAAATTACCTATACTACCTGGGCTAATTATATGCAAAGAATAAATGTAGAATCCACCACAGTTTCAAAGAGTTAGTTGCATAAGCACAGAAAAGGGAACACATGGCCCCAAATTTTATGTGAGAAAGACTTGGAGTTTTCAGTGGACTGGAAATCCTTATGACTCAACAGTATGACAGGACAGCCAAAGAAGTTAATGGGATTGTGTACTAAAACTGTACCAATAGAAAAGACAGCATCCACAGTGAGGAAAATCACAGTTACCTTGTACTCTGTTCTGCTAAGATCATACCTGGAATACTGCGTTGGTTCTAGGAACTAGATTTTAAAGAATCCACTGATGAATTGGGGCATATCCACAGGATGGTCAAGCGAGGGGATGGGGTACCATGTCATATGACTTATCAGGTGAGAAAAATGGAGACATTTATTCTGGAGAAAAGAAGACTTACCCAAGATGCAAAAGTTACTTTTCAAGGATTTCAAGGGCTTTCATGGGGAGAGGTAAGCAATTTGTTTTACTTGGCTCCCAGACTAGAACCAAGAGCAAGAGGTGAAGTTGTAAAAGGGCAGAATTCAGTCCATTTAAAAACAAACATTTTCAGTTAGTGTTGACCAAAAGTAGAATTATCTGCTCCTGAAGGTAATGAGCTATCAGAGATTTCTCAGGGTTGGCACAAAGGGATTGATGATCAAGCGTGTATTATGACTGAATGACTTCTGAGGCCCCATTCAGCTCTGACATTCTATACTTTTAGAATGAATGAAAGAATATCTGGCTAAAACAGGAGACACATATGAAGCAAACAAAATAAATACTTCATAGATTCACTGACAAAAATAACAGCTTCAGAAGATGTAGCACAGTTGGGAAGAAATATAAATACCACAGAAGCCTGACTTGTACCAATCGGGAATGATGCGTCTTTTCCAGTAGTCTTTGGACAGACCATAACTTTAAAGGCTCTGCAAGCAAGAGCTGCACGCACGAATCCAAAAAGAGCCTGTCTCCATGCTCCCTATGTGCTGGAGAGAACATCAGATTGTATTGCTATTTTCAACCCCAGCTACATAAACACATTTTGATCAGCGTCCATAGCAATATCTTTCAGCACAGAGAAAATGTCAGACACCGACAGCATTTAATAAATGCTTTCAACGATGATGATGATAGAGCTGAGTATCCCTTAACAGTCATTAACATTTTTTTCCAGAACTGTCTGGTACAATTCCCCAGTCTCCCAAGACAACTAAATAACCTATTTACACAACTAGACAAAAATGAATCAATACTGTTTGTAAGCTTATTTGAAGTGTCTATGGATTCATTTAATATTAAGCAACACACCAGGGTTATAAAGTATTGATGAAACATCAGATATAAAAACCCTGATTTACATCTTGTAATTATGTAACAATTATATTCAATATGTTACATATTACATTATGCATAGTAATATGAGAAAGGAGCATGAAGATGGAATGGAGAATGGAATGATTAATATTTTAGTCACTTATTTTTAGGGTTTAAAATGACTATTTCCATAATATTACTGTTCTTAAAGCCTTCTTCAAAGGAAGGCTATTCAGTTTCAGTTCTATTTTATTCTTTTGTGAGCTCTATGTATTGTTTCATTAAAAGTAATTTCTACAGTCCCACAAACCAAGGCAGTTCTCCCTTCTCTGTGTTTTAGGGGCCCTCTTATTCTGGCAGATGAACAATGACAAAGGAAGGCAAATAATGGGAGAGGGGAAGAGATTGTTCAGCCAGCTAAAAACATCGAGGATCCTATGAACACACGAAGGTGACAGATACCTCAAGCACCGTAACAGGAAGAGTTGGCCTCACCGCTCACCTGCACTCACATCCTGCACCTTTCCTGTTAGGGATTTCTTTCCCTTTTTCAGGGCTATTTCTCAAGTTCATTTTAATCTGAATTCACAAATATAAAAACATTGCAGGAGAGGGAATATTCGAAATATAGTTTCATTGCACTTGCCTCTGCACACAATAGGGATATTCATAGAGTTTTTATGACTCCAAAATGGTAGCGTGAAATCTACATTTTAAAAATCAACACTGTCTTCATGGTAAAGAAATCTCTTTGCTTTCATGTCAGTCAGATCTTATAGGAAAAAAATATGAAATAGAGGGAGTGAAGTCTAATGATATGTTGATATTCTAATATATCCAGGCATTTTTATTCATAAGTATAAGAAAAACATGCAAAACTTTAAAAAAAATCATTGTAAGGCTTAGAAAGAACTTTCTTCACAATAACTGTAAGCATCATTATCCCCATTTTACAGATGAGGTGGGGAACAGGGGAAGTGAACTGATTTGCCCAGAATATCACAATGAGTAAGAACCTAGATTCAAACTAAGGTTTCTTAATTTCAGGAGCTGAGTTCTATCCTTTTCATATATCTTTAAAATTTTCTTTTTAAAAATTATGAACTTAATGTTAAAAACATTAAAATTTTAACTTGAAAAACAAAAACACTGAGATTATATATGTAACAATGAATTTTTGTTAGTATTCAATTTGGTTTTTTTAAGTACACATTAAACTTAACACAAAAAAGTCAAAATTGCTCTGCTTCTCTGTGTTCCCTTCTAAACTTCATTTTCTTCTATGTGTTTTTAAAATATTTCATTGATGCCTTTTTCTTCCTTTTTTTATTATGATCACTGCACATCAGTTCTCTCCCCATAAATCTCCCTCAATTTCCAGAAGGAAAGTGTACCTTCTTATGATAATACAGCATTATATAGTGTTTTAAGGTTTACAAAGCCCTTAGTGAATATTATTTCATTTTATATTGACAACAACCCTGGGAGCTAGGTACCATTATTATCCTATTTTACAGATAAGGAAACTGAGGCAATTTGCCCCAGGTCACATGGCTAGTAACTGAGGCAGGATTTGAATTCAACTCTTCCTCACTCCAGGGTTAGCACTCTGTCCATTTTGACACCTATCTGCCTTGTAAACCATAACTTAAATCAAGCAAAAAAACTGACACTTTGGTCACATCTGAAACCTCATTCTGCCTCTCTTCTCTATTATCTCTCTGCACAGAGGTGGGAAACATTTCAACCTCAATCAACTTCATCAGCCTTGTGGAATTATGACTTATCAGTGTATTAATTAATCAGAATTCTTAAGTCTTTCAAAATGGTTTACATCTACATTATTGGAGTTATGGTATAAATCGTTCACTTTCACTCCAGTCTATATCAGTTCAAAAAGGCCCTCCCATGTTTCTCTCAATCAGTTGCTTTTGTTATTTTTTACAATGCAATAACAATCCACTGCATTCAAATAGCAACATTTATTTGGCTACTTTTCAGCTGATGGGTACCCACTTTTTTCCAGTTGTTTGCTACTCAGAAGGTTGTACTATAAATATTTTTGTACATATGAGTCTTTTCTCTGTCTTTGTTTTCTTTGTGGCATATGACTAATAGTAGTATTACCAGGTCAAAGGGTATGCACTAAGTACTGACTTTTGAGGGGACAGTCTTTATTATCTTTACAATAGTGCTTCTGGGGGGCAGAGTCAAGATAGCAGAGTAACAGTATGGACATTCTAGAGTTCTCCTGCCAAGTCCAGTCAAATATCTATAAAAAATGGCTCTAAACAAATTCTGGAGCTGCAGAACCCACAGAATGATGGAGTTAAGCAAACCTCCAGTCCAAGATATGCTAAAAGGTCACTGGGAAGTATCTATGGTGCCACGCTGGGAGCAAAGTGCAGTCTAGTGTGGGCTGTGAGTGCATAGAGGAAACCTGATTGGGCCTAGGGGAGATTGAATGTCTCACACCTGTGGTGGTTTCCAGACTTCCTGGCTCCAAAACACTGGGACCAGTGCAGGAGAGTGGAGACATCAGGTCCCAGCCTCAGGATGGCAGAGAGGGGAGCTGGGTAGAGGAACCTGCTGCAGCCACTGTTTCTGGAGCTCTATGCCCACAGATTGTGGCAGAATTGAGTGGTTGACAGTACAACCTCCAACCCCACTGGAAGCTCAAAGTCAAGAAAATGGCTGGGGAGATGAGCAAAAACTGGAAAAAAAATCAGATAACAGAATCTTACTTTGGTGACAAGGAAGACTAAAGCATGCAAACAAAAGAAAACAAAGTCAAAGCTTCTCCATCCAAAGTCTCCAAGAAAAATATGAATTGGTCTTAGGCCATGGAAGAGCTCAAAAAGGATTTTAAAAATCGAGTAAGAGAAGCAGAGCAAAAATTGGGAAGAGGAACAAGAATGATGCAAGAACATCATGAAAAACAAGTCAACTGCTTGCTAAAGGAGACCCAAAAAATGCTGAAGAAAATAACACTTTAAAAAACAGACAAACCCAAATGGCAAAAGAGATCCAAAAAGCCAACGTGGAGAAGAATGCCATAAAAAGCAGAATTGGCCAGATGGAAAAGGAGACCCAAAGCTCACTGAAGAAAATGATTCCTTAGGGGGCAGAGCCAAGATGGTGGAGTAGAAAGACACACACATTCTAGCTCTTCCCCCCACAGCCCGTAAAATATGTGTAAAAAATGACTCTCAACAAATTCTAGAGCAGCAAAAGCCACAGAACAACAGAGTGAAAGAGATTTCCAGCCAAAGATAACCTGGAAGGCCGACAGGAAAGGTCTATCCCACAGGACACTGAGCAGAGCGGAGCCCAGCCCTGGCCACACAAGCACCAGGAGAAACAGGACTAGAACAGGCCTTCAGGTCAGAATCCCCAGCAGGGAGGGTCTCAGATCCCTCAACCCACAAGCACCAAAGAAAGCTTCAAAGGTCAGTGAGAGGGCTTTCCAAACTGGGTGAGAGTGGAGCAGGGTCCCCCCTAGCACTGGCCCCAAGCGGCGGCAGCAGCAGTAGCTGATGTCCATTGTTCCATTGTTGGAGTACCCAGCATAAAGACCTTGGGGGAATTGAGTAGCTGATCTGATCAGAACCTCAGCCCTAAGCACAGTCCAGGGGTGAGGAGGAGCACTAGGACCCTCCTCTTGACAAAGGATTCAGAAGTCAAGTAACTGGATGGGAAAATGCCCAAAAAAGGGGGAAAAATTAGTCCATAGAAAGTTTCTTTCTTGATGAACAAGTATTTCCTTCCATCCTTTCAGATGAGGAAGAACAATGCATACTGTCAGAGGAAGTCAAGGCTTCTGCATCCAGTACCTCCAAAATGAATATGCAATGGGCTCAGGCTATGGAAGAGCTTGAAAAGCAAGTCAACAGCTTACTAAAGGAGACCCCAAAAAATGCTGAAGAAAATAACACCTTTAAAAATAGGCTAACTCAATTTGAAAAAGAGGTCTGAAAGAAATAATTCCTTAAAGAATGGAGCAGATTGAAGCTAATGATTTCATGAAAAATCAAGAAATTATAAAACAAAACCAAAGGAATGAAAAAATAGCAGACAATGAAAAATATCTCATTGGAAAAACAACTGACCTGTAAAATAGATCCAGGAGAAATCAAAAAAATAACCTAGACATCATCTTTCATGAAGTTATCAAGGAAAACTGCCCTGATATTCTAGAACCAGAGGGCAAAATAAATATTGAAAGAATCCACCAATCACCTCCTGAAAGAGATGTGAAAAGAAAAACTCCTAGAAATATTGTAGCCAAATTCCAGAGTTCCCAGGTCAAGGAGAAAATATTGCAAGCAGCCAGAAAGAAACAATTAGAGTATTGTGGAAAATACAATCAGGATAACACAAGACCTAGCAACTTCTACATTAAGGGATTGAAGGGTTTGGAATAGGATATTCCAGAAGTCAAGGGAGCTAGGATTAAAACCAAGAATTACCTAATCAGCAAAACTGAATATAATACTTCAGAGGAAAAAAATGGTCATTCAGTGAAATAGAGGACTTTCAAGCAATCTTGATGAAAAGACTACAGCTGAATAGAAAATTTGACTTTCAAACACAAGAATCAAGACAAGCATGAAAAGGTAAACAGGAAAGAGAAAGCATAATGGACTTACTAAAGTTGAACTGTTTACATTCCTACATGGAAAGATATTTGTAACTCTTGAGACTTTTCTCAGTATTTGGATAGTAGGAGGGATTATATACATATAGACAGAGGGCACAGGGTGAGTTGAATAGGAAGGGATGACACCTAAAAGAATAAAACTAAGGGGTGAGAGAGAAATATATTGGGAGGAGAAAGGGAGAAATGGAATGGTGCAAATTACCTGTCATAAAATAGGCAAGAAAAAGCTTTTTTAATGAGGGGAAAATGGGGGAGATGAGAGGGAAAAAGTGAAGTTTGCTCTCATCACATTTGGTTTAAGAAGGGAATAACATGCATGCTCAATTTGGTATAAAAATCTATACTACACTTCAGGAAAGTAGAGGAGAAGGGGATAAGTGGGGTGTGGAGGAGATGACAGAAGGGAGGGCAAATGGAAGGAGGGGATAATTAGAAGTACACACTTTTGGGGAGGGACAAGGTCAAAAGAGAAAATAGAATAAATGGGGGGCGGGATAGGATGGAGGGAAATATAGTTAGTCTTTCACAAAATGACTTTTATGGAAATCTTTGGCATAACTACACATGTGTAACTTAAAGTGAATTGCCTGCCTTCCTAGTAGGGATGGGTGGGAAAGGAGGAAGAGAGAGAAGTTGGAACTCAAAGTTTTAGGAACGAATGTTGAGAATTGTTTTGGCATGCAACTGGGAAATAAGAAATACAGGTAATGGGGTGTAGAAATCTATTTTGCCCTACAAGAAAATAGAGGAGATGGGGATAAGGCAAGGGAGGGGTGTGAGAGAATAGAGGGAAGATTGGGGGAAAGGGTATTCAAAATGCACACTGTCTTAGGAGGAAATGGAGAGATGGGAGAAAATTTGGAACTTGAAAGCTTGTTGAAATGAATGTTGAAAACTAAAAACAAATTAATCCATAGACCTTACACACAACTGTCATCTTTTTTTTTTGTCAACTCTTTCATTCTAATGGGTATAAGATGGAATTTCAAAGTTGTTTAATTGACATCTTTCATTATAAATGATTTGGAAATATTTTATATGATAACTAACAGTTTACATTGCTTCTTTTGAAAGATGTCTATTTATAACCTTTGACCATTTATGTATAGGGAATGGCTCATATATTTAGCAAACATTTCTCAAGATCTAGCTCTGAAGGTCCAAATAGAGTCAGTAATTCAGGACTCTGAGACACGGAAATGATTAGATTCCCTAATTAGGGACAAGAAAAAGGTGTACAACCTCTGATGGTCCTTGAGTGTGTCTGTCAGCTTAATTCAGCTAACAGTAGAGATTAGTGGTTTGTCCAATTAGGAGTGCAACTATGAGAATAAAATAACTTACAGAAAGAAGCAAATTATATGCTTGCCTAACAGACTATTTTATGGAGAACTTGCATGGGGCAGGAGATCACATGGTGGCCAGAAGACATGATACAAGGACATTCTCAATTTACTAATTTTGTGATGTTGGCCAAGACATTTCACCTCAGAGCTAACAATCCCCTCTCATTTGTAAAATGAAAGAATTGGATCCTGATGGCCTCTCAGCATACTTCTAGGTCTATATCTAGGAACCTCTGACCTCTGAGGTCTCTTCCAACCGTAGGAGTCTAGGATTCCATGACACTGCCAGAAGAATTCATTTTATCTGCTTCCCAACAATGACTGCATTCACTAGGGAGCCAGCCAGTTGTTTGTGATTCTTTTCACCAGTAAGCATAGACTTTGGATATCTCGTCTGGTTTAGCCCTATGGTATTTATGTGTTCTCTATTTCTAAGTTTACCATAGGTAGAAAGAGCCCCAAAAGGGCTCAGCAGCCATCATCACACCAGTGTTTGGGAGGCTCTGAAGAAAGGTTTGAGAGACAAGAGGCACTGGACTGATGACCAAACTGACGGTCTATAGAGCCATGTTGCTAACCTCATTGTTATATGCTTGCGAAACATGGACAGTCTACCAGTGCCATGCCAAGAAACTGAATCACTTCCATTTGAACTGTCTTAGGAAGATTCTGAGGATAATCTGGCAGTATAAGGTACCAGATACTGAAGTCTTTGCTTGAGCTGAACTGCCAAGTATTCAAACTATGCTTCAGAGAGTGCAAATCTGATGGGCTGGCCACATTGTTTGAATGCAAAATGAACACTTGCCAAAAAGACTATTTTCTGGAGAATTTCCATGGGGCAGGCGATCACATGGTGGCCAGAAAAGATGATACAAGGACACTCTCAAAGTCTCTCTCAATAACTTTGGATTTGAACTTTATGCAACATGGGAGACACTGGCACAGAACTGCTCAGCATAGTGTGCCCACATAAGAAAAGGTGCTGTGCTCTTTGAGCAAAGCAGAATTGTGACAGCACACAGTAAACACAAGATGTGCAAGTTTGGGATATCCACCCAAAATATTCAAACAGACTATCTGTGCCCAATCTGTGGTGGAGCATTCCAAGGTCATATTGGTCTGATCAGCCACAGTCAGACACACTGAAATTTCACTTTACAATGGTGATGTCATTTTGGTCCTCTTTGAAGATGAAGGACAGACAACAACCATTTCTGAGTTTACTTGCCTCTGACTCATGATAGTTCAGAAACCAGGGTTTGCCCTGCTTCCTCAGTACCTCCCCTCATATCTTGCCTGATTCCCCTCTCTTTGCTGCCTTTGGCCAAATGTGACAATACTTGTTTCATGTAAGCCTAACATAAAATTGCATATGACTATATATTTAACACATGTGCTTATGGGAATCATTATAACATGAAGGCAATGCATAATATCTGAATGTTCAAGTTTTTAGAATGACTTCTAATATTTTTAAACCAATATTTAAATGATAAAACATTATCCATTTAAAAAAATTCCTGGACATAGATTTACTATGATCACTTGCCACTAATAGGTACTACTGATAACTAGCCACAGAAAATTAAAGTAAAATGTTAGATTGATTAGCAACCTACTGTCACTGCTCGTCTCCCTTTGCTTATTCTATAACTCATTCTACCACCTCATTCCCCTCCTACACTCCACTATCCCCATCCCCCAAGTTCCCACTGATAGGAGTGGATTAGAATCACATTTTCCCCTTTTACCACCTGTAATGGTGATTAAAAAGTACACAATAAGTCTACATGACTACTATAGCTGCCTTTGAACCTTCACAATATGGAAAATTGCACTTACTGAGAAGGGTAACTACATTTTTTTAACCCATACTTGAATTGTCATTTTCCATCAATAAATAATGAAAATTATAAAAACAACACAGGAGCAACTTGAAAGTAGACTGCGTTTTCCTTTTCCCTTCATGAGGAATCCATGGTTATAATACAAGGAAAATTTCACTTACCCACATGTTTAGTGAACTGTAATTGATGACAAGAAATACCTATGAATTAACATAAGAGCAAGGATACATTCGTATAGCACCTGTTCTTGTTCCAATAGCCAAAATTTTCTGGACTGGATCAAAGGCTAAGGCTGTGGGCTGGTAAGGAAACCCATGCCGGACCGTCTGAAAGATAGCAAATAATATAAATATCTGATTTTAATTATTAAAAAAAATATTTATACCCTCCCATGTATGCTTTAGGCAATTTAACCAGAATTGTTTTTAATGTCATTTTAAGTCATTTACAATATTATCAAAGTCTTATGTTTTTACTAAAATTTAGCAAACTACTCACTTTGAGGCCCTCAGTCCCTCTCCCCTGGGCTACTGCAGTACTTCTAATCGGTATTCCCGCACAAGTCTCTCTCTCCTCTAGTCATTTTCGTAGAGCACAGGTATGATCGCGTCACAGTTTCTCAATGTGCTCCAGTGCCGTCACTGCTCTTTATAACCCAGTCTCATCCTCACTTCTCCTCTCTTTCCACACACTCCCCTGCACACACTCTCTGACCCGGCTATACCGGCCTCCTCACCACTCAGCACACACAACATCCCATCTCTCATTTTCACACCTTTGCCCTGGCTCACCCCCATCCTCTGTTCCCAGAATGCTCAGCCCCTTCTCTTTCTCCTCTTGGTTTCTCTGGGCTCCTTCAAGACTCAAATCAAAAACTGCCTTCTGGAGGCTTTTCTAGGCTCCTATTATCTTCTCTTTCCGTTCCATATTACCTTTCATTTGCTCTGTATAGATCTTGTATGTACCTGGGTACTTTCATGTTGTCAGATAGTTGATGTGACAGCTTTATATCCTCAACTAGATTATAAATTCGTTGAAATAGTGACTGTGCTCTTATGTCCCTTACCTCTGAACTCTTAGTACCCAGAAGAAAGCATACTTTTTGGAAGCAGGGATAGTTTTTGCCTTTTTCTGAATCCCCAGTGTTTAGCACAATGTCCGACACATAGTAAATACTCAAATCCTTGTTGACTCACCAATATAATAGATACTAAACTATGAATCTTTTAGTGTTAGTTTTTAATTTTGGTGCTAACTGTATCAAATATTTTAATAATGATTTTATCACTTCGACTCTGAGTTAAAAAAAGTATACGCTCAAGAATTAATAATACATAAATGAAATAGTAGACCAACCCTTCCCGGATGGCAAGTTTTTTTATGTGACCACATCTACCAAAATTCTCTTTAATACAATGTCCAACATTCAAATGAAAACTGAAAGGTTCAAACAGGCAGACTTTTTATACAGATAGCAGCTTCTTTGGGTCATTCCTCCAACTTGTATCATCACTTGGGGTACCTGGAGTGGCGGCTCCCGCCTCAAGTTCCAGTCGTTTGTGAGTCTGCGTTTCTACAGCCAGAGCTCACAAATTCTGCAGTGTTTTATTTGTTCCTGTTGAGGGTCTGCCACTAATCACAATTAACTTAAAGCAGTGGTGTTTATTAAAATGTCACAGTGAGACATTACCTCCACCCCTCAACCAGAGACAATACACAATACACACAGCATCCATGAGAAAAGTCGGGGTATGTGTGTGTTTGTTTTCATTGCTAAAGACCATGCCATCAGAGAAATGATGGCATGATTTGCACTTAACCTTGTTTTGAGTGAGGGAGGGCTGTGCAGGTCACCAGCCTCACTTCTCCTCCAGAGCCATCTGGATCCAGCGACCAGATATTCATCAGGATGACTGGAGATGACCCAAGATGAGACAATTAGGGTTAAGTGACTTGCCCAAGGTCATACAGCTAGTGAGTGTCAAGTGTCTGAGGTAAGATTTGAACTCAGGTCCTCCTGACTCTTGCATTGGTGCTCTATCTACTGCATCAACTATCTGAGAAAAGTAGGTACAAATTGAAGAATACCATGACACTGAAACCCATGTAAGGAGCACATGTGATCAAGGAAACACAACTCTGTTATCCAAGGGCTTCATCAGCTTTTCTCTCCTATGGAGTCCTCACAAATCTCCCTCCTATATACAATGTCTCTGAGGGGTGGCTTGTTAGGTGGGCTCACAGAATATGCTCCTCTTTCTCTGCCAGGAATAGCTCTCCACTGAATTCATAGATAGCCCTCTTCTATTTCTAGAGGTCCCACTCCTTGAAATTACTTTCAGCTCTTCTGTGGCTGTATCTATTTGGAGTGTGTATGTATCCCTCTTTCTTGGTGGAGGCAGTGTATCTTACTGGTCAAGAAATTCCATTTCAAATTCATAGGACTAATGGGAAGGGTAGAGAGAAACCCTTCCCCACCCTGAGTAATTCCCCCTCAGGGGTTATGTTATTCTGACTCCTAGTCCAAACTCCTATATTTTCAAGTTGCTTGAGTGTATCTACGATTTAGCTATTGAAAGCCCCTAAGGACACGACCAACTTTCATCCCTGTCAAATTGCCCCTTGTGACTAAGAAAGGCATTTATGCTTTCTAAAAAAGATTACTGCATGTTAATATCTTGCTACAATATATATTGTATGTAATATATACAACTGTATAATACATACATATATGTATATGTGATATTAAATATCTGGTTTTCTCAAAACTTTCAAATATCTGACATACTGTCAGCTGTGGGTTGATGAAATGGCAAAAACAGCTGAACTATCACCAGCACTCTTGATAATCTCAGCAGATACTGTATTAGATTTAACATCTGCACAGTTCTCTTCCTCAAGTTACCCTGTATTTACTTATCTGAATGTATGCTTTAGCCATTCCCCTGTCTCATGGCTGCTCCTGGAGGGCAAATAGTTATGTTTTTTTTTTATTTTACATCCCCAGAGCCTGTGAGTTTAAGACATAGTAAGCACTTAATAAACGTTTGTTTCATTAAACAGAGTTTAATTCAATCAATGAAATAACAAGTGTTTTTTCAGGGCCTAACATCTACTAGGAGTTTAACGGGAACATTATTTTCAAGGGACTTACGATCTAGTTGAGGATATATAGCTCTTACACCACATAAAGGCAGACACATTAGACAGTAACAAAATGGTAAGTGGTATGTGTCAGAGCCTAAATGAAAAGTAGGTGAGCTTGGTGGGCTAAGTTCACCCTGTGAATCTTAATTACATGAAGAAGGGTGCCTTACCAGGAACAGACAGCCATTTAATGTAGCCAGGACTCTGTCTCCTAGATGGTGATTTGCTTCTCCAGGGTCAGCCCTGTTTCAGTCTATGAGCCCCTATTCCTGACTCTGACTTTCTATGTCCTTTATCTTGACTTGAGAACCCATCTCCAACCTTTTGATGCTATGGAAGGCTTGAAGGGAGGCCCATCCTGGCCAAGTTGTCATGATGAAATACAGTCTTAGATTAGAGTATAGGGCCAAAACATTGAACAATGGAAATAATGAACAACCAACCAGGGTCATGTCACCAGGCTGAGACGAGCAACATGGAGATAAGGAATTATGGGAAGATATAGGCAACAAAGTCAGACTAAGAAGAGAGGAGGAGTGGAATTGGATGGCTAAATCAAGGTTACAATATCAGAAGTCAGCATCAGGAGAAGTCAGGGAAATACATGGTATGGATTCTTACTCCAAAACAGAGTAGATCTGAAGAGACAATTCATCAACCAAGAGAACAGTATTTAATACCTCCCATACATCATGGGCTACCATATGCATGAGAAATCCATGTGCTTCCACACCATGTCCTGACTGTGTCCTTTCACAAAATTATGTCCAGAGGTAGACCTAATTAGGGGGAGATACATTATAATAGTATAATACAATAAACATTTATTAAGTACCCACATGCTGAACATTATGCTAGGTATTGGGAGAGACAAAGATTACAGACAAAATCTAGTTCTCTCCTTCAAGTCCCTTGTGCTGTAGATAAGAAATGAGATAGCAGTACAGCTATCCATAATACACAATAATATGTGGAAAGCCACTTGGATAGTTATAAAACAGTTAAATAAGGTCTACAACAGAAGAGGGAAGGATATTCTTCCTAGAGGATATGACATTTGGCATAAGATTTAAAGAAAGCTGAAATTCACAGGTAAAGATGGAAAATAATGCATTCCTTAGCAAAGGTACAAAGTTGTAGATCCATAGGTGATAGCTGAGGCAGATACAGATGTTCTACTTCCTGAGTTTCCTTGATGACCCATAACTCTTCTAATCTACTAGCTATATCAGGATATTATTAGCTGCTCTGGAAATCAAAGCCAACTGGCTAAGAAAGCACGGTCAGGGAAAACTTGAGAAGAATAATAGGATGCTTGGATTCAGTTCAAATCAACAAGGATTTGTTAAGTACCTCTGATGTGTGGATGTTATGTGTAGAAAAGACGTAAGTCAAAAGTCTCTGCTGTCAGGGAGCTGACGCATTATAGGGAGAAAATAACGGGTACACAGATAATTTAAATTTTAAAAATATATGCAAAGCATTGGGTGTGGGGAAGGGACAAAGTGGGCAAAGGGCGGGGGGAAGGTTAATGAAATATTCCCAACCTTATTTCAGCTGCTAATAACTGGGAACATTAGGAAAGGTCTTGTGTACGGAGTGCCACTTGAGGGATTAGAATCCTTGGGGACTCTAAGTGCATTTCAAGCACTGGTCCAAAACGTACAAAGATAGGAGTTGGAATGTCACATACGTCATGGGTGTCAAAGTCAAATAAAAACAAGTTACAAATCCATACATAAATATTCCTGTAGACTATATACTGACAATATTGACAATGTTCAAATGTAACATCCTCTATGTTTTATTGTATTTCTTTTGCTAAATATTTCCCCATTACATTTTAATCTGGTTCAGGCTGCATGGAGGAATATTTCAGGCTTACAGCCCAGGGGTCATTTTTTTTGACACCTTTTACCTACATTAGGAATGGCAAGTGGGCCTTTGGCTAAATTGTAGAGTGCATGAAGAAAGGTAATGTGTAATAAGATTGGAAAGACAGGGTACAGCCACGCTGTTAACACCAAACAGAGGAGTTTGTATTTTATGCATAGTCAAAAGGGATAATAGGGAAGCACTGAAGTTTTTTGATCATGAGTACCATGATCAGGGCTGTGCTTCAGGAATTTCAATTTAGCAGCTATGTAGAAAATGGATTAGTGAACAACCAAATTGCAGCCAATGCATTAGCACACTGGTGAGGAAACGAAGGCCTGAATGAAAGCGACTGTGATATCAGTGGATAGAAAGGCCTAGGTACAAGAGATAAAAAAGAAGGGAGTGAAGGAGAAGGGAGGATACATTTAAAATCATGAGCCTGACTACGTAGAAATACAGTAGTGCCCTCAACAAAAATAAAAAAATTAGGAAGAGGGATGGGTTATGGGAGAAGAGGAAACCATAATGAGCGCCCATGATATACACGTAGAGACGTCCAGGAGGTAGCTGATAACGTGGTCCTGAAACTCAAGAGTCAGACGAGGGATAGATGTACTTCATCTGCATAGAGATGATCGTGAATCCATGGAGGCTGATGAAATAAAAAGGAGGAGGAGGAGTACAGAGAAGTAACTTCTAGAACTTGGAGATAAAATGTGTATCTTTGCTGGAGATGACTTCCTGAAGTAAGCTATAGACTGAATCAGGTTAAAAATAGCTAGGCTATTCTGTATTTTGGCCATTTTGGTGCACATAACAAAGTATGTCATTTTTGTAAAGCAAACAGCCACTAGTGGAACTATGGTGCATTCCCAAAGGGAGGCAAATGCTCTATTCCACTACACAGTCCAGTGAGATTTGTTGCCAGGGATATACTGCCAGCAAAATCTACTGGGGCTGTAGAACCAATATTTGGATTTTATAATCTACTCACATATGGCATATCTGTCCACAAAGTCTTCCTCATCAGAGACCTATACAAAGTATTACTAGATGACCAGTCTTAACGTATATGATGCCTAAACGACTTCCAGAGGAGCTTGGTAGAAGACATACAATGCTACTGTCCTGCTGAAAGAATAAGTGCATTGTGATTTTAGAGCTCATTTCACTGTGTCAATTGTGCGATCTGATCAAATCTACAGTAGCTAATAGAAATTCTGAATCCTATGATTCTCTTCACAAAAAATAGGACTTCTGCCAAGATGCTCAGCTAGTTATGGCTCTTACAATGAAAAGTTCCAATAAAGTAGGGTATGTAAGGTATTTGAAAATGTCAAAGAGCTCTATGAAAAAAACAACACCCAGTCCATTGATGGCAATCCCAGTGGTTGGTATCTACTTCAAGTTCCTAAGGTCAAGAAGTAATTGGAAAAGAGCCAGAGTCAGAAAGAGCTGGATTTGAAACCTGGTTCCAGAATTATGTGACCCTGAGCAAGTCACAGAACCTTTTTGAGCCTCATTTACTCATCTTTAAAATAGGATTAATAGTACTTAAGCTATCCCCCTCCCAGGGTCCTCTGGAAGTCTTAAAGTACCCTATTAGGGTGAGTTTTCATGATTAGCCATGAAAGAGCAGTAATAACATTATCTGGCTCATATACATCATGCAATACTCTCACCACAAAGGGACTTCAGTGTTGAGTGTCTGATTTTACCTGGGATGTTTCTTATATCATCTAGCACAGAGATTAACCTCTACACGTATAGTCAGTATACTTCCCCACTGAGTCCTGACATGTGACTTTTTGACCTTGGCTGAATGACCAAGTAACCCAGACCTCAGGTGTACCTGACCTCACTTCTTGTTTATCCTGTCTGCTTTAAAGTAAACATTATCTCTGCATTCCAGAATCCATTCTGATAATCTCACTCTAATTCCAGAATTCTTCCTTATTTGATAAGACAGGTTTTGACATTCCTGACCCAAAATAATATGCTAACTGATACTAAACTAGATACAGTGGCTCAAGAGGGAGGGCTAAGGCCTCTATTCCTGCTAAGACAATGCAGACTAGAAATACAGAAGGAGTTCATAACAGAAAATAGATAACAAGGTAAAAGTAAAAAAGAGGTTTCCCGAATAAGTGAAGATGAACTAAGTCTGAAAGAAGAGGTATTAATTATGTTGATAGAAGGAAGATGGTACTATGGAGAGGAGAATACGCAAAGTGACACTAGCAGAAATTATTTTGAACAATGGAAAAACCAACCTTACTATAACGGATGTTTATGTTAGGGAGATGAAGAAGATAAGACAAGAAATGAGAGCAAGTAAGATTAGGTAGGGTCTTCAAAAGCTAAGGTAGAAGAATTTAGACATGATATGGCAGCAAATACAAGACCACTAAATTTTAAGTAAATGAGTGACAGGATTAAAGTGATATTTGAAGAACTCATTGCCATCAGGTTGTAAAATGACTGAAGGGGAAATGTTATTGGGTCATTCAATTAAGCCTGACTCTTCTTGACCTCATGGATTGGAGCAGGTCAGGCCCTTCTATCCTCCACTATCTTCCTAAGTCTGTTCAAGCTCATATTCATCGCTTCCATGATACTACCTATCCAGACACTATCCATCTTATCCTCTGCCATCCCCTTTTCCTTTTGCCTTCAACCGTTCTCAAAATCAGGGCCTTTTCTAATGAGTCCTGTCTTCTCATTATATAAGCACAGTATTTAAGTTTCAGTTTCATTATTTGACCTTGCAGTGAGAAGTCTAAATTTATTTAAGTATTGATTCATTTGACCTCCTTGCTGTCCAAGGGATGCTCAAAAGTCTTCTCCAGTACCACAAATCAAAATCATTGATTTTGCAGTACTCAGTTTTCCTTATAGTCCAACTCTTATAGTCATAATTGCTACTGGAAAGACCATATCTTGGACCATATGGACTTGTCAGCAAAGTGATGTCTCTACTTTTTAGTATGCTGCCTAGATTTATCACAAACTTTCCTTCCACAGAGCAAGTGTCTTTTCTTTTCATGACTGCAATCACATCTGCAATGATCTTTGAGCCCAAGAACATAAAATCAGACACTACTTCCATTTCATCTCCTTCTATTTGCCAGAAAGTGATGGGACCAGTTGCCAAGATCTCAATTTTTTGGATGTTAAGCTTTTACACTCTCCTCTTCCACCCTCATCAAGTGGTTTCTTAATTCTTCACTTTCTGCCATCAGAGTGGTATCATCTGCATATCTGAGATTAGTGATATTTCTTCCAGCAATTTTAATTCTAGCTTTTGATTCATCCAGCCTGATATTTTGTATGATGGATTCCATACATAAATAAGATGACAATATATAATCTTGCCATACTCCTTTTCCAATCTTAAACTGATCATTGTTCTGTGTCAGGTTCTTATTGTTGCTTCTTGGTCAACATATAAGTTCCTCAGGAGACAAGTAAAATGATCTGGTACATCTCTTTGAGGACTTGCCATGTTTTGTTGTGATCCACACAGTCAAAAGGTTTCAGTGTAGTCAACAAAGCAGAAGTCGATGCCTTTCTGGAACTCCCTTACTTTCTCCATAATGTAGCTAAATGATGTCCATTTGATCTCGACTTCCATCTTCCTCTTCAAAAACCACCCAATTCTTCTGGTAATTCTCAGTTGCTGAGAAGTCTTTTGCTGAAGTCTAGTTTATGTTTTCCAAATTTGCTGGCATATTGGAGTGCAGCGCTTTAATAGCATCATCTTTTAGGGTTTTAAATAGCTCAGCTGCAATTCCATCACCTCCACAAACTTTATTGCTAGCAAAGCTTCCTATGGCCCACTTGACTTCATTCTTCAGGATTTCTGATTTTAGATCAGTAATCACACCCTCATGGTTATTAGCGCTGTTAAGATCTTTCTTGTATGGTTCTGTGTATTCTTGCCATCTCTTCTCAACTTCTGCTTTTTAAGGTCTCTACAATTTTTGTCTTTTATGTGTTCATTTTTGCATGAGATGTTCATTCATATCTCTAATTTTCTTGAAGAGATCTCTCGTCTTCCCAGTTTTATTATTTTCTCCTATTTCTTTGCATTGCTCAGTTAAGAAAACCTTGCTAGTCTCTGAAATTCTGAATTCACTTCAGTATAACATTTCTTTTCTAACTTTCCCTTTTCCTTCTTTCCTCAGCTATTTGTAAATCCTCATCAGATAGCCATACAATATTGTGAACCTCTGTCCATAGTTCTTCCGACACTCTATGTACCAGATCTAATCCATTAAATCTATTCACCATTTCCACTTTGTATTCATAAAGGATGTTATTAGGTCATACCTACTTGGTCTGATGGTTTTCCTTATTTTCTTCCATTTAAATCTGAATTTTGCAATAAGAAACTCGGGATCTGACCCACAGTCGGCTCTAGATATTGCTTTAACTGACTATATAGATCTTCTCCATCTTTGACTACGAAGTATATAAAAGGAAAATATCTACATTAAAAGAGGAACCTCTTTTTTGATATAAGATGACATTAGTCTTAGGCATGTTATATTTGAGATGTTGGCAGGAAATACATTTCTATATGGCTCTGGGGGACAATACCAAGACCAGAGAGAGGAAATTGCAAGGATATAAATTTAAGCTCAATTTAAGTCTATTAATTAGCTAGATAACATTTCTGTAATACTCTAAGGATTTCCAAATGCTTTTCTTACAATGTCCCTTTGGATCTAATCCAAAAAAGGTAAATTTGCTGCTTTATGAAGTTCAATATCACTGACGTGTTTAAGCAGAGTCCAGATGACCATTTGTTGTTGATATAGTAGAAGGGATGTATGCATTAGATAGGGGCTAGGGCTGGAATACCTTTAAAATCCCTTCTAACTCTAGAGTTCTTGTCCAACAAACAGTTAAAAACAAAAAAGAGTGATCAGTTTAGAGACTCAAATTTGAGGATGATCCTAAAAGAGAATAGTTGAAGCTTTGAGAGTGAATATCAAGGAGTAGCATATTAAATAGACTAAAGATAAGATTAGTTCTTTGGACAACATTCTTTTAATAAATATGTTAATGACTACAGGATTAGAGAGAGAATATATAACAACATTTTCAATGAAAGAGCGGAAGTTTAAATAGGTGAGAATTCAAAAATATGATTCTCAGGTTGAGAAGTATAAATTGTAAGCTCCTTGAGGACAGGAATCATCTTTTGACTCTTTCATTCCTCACCATTTAGCACAGTGTCTTGCACATAGTGATTGCTTAATAAATGTTCACTGATTAATAGATATATACATAAAGCAATATATGGTATAGTTTACTTAGAGAAAAAACTACATCAGATAGTGCTCATTACAATGTCGTGTACATAAGAGATGCTCCATAAATATTCTTTGATTTATTAATAAGGTGCTTGATTGAAAAATGACATTCTTAACAGTGCCAATTATTTTTACATTCATCAGCCCTTGCACAGTTAAAAATCAATGACTATTTGTTGAGTTTAATTAATCTGCACCTCATCCAGGCCTCCCTATATCTCAGAAGATAACCTCCTTTCTTCCAAATAAAGTGAGCTACCTCAACTTCTCTAACTCAGAACTTCCCTATTTTAAAATATTATGGTTAGAAAGGACATTAAAAGATCATCTAGTTCAATATCACACTATATGCAAAAATCTCAAAACCATAACTTTGGCAAGCGATCACCCAATTTCTGAACATTCTTAGTAATATGAAACTTCACAAGGCAGTCCAACAGGTGGTTCTGAAGAAATGTGGAATTGATTTTGGCTGAAAAATGGCACTTATTTATATTTTGATCAAAATCCCTATAACTTTCACCAGATAGTTTTAGTTATATTCCCTAGAAATAAGCTGAATAAGGCTGATCCCTCCTCCATGAGATAAATGTAAACATCTTCTACAGTTTTTCCAACCAATATAATTGTGAAAGTCACTCAAGTTTGTTAAGGGCCCTTATAAAATGTTCCCAGAATTGAACATGATACTTTAAATTTGATAAATGACCAGCTAACTTGAGGACCAAGAGAAGCACATGTGACACTGAGACTATAGGTTCCCCACCTCTGGTTGTAATCAACTTCTAACTGGTCTCCTCGTTTTCAGTCTCCCTCCTACATGAATATCTCTTTACCTATTCAAATGTGTTTTGCATGACTACACTATGTCAAACTGCTTGCCTTCTCAATGAGGAGGGAAGGGAGGGAAGGAGAGAATTTGGAATCAAAATTGGAAAAAGGAATGTTTAAATTGTTTTCACACATAATTGGGAAAAATAAAATGTTCAATAAAAAAAGAGAGATACTAGCAAAGAACCTGGCACATAGTAAGCACTTAATAAATGCTTATTTGACATATATCAGAATAATCTTCCTATTATAATTTTTAATTACATCATTCCTCTCAAAAACCTCAAAAGGATCCTCAGAAGGTGATGCTGAATAATAGATAAAATACTAAATTTGGAATTAGGAGAACCTGGGTTCAAATCCTACCTTTTACATTTACTAGAAAAGCGACCATAGGCAAGTCACTCAACTTCATGCTTCAGTAAAATGGGGATTATATCCATAAGGCACTACTTTATGCAGTTCCCCTAGTCATTTCTCAAATATTATAAGTAAATAGTTAAAAATATTTACCTACCTACACTGGTAGAAGGACTTTCCATACTGAGAATTCTTTAAACTGACTGAAATAAAGTTAGGAACTACTTAACTCCCAGAGTTGTTACAAGCCTTAAAGAATTAAACAATATTAATATATTTTGAAAACTTTAATCTAGTGCATTTGAGATTGAAATCTAAAAGGGTCAGTGAGGAGGAGGAGCCAAGATGGCAGAGTAGAAAGACTCAGGTATACTAGCTCCGAATCCACAGTCCATAAATTTTCTGTAAAAAGAACTCCCCACAAATTCTGGAGCAGTGCAAGCTGCACAGAAATGCAGTGGAGGAGATTTCCGTTCCAGAGAGCCCTGGAAAGCCATCCCCAGGGGTCCGTCGCGCACTGGACGTGGAGCAGAGCCAAGCCCTGGCCGTGTGGCCCGAGAGGAGCAGATCTGAGCAGGCTTCAGGGACGGAATCTCGTGCTGCCACAAAGGTCCCTCCACTCACAGGCGCTACAGGTCAGTGAGAGAGACTTCTGGGCTGGCCGAGAGGGGAGTGGGGTATCTCCATAACTCAGGTCCCCTCGGGAGGCAGCAGCAGAGGCAGTGGCAGAGGCAGCAGTGGCCAGGGGCACCCAGAGCAGAGAGGAGCTCCGCTCCATTACTGAAGGTCTCCGCATAAACCCCCTGAGGGAACTGAGCCTGGGAGGCCGTACTGACCCGACCAGAGCACCAGAACGTACGTTCACATTGAATAGCAGCCCCGCACGCTGCTGAAAGCCCTGAGGCTGGGGAGCAGCATTTGAATCTCAGACCCCAAGAAAAAAGAGCCTACACATCATCTTCCATGAAATTATCAAGGAAAACTGCTCTGAGATTCTACAACCAGAGGGCAAAATAAGTATTGAAGGAATCCACCGATCACCGCCTGAAAGAGATCCAAAAAGAGAAACTCCCAGGAACATTGTGGCCAAATTCCAGAATTCCCAGGTCAAGGAGAAAATCTTGCAAGCAGCTAGAAAGAAACAATTCCAGTATTGTGGAAATACAATCAGGATAACTCAAGATCTAGCAGCTTCTACATTAAGGGATCGAAGGGCATGGAATAGGATATTCCAGAAGTCAAAGGAACTAGGACTCAAACCAAGAATCACCTACCCAGCAAAACTGAGTACAATACTTCAGGGGAAAATATGGTCTTTCAATGAAACAGAGGACTTTCAATCATTCTTGATGAAAAGACCAGAGCTGAAAAGAAAATTTGACTTTCAAACACAAGAATGAGAAGAAGCATGAAAAAGTAAACAGCAAAGAGAAGTCATAAGGGACTCACCAAAGGTGAACTGTTTACATTCCTACATGGAAAGACAATATATGTAACTCTTAAGACTTTCCAGTATCTGGGTAGTTGGTGGGACCACACACACACATACACACACACACATGCACACGCATGCATGCACACACACATACACACATGCACGCACACACAGAGACAGAGAGCACAGAAGGAATTGAATAGGATGGGACCATATCTTAAAAGAAATTAAGGTAAACGGTGAGAGAGAAATGTAGTGGGAGGAGAGAGGGTGAAATGGAATGGGGTAAATTATCTCTCATTCAAGAGGCAAGCAGGAGACTTTTTAGTGGAGGGAAAAAGAGGAGAGCTGAGAAAAAAAATGAAGTTTACCCTCATCACATTCGACTAAAGGAAGGAATAAAATGCACACTCATTTTGGTATGAAAACCTATCTTACAATACAGGAAAGTGGGGGAGAAGGAGATAAGCAGGGTGGGGGGGATGATGGAAGGGAGGGCAATGGGAGGAGGGAGCAATTTGAAGTCAGCACTTGGGGAGGGACAGGATCAAAAGAGACAATAGAAATAATGGCAGGCAGGATAGGATGGAGGGAAATACAGTTAGTCTTACACAACATGACTATTATCAAAGTCATTTGCAAAACTACACAGATATGGCCCATACTGAATTGCCTGCCTTCCCAAAGGGAATGGGTGGGGAGGGAGGGATGGGGAGAATTTGGAACTCAAAGTTTTAGGAACAACTGTTGAGTATTGTTGTTGCTACTAGGAAATAAGAAATACAGTTAATGGGGAATAGAAAGTCATCTGGCCCTACAGGACAAAAGAGAAGATGGGGACAAGAGAAGGGAGGGATGACAGAAGAGAGGGCAGATTGGAGATAGGGAAAATTAGAATGCTCGGTGTATTGGGGTGGGGGGAGGGGATAAATGGGAAGAAAATTTGGAACCCAAAATTTTGTGAAAATGAATGTAAAAAGTCAAATAAATTAATTTATGTTAAAAATAATAATAAAAAAAAATAAAATGGTCAGTGACAGAAAAATGACTTATCTGTACAAACATCCAAAAATAGAAAGAAAGTAGGACCTCAATGATTGAGAAATATCTGAACAATTTGGAGTCTATGACTATAAGGTAATATTATTGTGCCATGGAATATTAAAAGTATAAAGAACTAATACAAAGTGATGTAGTTTCATGAAGAAAGCAGAGTCATGGTCACCAATCCTGGGCCTATTTTGTCATAGTTATAACAACAATGAAACGTATTATATCTTTAATGATCTTTGTCAATCAAAGAAGTATAGTGGGGAATTCAAGAGCAGTTTTAATTTGTGGAATTTTCATCATTCACACTAACTATAACTATGTAATGGAAGAAAACAATCATAGTAACATATCTATGTCCAATGTGCTGGAAAAAAGTTCAAAAGGAGTCACAGGAACAAACAGATTTAGGCAGTTGGGTGGTGCATGGATAGAACTCTGGGCCTGGTGTCAGAAGGACCTGAGTTCAAATCCAGTCTCAGATTCTTACTAGCTGTGTGACCCTGAGTAAGTCTTCAAACCACTTCTTGTCTCAGTTTCCTCATATATAAAATAGGGATAATAATAGTATGTACTTTACAGAGTTGTTGTGCAGATCAAATGCTACAATAACTATACAGTGCCTGGCACAGTGCCTGGCACATAGGAGGTTCTGCATAAATGTCAGTTATTATTAGTACATTGGTTATTTCTGTGTAAAATGAATAGACATCTCTTTTGATTGAGGCTTCACAATCAGTAAATGACTGAAGTTTGCACACACATTCAATTATTTATATTTTTTCTGTTCATTTTTATTTTCTTATATATTTTACTACTGCATCTGTCAGCAGAAGCTAAAATAAAATTTATCAAACTAAAAAGGTACAAGAAAGTGAAAAGAAAAATGAAACTAATTTTCATGCAAAGTGAAACTAATTTTAAGGAGGTATTCTCGGATCCATTTAAGTGAATTATTTAAAATTATTTCATTGAGGGGTGGAGCCAGGACAACAGAGTAACAGCACTGACTTGCTAGCCTTCTCCCCCCAAGCCCAGTCAAATATGTGTAAAAATGACTCTAAACAAATTCTGGAGCAGCAGAATGACAGAGTGAAGCAAATCTCCAGCCCAGTACAGACTGGAAGGTTGCCAGGTAGTGTCTAGTGTACCATGTTGGGAGCAGAGTGCAGTCCAGTGTGGGCCACGCCAGCACAGAGGGGACCTGAGCAGGCCTCGAAGGGACTGAATCTCTCACATGCGTGATGACTTTCAGACTTCACGACCCCAAAACTGAAGGCAAATTGAACAGTCAGTGGAAAAAACCTGTGGGACCTGTGTGAAAGAGTAGAGCGGTCTGGCCCCCAGCAACAGGGTGGCAAAAGGGGAAGGGGGCAGAGGAACCCAGGGCAGCAACAGCAGCAGCAGGGGCAGTTGCAGCGACTGTTTCTAGAGCTCTAGGCCCACAGATTGTAGAGGGATCAAGTGGCTGACAGTATAGCCCCCATCCCCACTGGGAACGGAGAACTACCTTGAGAAAGAGCTCAAAATGGCTGGGAAATGAGCAAAAACCAGAAAAAGAATCAGACTATAGAAACTTTCTTTGGTGATAAGGAAGACCAAAACATGCAAACAGAAGAAAACGAAGCCAAAACTCCTCTATCCAAAGCCTCCAAGAAAAATTGAATTGGTCTCAGGCCATGGAAGAGCTCAAAAAGGATTTTGAAAATCAAGTAGAAGTAGAGCAAACATTGGGAAGAGAAATTACAGTGATGCAAGAAAATCATGAAAAACAAGTCAACTGCTTGCCAAAGGAGACACAAAAAAATGCTGAAGATAATAACACGTTAAAATATAGACTAACCCAAATGGCAAAAGAGATCTAAAAAGTCAATGAGGAAAAGAATGCCTTAAAAAGCAGAACTGGCCAAATGGGAAAGGAGGTCCTAGTTGAAGAAAATAATTCCTTAAAAATTAGAATGGAGCAGATGGAAGCTAATGACTTTATGAAAAATCAAGACATTATAAAACAAAACCAAGAGAATGAAAAAATAGCAGACAATGTGAAATATCTCACTGGAAAAACAATTGACCTGGAAAATAGATCCAGGAGAGATAATTTTAAAATTATTGAACTACCTGAAAGCCATGATCAAAAAAAGAGACTAGACATCATCTTTCAAGAAATTATCAAGGAAAACTGCCCTGATATTCTAGAACCAGAGGGCAAAATAGATCTTGAAAGAATCCACCAAATGCCTCCTGAAAGAGATTCTAAAAGGAAACCTCCTAGGAATATTGTAGCCAAATTTAAGAGCTCTGAGGGCAAGGAGAAAATATTGCAAGCAGCCAGAAAGAAACAACTCAAATATTCTGGAAACATGATCAGGATTACACTAGATCTAGCAACTTCTACATTAAGGGATTGAAGGGCTTGGAATATGATATTTCTGGGATCAAAGGAGCTAGCATTTAAACCAAGAATCCCCTACCCAGTAAAACTGAGTATAATACTTCAGGGGAAAAAAATGGTCATTCAATGAAATAGAAGACTTTCAAGCAATCTTGACGAAAAGACCACAGCTAAACAGAAAATGTGACTTTCAAACACAAGAATCAAGACAAGTATGAAAAGGTAAACAGGAAAGAGAAATCATAAGGGACTTACTAAAGTTGAACTGTTTACATTCCTACATGGAAAGATAATATTTGTAACTCTTGAGACTTTTCTCAGCATTTGGGTAGTTGGAGGGATTATATACATATAGACAGAGGGCACAAGGCAAGTTGAATAGGAAGGGATGATATCTAAAATAATAAAATTAAGGGGTGAGAGAGGAATATATTTAGAGGAGAAGGGGAGAAACAGAATGGGGAAAATTATCTCTCATAAATGAGGCAAGAAAAACCTTTTCAATGGAGGGGAAGAGGAAGAAGGTGAGAGGGGAAAAGTGAAGCTTACTCTCATCACATTTGGTCTAAGGAGGCAATAACACGCACACTCAATTTGGTATGAAAATCTATCTTACACCCCAGGAAAATAGGGGCAAAGGGGATAAGCAGGGTGTTGGGGGAATGATAGAAGGAAGGGCAAATGGGAGGAGATGGTAATTAGAAATAAACACTTCTGATGAGTCAAAAGAGAGAATGGAATAAACAGGGGACAGGATAGGATGGAGGGAAACATAGTCTTTCATAATATGAATTTTATGGAAGTCTGTTGCATAACTATACATGTATAACACATATCAAATTGCTTGTCTTCTCAGTAGGGATGAGGGGAGGGAGGAAGGGAGAGAAGTTGGAACTCTTAAGTTTCAAAAACAAATGTCAAAAACTGTTTTTATATGCAACTGGGAAATAAAATATACAGGTAAAGAGGTACAGAAACCTATTTGGCCCTACAAGAAAATAGAAGAGATGGGGATAAGGGAAGGAGGGGTGTGATAGAAGGGAGGGCAGATTGGGGGAAGGGGTAATCAGAATGCATGCTGTCTTGGGGTGGGCAGAGGGGAGAGATGGGGAGAAAATTTGGAACTCAAAATCTTGTGGAAATGAATGCTACTAAAAATAAATAAATAATTTTAAAATTTAAAAAAAATAAAATTATTTCATTGAATGCTAATACCAAAATTTACATATTTAAGAAATAGTAAGGGCAGATAAAAACTAAAGGGTGCATTTCAAGCAGGCACATGATAGGAGCAAAACTATTTGGCCGAGCAACAGCCAGTCCAAAGATCTAAAAGCAGGTGGGCCTTCTGTGAAAATGGAGTATAAGGGTAAATTACCATGGAGAAGTATAAAGGAAGAGTAAAGAATTATAGGAATAGGATAGGAAAATCTGAAGTGGATAATGAGGTGGAACATACAGAGGCATGCACAAGGAGCATACACAATGAAGAAAAAAGGAAAATATCTGAGTGGTAATAAATGAAAAAGGAAAACTATTAATAGATGATATCCAAAAAGCAAAACTGTTTAGTGTTTTTACTTCTATCTTTTTGAGAAATAGGAGTTGACAAGCAGTAAATGTGATGGATTAGATAACTAGCTAGCTAGACAGACAGACAGAAACATAAATGATGGCTATGGTTCAGGGACCTCTACAAAAGGGTCTCACATCAAATCTGTATCTACTGCCTTAATGTAGGCAAATGTCAGTTTTATCTTCTAGTCTGACGTCTCCCAACACTAAAAGCTCTTTCATTTGATCTATGGTATATTTCTTACTATGTATGTTATCAACAGATCAAGATCAAGAGGACAGAAACTGTTTTTCTTATTCAATAAATATGTCTCTATGTTTCTCTAATTACCACTGGGCAACTGATCAATACATACTTTTTAAGAAAATAAATTTAAATGAAAACTTTTTTATATATTTAAAAGGAATAGCAAGTTGTACATAACAGATATGCAGTTTCATATAAAATCATTGTATTATACTATAATATGGAAATGCTTGCTAGATCCTGTAAATTGGAAATAAACACACACACACACACACACACACACACACACAGGACCAGGGTTCAAATCCAGCTTCTAATGGTTATTACTTATGTAACCTTGCTGTCACTCAATGTCCATGGAGCTCAGTTTCCTCATCTATAAATGGAGGAGTTGAATTAGACAGACTCTGGTCTCCCTTCTGGCTCCAGGATTATAAACTTATACATTCATTGGGCCTCAGTTTCCTCATCTATAAATGAAGGGGTTGGACTAGTATGATCTCTAAGTTCAACTTCTAAATCTATACTTACCATATCTAGAATGCATGGCATCCCCCAACCCTAATAAAAGTTGACATATAAAGCCTCAAGATTTACAAGGCATTTACACACATTATCTCAAAGTGGTAACAGCACTGTATGTGTTGTACACATCACTTCAACATGTGTAACAACAACATGAGGTATATAATCTAGATTGGCCTCATTTTACAGGAAACAGGAACAGACAGCTTGAGACTTTCTGCTGGAAATACTGGAGAGTGAATTTGAAACCAGGGATTCCAAATCTAGCACTTTCCACTGTACCATACTGACATTGCTTCTTTCTTTCAAGTACCAACTGGGAGACCCTCCATGAGATCTCTATGAAACCTTTCCTGATCCCTTCTAAGTCAGAAGAGATCCTTTGAGAATCTCTCTGGTCACTCCATATGATCTCTTCTAAGTACTTATTTTGTAACATGTCACCTCCACCTCAGGGGAACCAGTTTGACATCTGAGTGGAACATAGCCCGATATGAGGAGCCATGAAGCAGCAAGACTAACGAGGGCCTACCTGGAGCAAGGTGGTGGCACTGTCCAAAGAGGGAAGATGATGTACACAAAAGATGGCGTGACAGGAGAATCGGTAGGACTTAGATTTGAATGAGTGAGAGAGAGAATAAGGAGTAGGGATGACACCTAATTTGGGAGCCTGGGTGACTGGGAGAATGAAGGTGCTGTTAACAGTAAAAGGAAAATCATTAAGAAGAGCAGAGGGGGGGCGGAGTCAAGATGGCGGAGAAGAAAGATGCACGTTTACGAGATCTGAACCCACAGCCCATAGAATTAATGTAAAAAGAGATCCCCATAAGTTCTGGATCACTGTAAGGTGTGCAGAAACAGAGTGGAAGAGATTTCCGTTCCAGAGAGCCCTGGAGAGCCGTCCCTAGGGTCCGTCGCGCCCCGGAAAGCAGACCCCACCCCAGCGCTGCCTTGGCCACGGCCCCAGAGAAGCTGATCCGAGCAGGCTTCAGGGAAGGAACCTCCGGCGGCCGGGAAGGTCCCTCCGCCCACAGAAGCTACAGGTCAGTGAGAGAGACGGCTGGCTGGCCGAGAGGGGGAGCGGGGTGTCTCCGTGACTTGGGCCCCCTCAGGAGGAAGCGGTGGAGGCAGAGGCGGAGGGCAGGAAGCAGCGGAGGCAGAGGTGGGGGCGGCGGCGGAGGCAGCAGCTGCGGTGGCCTGGGACTCCCCCAGCAGCAGGCAGGATCTTCATTACTGAGAGTCTCTGCATAAACCCCCTGAGGGAGCTGAGCCTGGGAGGCGGCCCTGCCCCCACCCACTCCATTACTGAAGTTGTCTGCATAAAGCCCCTGAGGGAGCGGAGCCTGGGAGGCGGCCCTGCCCCCACCCACTCCATTACTGAAGTTGTCTGCATAAAGCCCCTGAGGGAGCGGAGCCTGGGAGGCGGCCCTGCCCCCACCCCAACACCAGAACTAAAGCTCACATTGATTAGCAGCCTCACGGCGCGGAAAGCCCATTTGAATCTCAGACCCCAAGCACTAGCTGGGCGGATCTAGGCGGGGGTGGACAGCAATCTCAGAAGTCAAGTAACTGGCTGGGAAAATGCCTAGAAAAGGGAAGAAAAATAACACTATAGAGAGTTTTCGCGAACAGATGCAAATGATCCCGACTTTCGGATCTGATGACGAGGACGTATTCTTGCCATCAGGGAAAGACGTGGAGGGCGGGGCCTCGGTACCCCAGACATCCCAGGGGGATGTCGGGTGGGCTCAGGCCTTGGAAGAGCTCAAAAAGGATTTTGAAAAGCAAGTTAGACAGGTGGAGGAAAAACTGGGAAGAGAAATGAGAGAGATGCAAGAAAAGTATGAAAAACGGGTCAATATCTTGGTAAAGGAGACCCAAAAAAAATGCTGAAGAAAATATCACCTTGAAAAATAGGCTCACTCAATTGGCAAAAGAGGTTCAAAAAGCCAATGAGGAGAAGAATGCTTTCAAAAGCAGAATGAGCCAAATGGAAAAAGAGGTTCAAAAGCTCACTGAATTTAATAGTTCTCTCAAAATTAGAATGGAACAGATGGAGGCTAATGACTTTATGAGAAACCAAGAAATCACCAAACAAAACCAAAAGAATGAAAAAATGGAAGAGAATGTGAAATATCTCATGGGAAAAACAACTGACCTGGAAAAGAGATCCAGGAGAGACAATTTAAAAATTATGGGACTACCTGAAAGTCATGATCAAAAAAAGAGCCTAGATATCATCTTCCATGAAATTATCGAGGAAAACTGCCCTGACATTCTACAACCAGAGGGCAAAATAAGTATTGAAAGAATCCATTGATCACCACCTGAAAGAGATCCAAAAAGAGAAACTCCTAGGAACATTGTGGCCAAATTCCAGAACTCCCACGTCAAGGAGAAAATCTTACAAGCAGCTAGAAAGAAACAATTCAAGTACTGTGGAAATAAAATCAGGATAACTCAAGATCTAGCAGCTTCTACATTAAGGGATCGAAGGGCGTCGAATAGGATATTCCAGAAGGCAAAGGAACTAGGACTTAAACTAAGAATCACCTACCCAGCTAAACTGAGTATAATACTTCAGGGGAAAATATGGTCTTTCAATGAAACAGAGGACTTTCAAACATTCTTGATGAAAAGAGCAGAGCTGAAAAGAAAATTTGACTTTCAAACACAAGAATGAGAAGAAGCATGAAAAAGTAAACAGCAAAGAAAAGTCTTAAGGGACTTACCAGAAGTGAACTGTTTACATTCCTACATGGAAAGACAATATTTGTAACTCTTAAAACTTTTCAGTATCTGGGTAGTTGGTGGGTCCATACACACACATGTACACGCATGCACGCACACACACATACACACATGCACACACATACAGAGACAGAGAGCACAGATTGAATTGAATAGGATGGGACCATATCTTAAAAGAAATTAAGGTAAATGGTGAGAGAGAAATGTAGTGGGAGGAAAGAGGGTGAAATGGAATGGGGTAATTATATGTCATTTAAGAGGCAAGTAGGAGACTTATTAGTGGAGGGAAAAAGAGGAGAACTGAAAAAAAAAAAAACAAGAAGTTTACCCTCATCACATTTGACTAAAGGAAGGAATAAAATGCATACTCATTTTGGTATGAAAACCTATCTTACAGTATAGGAAAGTGGGGGAGAAGGAGATAAGCAAGGGGGGGGATGATGGAAAGGAGGGAAAAGGGAGGAGGGAGCAATTTGAAGTCAACACTTGGGGAGGGACAGGATCAAAAGACAGAAGAGAAACAATGAGGGGCAGGTTAGGATGGAGGGTAATTCAGTTAGTCTTACACAACACGACTATCAGGAAAGTCATTTGCAAAACTACACAGATATGGCCTATATTGAATTGCCTGCCTTCCCAAAGGGAATGGGTGGGGAGGGAGGGATGGGGAGAATTTGGAACTCAAAGTTTTAGGAACAACTGTTTAGTATTGTTGTTGCTACTAGGAAAGAAGACATACAGTTAATGAGGAATAGAAAGTCATCTGGCCCTACAGGACAAAAGAGAAGATGGGGACAAGAGAAGGGAGGGATGACAGAAGAGAGGGCAGATTGGAGATAGGGAAAATTAGATTGCTTGGGGTATTGGGCTGGGGGGACGGGATAAAAGGGGAGAAAATTTGGAACCCAAAATTTTGTGAAAATGAATGTAAAAAGTCAAATAAATAAATAAATAAATAGGCAGATAGATAGATGGATAAATAAATAAATAGATAAATAAATGAATGAATAAATGAATGAATGAATGAATGAATGAATGAATAAGTAGAAGAGCAGAGGGTTTGGAGGAAAAGATAATGAGCTCAGATCTTCTATGTGTTGCCAGCCTTCAAGGAATTTTGTCACTGTATTACAAAAATTACTGTTACATTGTATTGTTCTTAGTATTAAGTGAATTTCAGTATTATTATTATTGGTTTCTAACTGTTCAGGTTTTTAAAACCTTTTAAAATATTTTTTGTACCCTTGGAATATTTAGATTACCCTAAGTAGCTTTATTTTGGTGTGGACAATGGACCACAATCTATTCCCCAAATAACATTTTTATCATCGCAAAATCTTGTATGAAAATTTAAGTTTTTAAGTAATTCCCACTTGAATTTTAGGTTCTACTCTTTGTTTCTTTATTTTGATTAATTTTTCTTTATTTCGGACTGGACTTGTGAATGCATTAGAATGTAAGCAAATTACGAGTAGGGATGACTTCATTTTTTTCCACTCCTAGCTGATTGATTGATGATTTTATTAGTGCAACAATTACCCTTCCACCTGCAGCCAGGCAGCTGGTCAATAACTGGAAAATGTAAAGAGTCACCTGGGGCATGAAGACATTAAGTGACTTGCTCAGGGTCACACATCTAAAACACCTAAATTCAGGTTATCCTGAATACAAAGTAGCCATCTACCTGTTATGCTATGTTGTCTTTTGGAACATTTTCTTTTTTAGTTTAATTTTTCTAACTGAAAATATGATTATTATATAGAAATGCATAAAACATCTGGGAGTCTGCCACTGTGCACAGAACATGTGAACAAATACAAATTCAAAATGCTCCTTAAAGAACTAAAGAACAACTTAAATAACTGGAGGGATATTTTGTACTATGAATATGGCTGTGCTGTGCCAATATAATAAAATTGAAAATATTACTAAAATTAACTTACAGATTTAGTGCTATACCAACTAAACTACCAAAGGCAAACTTTACAGAGCTAGACAAAATTATAACAAAATTCATTTAAAGGAACAAAAGATCTAGAATATCAAGGGAAACATATTCTAAAAGAAATGAAAGGAAAACAGCACTTTTAGACCTCAAGCTTTATTATAAAGTAATAAGCATTACAAACATTTTTGTACTTGTTTAAAAAATAGAAAATCAATTGAACAGACTTAATAAGGAAGAATAAGAAATAATTGGCCTCAATAACCCAGTATTCAATAAACTCCACAGCGTAATTCCATAGGAAAAAACCCTATTTGACAAAAATTTTTGGTAAAACTGGAAAGCAGTGGGGTAGAAATTAGGTTTAGACCAACATCTTATGCCACATATGATAAAACTCAGAATGTATTGGTGCCCTAAATAGTAAAGACCATACTATAAAATACTAGAAAAGAAACATATCATAAACCTTTCACAACTGCAGTTAGGGGGTGAATTCTTAAGCAAATAAAGGAATAAGGTAATTATAAAATAAAGTAATTTTAGTTACACCAAATTGAAAAGCTTGGATATAAAAAGTTAGATTAAGTAGGATAAGATATGGATGAAGTAAGTGGAAAAAATCTTTGTATCACTTAGTTCCAATATCCAAGATACATAGGAAATTAAGAGAAATATCAAAAGCCATTCCTCAACCAAAGTGGTCAAAGAAATTGAATAAAAACAGTTCTCAAAATAACCATATGATCTTGTCATCATCCAAAAATGTTCCACTTTCCTGTTCATAAACTCTGAAAGCCCCTTCTCTGATCACAATCTGGTGTCATTCCATCTCACGCAACTCTACAAGCCCAAACCTTTTCGTCTGTAACCTCCAAGTCCTTTGGTCTCTCCCAGACAGACACCACAAGTGCATTGGCTCTGCCCTCCTCCCTTCCTCATTCTGATCCTCTGGTGAGCCAGCTCAACTCCACACTGTCCTCTCCACTTGAGTTGTCGGTCCCATTTTCCTACCATCAATCTTGTGCTGCCAGGCGTCAGCCTTGGAATATTTCCACCATTTTCTGCTTTCACTCCTACTCAGGTGTTAAATGAAGCTAAAAAAAAATCATGCTGCCTGGATTCCCTACAAATTCATATTATGTAATCTCAAACGGGCCATGACTACACGACATCTGACACCTCCCTAACTGACTTACTATCGCACTCACCATCAGCAGCTTTTCCAAATCTTTCCTTCCCTCCTCAAACCTCTCATGGGTCTCTTGTTCTCTATGCTTCAACTGAGAACCTCGCTGATGATAAAGAAGGTCACCCATTTTCTCACAAAGGGATGATGGACTCACAGGCAGAACATCACATAACATTTTTGGGTGTGGTCACTGTGGAATTTGTTTTGCTCTACCATGTATATTTATAAAAAAAAATTCTCTTGTTCTTCTCAGTGATAAGATGAGAGGGAAAAGGAAAAAAATTAAGTGATTGTTTGTTGAAAACAACCAAAATTTACCAAAAAAAATTTAAAAATAAGCTGCTAGAGAACAGGGACTATGCCATTTTAATGTTAACATTCCAACTACCTACTATAGAATAAATGCATAGTAGATTTTTACTACCTGTTAGACTGCATTTATCTTAGCCATATCTATTTCAGACACTTACTTGTTCCAAGTAACATAGGGGGTGCTCCAAAAGTTTAAACCACTAAAGCTTAAATCTGCCCTAAGACTTCTGGCCACACCCTACATTCTCACCCTGAAACCTAATTCTTCAGAGCAGAATTCAGGTGTAAGGTGCTGCTCCTTTCACATGGGGGCAAATTTGTTTGTGGAAAGGAAAAGAATCACGAGAAAATTGCGGGAGAATTCCAAGAAAATAGAGCCTCAGAGAAAAAATCTTGGAGAAAAACATAATCTCAGAGGAGCAAAGAAGAAACCCTCAGAGACAAGTACTTGCTGAAGGTAAAGAAGGCCAGTGTCTTGTTTCCCAGCAACTAACTTAGAACTGCACAGTGGTAATTGCTAACCTGCAGCTCTCCCAAAAATTCATGACTTGCTTTTTAAGCTTAATCTGCATTATTAAAATTTTCTCCATCACTTTATTAAGTCTACATAACCTACAAAATAAGAAAAAGCTCTAATTTGTAGCATTTGCCAATTTCTAAGAAGTAAATGCTCACACTGAAAATTTAACAATCAGTTCTCTTGAGCCAGTAGGAGCTGGCTCAAGAGTTATCACTGCTATGTATAGCTATTATGAGGACTTTGAGGTCGATAGCTGGAGAGCTTTGATAACTGGAATGTTTTTCACTTCAGTATAACTGTATGCTGCCTATAGGCAGCGTGCCAAAGGAAAAAGTGAATTTGGGTCATTTTCCCTCAGATGGGGGTAAGTCATTTCACAGAAGGAAATGCTGCTTTGAGGAGTGAGAGCAAAAGTAGTGGAGGAAAAAGAAGTCAAGACTGAAGGTGAGTAAAGAAGAGGAAAGGAATAGGAACTAAGGCAGCTGTTTCTCAAAGAGAGTTAAGCACAGCCAAGTTCAGACTTCACAGTTTCAGAACTGATATGACCCCCTGCTGCTTGAAAACAGCTCAGGCCAGCCGAGATCAGACGAGTGGATGATTCATTGAAAAGCAGCCAAACGCGGAGAAGAAAAAGCTGAAAGAAGAACTTGGAGTTTCCACTGCTCCCCTGCTGAGCTGACTGCAAGGACAAGTTTTACGTCTGTTGCTGGGAGTTGCACTGATTGGAGGAAAAGCATCGTGGCAAGGAGCTGACTGAAGGAAGAAAAATCCTCTTGTGCTCAATGCAGCTGACACTGGAACCATTTGCCCTTTACAGCCAACTAAAGAAGGGGCAACTCCTTGAAGCCCAGAAAAGAGTGCAGAGAAAAACAGTTCCAACAGATTCCAGGCCTAAAGGAACTGCTTTCGATAAAACAGCATAACACCCAAGCCAAGTAGCAGTTCTAATATAACAGCCAAAGCCCTCTCCCCCACCCCCAAAAGTTGATTTGTGATGTAGCCTGTTCCTAAGGAGGCCACCAACGTCAAGGCCTGCGGCCCAGAGTCATGAGGTACTCTCGGCATGTGTACTGCAATACTCATGTACTTCCCTCCTAGGCTTTAAGGAATTTGTGCTCACTTTCCCCAATTAGCACTGTGCGTACTAATGAAAAAAATGGTGGATTGTTAGGTTATGATTATTTTTGCTTTGCATGCTACTCAGTAAATATCTTATGGTTACATGTCAATGATGTCAATACAACTGATTAGCTTAAATTGGAAGCACACTGGTAGGAACTCAGGAGGTACTGTTGTAAATAGTGTCGATTCCTAACTCCCTCCATACAAGGTTACCTCTAGGACCCTTCAAATGAGTTGTATCAAGCTGACCATCCCAATTTGGGAAAAAATTCCCTAACTGCCAACATGAAGGGGGATTTGGATGAGAGAGTCAGCCCAGAAAAAAAGAAAAGTTATGCATCAAGTGTTATGCCAATAAGTCACACCCATATGACACTGGTATGATCTAAAAAATAATAAGAGGACATTACAGAACCACTAATACTAAACTAACTGACAATACTAAAACCACTAACCAGCTAAGACTTTCACCTCACCAACTATCTTTCTAAATAATTGGTTACACATAAGGAAATCAACAGGTCTCTGGATAAATTATAAACCTAAACTACAATTTTAATTTTCTTCCTGTAATCTCATAGGTTGGGGAAGCATTTTTTTCTAATCTCAAAACAAAGATATTTACTAAGACATCAAATTAAGAACAGTAGCTATAATACATATTTTTCCAATATTCCCAATATATTTCCCAATACAATATCACAATGGTACCATAGGAGAACTGGGACATATGCCAAACAGCCTAGTATTAAGGCACACACATGGCAGCCATATGTAATCAAGTGTGAATACACCTGACATGGCAGGACCATCAGCCTCCACTCTTTTCATGGTCCCTCATGTTGCTCTTCCCTTACCATGCTGTCCCTGTTGGGTAGGTCACTCATCTGGGCACCTGCTCTTCTTTACAGTTCAGCCTCAAACTGACAGGGCTATTTTTTTCTTGAATCACCACTTAGGTCTGCCTTTGTGCCTCCATCTGTCTCCTTTCTTCTGTCTTTCTCTTTTTCTATCTCTTTCTCTTTGTGTCTCTGTGTCTGTTTCTCTTTCTTGTACAGAGTTTCCAAATGACTAAGAACTTCTGAGGCAAGACAGCATGGATATTTATGGGGCAGAGGAGGTGAGAAGAGATAGAAATTTACTCTGATAGAGGAAGAAGAAAAATGCCAAGTGTAGAACTCTCCCAAAATCTTGGTCCTCCCTCCATAACTGACTCTATTCTAGCCTGCCCAGGGTTACTTTCCTGATTATGCTCCAGAGCTGATGGGCTAGCTTTTCAAAGCCATTTATGTGGGCATTGGCTTTCTTTTTTTTGTAATTTTTTTTACTTTCCCCCAATTACATGTAAAAACAATTTTTTACATTCATTTTCTTTAAATTTTTGAGTTCCAGATTCTCCCTCCCAAGACTTTCTTTTGACTTTGTTTTTATTGTTTCTTGATGTCTCATTAAGGCACTAACTTCTATTTGCCAAAGGAGTTCTTTTCTTCGGTGAACCCTTTTTCATTTGACCAATTCTATTTTTCAAGGCATTCTTCTTTTCATAGGATTTTTGTGCCTCTTTTCCCATTTGACCTATTCTGCTTTTTAAGGTGTTTTCTTCAGTATTTTTGTGCTCCTTTACCAAGATGTTGACTGTATTTTCATGATTTTCTTGCATCACTCCTCTACCTCTTTTATTTGATTTTTAAAATATTTTTTGAGATCTTCCATGGCCTGAGACCAATTCATATTTTTCTTTGAGGCTTTGGACATAACAATTTTGACTTCATTGTCTTCTTTTGAATTTGTCTTTTGATCTTTATCACCATATCAACTTTCTATAGTCTGCTTCTTTTTCTGCTATTTGCTCATTTGACCAGTCTAACTCTATGCTAAAGTGAGGCTCTGCTTCTGCTTCTGGAGTGGAGGAGCCACTGTCCCAAGCTTCAGGTTTTTTGTGCAGATGTTTTCAGGGATAATTCTGGGGACCTGTAAGTTTTTAGCTAGCTCTTCCAAGATGATATGATGTAGGGAGAGGTGTGTTTATTAGTCTCCTGGTCTCTGCTCTGGTCTATGAGCAACCACAAGCAGTCTTTTCCACTCTGGAACTGTGACCAAGGTTCCAGCTCCCCTGTCACCATAAGTTCTGGTGTTCCTTGCCCTGGAACTGCAACTCAGGATTGAAATTCAGATCTAAGTATGAACAATGCAACAGAGTCTGCCCCTGGTGCCAGCAAAGAGACTCCTATAACCTCCTTCTGACCAGTTGTCTGATTCCTTTACCATCTGTAGGTGCCACTGCTGCCACTGATTCAGTTACCTCCAAGGCTGCTGATTTGCTGGGTAGCCTGCACTGGACTGTGCTTCACTTCTACCCTGGTGCAACAGACCTTTCCTGCTGTACTTCTAACTTGTCTTGGGCTGGAAAATTGTTTCACCTCATCCCTTTGTGGGTTCTGTTGCTCCAGAATTTGTTTTGAGGTGTCTGAAGTCTAATTTAAGGGGTTTGGAGGAGAGCTCAGGCAAATCCCTATCTTTTCTCTGACATCTTGGCTCTACCCCCAATAAATGTTTTTATTTAGATGTGAGAAACGAATATTTCTCTAATATTTAATAATAAATTATTGTATTAGATCGAAGGTTTTTCTCCTCTTCTAATTCCTCATCCTGGGAGTATTCCTGATCACTGTGTTTGCTCCAAGAGGTCTGAGGAAGTGTTGATTCTCCCTATTATCAAGACAGGTGATATATGAATTGATGTCTCTTTTGATTTGAGTGACCTAGGTCACATAGCCCAGGATAGCTCACCTCCCACATAGTTAGCCATTCAGAGGTGAGTAGGCACTCTCAGGAACAGTTCCTCTTTGAAGTGCACATAAACTGTGACTCCACCACCATTAGGGGTCCTTGGTCTGAGAGAGATGGTCAAATAACCATCCTTTTATTAATAACCTGCTGGCCTCATTAATGAAATGATTAAAAACCCAGAAATTATGTCCCTGAGAACCTTTTTAATCATCACAGATACTTTACCAAGTGTTTTGTAAGTGTTCTGTTTATGAGAATTTGGTCCCTCTAAACAACCTTAACTTCCTACCACATATCGATAACTCACAGTTAATTTTTAATCACTTCAATTAAATCAAACTTTTAAAGTAACAGAAATGGGCATTTGGTGATCTACACATTATCTACACATCAACTAATCTGTCCTAGATATTAGTATCTCAACTCTGAAATTTTATTCAGTCTATACTGTTTCAAAGGAAAAAAGCTGGCAATTTATTTAGTATGAATCTCTATTCATCCATCTCAAAATATAAAATTAATGTAGGTTCTAACGCATTTAGGATAAGAAAGAAGTAATCAACTGGGGAAAAGAAATTTCTCATTTCTGCCAATCATTACTAGCTTTATACTTGATAACAAAATAGAAAGTAATCTACTTACTGAATCTAGTACTTACGGCTTTTAACACAGACACTTCCTCTCCCCTCACAGAAGTTGTTAGCTGGAACTTAGGGGAAAAGAAGACTATGGTAACTTATTCCATTATATTGTTCTACTGTAAATACCGGTAGTGTAATTCTCCCTTTCTTACTTCCTAGTTTTCACTACTACTCTCTTTCAATTGGTCCCTGATACTAAAAGGAAATCTTTTTCTTTTTTGTCTACTCCTGGAAATTCAGTGTAGTTCCTTTAGGCGGCTGTCCAATAAGTGCTTAAGCATTTATTAAAGGAAGGAATATTATGAAAGGGGAAAAAAACACAACTAACCCGGAATGGTCCCTAGGAATAAAACAGTATACAATCATAATGTAAAGTCCTAAAAGGCAAAGCAAAGACCATAGTTAGCAATTCTTTTGTCACCTCCATAGCATCTATGGGGCCCTGTACATTGGAAGGTCAGAGAGGGAGAGCTGGAAGTTACCTTGGAAATCATCTCTTCCAATTCTCTCACACTGCAATTGAGGAAACTGAGCAAGATTAAATGGCTTGTCCAAGACTACAGATAGTAAGTGGATTTTAACTCAGCTCCTCCTCTGCCAAGCTCAGCTCTATTTCTACTTTGCCACACTTGAAGTGCTCGTAAGTACTTGCCATTCATTCAACTGTATTTCACATTCATACTGTACTTCAAGGTTTGCACAGTGCTTTCCTCAAGAGAACCCGGTGAAACTGTTTTATAGATGAGGAAACTGAATCTCGGAAAGGCTACATGACCATAATCATCCAGCTTGATAAAAGTCAAAAATTAGATTCCTATTCTCTAAATTTTTACCTCAACCATATTAAAAAATATAAATCAAACCCTGATGATTTATCTTTTTCAAAAAGTAGCTATTTTTGCTTCTGATCATTAAAAACAAATTCACCAAAGTTCCTACCAATTCTCAAACTTTTCATTGGAAGCATATTTTTTTCAGGTGAAAAAGCAACAAATATTACCAAATTAATGATGGTATACACAAGACCCAAAAAATAATATATTCATTCACATAGACACAAAGAGAATGTCAGTGTCAAGGAAAAAAGTACTTTGAGAAAGAAGATTTGGAACAAAAATCTTGCAAAGTTACTACTGTAGCATTCCAAGATTTGCAGCCACACAATTTCAGAGAGAATATTACAGTTGAAAAGATGAATCTTACATCAGAAAATAATTAGGGATCATTTAAAGAGCTCAGCAATTTCCTAAATACAAAAAAGTCCATTATCTTCTTCCTATTCAATTATAGGAACAATGAGCTAAGTTATCTACCGTACTGGACCAAGATATACATACTGCTGGATTGACTCGCTATTGTCCACTCAGCTGCAAAACAAAGGTCTGGGCAGTAACTTGTTTATCCATTTGTCTTTTCCTGTATGAATTTTTAGGCTAACCTCTTTTGAGTGGTGTCACAGCAAGCACCCTGACAGCAAGCATCAAGGACAGCCTGTTAGCACAGGTTCTTAGATAGATTTTCTAAAAGGAAAGCAACCTTTGATGGGTCAACAATATTCTTTAATCACATATAACAGAAAAAATACAAGCAAAGAAATAAAGACCAACAGACAGGGCTTCTAAATGTCTGACCATAAGCGATACATGTATCACAGATCAACAGACAGAGCCAACTATCTGAAGCCTGGGGTGGGGTGGGTGGGTCATGCAGAGTTTCATCTGGTCATATCACACAAATATTCCTCCAAAGAGCAAATCCCCCAAAGCAAAACCTCACCTCAGAGAACATATACACTTTTCAGAGCTGGAGGACAAGACAGTGCCTCATTAACAGTTATCAAAAGGTGTGGGCCTTCCTACCAAACAAGTTTCCCCTAATCAAGCTTGTCTTCATGGGCTCCACCTGAGGTCTCTTAATGGGCTGGGAAGATCTTTAACTCTAATTAACACTACAAGTGGTCATGGCCCTGGGAGAGCAGGCCTTGATGTCATTCAGGTAAATGATGATCAGAAAAGGAGGGAGCCAATCATGCTGTGAGAAGAGATAAAAGGATGGAGAGTCAGAGTACTTACACTAGGACCCACAAGGGCCAAACAAACTGTAGTGTGTGAATTCAATATAATATTGTTGTGAAGGAAGGAAGGATGAACATGAGGAATTTAGAGAAATGAGGGAAGATTTTATGAACTTCTGCAGTGAAATAAGCAGAACTAAAAGAACACGTGAGATGACTGCCACAATGCAATTTGAAAGATCACTAAAAAGGAGCCACAATCTGAGCAAATGAAAAACTAGTCATGGTCCTTGAGAGAAGAGAAGGAACCCGGCTGGCTCCTCTTAGAAAAGCAAACTAGCAAGAAAGAAAGCTGTGTTATATATACAGTGTTAAGTATGATCACTCTGTTGAACATTTTTGTTTAACTTATTCTTTGTTACAAGACAGACTTCAACAAGGGAAGAGGGGAAGAAGTGTCTGTAGAAATTAATATGATGCAAAAATGAAAGGTATCAATAAAACTTCTTTAATGTAAATAAGTATCCCTTCCCTTAATACTCCAGAGTTTGACAAATAAAGTTCTGTTTGGCATTAAAGTATTATTATTGCCATAGTTCGGATTTACTATTTGCTGACTTTTGCAGATAAAATCTTGACAATCTAGTTTATACATTTTTATTTTCCTTTACAGTAAATCCAACTATTCAATACAATTACCTAGGCCATTTTGTGTTGTTAAAGCTTGACAGTCTTCACTCACCCATACCAAAAAGGGAGCCTAAAATCAGCGCCTGTTTTAGGATCAACAGTCATACTTCGTCTGAACTGTTCTGTGAGCCCTGTAACATCTCCTGAGATATTATTCTAGACCTCTTTGCCCAGACTGCATCCTCTGATGCTCCCACTCACCTAATCTGAACACTGCCAGGTCTACATATCTAAACTCAAACTTTATTTTTGACCTGGGTCCATTACATCAGACCACACTGGAACACACCAAACACAAACTTTAAGTTCAGATATGCTGATCTGACAGGGATGTAGATACAGATAGCAGTGCATAAGCAGTGTTCAAATCGGAGCTGAGAAACAGTAAAAGGTAAACATGAATAAACAATCATAAGAGCATAAACAACTAAAGAAGGACAAACTGCTTATATTCAAATATATGTGCTCCCTCAAACATCATCATATGGGGTCATGGAAAAGTTCTAATTAGACAAAACCTGAAAGTGGTTCTGTTACATCTTTATGACCCTGAGAGAATGAAAAGAGAGAAGAATAATACACTGTGGGGAGGAAGAGATAGGAAAGAAGGTTTAGAGAATATTTATCACATAAGCAGGCAACACAAGTAGATATCTATACAGACAAGAAGAAGACCAGGTGATGGGGGTGGCTGACACTTGAACCACACTCTCATTTCAATTGGTCAAAAGTGGGATACACACAAGAGTTGAATATGAAAATACATTTCACTCAACAGAGAAATAGGAGAGAAAGAACAGAAGGGGAAATTAGAGAGAGGGACAATAAATTAAGGGAGTTATTATCCCTAAGCAAAACAAATTCTAAGGATATACAAAAATACTTATAATCCTTATCGAGGTGGCAAAGAATGGTTATATGAGAATGGGCTCATGAAGTAGGGTCTTGCTAAAGAAGTTATTCTATACGAATGTGATGGAATACTATAATGCTGTAAGAAAGGATGAATGAGATGGTTTCAGAGAACCCCAAGAAGATGTGAACTGATGCAAAGTGATGTGAACATAACCAAAAGAGCAATTAGTACAATGACAACAACATGGTAAAGACAAATGACTTGGAAAAAGTAAAGAACTGTGATAAGCATAATGACCAATCATAATTCCAGAGATCTAATGATGAAACATGCAAACCATCTCCTAACTGAGATGAAAGGACTCAAGAGTGCAGAAAAAAAATGTTTTTTGGACATGGCCGTTGTGGAAATAACTACACAAACTTGTAACAGGAGTTTTGTTTTTTTTCTCTCACAATCAAATTGGGGATAGGGTGGGGTAAGAAGGAAAATTTTTGCTGATTAAATATATATATATATATATATTTATACACACACACACATACACATATATATATATACACACATATGATTATTTTAAAAAATTGAGAAACGAATTCAGAAATTGTGGTACTCTCCTTACCATCCTCTTTAAATACACTTATCAGATGACCTGCTAAAAAGAATGAATAACATACTTTGTCATCACAAAGTTCTGTTTTTCAAATGGAAAGTTAAGTCTTATACTCACCCCCAAAAAACTCTTAAGGACAGGAAAAATACTTTTATTGGTAGAAAATAGGCAAAGAGTTGTCCACTAAATAAGTGATACCCAGGAACTGTCTTATGAGAGATAAACAAAGAATTTAAAAATTTCTCAGGAAGATTAGCATGTTTCTTGAAAGACTTGAAAACTTTCAAGGTATAGTATGAATACAGCACAAAGTTCCAAATCAAACAACTAGGTAATCACTTTTGTCTTTTGTCCATAAAATCTACACTAATATAGATGTTATATCTAGAGTTTTGATCAGTTTCATCATTTCCCCTATTAGATATCCTTAATATTAAACAGCAAATCACAAAATACTAAATTCTAGTATTTGGCCAGTTTACAAGTACTGATACAATGCTTGCCACATTTGAACTCAACTGAACTACACATGGAGAGATCGGATGATAACAATAAGCTCGAAAGACAGAAAATGCCTTAAAGACAACTCAAATATACTGGCCTACCTGTGGATAGCTACAAAACAATTGAAACAGAAAGAATGGAAAACAACTGAAAAAAAAGGTGAGGGGGCAGATCCAAGATGGCGGAGTAGAAGGACGCACGTTTACGAGCTCCGAAACCAAAGCCCATAGAATTAATGTAAAAAGAGACCCCCATAACTTCGGGGTCAATACAAGATGTGCAGAAACAGAGTGGAAGAGATTTCCGTGCCAGAGAGCCCTGAAGAGCCGTCCCCGGGGTCCGTCATGCCCCAGAAAGCGGACCCCACCCCAGCACGGCCTTGGCCACAGCCACAGAGAAGCTGATCCGAGCAGGCTTCAGACACGGAAGCTCCGGCAGCCGGGAAAGTCCCTCTGCCCACAGAAGCTACAGGTCAGTGAGAAAGAAGGCTGAGCTAGAGGAGGGGAGCGGAGCGTCTCCGTGACTCGGGCCCCCTCGGGAGGAAGCGGCAGCAGCGGCAGAGACGGGGGCAGGAAGCGGCGGAGGCAGACGGGTGGACGGCGGCTGAGGCGGCAGCAGCCCGGGACTCAGGAATCCCCCAGCAGCAGGCAGGATCTTCATTACGGAAGGTCTCTAAATGAACGGCCTGAGGGGGCTGAGCCTGGGAGACGGCCCTGCCGCCACCCCGCTCTATTACTGAAGGCCTCTGCATAAAGCCCCTGAGGGAACTGAGCCTGGGAGGCGGGCCCCCCACCCTGCCCCCACCCGCTCCATTCCTGAAAGTCTCTGCATAAAGCACCTGAGGGAACTGAGCCTGGGAGGCGGGCCCCCCACCCTGCCCCCACCCGCTCCATTCCTGAAAGTCTCTGCATAAAGCACCTGAGGGAACTGAGCCTGGGAGGCGGCCCTGCCTCCACCCCAGTGCCAGAACTAAAGCTTGCGGCGGAAAGCCTATTTGAATCTCAGAGGCCAAGCACTAGCTGGGCGGATCCAGGCGGGAGTGGAAAGGAATCTCAGAAGTCAAGTAACTGGCTGGGAAAATGCCTAGAAAGGGGAAGAAAAATAAGACTATAGAGAGTTTTTTCCAACAAATGCAAATGATCCCGACCTTCGGATCTGATGACAAGGATGTATTCTTGCCATCAGGGAAAGACGTGGAGGGCGGGGCCTCAGTACCCCAGACACCCCAGGGGGGTGGTGGTTGGGCTCAGGCCTTGGAAGAGCTCAAAAAGGATTTTGAAAAGCAAGTTAGACAGGTGGAGGAAAAACTGGGAAGAGAAATGACAGAGATGCAAGAAAAGTATGAAAAACGGGTCAATACCTTGGTAAAGGAGACCCAAAAAAATGCTGAGGAAATTAACACCTTGAAAAATAGGCTCACTCAATTGGCAAAAGAGGTTCAAAAAGCCAATGAGGAGAAGAATGCTTTCAAAAGCAGAATGAGCCAAATGGAAAAAGAGGCTCAAAAGCACACTGAATTTAATAGTTCTCTCAAAATTAGAATGGAACAGATGGAGTCTAATGACTTTACGAGAAACCAAGAAATCACCAAACAAAACCAAAAGAATGAAAAAATGGAAGAGAATGTGAAATATCTCATGGGAAAAACAACTGACCTGGAAAATAGATCCAGGAGAGACAATTTAAAAATTATGGGACTACCTGAAAGTCATGATCAAAAAAAGAGCCTAGACATCATCTTCCATGAAATTATCGAGGAAAACTGCCCTGACATTCTACAACCAGAGGGCAAAATAAGTATTGAAAGAATCCATCGATCACCACCTGAAAGAGATCCAAAAAGAGAAACTCCTAGGAACATTGTGGCCAAATTCCAGAACTCCCAGCTCAAGGAGAAAATCTTGCAAGCAGCTAGAAAGAAACAATTCCAGTACTGTGGAAATACTATCAGGATAAGTCAAGATCTAGCAACTTCTACATTAAGGGATCGAAGGGCGTGGAATAGGATATTCCAGAAGGCAAAGGAACTAGGACTCAAACCAAGAATCACCTACCCAGCTAAACTGAGTATAATACTTCAAGGGAAAATATGGTCTTTCAATGAAACAGAGGACTTTCAATCATTCTTAATGAAAAGACCAGAGCTGAAAAGAAAATTTGACTTTCAAACACAAGAATGAGAAGAAGCATGAAAAAGGAAACAGCAAAGAGAAGTCTTAAGGGACTTACCAGAAGTGAACTGTTTACATTCATACAGGGAAAGACAATATTTGTAACTCTTAAAACTTTTCAGTATCTGGGTAGTTGGTGGGACCACACATACACATGTACACGCATGCACACACATACACACATGCACACACATACAGAGATAGAGAGCACAGATTGAACTGAATAGGATGGGACCATACCTTAAAAGAAATTAAGGTAAATGGTGAGAGAGAAATGTAGTGGGAGGAAAGAGGGGGAAATGGAAGGGGGTAACTATATGTCATTTAAGAGGCAGGTAGGAGTTTTTTTAGTGGAGGGAAAAAGAGGAGAGCTGAGAAAAAAAAAAAGAAGTTTACCCTCATCACATTTGACTAAACGAAGGAGTGAAATGCACACTCATCTTGGTATGAAAACCTATCTTACAGTATAAGAAAGTGGGGGAGAAGGAGATATTGCAAGGGGTGGGGATGATGGAAGGGAGGGCAAAGGGAGGAGGGAGCAATTTGAAGTCAACACTTGGGGAGGGACAGGATCAAAAGACAGAAGAGAAACAATGAGGGGCAGGTTAGGAGGGATGGTAATCCAGTTAGTCTTACACAACACGACTATCAGGGAGGTCATTTGCAAAACTACATAGATATGACCTATATTGAATTGCCTGCCGTCCCAAAAGGAATGGGTGGGGAGGGAGGGATGGGGAGAATTTGGAACTCAAAGTTTTAGGAACAACTGTTTAGTATTGTTGTTGCAACTAGGAAAGAAGACATACAGTTAATGAGGAATAGAAAGTCATCTGGCCCTACAGGAGAAAAGAGAAGATGGAGACAAGAGAAGGGAGGGATGACAGAAGAGAAGGCAGATTGAAGATAGGGAAAATTAGATTGCTTGGGGTATTGGGGTGGGGGGGAGGGGACAAAAGGGGAGAAAATTTGGAACCCCAAAATTTGTGAAAATGAATGTAAAAAATTAAATAAATAAATAAAAATTAAAGAAAAGAAAAAAAAGGTGATTCTCAAATGTAGGTGAAATAAGGTCATGTTGTAATCAATAATTGCATGAATGAAGTTGCTCCTAACAAAAAAGAACAATTTTTACATGTAGACACAATAGCAAAACCTAAAAGTGAACACCACCAGTAGCATCACTTTCTAATAAAAAGAATAGTATACTAATAGAATTAAGATTCTGTCAGGTCTTGAGAATAGGTATTATGAAATATAACGTAATTAGTACTTAGTTATTAAAAAAGTAAAGTCCCAGATTAAGAAAAATTTATATAATTTTTAAGCACCATTAAATATCTGTGGAACTTACACTGTGGTTAACAAGTAAATAATATGGCAGAAATTCATTGGGAAAAGAAATCCATTCATCACAAAATGACTTGCTTATTCTCACTGCTGTCTTGTACTGCAATGAACCATGAAGGGGTGGAGGAATCCAACATACGAAATAGAAACCCATAAAGTATCCAAGGTCAACTACAACAGTCAATTCTAACAAGTCATTTCATAAAGTAACTACTTATAGGCCACCATTACTGAGCAGTCCCTTCCTGTGCTTCAAGGCTGACTATCAGAACAGATCTGGAGTTGCAGGTAATTATATTGAAGTGGAATAAAAGGAACACTCCTACCATGACAGTGTTCTCAGGACTGAAGCCAAACTCCAGGCACCACACAGTGGACCATAAGGTTACTGGGCTGACCCAGTATCTTTGCCTGTTGCTGTACTGAGCCGTCATCTCTGCCACTGGGATGAGACTTCCATGAAGTTTCTGCCCCACAGTGGAAATACGAGGACCATGTTGGTGGTCATGAGGAGGAAGCTCAGAATTGGAGGTATCTCCAGCTTTGATTAGCTTCAAGAGGCATAAGGGCTGGTGGAAGGCCGCCACCATGTTCCAGGGGTTTACCAGCCAAGGGCCAGGTCCAGGCCAGGCCAAGCAAAGGTTGTGGGCCCACATCCAGACTCTCAATGTCCACCTCCTCCAACTCAGCATCTTGATCTCTCTGCTCTGCAACTGAGCTCTCAGTAGAGGGTTGGTGCTATGTGTCCTGGGCCCACAGTTTGGTGAGCTCTGGGTCCTAGGCCCATAGATCCATCAACAACTCTGTCAGCTTTCCTGCCTCCAGGAGTCTTAAGGCTGGCTGATGTCCATATGGTCCACCTGAGCCCTATGGGTGTTGAGAAGGGGCAACTAACCAATCTGCCCTCTCAGTCCCCTATAGCAGCTCTTTGAGCCCCAGTAGTCCTTTGACATCTTTATTAAAATGCAAGTAACTATAGCCTAACTCTAGTCTTGGCACCTTTCACATCCACAAAGCTTACATAGGGGTAATAATCACCTGCAACTAACTCTGGGGACCTGGTGATAAGAAAGAGAAGACCTAAGTGCTAGATATGTCTCCACAACCTTCCTAATTCCACAACCATTCTTACTGTTGAAAAAGACAAAACAAATTAATAATTCTGTCTTTTTGCTATCATTACCATTACAGCCATGACAATTCCAGCTGGGCAATTCTTACTTACTTCTTCCTTCCTTCCTTCCTTCCTTCCTTCCTTCCTTCCTTCCTTCCTTCCTTCCTTCCTTCCTTCCTTCCTTCCTTCCTTCCTTCCTTCCTTCCTTTTTTCTTCTCTCTACCCCCTCCTTTCCTTCTCTTTCTCTCTCTCTTCTTCCTCTCCCTTTGTCTATGTAGAGAATCATACCCTTACCTGGGGGTACTCCGCCCAAAGGAATAAAAATTTTGATCACTGAAACCTCACAAGCTATCTTGGGATTTCCTGACTAGACTTCTTTTTTTCTCCTTCTTCCCTATCTATTTATTCTATCATTAAAAACACTAGGACAATTAACTCTTTTGCCATGTATTTTCATTTATGATTTCTTGAGATATAGCATTGGAAACCCAGATTTTGATGAAGTTCATTGGGACCCAAATGGAGCCTTAAATCCAAATCACTCTGACTCTCACTGATTGGCCAACACTAGGTTCCAATCCAAGCCTCATTTGGTCACTGTCTGGGTTTTGGTGGTTCAGAGTGAGTGTAAATAGCAATTATTTCTGTTTTAGTCAGAAACCTTAAAGATCTTCCATTCTCAGATTGATTTTTTTTTTTTTTGAGTAGGTAAAAGAGACTATTTTGGCCTCATTTCTTAACCTAGCCTTAATCACTGAATGGCATTGCTTCAGTTAAACTGAGACCTAGGAAAGAGCTTAAAAGGCCAAGTTCTCCCACTGCTTCCGGGTCCATCTCCAGCTGTCCTGATCTACATCTTGCCACTGGACCCAGATGACTCTGGAGGACTAAGACTGGTAACTTCACACAGTCCTGCCTCACTTAAATCCAATTCACTTGTAAGTTAAGACATCACCCTTCTGATGCCATTGGCCCTCTTTAAGAACAATGGACAAACAATAACACTGCTACAGCCAACCTCCTCCAGCAGCAGTCTCATCCCTTCCTTGTTTCTCTTGCTTTGTTGGAAGCACAGCTTTAAAGCCCGACCCATCCCTTCTGTGGGTCTTCACCAATTCACGTGTGATCCTAATTAATTCCAGCCTTCACTCTTTCTGACACTAGACCTATAGTTTTGTGCCAATCTTCTGTATTCTTCTTTAGTTCTATGCTCTTCTTTCCACCTTTTGTACCTATGCTAAGTTTGCGCTCATAAGAAAACTTCTTTTGCACCCACACATTCTTATTTAGATGTTTTGTACTTTTATACTTCACTAGAACTATTCAAGATTCTAGTTCAGTTTCAATTTTCAGATTCTCCCATACCTACCAGAAATATCCTCTTTTAGAATCTCCAGCATGAGAACCAATTTATTTATTTTTTGAACTTTTGAAAAACAGCTTTTCTGAAACTCAGGTTGTCTGACTACCTGAGGTTTTCTTTCTTTCCCTATCATCTGGAACACCATGCTAAGATCCTCACTTACTTCTGGCTCCTTGTTTGTCAGAATCAAAGTCTGAATAACTGTTTGAACTAATATTTATATATTTGCAAATTTAAAGAATAATTCTAAAAGTTTCACCAAAATTGTAATATAATGGACACTAAATTTAACTAATTTTATATTATTTAATTTTGTGGCTTTAACTTTGACATTTGGTTCTCTTTGTAAATTCTGTGAAAACAGGAAAGGACTATAATAGTATTAGAGAAAGAGATGGGGTCAGAAAATAAATTGGGATGAGGTATGAAGATATTCATGTCCCTCGGCCAACAAAGTATGGAGAATTCTGCACTAATCTCAGTAAATTATGAGACAAATGGTGTCAAAGGCAGGGGAACAACATCTTCCAGGAGCTGGTTTTTAAAAATAAAAGACCATGCACCTTTTTTGGCTGTCCCTGCTTAAGCCCAGAAGGAGAAGAGAGACTGCTATCAATGGCTGGAGAGACAATTTTGGGCTGGAATGTTTTCTCTAGCTTTTGAGGTGTCTCTCTCCATGAGCTGCTTTCACAATGTACTGGGGAAAATGCAGGGATTTCCTAGCCTTCCCCCAACTCTGTAATACACTGAAATTGGGAATTTTTGTAAATACAGGGTAATTCCCTCTACTGAAACAAATTACACCCATCTGTGACATTATAAATGGTTTTCAAGGGCTGCTATGGTATACACAAAAGTAGGGGAGGAAGGGGATAAGAGAATGGGGCAGGGACTGATAGAAGAGGGATGGGTGGAGGAATGTAAAGGTTAAAAGCAAAACATTTTTGAGAATGGACAAGGTGAAAGGAGAGAGTAGGATAAACAGGTGAAAATAGGATGAAGGGAAATACACAGTAATCATACCTGTGAAAAAAATTTACAGCAAGAATCTCTATATTCTCTAAAATAGAGAAATAAGTCAAATTTACAGAAAGAACCATTCTTCAATTGATAAATGACCAAAGCATATGAACAGGTAGTTTTCAGACCAAGTAATCAAAGCTACCTATAATCATATAAAAATTCTCTAACACACCATTTATTAGAGAAATGCATAAAAAAAAAAAACCTGAGCTACCACCTCAGACCTATTAAATGGATAATCAGACAGAAAAGGAAAATGACAAATGTTAAAGAGGTCATGGAAAAAACTGAGGCACTAATATTTTGTTGGTGAAGTGGTATACTGATTCAACCAATCTATAGAGCAATTTGGAACTATGCCCACAGGGCTATAAAACCCTTTGACCAAGTAATACCACTACTGGGTCTATATCCCAATGAGATAAAAAACAAAAAGACAAATTACCCCTATATACAAAAATAATTATAATAGCTCTTTTAGTGGTGACAAAGAATTGGAAATTGGGGAGATGTCCATCATTTGGGGAATGGTTAAACAAGTTGTATAAAATTGTGATGGAATAAGAAATGACAAGCAGGATGCTTTCAGAAAAACCTAGAAAGTCTAACATGAACTAGTTCAAAATCAAATGAACAAAACCAGGAGAAGGTTGAATACAGGAAAACCAATCTTGTATGATGATCAACCATGAGTGACTTAGCTGTTCTCAGCAATACAATGATCCAAAACAATTCCAAAAGATTTATAATGAAAAAAGCTACCCATCTCCAGAGAAAGAACTGATGGAGTCTGAATGCAGATTCAATTATATTTTTTTTACTTTATTTTTGCTTTCTTGGTCTGTGTTTTCTTTTACAACATGACTAACATGGAAATATGTTTTGCATGACTGCACATGTATAACCTATATCAAAATATTTAACTTTTCAATGGAGAGGGGAGGAAAGGGAGGGAGGGAGAGAATTTGGAACACCTAAAAAAATTTTAAATGAACATTAAAATTGTTTTTATATGAAATTGGGGGAAAATACAATATTAAATTCCTTTTAAAAAAAGAGTTATGGTAGAAAAATTCTTCACCCTGAAATCAACTAGACAGTACACTACTTCAAACTTAGCTACCTGGTCCTTGGACAAAACACATGTAGTCTGTCATCTAGCTCACTAAGCTCTTTCATTAAAATAATATATTATTAATATAATGTCTATCAATATGATTTTTGGACTTTGAACTAAACCTGTGATTCACTAGTGTAGGTGATATTTATCTCAAATAGAAACAGTCTACTAAACCATATATAAGGATAAGTCACATACTGACTTGGAAAACCACATATTAATTTTATCTAGATATTTCTATTTATTTTATTAACTACTTCCCAATTACATTTTAATCTATTTCTGGTGCACTGGGGAGTATTGAGGTAGGCATGTGGTCTGTCAGCAGTGTTTCATACCTCTGGTGTAGGGAACTCCCAATCCCAGTGAAAATTAGCACCTGGTCTGCAATTTACAATCTTAGGACAGCTGCTCTCAGAGGCATTATTTTAGCTGATGTCCTCTTGGCTCCAGGGTCAACTCTTGATACTTTCACTATTACAACGTAAGTGATACTAAAGAGATAGAGATTCCATAAAAAAGAATCCCATGTATTCTCTGAAAGTTTTTATCTGAATGTTACTGAAATCAATGAAAACTCTGGACCAAATCTTCATACTGTTTCTCTGAAGAACTAAAGAAACAAGAGCGGAGCGCAGCCCAACATGGGCCACACCACAGCAAGGACAGGACTGGAGTGGGCTTCAAGGTGCCACACCACCAGCAGCAGCTGTGGCTCCCAGATTCCTCAACTCACAAATGCCAAAGAAAGCTTCAAAGGTCAGTGAGGAAGCTCCTTCACTTGGGTGAGAAAGGAACATAGTAGTCTAGCCCTGGCCCCAGGCAGCAGTTTCCATTGTTGGAGACCTGACCTAAAGCCTCTGAGGAAATTGAGCAGATAATCTGGATCTCAGCCTAGAGAGGTTGCCCTGGGGTGAGGAAGAGTGCTGGCATGGTGGAGCTGGTGGAGGCTCTAGAGAGGGATTCCCACTCACAGACCAAAGCACAGGCCAGGAGAGGAATAAACTCCTCTTCCTTGATTGTGCCACCTTGAAGGAACTGAGGAATTACAGGTCCCCAGAGTATACCCTCCCCTTGACAAAGAACTCAAAAGTCAAGTAACTGGCTGGGAAAATGCCCCCAAAAGGGAATAAGGCAATAGAAGGTTACTTTCTTGGTGAGCAGGTATTTTCTTCCATCCTTTCAGATGAGGAGGAAGAATACATACCATCACAGGAAGACCTAAAAGTCAAGGCTTCTGCATCCAAAACCTCCAAAATAAATATGCAATGGTCTCAGGCCATGGAAGCACTCAAAAAGGATTCTGAATATCAAGTAAGAGAGGTGGAAGAAAAATTGGGAAGAGAAATGAGAGCAACAAAAGAAAATCATGAAAAGTAAGTCAACAGCTCACTAAAGGAGACCCCAAAAAATGCTGAAGACAGTAACACCTTTAAAAATAGACTAACACAAATGGCAAATGAGGCCCAAAAAGCCAATGAGGGGAAGAAAGCTTTAAAGAGCATAATTAGCCAAATGGAAGTTCAAAAGTTCACTGAAGAAAATAGTTCTTTAAAAATTAGAATAGAGCAGATGGAAGCTAATGACTTTTATGAGAAACCAAGAAATTACAAAACAAAGCCAAAAGAATGAAAAAATAGAAGACAATGTGAAATATCTCATTGGAAAAACAACTGACTTTGAAAATACATCCAGGAGAGACAAATTTAAAATTATGGGACTACCTGAAAGCCATTATCATAAAAAGAGCCTTGACATCATCTTTCATGAAATTATCAAGGAAAACTGTCCTGATATTCTGGAACCAGAGGATAAAATAAATATTGGAAGAATTTACCAGTCACCTCCTGAAAAAGATCTGAAAAGAAAAACTCCTAGGAATATTGTACCCAAATTCCAGAGTTCCCAGGTCAAGAAGAAAATATTGCAAGCAGCCAGAAAGAAACAACCTGAGTATTGTGGAAATACAATAAGGATAACACAGGATCTGGCAGTTTTTAAATTAAGGGATCTAAGGGCTTGGAATATGATATTCCAGAAGTCAAAGGAACAAGGACCAAAACCAAGAACTAAAGAAACAAATTGGCCCTCCCTCTGTCTATAACCACTAAGGATATTTAGTAGTTATCAAATACTGCCTAAAAATTCTTAGTGGGTGGAAAAAACCAAAAGGGTTAGGATGACTCTAGACCACTCAAGTTATGTGTAGCCTTAGACTGCCCTAAGATCAATGTGTTACATAGAAATAATTAATCTATTAATGATTTGATGTGATTATTCTTATATCTGTGCACTGCTATTACATTTTACTTATAAGATTGAACTTAGATTTATAAAATATTTCTTAAAATGCTTTATAATATAATTTGAATATTCACTATTTGCTAGTATACAAAACAAGTTGAAACCATCTCCACTAGGTTGTAATTTATCTGCCTTGATCAACAGATCAAGACAGATTATATGTGTAATATATATGCACATATACGTATATATATGTGTGTATATATGTGTATATATATGTGTGTGTGTGTGTATATATATATATATATATATATATATATATATATATATATATATATATATATAAAAACATGTGTTTGTATGTATAGACCCTGTCTTGGGTCTATATTTCCGTTTTCCCCTTTTTTTCAGTGTTTATTTATTAGTGTAGTAGATATAATAGTAATAGCCCCTGCAATTCCATTAAAATTTATACACGTTTTGGGTTTCAGTTTTACTTGTAGCAACAAAATCCCATCAGACAGTTTATGAGAACTGATGTTATTTGCTTACATAATGTGATAGGTTTTCTTATTACTGCTCTACAATGCAATTTATTATTTGACTTATGTCCTTTCAAAGTACATGACAAACCTAAAAATATGTGCATTTTAGAGCCTATAGCACCAAGTTTCTTAGCACTATATATGCAAATAGATTTTCTTTCTATTTCTACGTTCAAATTATGTTTTAGAATTCTGTTAATATTTTTCAAAGAATCTCATTTTTCTCCATACCCTTAAGGCTCAATTCAATTCCCATTACCTCAATGAAATTTTGACCATTCCAGTCTATACTAATTTCTCCCTTCTTTAAACATACACTGCCTATGCCAGAGGTGTCAGACTCAGAGCCACAAAACAACCATCTGAGCCAGCTTAAAATGTAACCGGGAAATGCGTAACAAAATAAATACAAATCCAACATAGATAATGTTAATTTATAGGTTTCTAAGTAAAAATGTAGCCATAGAGATTGTTTATACTTGAGTTCAACACCACTGGTGTTGGTTCAAAACCAATACTACATCATGCAACACTAAACTGTTAACTATTCATTTCATGTATATTCCTTTGGTCTCTTCAACTAACCTATAAGTTCCTTAAGGGCAAGAATCATGTCTTATTTTGCACCCTGCAGGATGACATGGCAGACACTCAAATGATTGATAAAGAACTCCTTTAAAAGTTTATAAATATATAATGAGAAGGATACTTTCAGAAAAACCTATAAAGACTTATGTGGACTGATAAATGAAGTGAGCAGAAACAGGAGAACATTGTACATAGTAACAACACTGTAAAATGATCAATTGTAAATGCCTTAGCTATTCTCAGCAATATAATGATCCAAGGCAATTCCAAAGGACTCATGATGTGAAATGCTATCCACATCCAGAGAAAGAACTGATGGAGTGTATATGTAGATTAAACCATGCTTTTTCTTTTTTTACTTTCTTCATTATTCTTCCTCCATGTTTTCTCCTACAACATGGCTAATATGAAAATGTTTTTCATGATTGCATATGTATAATCTATATCAAATCGCTTCTCATCTTAAGCATAGGGTAGGGCAGAGAGGGAGAGAATTTTGAACTCATGTTTTTAAAAACAAATGTCAAAAATTGATTTTACATGTAAATGAAAAATATTTTTAAATATCTTTTTAAATTTTTTAAAAAATAAATGTAATCGGTTGTTTATAGCATGATTTTCTCCAAAAACCCTAATTCATAATTTAGGAAAAAATAGGTGATTTTATTAGATAAATGTTATCTAAGTGTTAGATAAATCCTGAGATGGGGCCTTTTGTCTAAAGTAATCTGAACATAATTATAAACTTATATAGTATGTGATACTTGGGAATTTTTTCTCTTATAATAGCAAAAAACCATTTGAAATAGAAAATATTTACCACTTTCCAATCATCATTCTCAACCTGTCTCTTTAAAGCACTTAAGTTATTTATGATATGCCACAGATCCATATGCAACCACTGAGTTGGAAAAGCCTTTTGAATCCGTAGAATTGAACCTATTACCCCTCCCCCTTCTCTCCTCTCCTCTGCACCCCCCATTCTTACAATGTTCTTTCACACCATATTCAACAAGTGAATCTCTAACTTTTGCCTCAAGATCTCAAGGGAGTGGAAATCCAACAGTCCCTCAGAATAGTCAACTCAACTTCGAGAAAGCTATAGGTATTTTTTTTGTTCTGTTTTTAACTAGTTTTATCTTCTATCAAATCTAAATCTGCCCCCTGAATTTTGCCATTGCTCCAACTCAATCAACCAGTAAACATTTATTAAGTGCCTCCTGTGTTCCAGCATGATGCTAAGTGCAGGGGATACAAACATGAAAAAGAAACAGTGCCTGCCCTCAAGAAGCTTGCAGTCCAATGGAGGGAGAAGAATGCACCAAAGGAGAGGGAAAGACTAGAGAGTGAAGAGAAGGTATTGTGGGATGCATGACAGAGAAATCCAAAAGAGAATAATGAGGTGGTAAATGAAAAGATGGCTGGGGGGGACACCCTTCTAAAGTGGAGGCTTTGGGAAGAATTCTTCACTCGAGCCCTATGGTACTGAGGGTATTGATGAGGTATCAGTACTAAAGCTGATGCAGTTTTACAGGATGATGAGTTTTCCAGGACCATGGTAGAATCCAGTCCAAGGAGTAGAGCTGGTGGACAACTCACTCTAAAGGAAAATAAGTCTAATTCCTTTCTCGCTCCACAGCTCTACAAATACCTGAAGACTGCTATCATGTCCCCCTTTAAAGACTTCTCCAGGTTAAACATTCCTAATCCCTTCAGATTATCCACATATTGCATGAACTTCACTATCCTGGCTGTTCCCTGGAACTCTCCAGTTTATCAGTGTCCTTGCCAGAACATGTGCTATAAACAGAACTTAATACTTTAAGGAGGAGAGCATGTCATAGCAGTTCTTTATTCTAGGAATACTATTATGTCTTTGGTTCTTCATGCTGGGCCTCTTTTAAGTCAGCTTAAGATTATTACAACAAAAACCCATGGAAAAAAATTAACCATGTCATTTAATACTTCTAATATACATAATTATGTTTTGGTCTGAGTAATTTGAGTCATAATATATACTGTACTATGTAAATAGTATAAATGCAAACATAAATATATTTCCAAATCTGTATCACACAGCAAATTTTCTATTGATTTTATGTCTTTATAACCCTATTAAAGTCTAAAATACTTGAAGGCAGTGACCATGCCTGTTACTCAGGCTGAAAGCAAGGTTCGGGAATTTAGAAACAACATAGCCTCTTCCTGGTAGTGTTCCCTCATCTGTACAAACCCTCTCTGGTATCTACAGCTGCTTTAAGTGACCTTTTTCTCCTTTCCAGGCCCACAGATGAAGAGTTGGCATACGGCCTCCTCCAGTGGCCAGATCTCTGTTCCTTTCTCTTTACCTGTGGCCCTGGTCTTTCAGCAGAAGAGAAACCTCATGGTGTCCCAAGGCTTTCTTCCTTCCAGTCAAGTCAAATCCCAGGTGAACCTATTCCTCCCTTGACACCACTGTGTTCTCTAGGGAATAATCACTAGTTACAGCTCTTGTGTTAATCAGGCACTCTAGAAGAACTCAAAACTTGGCTTGCTTCTCAACATTACAACATATACAATGAGTATCCATAACATGATAGTTGACAAAATAGTTTACTACTTAAACCAGATTTTTTTAAATCGCCTAAGAATCTTAATATTAAAAGGATTATAACAATGAACAGAGATTCTTCTCTTTAAAACAGGAGCAATCAAGCTCAGTGAACACCCACATGAAAAATGAGTCAAAGTCTTCTTTTACTATATATACACATAGTGCTTTTGAATTTTACTTGTAAAATTAAACTTAAAGTTATAAAAATTTCACCCTTTCTCATGCCATTATCCTAAAAGACGTATGTGTGCGCACACGCCACAGAGACAGAGGTAACACACTCAAACATCAAACATATTCCTATAAAATCACATCACCTTTCTTTTCTTCAACCTAATCTAACAGTGTAACCTGTTTCCTTTCTTTCACACATTAAATATGTTTCTGCCCTCACTGGAGCCTCCCTCCATGACTTAACTGCAGATGATTAGTTCACGTCTGGCTAAACTAGGCGCTGTCCAGGGTAGCTTCCACCTAATCAGCTGCCCTCACTACCATCCTATCACTTAACCCCCTTTGACCTTTTTACTCAATCCCTATTCCTAAATTACTGTCAGAATTTTATGCTATTGTTTCTTGGCCATAGAGAAGGAACAGAACCAAACGACAACTGGCCCAATATAAATTCATGCTACACTGATCACTACTAATCCTTTCATCGGTCTCTTACTGACTTCCCACAACAGCTGATCCAGATCCTCTTCTCTCTTCAAGTGCTGATATAATCTTATTGCTGACAAGATCAAGATCATCTGGCATAAGTTCCTTAATCTGTACTTGTCTGGATCCCAAAATACCTGTCTTTATATCTATCATCTCATTTTTCTCTCAAAATGAGAGGCATCCCTTGTCTCCTCTAAAGATAATGCTTCCACATTTGTACCTCTTTTCACAACGTTCATTCACTTTCAAAAACTAATCAGGCCTCTATTCCCACCATTTTACTGTCCTCTAGAAAACCATAAATGATCTTTTCCTCAAATTCAGTGGCTTGTTCTTTTGTATCTTTCTAGCCCTCACTCTCTGATCCCTCTGTAGTATCTGACACTGTCAAACAGTGATCCTTGAAATTCTTTCCTCCATTGGTGTCCCCAGTGGTGTACTGGAAAGTGCTCTAGGCTTGGAGCCGGAGACCTAGGTTTAAATATCAATTCTGACATTCACTAGCTCTATGGCTGTAGGTAACTCACTTTTATCTCTGATCTATAAACCTGCCTCCTCTGTAAAATAGGGAGAATATTTAGATACCCACTTCACAGTCACATATTCCTTCTCCTTCACTGGTACATCTTATCACTGGCCTCTTACCACAGGTGTCTTTGGTTGGCTTACTAGCACTCTATACTCTCTTCCTTGAAGAGAGAACTTCCCAGCCTTAATAGTCACATTTGTTCACCTCTCTCTCACCCAAGATTAAGTCTAAACTTTCCAAGTGCTGCTTGAAATGTTGAACATCTCATCACTTCATGCTGTTTCTCTCCTCATTCAAACCCTAACCCTAGCCATTCTCCAGTGAAGCTCCATCTCCTCCATTAAGTTTTTTCTAGGTATCCTGCTCCCTTCCTTCTCTAAACCCTTGCTGTATTGATCATTTTGACTCCTGACTCTGGCACCCAACAATGTGATATAGATAGAAGTGCTAAATGACTATTTAATTGAATAGATGGAGGAATGCCTTCTGGGTATATATACCCACATGTTTTCTTTAGAGAATTATTCCTTAACCATGAATCTGTGGATAGATTTTAGGGGGTTCATGTATTTGCATATGAAAAATTACAATTGTTTCAATATAACTGGCTTCTTTTCCATTATCATGCATTTTAATGTATGTATCTAAAAATGTTTTTCTATGAAGGAGACCAAGGCTTTACCAGATTCCCAAAATGTTTAAGAAGAAACAAAGATGTTTAAGAACTCCTATCTTAGAGGAGAGATCTTCCTCTGTCACCTCAGGTTGGTTCCCTGCTTCTTTTTTTAAAGAAAAATCTACCCTCGTCTAAAATTAAAATTTGAATTGTTTGATTGTAACCTAATTCTGGAATGAGAGCTAACTAGGACTTAATTTAAGGTTACCACTAATTCTGTTTTCAAGGGGAAGAATATATAGGCCCCTTGTCCTCCTTTTGGTTATCAATAACAAACTGCTAGTTTCTACAATTAAGAAATTAATTGGAAACTTTTGCAAAGTTGGCAACTGCTAGAGGAAAGAATGATCTGCTGTACAGGTCACCCTTCTATCTCCAAATGCACAAATACTTTTATGAAGCTCCTTCTCTAGTATAATCTCTGATAAAAATTAACATCCATAACATCATAAGTTATTCATGATCCTCAGAAAAAGTCTCTTTCCAGGTTGTAAGTTAGAGAGTTATTCTGTCAGCTTCCCTAGACCTCCCAACATACATATTTTGCCTTGATTGTTTTTATTCAATTATCTATTTCTTCTTTGACTTTTTAGCATACATAATATCAACCCATTTCAAAATATTTCACAACATGAAATCTGTTTACATTATAAAACTCAAATAATGTGAAAAGGGAAAATAAAAGATGAGTTACCATTCAAAATGTAACTTACTCACTTTCTTATGCACCTTCAGGTGCTTCACTTTAGAGAATGATTTAACTAGACAAAAGTTTGTGTATACAATAAAGCAAATTTCTGTGAGATGAAATCAAATTTGTACATTCTGTTGTATTCTAAAATGTGGATAAAATTCCTTACAGAAAACAAAATTAATCCTGAGATGTAATTTTTTAAAGTTATACAATTAAAACCCCACATTTAAAGAAAACAAAAACGTTTTTTCATAATACATCATTGTTTTTGTGTTCATCCTCTGTTTTTGAAGAAGACCATGACATCAGAGAAATGGTGACATGACTTGCATTTGACTTTGTTTTGAGTGAGGGAGGGCTGTGCAAGATCACCAGCCTCACTTCTCCAGAGCCATCTGAATCCACAGACCAGATATTCATCAGGATGACTGGAGAAGGCCCAGGAAGCAATGGGAGGCCTTGGGCCCTTTAGGCCAAGGTCTTTGTAAGTACTCACTTAGGGTGAGGTAACACCCATTCAGTGAATAAGCCTGTTTAAGAAGTAGCCTACGGATCCCAGCCATATAAATGACTTAGGCTTCAGGTACACATTAATCACATTCCCCAATACTGAAGGAACTTCAGATATATCTCAGAACCATTCAAAGTAATGATGATGAAAGCATAGCAAGTAAGAGCAGTTCCAGAAAAATGAGGACAGTGGAATGTCCCAATTTTTAAATGGGGAAACAAGTGGATTCCACACTGAGTTTGACAAGCATTCTCTATCACATGAGTATAATGATGTTCAGTAGGATTTAAGGGTTAAAAGGGTTGGCCCTTATTGTAAGTACAAAATGGTCCTGAAAGCCTGACTTCATGTGCCAGATGCGCTAACATCTAGAATCTAAGTTAATTAATATTAGCACTAAGGACAAGTATACTTTTGTGTTTTTTGCAGGTCTCTGTACAATGGTTAACTGAAATGGAATACTGCCAGTAGTGTGGCCCCAGGGATAAATAAATGGAAAAGAAAAAGAAGACAGAAGCTTATAAATCCAATGGCTCCCAGGACCAATGGGGTATTTCCTTGGTGTACTCATTGTGTAATAGTATCTTTTTTGACCTATCTGTAGCACAGCATGACAGAACAACCAATAAATTCACTTTGCTCCTAAATTTGTTCTTTTTTCCCTATCAGTGAAGCTATAATAAGGAAAAAAAGTGGTCAAGTAGGAAATGTTTTTGCCTAGAACATCCTGATTGAAGATATACATGGAACTGATATAAGCACTGTTGCTACAAGTCATTCTTCAATGTCATTCTTTGATATCCAAGTAGCCAAAAAACACAAATTTAAGGAAATTTGTAAGAATAAATTTAAGAATTTAATAAATTTATAAAAACAAATTTAAAGAAAATTATAATCAACAATTTTTTTAAAAAGCTTAAACATCAGGAGTCAGAAAATTGTTACTACAGCTCCGATTTCACTTCATATTCATTAAATTGGAAGAGATGATAAAACATGGAAATAAACAGTAATAGAGGAAGGATAAGCACAACCAATATACTCTTAGCAGAGCTGCATACTGGTCTGGAAAACCATCATTCTGGAAAACAATTTTGAATTAGGTGAGTAAAATTCCTATAACTATTAGGTGGTAAAACTACTATACCAAAATTCACAGCAGGTTTCTTAGTGGTACTAAAAAAGGGGGAGGGTGGCAAAATCAAGTAGGTGCCCACCGTTTGGGGAAAGGATGAACAAATCACAACATATGAATGTAATATAGTATTTATTATACTATAAAAACCAATGAACGTGAAAAATGCAAAGAAATAGGAAAACTTATATGAACTAATGCATAGTAAAGAAAACAGAAACAAGACAATATACAGTGACCACAATAATATAAGCAATAAAGCATTGCCAAAAAAAAAATACCAGAAATCAAGTATTTCACAAGGAGCAGGGGCTCCAGTGGATCACTGATGAAAAATACACTGCCTCCTCTCAGTATAAGGATGATGGATCATAGAGGCAGTGTGATAGGGAGAAAAGAGTACTCCTAATTCCTAGCCATTCATTATGTTACTGGCTCTGCCCCTGATGAGCAACCCTGAACAAAGGTCACATCATAAAATCACAGAATTCTAGTACTTAGAGACCATATCCTATTTCCCCTCATTTTACAGATGAAAAAGCTGGGATCTGAGCTTCAGTACCTTCATCTGTAAAGTGAATAGGTTGGAGACAGTGATCTCTAACTTTTCTCCTATGGGGGTCTAGGATACTATGATTCGTTACAGTACTAAATATAAAGTGCAATATACAAATACTACACTGGAAACTCTTCCTCAGGACAAGATCCTGAGGAGAAAAAAAATTTTCATCTACAGTTCTCTATCTCAAGAAGGTAGTTTCCTTTTTAAGATTCTAAGTTTACAAAACTGAACACTACAACTTGTGATTAGTATTTTGTTTCCCAACTGAAAATGTTGGGAATGTTTATTTATTATAAATAAATGTTTATTTATTATATATGATTATATATTATATATTATTATAAATAAATGTTTATTAAGGGCTGGTTTGAGCTGTTGGCACGTTAAAGAATGCTTGCTGTGGTAGCCTCACTCCCCTGTGAGTTACAGACTTGTATTACAAAAAAGCCCTTGGGTTTATCATCTTCAATACAATGATGTACTCATTTACCATAGAAAATGTGGAAACAACCTCTTTGGGCCTCAGTTTCCTAATTCAATTCAATAAACATTTATTAAGTGCTTACTATGTGCCAGGCACTGTACAAAAAAGAGGCAAAAGACAATCCCTTCCCTCAAGGAGTTTATAGCATAATGAGAGAAACAACATGCAAAGAAATATATGCAAAGCAAGCTATAAGCAGGATAAATAGGAAATAATTGACAGAGGGAAGGCAATGGAATTAAGAGGGGTTGAGGAAGCCTTCCTGTAGGAGGTGGGATTTTAGTTGGGACTTGAAGGAAGCCAGAGAAGTCAGCAGTTGGAGTGTAGGAGGGAGAGGTAGATGTGAAGGGCTGCCAGAGAAAATGTCCTAAGCTGAGAGATGGGAGTGTCTCCTTCATGGAACAGTTCAGGAGGTCATGGTCACTGGATCAAAGAGTATGTGTAGGGAGAAGGAGTGAGAAGACAGGAAAGTAGGAGTGGGTTAGATTATGAAGGGCTCTGAATGCCAAACAGCATTTTGTATTTACTTCTAGAAGCAAGAGGGAGTCAGCAGAGTTTATTGAGCAGGGGGATGACATGATCAGACCTGCACTTTAGGAAAATCACTTCAGTGGCTGAATGGAGAATAGATTGGCATGGGGAGAGACTTGAGTCAGGCAGACCCACCAATTGGCTCTTGTAGAAATCAAGGCATGAGATGATAAGGGCCTGCACTAAAGCGGTGGCAGTGGCAGAGGAGAAAGTTGGAAGAAGAAGTCTACTAGGGTCTCTTTCAGCTCTAAGTCCTATGATTCAAAAAGACAGCTACACTAGTCTTACTGACATGATAGATAGGATCACAGAATTTGAGGATGAGAACTCAGCAGTAAGGTAGTCCAAGACATGCACAAAAGGAATCTCTATTATAAGATAACCAAACAAGTGGTCATCCGGTCTCTGCTTGAAGAATCCATCGAGTGGGAATCAACCACTTTCAAGGCAACACATTCTACTTTTGGACAGCTCTAATTGCTAGGAAGATTCTCCTGATATCAAACCGAAATTGGACTCTTTGCAGCTTCTACTTAGTTGTCCTCGATCTCCCTTGTGGACCCAAACAGATCAAATCTAATCCTTTCTCTACATGACTGCTCTTCAAATACTTACGGACAGTTATTCTTTCCCCTGAGCACTCTCCTTTCCAAGTTAAACATGTCTAAGTCCTTCAGTTGATTTAAGTTAACATCGTCAAACCAGTTATGCACACCAACATAGACTAGACCAATGTAGGTTTCATTAGGAAGTGACAGAAAGAATGGGAATATGGTAGACTTGAAACAAAATTTAGTGGTTACGAGAGGCCTATGTGGTGAAGATGAATATTTGACACAGAATTCCTATGTTAAATTTAAAACAGCAAAAGGTGTTTGTGATGGAAAATAGGAGAAGGGTGACTTATTTTACTCCTACAGACTCATCTATTTGTAACATAGGACCCAAAGATGAGACACAGTTGAAGATAAATGGGACCTCAGGAAAAGTTGTGCAGTAGGTAGCTTGTCTTCAATTCCAGCCTCCCTTTTCTCTGGTCTCTCTCCTGGTTTCGACTGTTATCCTGATTTCTAATCTGCTCTCATCTTTCAAAACAGAAAAAGATTAGATCTTTGCAACTTATACTTATTACTTCATTCTTAAATATGGCTATTTTTCTATTCCTTCCTTCTCCTGGTAAGAGGCCATGATGACTTTCAGTCCATTTCTATGACATGTTTGAGGCATTAAGAGCTGGAAAAGACCTCGGTGATTATTTAGTCTAACCCCTTTATTTTACAGATGAGGGAAATAAGGCCCAAGGGGCCTACTCAAGGCTGCACAAGTGGTATGCAGTCCAACCAAAATGCTCACATGAATAAAATAAATGTCAGTTACATAAATAAAAAGCAGCCTACGAGATCAATACTGCTTCTACTAATACTTTTCATAATAAGCTAGAAATGCATTTTAAAGAACTTGAAGGCACCTCAAAACTCAAGATGGAATTTATTATTGTTACTATTTCTTAAGAGTATAAATCAAATATCAGTTATATACTGCATTTGAAAATAAATTGGAAAGGGAGATTCTTGCACAAAAGAAGCTATAGAAATAGTCTTATTTTTCTACTGCAACTACATTTAAATGTAATCTATAATATTCTTCATAAAGTTTGACATATTTTTAAAAGCACCGTGTTTGTGGTGTTTGAGACTTTTTAAGAGAGTGCTTATTTGACTGGGTTGTAGGGACTATAAAATGATAGGACACAGGGCAGACCCAAGGAAAGCATTGAAGTCTGGCAAGGGAGCATATTGCTAAAATATGCTGAGTGATTTTGAGTCCCATATCATGTGATCTATGATTCACCCTGTGCTTCTGCATTTCCCATCCTTCTCCAACAGTCATGTTTCCCCACTGCCTCGTTGCCTCTCCCTCAGCGCCTCCCTACTATGTCAGATTCTGTAAGGACCCACCCAAAGGAGAGTAGAAGAGAATCTTTCGTAACAATAACAGAAGTCCCTGAAAGCTTCCTGATCATATTTCCACTGTATTCACTAGAGGGATTCACTACCCTGAAAGGTGATCTCTCCCCATTAATCAACAACAGACACTATTTAAATTCTAAATGCTATCATTGAACGGTTGAAGCTGGGGACTAGGGGATAAAGAAAAGAAAAAAGAGAACTGCTTCTTTTCTCCCTTCTGAGTTAGCTCCAAGTGCCAAAGACCATGCTCTAAGTTAACATGCTTGTACAGCCACAACATGGCATGGTGAATAAATGGAGGAGTCAGGAGGGTTAAAATCCTATTACTAGCTGTGTGGACATGTCTAAGCCACTTAATGTTTTTATGCTCAGCTTCTTCATTTATGAAATGAGGATGATAATACCTTAGTACCTAATTCCCAGGATTTTGTGAGGAATAAATATAAAATGCTTTTGTAAAACTTAAAATGCTACATAAAATTCATCAATTCCTCTTAGACAGACTAAACTAATTATTCCTTGCTAATTTACTGTAAAAGTTAAAAGTATAAGTGACTACAAAAAGAGCTGAGTTATAGCTTACCTCTTAAAATTTATTTCAGCACTGCTCCTTCAATTCTTCTCATCATTCCCTACCTCGATCAATGAACAAGCATTTATTAAGTACTTTACACATGCCAGTTACTATGCTAAAGACTGGGGGTACAAAGACCAAAATGAAACGTTCTCTGCCCTGAAGGAACTAACCTTCTAATGGGAGAGATACCATGTATAGGTTATAAAATTGTGTACGTGATATACACAAAATGCAGAACGGGTGGTTTTGTGAAGGAGGGAAAGAGCCACAGGAGAGATGAAGAAAATCTTCAAAAATAGGCTGAGTGTGGAAGGATACTAGGGATTCCAAGAGCTAGAGGTGAGGAGGGGGACAAGAAGAAGAAAGGAAAACGGATGAGACATGGGAGCGGGAACAGCACGTAGGCTGGTAGCGCTGAAGGTAGGAAGGGATCAGGTTGTAAAGAGCTGTAAATGTCAAAAAGAGGAGTTTATATTTGATCTTCGAAGCAAGTGACATGATTAGACCTGCACATTCGTCAATAGTCAATAAACATTTATGAAGTGCCTACTAGAACACAGACCCTGGAGTCAGGAGGACCTGAGTTCAAATCCAGTCTCACACTTATTAGCTATGTAACCCTAGGCAAGTCACTTAACTCTCCTTGCCTCAGTTTCCTCATCTGTGAAATGAGAGGGACAAGGAAATGGTAAACTATTCTAGTATCTTTGCCAAGAAAACCCCAAATGGGGTCACAGAGCTGGACATGACTGAAATGACTCAATAAAAAAATATATCAGGCATTACACTGAATTCTAAGGATACAAATATGCAAACACAAAAAGACTGTCCCAGCCCTCAAAGAACTTATAATCTAATGGAAGAAAGATAAAACACAAAAGGAATTTGAAGAGTTAGGAGGACAGGTTACCTAGTGGGGACGTAATAGAGAAATCAGTCAGACTAGTCCCAAGGTGGGGTAGCCAGGTGATAAATAAGATGTCTCAGATGAAATCTCTCTTAAAATAGAGGTTTGGAGTTCATGGCCCCATCCTCCCTTCAATCAGAGTGGCAGAGGGTAATGATGAGGTAGGCTGATGAAATCTTATAGGATAATGAGGTTATCCCAAATTGAGCTTCCTAGGGCATGATGGAGAAGTCAGTCAGACAGTCCCAAGGTAGTGCATGCAGGTAAGAAATAAGAAAAATTACTTTGGCAGTTGTGTGGAACAAAGATAAGAGTGTGGAAAGGTTTGAAGCAGGGAAACCAAATAGGAAGGAGGCTATTACAATAGTCTAGGCCAGGGATGGAGAACCTGCAGCCTCAAGAACACATGTGGCCTTCTAGGTCCGTGGGTATGTCCTTTTGATTGAGTCCAAGCTTTACAGCACAAATCCTTTTATTAAAGAGATTTGTTCCGTGAAGTTTGGATTCAGCCAAAGGACTACACTTGAGGACCTCAAGGGACACATATGGCCTCAAGGTCAGCGACAGGTTTCCCACTCCTAGTCTAAGCAAAAGTTGATGAGGGCCTACACTATGGTAATGACTATATGAATGGAAAGGAGATGTATATGAGGTATTGTAGAGATGGAAATGACAAGGTATGGCAAATGATTGGACATGTGGGGTGAAAGTGAGGACAATGATGTGAATCTGGGTGACTGCAAAGATGATGGTACCCTAGACAGCTATGGATTACATGTCAGTTCTAAAAGGGAACTAGATCATTTAAGACAACCCCCTTATTTCACAGATGCTCAGAGAAGACAGGTGACTTGTTCAAGGTCCCACAGCTATTTGGTAGCACCAAACTCTTTCCTAAATTCCCAAAATATCAAATATTCTCCATGGTGCAGACATAAACAAATTAGATGCCTAGTGAACTATCAGGTTATGGTGGAAAAAACAATGAATTAAAAGTCAAGACACCAAGGTTCTAGTCCCACTCTATCACTGGAGATTTGACTCTAGGCAAGTCACCTCACTTCTGTGGGACTCAGTTTCCTAATAAGTGTTTGAGAGGCTTTGAAGGACAGTGTGGGAGAGAAGAGATATATCAGACTGACTATTAAACTGAAGGTCTACAGAGCCGTTGTGCTGACCTCAATTGTTGTATGTCTGTGAAACCTGGATAGCCTATCAGCACCATGCCAGGAAATTGAATCACTTCCTTTTGAATTGTCTTAGGAAGATTTTGAAGGTTACCTGGCAGGGTAAGGTACCAGACACAGAGGTCCTTACTCCAACTAAACTGCCAAGCATTCAAACTATGCTTCAAAGAGCACAACTCCAATGGGCTGGCCACATTGTTCGAATGTAAAATGTACACTTGCCAAAAAGAAGGGTTTTCTAGAGAACTCTAACAGGGCAAGTCTTCACATGGTGGTCAGAAGAAGCAACACAAGGACACTCTCAAGGTTTCTCTTAAGAATTTGAGAATAATTGTGTGACTTGAGAGACACTGGCACAGGACCCACCCGCATGGCATGCCCACATAAGAGAAGGTGCTGTGTTCTATGAGCAAAGAATAATTGAAACAGCTTAAGAGAAATACAGGATGCACAAACTTAGAGTGTCCAACCCAAATGTTCACATGGACTATCTGTGCCCAATCTGTGGTAGAGCATTCTGAGCTCATATTGGTCTGATCGGTCACAGTTGGACACCCTGAAACTTGACTTTATCACGGTGATGTCATTTTGGTCCTCTTCAACAACAAAGGACAACAGTCAACCAACCAAGTGACTTAATTCAGTTCTAAAATTCTATTAATTCAATAAAAGAATGGAACATCACTCTACTGATGATGATGACAGGCTTTGATCTTTATTTTAAAATATACAAACTATTTTAACCACAAAAGTTGTCAACATAGGAGTACTATGAAAAATGAAGTCCCATTGATCAAGAATTTTTTTAAACTCTATATTTTAAAAAGTTACTATAAATAAATGTCATACCAAAAGACCATCATTTCTGGGCAGATTGATTGCTAAATAGACAAGGACTTATGAAAACATCTGTCCCTTTTTGTGGTAGCAAAAGAAATCAAAACAAAGCAGTCACCCAGAGGTAACAAATTAGGTGTATTAATGTCATGGAGCATTATTGTGCTGAAGAATTGATGAAAACAGGGAATTCGTAGAAACACGGCCAATAGGACAATATATATACATACCATGACTACAATAATTAAAATGAAAAGAATACTAAAATGGATGACAGATACAAGTAACTGTATTAACCTATCTTTTCCCACTGAGGAAATGCACTCCATCGCACAGAAGAAGTGGCCTACAGATACAGATGGAGTTATACTTTCATATAAAGTCAGTGTGTCATTTGACCTTGGGTAACAGTTTTTCTTTGTTACAAGAAAGGTCTTACTGACTCTAAAGCCAACCTGCTGTACTCTCTGCTTCTGAATGCCATTATTGGGTACATTAGAATAAGTGAAGCCTTCAGAACAAAATACATACATATATATATATATATATATATATATATATATATATATATATATATATATATTCTGCATTGGTTAGGTCACCTCAGGAATGTCAAGGTCAGTCTGATAAAATGAGGTGGCTGGAAACAGAGTCAAGATAAGGAGAATTGAAATAATGCCATGAGAAAGAGATGAATAATAGCCTAGAGAAAAAACACTTAGAGAAAGAAGAGAAAGCAATCCTGGTAGCTATGCTTAAATATCTATCCCACTCCACCCATAGAAAAAAAAAATTAAAGGATTTTCATAGAGATGAATTACATTCATTCTGTGTAGCTCTAGAGGACAAAACTAGGATCAATGAGTAAAAGTTACAATGGAGATAGGCTGCAGATCAACTGAAGAATTTTTAAGTCTTATACCTGCCCCAAGTGGAATGGACTGCCTTACGAAATCGTAATTTTCTTGAAATATTCAATCTGAGGATAGTCATTTCTAAGGAATGTTGGTAACATCACCTTTAACAAGGAGGGGACAACACCTCAAACACTGTGTGGCAAAAGTGCTTCTGAGGGGCTAGTTGGCTACAATGCAAAATTCTAGTTGTAATTCCAAATTTAAAAATAAACATATACATCCATACCATAATTTAAACTGCCCCATGATTATTTTAACATAAAAAGTACAATTCTATAAACCTAGCACAAATAAACAAAAAGATTAATATATATTAATAAATAATAAAATACTTAAATATAAAATAAAATTAATAAAATAATATAAATATGAAATAAATTAATATTTATAAAATAAAATGTATAAAAATAAAAGTAAGATTAATATATGTATAAAATAAAAAATAAAATATGTATAAAATAAAAATCAATATATATGTATAAATTTACAAAATAAAATATGCATAAAATAAAACATTTTTAATGTTATCTATATTGTAGGATGTATTACATGACAGAAGAATAGTTAAATAGCAGTTAGCATTCCAGAAATATTTTTTTCTGGTAAAGCTAATTATCTATCCCCAGCTGAAATTTAGAGAATGCTTATGCAGTGCAAATCATTGTACAAAGCACCTAAATAAAGAATATGTACAGTAAAACCTGCAAGTGTACCTTTGCACTCTTCCTGAAGGAAAAATCTGCAAAGCAAATTACCGTATTTATTCCCACAACGTCTTTTTCACAACGATTTTACTGTCTCACAGAGATGGAAAGAAGGAAGTTGAGGGACGGGGGCTGAAAGTATGGGGTGAGATTGCTCCAACCGTGCAGAATGCTGTAAGTGACGAAGCCCAGAGCCTAATTTCCCTCCTGGCAGGCCATTAAATGATTGGTTAAGCTGATGCCCCACAGCTCAGGTGAACAGCAGGGTGTGACAAAACCAGTTTACCTCCGTCTAGAATATTCACATTACAACCTTCTATAAAATTTTTTGAAAATTATTCTAATTTTCTCCAGAAAAGAAAAAGCAATAATTTCAGGTGTTCAACTAGGTACAAAGGAACACTAAATTGATTTTCTGTGCTAATCTGGTCCTGGAAAACAGGAGTCACTTCTAATCTTCCATTTGCCTGATGTAGATGAAAATGGCAACTAGCTAAAGGGGAAATTATGTGTAGAAAGAAAATCAAAACCACCTTGTATTTGCTCCTCAAGGCTGAGGATTGGAAGGGAATTGTGTGTAAATACAAAAACAGTATTAAAAAATTACATGAAGAATTTTAGCCAAATCAAGAGAATGGTTTTCAGTATTGTACTTAGAAATTAGAAACATCAATGATTAACACAAAAATGACATAGCAATATATTACTTTATGTCAGATCAATAGCTGAGTAATTTTTTCAAGCAAACCCACTTCAAAAATTACATAATATTTTAAGTTACTTTGAAATAAATAAAACTGCATTTTTCAAGATTCTATATGATCCAGAAGTTTTATGAATTAAACCAACAAGAATTTATTAAGTGCCTATTACATGCCAGGCTCTGTGCTAGGTGCTAGGGATACAAAGAGAAAAACAAAACAGTACTTGTCCTTGAGGAGCTTACAATCTATCCAGGGAAACAATGTATGAATAAGTAAAAAGAGAACACATACTCAATAAATACAAAGAAATTTTGAGAGAGGATGGCAAATTCAGACTGGCCCAGAGTGAAATTATCCAAATCAATGAGATTTCAATTTTTACCACTGCCAGGTAGGGAACCCCCAAAGCTCTGGGGAGTCACAGCACCCTTTCCTGCACCCCTCCAAGATCACTGCCTTGCTTCCAGCTGAGCTCATCTACCCTCCATCCTCTGTAAAGAAGGTGCCAAACATTCCCACAACCGTTATCCATAGGGCAGGCAAGGCAGTCTGGCTGAAGCAACACGACACCCACAGGAAGATGCAGGAGGCAAAAACCATTTGAGGCAGCCTCAGACCCTGAGCCCAAGAGTCCAGGGAACAGCAGCATCCTCTAGATCACTAGCCCTCTCTGAATTTATTTTGACTGATTCTCAAACAATAGATACACAGTACATTATCTAAGTCTATTCTCCAATGTAGAGGTTCTTAACCTGCCCTTTAATAGTCTGGTGATGTTTATGGATCCCTTCTCAGAATGATGTTTTTAAACATATAAAATAAAATATAAAGGATTAACAAGGAGTCATTATTCCATTAGTTAAAAATTTGATGGAATAGTTAAAAAAATTACACGAAATCCATCCATGGTTCTCTTGGGGAGAGGGGTCTATGGACCCCACATTAAAATTATGGCTCCAAAGTGTTCAAGCTTGTAAGACACACTGGAGGTTATGCTTATTTCTCTAGCTTGCAAGAAGTCATATCAACACAGGAAGAAAACAAGAGAGGGCTTAGAGAAAAAGGAAGAAAATAAAGAAGATAGAAGGTGTTGGGTCACGGTGGGGCAGAGGAAGGCTCCAAAGACATCAAAGTGGTACAAGTAAATGAGGACAAGAAGAGAGCAAAGAGGTACCCCCTGCTGGGGAAACAAGAGAAGGTCAGCCTATGTCTGAGGAAGCAATCCTGTCTGACAATCACAGGGAAGGAGAGATGGAGATAGAATGTGCAGGGTACAGTTACTATGTGTATGGAAGACAGATGAACGGACTGAAAAATGAAATGAGAAGAATCTGAGAAACAGCTAAGAGAATAAAACAACATTCCAAAGACCAATCTGTAAGACTTAAGAGCTCTAATTACAACAATGACCAAGCAGTCTCTGCACGCCAATGCCGTACTCAGAGGAGGTGGGTCTTATGTTGTAGGTGCACAGGAAGAGGGAGTTCTAGAGGGAGGCAGACACTGGCTCCGCTGCCTGGGAAGCTGCTTGGAGATGTGCTGGGGCAGAGATGACAACATTCACTCAATAATTTCTCCATGGTCTACCAAAAATACCCAAAAGCTACATCTTGTGCCATGATGCCACACAATTACTGCCATCAAAAGAACATACTGGTACGCCTTTATAAACTGAGTACACAATTTTGGATAGCTGTGTGACTGAACCTTGAGTCTTCTCTAAACCACCAACACTCTCCCTCTCGGGGGGTTCTTAATCCTAACAGTCTCATTCTTCTGAAGGAGTCCCCTGAGGCAGAAGGAAGGATGGAAAAACAGAGACAGACAGACAGAAACACACACACACACACACACACACACAACCTCCTTCCACACAGAATATGGATCTCAAAAAGTTTTTTACCCTACTTTGTGCATTCACAGGCTCTCTCTCTCTACTGTGCAAGTCAGGTCTTTTCCAGTTTCCAGTTCTTTCTTAGATTCTTCCCCTTGATTTTAAGATTCACTTGCTCATGTTTTTCCATCCTTCTCCTATTTCTTCTGGCCTTTAATTGCTTTTCTTTCAGTGGCTTCCAATTCTTTTTGCCTTTTCCCTTCTTTGAGGGGGAGGGAAGGAGGCTGGAATCATTCCTGAGCCCTCTTCTCTTCCACTTGTACTTCTTCCAGGGAATTTCCATATAATTTCTTGCTCCTTGCCAAATTGCTGTCAAGTTCTACCGAAAAAACACCCTCAGCCTCCCTCGGTCAGCCCATTACCTTTGCTACAATCCATTTAAGGTCACCTTCTCACCTTTAACATGACAGCCTTGCCTGTCCTCCCCTTGAGACCAATAAAATATATATCGACAACTTCCTCCCTCCAATGACCCCATACTCCAGTCTTGGTTGTTACACTGAAGGGAATATTTTGGCTCCATTCCTTTGAATCTGGTATGAAGAAAGCTTGCTACCAAAATCTCACCAATGCGAGATAGGTCAATGTTGCCAGAACCAATAGGTTAAGGTCCCCAAATTGTCATATTAAAACCATGGACCTAGTCTAGCTCAATATCAGCTTATCTTATGTGGCATAAAGTCAAGTAAAGTGCATGTGCGTGCATGTGTGTGTGTGTTTGTGTGTGTGTGTGATTCCATGTTGGCTGAAAGCTATGAATGATTAAATAGAAACATAGGATATAAAGCATAACAAAGGTTCTACGTTATATGAATAGCATAAGAATATAGAAGGCTCTAACATCCATAAACGAGAGGCTTTAAATCAGGTAAAATGCTCTAAGAAGAAAAATGCTAGATAGAGTTAACCAAGAATTGGATCTGAAGCCCACCTTTGGCACTTACTAGTTTTGTGATCACAGACAAGTCCCTAAATGTATCTGATCTTCCATTTACTCATATATAAAATGAGTATGGTATTGCATAAAAATGGTGCATTAAGAGATTAATCTAGGAGAAGTGTGAAGGCTGGACTGAAGAAGAGATAGAAAGGAACCATGAAGGAGTGAGCATACTGCTATAATCAGCAAGCTGAGAAGAGTTAGTGTCCCTGAGAGTGGAGATGCCAGGCAATAAGCATTTATTAAGCACTTACTATGTGCTAGGCCTGGTGACTATAACTGCAGATAAGTGGCTGGATGGAAGAGAAATTGAATCCATGGAGTGAGGAAGGGTCAAAAATGACTGCAAGGATATAAGCCTAGGAGCTTGGGAAGATGATGGTACCATTAACAGAAAAAGAAACTGAGCAGCCAGTTTAATAATAAGAATAATAAATTCAATAATTTCAATATAATAATAATAAATTCAATCTTAGGCATGTTGTTGGTGGGATGTCCAGGTGGAGGTAATTTAGCAGTTAACTGAAACTATGGGATTGAAACTCTGAAGAGATGTTAAAGATGGAGGCAGATTCTGAAGCCATCTTCAAAGAAGTGATAATTAAAGCCTTGCAAGTAAATAAAACTTACCAAGTGAAACAATGTACAGAGAGAGAAAAAAGGGCATGAAAAGAATCCTGGGGGAAATCCACATTTAACGATAGGAAGAAACAGAAGGAAGCAGGAAAAGATAGAAAAGGAAGATGAGAAAGGCAGAAGGAGAAGCAACATCACAAGAACTAAGAAAGAGGAGGGGTCAAGGAGTAGGAGGTGGTCCGCTGTGTCAACTGCCTCAAAGAGATCAAAGAAAATGAAGATGTTAAAAAAAGATGCTGGCAATAAGTCATTCATGTAGAGACCTTGGAGAGAGCTGTTTCAGTAGTATGCATTATACATTATATCTCTTACTGCTTCTCATACGTGATACACCATCTCTTGTCTCTCTGCCTTTCTATGAACCCTCTCCCGTGTATTCCCTCCTTAATTCCACCTTTTGGATTCTCTTACTACCTTCAAGACTCAGCTCAAACACCACCCTCCACAAGAGGCCTTTACTCATCCTCCCAAGCTACTAGTGTCCTTCCTCCCAAAACTACTTTGTATTTTATTTTGTAGATATTCTGTCCATACTTATATGTGTACATGTTGTTGTCTTCATCAAGAGAATGTAAGTTTCTTGAGGACATGGAATGTTTCACTTTTGACAATCTCTAGTTCCTAACACAATGTCTAGCACAGAGTAGGCCCTAAATAAATTCTTGTTGACTGAGCGATAGAAGTGATAGGAACTGAAAACAAAGGTATTGTGCAAGTGTAGACAACAAACGCACATTACAGTATCTATACGTTTAACAGTGAAGGATAGGAGAAAAATAGGCTATCTTAAAGGGTGGCATGGTCAGAGAAAGGTATTTGAGGACAAGGAAGACCCCAACCTATTCTCATAAGCTAAGAAAGGGAGCCAATAAAATGGAAGAGATTGAAGATGCAGAAGAGAGAGAGTATGACTGATAAAGAGGAGGCAGAAGGGAATGGAGTCAAACATACAAGTAGACAGGTTAGCCTGAGTAAGCTGGGAGGCCACCTTATCCAAAGACTGGAAGGAAGGTACTGGGAAAAGAGATGGGAGTGGGAGGGCCTCACATTTCTTAGTAAAGCTTAATCGTAAGTTAAAATGGTTTCTTGAACTATCCAAGAAAATCAGACTACAGGGCTGTTGTGAATCACCAGTATTCTATAGAGCATACTTTCCTTCAAAGCTCTCTCACCCTCATAGTTCCAAGTACCTCTTCTATACAAATCAGGCCCAAATTTACATCTCTAGCTTTTACCTTGTACTTGCTATCAGCACTCAATTGGAAGGCACATTTTTCACTTTAAAATAAACAGTTGTGCTTCATATTTCGTTCCTTATAACACTCAATTCTCCCCACATTCCAAATTTCCCAACACTAATCGCTCTGCAGTGTCTCTAAAAGATGTTCAATATGGAGCGTTTTGTAAACTATAAAGTGCTATATGAATGTCTGTTACTTATATTATGAGATACTTTCATTTCTTTTCTCACTACCACCACCCTTATTCAGGATCTCAGCCTTCCTGCTTGGCCTTAATTAGTCTTGAAATTATTTTCCCCAGCTCCAGTCTCTCCTTTTTCCAATCCATTCCACACAGCTCTGATGGATTAATAGCCCTAAAGCAAACTGTATCATGTCATTTCCTGCTCAGAAATTTTCAATGGTTCCACAATGCCAATCTCCTTAGCCAAGCATTCAGTGCCTTCTACAATATGACTCAGCTTATCTTTCCAGGTTCACCTCCTACAATTGATTCCTCCAGCCCAACATAATTATTGTTTCCCAACACACCCTGAAACTCTGCATCTTTGTTCAGTCTATTCCCCTCTACTTTAGGATACTTTCCTATTATCCCCATTAAAATCTTGCCTATCGTACAAGGAATTTTTCTGGTAGACTTAGTACTTCATTGCAAATAAAGGACTTGAAAAATTCCCAGTGGACTCTTGAGGCAAAATGCCTTCTACATCCAGAGAAAGAACTATGGAACTGGGTCGCAAAATGAAGCAGACCATTTTCTTTTGTACTATGTTTTGTTTTGTTTTATTTTATAGTTTCTCCCATTCATTTTAATTCTTCTATGGACCATGACTAAAGTGAAAATGTATTTAATAGGAATGTATGCATAGAACCTATATAAGATTGTTCAACATCTCAGGGAGGGAGTGGGGAGGGAGTAGGGAAGGAGGGGGAAGGAGGGGGAAGGAGGGGAGAAAATCTAAGATAGATGGAAGTGACTGCAGAACACTGAAAACAAATAAAATATTAAAAAAAAACAGGGTAAAGTAAAATAAAATAAAATCTTACTATCTCTCTACCTCCTGGTGATTCATAAGAAGAGAGGCACACTAATATTGGTCAGAGGGAGAAGTTACAAGTTGTGACAGACCAATTCCCTGCTGACGGATGTACCTGAAGTGGCCATTTGTCACCCTGATGGAACTTTGAGCACTTACTAAACCTGATGACTACTCCTCACTTCTGGTGATTCACATGGAGACAAGTTCTATTGCCAGAAGGAACGTAGCAAACATTTCTAAGGATTGTGAAGGTCAAGGAAAAAATAACTTGAAAACTTTAAACTCATGGATAGTTTTTTGTTTCTTTCCTAATCACTGGCCCCACTGAAGACATTCCAAAAGAAACCCTCTGTGTTTCAAAAACAATACCCAAAGCTCCATAGGGGTATCATCACCTTTTGGCCACCTCATTAGTTAAGGTCACATCATTCCCAGATGAATTACTTTCCAAGGTTTTTGGCAAAACACAGGCAGGCATACTGGTGAGATACTTGGGGTGATCCTTGAAAAATCATGGAAACTTCTCCATTCCTATTTGACATAGTTTTGGAAATCTTAGTTAAATTAGTATGAAAAGAAATTAGAGAAATGTACACCAGAGATAGACAACTTCCAAAATCTTTATTTTCATAAGGTATGATTACATACCTAAAAAATCCAAGACAGCCAACAAAAACTGATAAAGGCTATAAATTTAGCAAATTCGCTAAACATAAAAGAAAGACACAGAAATTATCTGTGTTTCTATACTCCACCACCAAGAATCAAGGAATGCTGATAGAAAAAAAAAATTCTAATCCTTTAGAGTAATAACAAAATCCATCAAATATGTGGGCATTGACTTAGTAAGATATAAATAAGGTATATTAAGTGAGTACTTAATAAATACTTGTTGAATGAAAGATGTACAAGACCAACATAAAAACAATTTCAAAATAAACAACAGAAGTAAGACAGTGAATGGATAAATCAAGCAAATATAGTAAAATAAAATCACGTCCAAAATTATTTATATATTAATATACTGTATGTAAGGTGAATTTTAGTGTTAAGTAAGGTGGATTTTAATGTGTGTAAAGTGAATTTTTGTTATTATTTCTCAGAGTTCAGTTTCCCTGAATCCATAGCCATAATAATCTTTGGTTCCCAGGTACTAGGTATGAGTTCCCACAGTTATGGTTCAAAACATCTCCACCACACTAGCGCATAGTTATATAATGGTAAATAACATAAACATCCACTATGGCTGTGCAGTGAGATACAGGGATGGGGTGATGCAAACTTGTGAGGCTATTGCTGGCAATATGCCTTCTCTGTTGGCCTATAAAACAGGTGGTCACTAGGCAGTGAATGGGGAACCCTTAGGGTTGAATGCACAAATGCTGTACGTGCCTCAACTGGCCCACACTGAGGCTTGGGGATTTAGGGGAAGCACAAGTTGTGCCTGTCTCGATTGACCCTATTGAGACATAGGGGTAGGTGTACCCCTCTCTTACTGGCCCTTGTGAGAAGAGTGTTTAGGGAATGCTGTAGGAGTTTGTGTTCCCACTATCAGCAATCATTTTCTGAGAACACTAGACTAGAATGAAATAAGATTATTAACCCCTTTTCAGTGTATTTCCTGTCTGACCAAAGCAAGAGTGAACCTGTGCTAGCAGCCCTCAAGTGTGCTGTGTTTTATCTGTCTCTTATATATCAATAGGCTATTTTATAGAGTTAGAGAGTCACAACAAAATCCTATGAAAGGTGAGGATTTTAAGAAGCACGTAAAAGAAAACCAGTGAAGAACTAAGACTGGAAGACTTTAAAATGTACTCTGAAGCAATAATTATTAAAACTCTGTGGTATTAGAGAAAGAATATAGAAACAGAAGAGGAAAACTAGAAATAGAATCTAACGTATATGAGACTAATGTTTGATAAACATACACAACATTACTCAATAGAAAAATAGCAGAACTGGATAGCTACATGGACAAAAAAGAGGTAAAGGAAAGGGGTCGGATCTATATCTCATTACTACATATTATAGTAAGTTCTAACTAGATAAAGAATGAAAAAATGCAAATGATAAAAATTGAGATAAAAAGTAATATCCGATTCACCTATGGAGAGAAGAAAGATTTCTACAAAACAAATGGAAGTAATTATTAGAAGCATAAGAAATTTGGGGATATAAAGATAAAAAAGATGTTTCACAATAAAAAGCAATACCTCTAAAATGAAAAGGAATGAAAGAGATTTGGAAAATATATCTTCTGACATCTAACAAAACATATATACTCCCTAGTAAAGAATATTAATGGACAAGTTTCTCTTTTCTTTTTTTTTACTTTTGTATATTTGAACATTTAACATTTTAACATTCTAACCCTAAATTTTGAGTTCCAAATGTTCTCCCTTCCTCCAGCTCCTCCCTCATCCATTATGAAGGCAAGCAATATGTTATCCATTATACATGTGAAGTTATGCAAAGTATATTCCCATATTAGCCATGTTCCAAAAAAGGCAAGAAAAGGAAAACAAAAAAGTACACTTCAATCTGCACTCAGGGATTCATTAGTTCTCTCTGGGGGTGGATAGCATTTTTCATCCTGAGTCCTTTGGAATTGTCTTATAAAAGTCACTAAGTCTTTCACAATTGATCATCATTGTAATCATGCTGTTACTGTACACTATTCCGCTTTTTTTTGGGGGGGGGGTGTTTTCCTGGCTAAGCTCATTTCATTTTATATCAGTTCAGATAAATTCTCCCAGGTCTTTCAGAAAGCATCCCCTCATCATTTGTTAGGGTATTTCATCACAATCATATATGACAATCTGTTTCACTGTTCTCTAGTTGATAGGCATGCTCTGAATTTTTAATTTTTTCCTACAACAATAAGAGTTGATACAAATATTTGTGTATGTGTATCCTTTCCCCTCTTCTTTGATCTTTTTGGGATACAGACTTGATAGTGGTATTGCTGAGTCAAAGGGTATGCACAATTTTATAGCCCTTTGGGCATAGTTCCACATTGTGATCAAGTGGACAATTTTCAAAGGAAGAAATACAAACTATTAATAACCACAGAAAAAAAATGCTCAAATACTCTAAAAATAAGAGAGATACAAGACAACCTTAAGATATCACATTGCATCCTCCAAAATAGCCAAACCAAAAGGAAAAAAGATGAGAATATGGGGGAAATGTATCCCAATACATTACTGGCAGGCTACATACTGGTCCAGATATTTTACAGACAGTAGGGTGAGACAAAATAAGAATGAAAGCATTTTAAACCAGAAATTCCAGTCTAGAACTTAAGCCTAAAAATGACAATGAATTTATGGAGAATGGAGAAATTTATGACCAAACAAGAGACAGAGAACATTATGAAGTTCAAAACGGATAATTTTGATTACATTAAATTGAAAAGTTTTTGCACAAACAAACCCAGTGCAACCAAGATTAGGAGGGAAGCAGAAAACTGGAAAACAATTTTTGCAACTAGTGTCTGTGATAAAGCCCTCATTTCTAAAATATATAGACAACTGAGTCAAATTTACAAGAATACAAGTCATTCCCCAACTGATGAATGGTCAAAGGATATGAATAGGCAATTGTCAGGGGAAGAAATTAAAGCTATCTGTAGTCATATGAAAAAAACGCCCTACATCACTATTGATTAGAGAGATGCAAATCACAACTCTGAGGTTCCATGTCACACCTTTCAGATTGGCTAACATGAAAAACAGAAACGTGATAAAAGTTGGAGAAGATATGGGAGAGTTGGAACACTAGTTCATTGTTGGTGGAGTTGTGAGTTGATCCAATCATTCTGGAGAGGAATTTGGAAGTATGCCCAAAGGGCTACAAAAATGTGCACACCCATTGACACAGTAAAAAAAAAAAAAAAAACAAACCTACTTCTAGGACTGTATCCCAAAGAGATCATAAAAATGGGAAAAGGTCTTACATATACTAAAATATTTATAGCAACTCTCTTCGTGGTGGCCAAGAACTGGAAATTGAGGGGATAGCACCCATCAAATGAGGAATAGCTGAACAAGTTGTGATATATGAATGTAAAGGAATACTACTGTGCTATAAGAAATGATGAACAGGAGAACTTTAGAGAGGCCTGGAAGGACTTATATGAACTGATGCTGAGTGAAATGAGCAGAACCAGAAGAGCACTATACACGGTAACAGCCACAGTGTGTGAGGATTATTTCTGATGGACTCAGCCCTTTACAGCAATGCAAGGACCTAAAACATTCCCAAAGGACTCTTGAGGCAAAATGCCATCCACAGCCAGAGAAAGAACCATGTAATTGGAATGCAGAATGAAGCAGACTATTTTCTCTTGTGTTATGTTTTGTTTTGGTTTTTCTCATGGCTTCTCCCATTCATTTTAATTCTCCTATGCAACATGACTGATGTGAAAATGTGTTTAATAAGAATGTATGTATAGAACCCATATAAGACTGCATACCATCTCAGGGAGAGAGAGGGAAGGAAAGGGGAGAAAATTTAAGACTCATAAAAGTGATTGTTGATAACTGAGAACAAATATATTAATTTAAAAAAACAAAAAATTAAAATAACATTGAAAAAGAGAAATAAAAACCTTCTTCATAAAAATACACTCATACCTGCTTTTTTAGGAAGAGTAAAAAACAAACAAAAACCTGGATACAAATTATGTGTCCAAATATCCTAATAGACTACTCTGCTGCCATAAAAATTAAAAATGCAGAAGCAGACAGGGAACATGAAACCCTATATAAAATGGTTATCTTGATTTAGTTCAGCAGAACCAAATATGTATATATATATATATATATATATATATATATATATATATGTGTGTGTGTGTGTGTGTGTCTATATGTATTTATGTATATATATATACACATGCTGACTACAGGTATACAATTTTTAAAAGAAAACAATGTCAAAGGTAGAGCTGCTTCAGAAAGACTCAGTAACAGACACAGGGAAGACATTTTGTTTATTCTCCCTTAAATTGTAGAGATTTACTTTGTTAAATATTTATAGTAAAATTAAGACTTTATGCTTTATTTTGCGTATTTGTCATCATTTATGGCTTTTAAGTTTATAATTTACAAATTTTAGGAAGAGAAATCATGGAGATACGGCAGGACTAAAGAAAACACAGAGTCACAGTTTTAAAAAACATGAAGGTGAATACTACAAATTAGAAGCTGATGAGTTTGGCTTTGATTCCTGGAAATATTTTATAGCTTATGACTGGATGGATGTTTTATGAATACTGAGAAAACAAAGAAGTGATGGCCAAGAGCTAGTTTGTGTATATCAAGAACAAATCATTTCAGAATAACCCTATTTCCTCTTTCTCCATTTGAATTTTAAAAAATAAGTAAGTGGCACAAAAAGACAAGGAGAGCCATGACTAGACAACAATTCATTAGAAAAAGAGCTAGATGTTTTTAGTGGACTGCAAGCTAATATGAGTCAACAAGGTGCTTTAGCAGTCAAAAGAGCTCACGTTCTCAGCCTATATTAAGAAAGAGACAGTGTCCAGAACCAAGAAAGTTAAAGTCTCATTTTATTCTTCCTCTGTTTATCCCACAGGTGAAATATTGTACTAAATTTTGGAAATCGCATTTCAATAAAACAATTACAAACTGGAGTGCAAAGGATAGAATAAAATAGAGAAATTAGAAATAAAATGCAATTTACATAAAATTAATGCTTGATAAACACATACAACACTATTCAATGAGAAAGTTCATAAAACTAGATAGCAACATAGACAAAAGATGGGAAGGGAAAGGAAAGAGTTGGATCCACATTTCATTACTAATTATTTATAATAAGTCCTAACTAGATTAGAAAGTATACCATGTGAGGAATGCTTAAAGAAACTAGGGATATTTAGCTTCCAGAAGAGAAAATTCAGGGGTCACATGATAATCGCCTATAAATATTTGAAGAGTTGGTGGAGCCAAGATGGCAGAGTAGAAAGACACAGATACGGAGGCTCTCCCCCCACAGCCCATAAAATACCTGGAGAGAGGGACTCTCAACAAATTCTGGAGCAGCAGAAGTGGAGAATAACAGAGTGGAGGAGATTTCCAGACCACAGTGACCTGAAAGGCCCACAGGAAACGTCTGTTGCACTGGATGCAGAGCAGAGCCCAGCCCAGCCTTGGCCGCTATGCACAGCTCAGAGAACAGCCCTTGGGGGCAGAATCTCCAGTCACAGAATCCCCTGTCCCAGAAGCAGCAGGTTTGCAGATCCCTCAACCCACAGGCACCAAAGGTCAGTGACGGGGGGTTTTTCAGCTGGCCAGGAAAGGAGAAGAGCCTTCTATAGCTCTGGCCTTAGGCAGCCACCACAGAGGTCACATTGGCAGGTGTGGTAGCAGGATCCGTTGTTGAAGTGTAAAAACCCTGGGGGCACTGGGGAGCTGATTCAGCTCTGTGTGGAGGCCCTGGGGGAGCTGGTCTTTGTCTCACACTGAATGGCAGCTCTGCTCATCCAGCTTATCTGAAAATCAGCCCCCGTGATGACTTGGGAACTGGAGGCCAGGTGGCTGTGGAGAGGTAACTGCTAAGATTCTAGGCATAAAAATCTCTCTCTCCACCCAGACCAGTACACACTTGATTGTGCCACCTTGGAGGAACTGAGATCTTATAGATTCCCGGAGTATACCACACTCTTGACAAAGGACCCAAAAGTCAAGTAAGTGGTTGGGAATAATGCCCAAAAAAGGGAAAAAAAAATAAGACTATACAATGTTACTTTCTTGGTGAACAGACATCTTCTCCAACCCTTTCAGATGAGAAAGAACAATGCTTACCATCAGGAAAAGACATAAAAGTCAAGGTTTCTGTATCCCAAACATCCAAAATAAATATTCAATAGGCTCAGGCCATGGAAGAACTCAAAAAGGATTTTGAAAATCTAGTAAGAGAGGTGGAGGAAAAATTGGGAAGAGAAATGAGAGAGATGCAAGAAAAGCATGAAAAGCAGGTTAACACCTTGCTAAAGGAGACCCAAAAACATGCTGAAGAAAGTAACACCTTTAAAAATAGGCTAACTCAATTGGCAAAAGAGGTTCAAAAAGCCAATAAGGAGAAGAAGGCTTTAAAAAGCAGAATTAGCCAAATGGAAAAGGAGGTTCAAAAGCTCACTGAAGAAAATAGTTCTCTCAAAATTAGAATGGAACAGATGGAGGCTAATGACTCTGAGAAACCAAGAAATCACAAAACAAAACCAAAAGAATGAAAAAATGGAAGAGAATGTGAAATATCTCACGGGAAAAACAACTGACCTGGAAAATAGATCCAGGAGAGACAATTTAAAAATTATGGGACTACCTGAAAGCCTTCATCAAAAAAGAGCCTAGACATCATCTTTCATGAAATTATCAAGGAAAACTGCCCTGATATTCTAGAACCAGGGGGCAAAATAAATATTGAAAGAATCCTCTGATCACCTCCTGAAAGAGATCCGAAAAGAGAAACTCCTAGGAACATTGTGGTCAAATTCCAGAGTTCCCTGGTCAAGGAGAAAATATTGCAAGCAGCTAGAAAGAAACAATTCCAGGATTGTGGAAATACAATCAGGATAACACAAGATCTAGCAGCTTCTACATTAAGGGATTGAAAGGTGTGGAATATGATATTCCAGAAGTCAAAGGAACTAGGACTAAAACCAAGGATCACCTACCCAGCAAAACTGAGTATAATACTTCAGGGGGAAAAGTGGTCTTTTAATGAAATAGAGGACTTTCAAGCAATCTTGGTGAAAAGACTACAGCTGAATAGAAAATTTGACTTTCAAACACAAGAATGAAGAGAAGCATGAAAAGGTAAACAGCAAAGAGCAGTCATAAGGGACTTACTAAAGTTGAACTATTTACATTCCTACAGGGAAAGACAATATTTGTAACTCTTGAAACTTTTTTCAGTATCTGGGTAGTTGGTGGGATTACATACACACACACACACACACACATCTAAAGAGAGAGACAGAGAGCACAGGGTGAATTGAATAGGATGGGATCATATCTTAAAATAATGAAATTAAGTAGTGAGAGAAATATATTGGGAGAAAAAAGGGGGAGAAATGGAATGGGGCAAATTATCTCTCATAAAAGAGGCAAGTAAAAGACTTTTCAGTGAAGGGAAAAAGGGGGGAGGTGAGAGAAAAAACATGAAGCTTACTCTCATCACATTCAACTAAAGGAAGGAATAAAATGCACACTCATTTTGGTATGAAAACCTATCTTACAATACAGGATAGTGGGGAAGAAGGGATAAGAAGGGTGGGGAGGATGATGGAAGGGAGGGCAGTGGGAGGAGGGAGCACTCTTGGGGAGGGACAGGATCAAAAGAGAGAATAGAAGAAATGGGGGGCAGGATAGGATGGAGGGAAATATAGTTAGTCTTACACAACACGACTATTATGGAAGTCATTTGCAAAACTACACAGATATGTCCTATATTGAATTGCTTGCCTTCCCAAAGGGAACGGGTGGGGAGGGAGGGATGGGGAGAAGTTGGAACTCAAAGTTTTAGGAACAACTGTTGAGTATTGTTCTTGCTACTAGGAAATAAGAAATACAGGTAATGGGGTATAGAAATTTATCTTCCTCTACAGGAGAAAAGAGAAGATGTGGATAACGGAAGGGAGGGATGTTAGAAGAGAGGGCAGATTGGTGATACGGGCAATTAGAATACTTGGCGTTTTGGGGTGGGGGGAGGGGATAAATGGGGAGATAATTTTGAACCCAAAATTTTGTGCAAATGAATGTTGAAAACTTAAACAAATAAATTTAAATACAAAAAATATATATATTTGAAGAGTTGTCACACTGGAAAGCTATTAGATGTGTTCTGCTTAGCCCTAAAGGTATAAGATACAGAGAATTGGTTCTAACTTAGTAGAAAGAGAAACTTTCTAATAATAAGCGCAGTCCAAAAGTAAGATGGGTATAAGAGTCAGTCTTGTAGTTGTGCATCTGTGTCTCTGTAAGAAATTCCATTCTTCTACTAACCCTTTTACTAATCCTAGAGCTGTGATCCCTCTCTCCTCTAAGCTCCAATAGTAATTTGTTTTCTCCTCTCATGATTCTTACATTGTTTTCATTCCCCTCCTTCCTTTCTAGACTTCATAACCATGCCACCACACTGGGTACCATCATTCTCCTTCCTCCCTCTATCCTCCTCAACCCTGTCCCATTTCTTTCTGTGCATGGAAGTCCCCTGCTCCTTGAGGGAAGGATTATCTTTCTGCTGATATTTGTATCTCCAGTCCTTAGCACAGTGCCTGACACACAGCATGTGTTTCTTTTTTGCCTTCCTTCCTCATACCATAGTTATCCGTGTATTTGTTTTGTTCTCTATTACTAGACTGCAACCACCTTGCATATCAAGTATCTGACTAACATCTGTACTTTCCACAAGACTCCATACAGTGCCTTACACATAGCTCTAACTTGAAAGGCTGTGTGAAACTTGGAATGTCAAATTCCATATGAAAATTCATGTACATGTCATGTACGCTTTTATTTTTTGGTCAGGGGTAAGAAATGGAGAAAATAATCCCAGGAGGCAAAATGCCAGAAAGTACCAAAAACTCACAGCTTCCTGTCTTTTCCTGATTTTAACTGAAGAAAAGAAATTTAACTTCATGCTCTAAAAAGTAGCAGGTGTGGGATTTCATTTGTTGTTTTCCTGTGGAAACATATTCATCCTGTATGTGTTTAGAAGACTAACAGCCAAAGACCATTTTAGCCATGCTGGGTTTTTGTAAACAGGCTGAAATTAATTTAAACCTCAGTTAAATGAAAACTTCAGTTAATCTGTAGGAACTCCCAGGAGGTCTACCACTTCTGCCTTGGCTTAATCAGGAACAAAATATACTTGTGGAGCTCAAACTCACCTGCTGCCTAAAAAGGAAGACCTTCAGCCTCCCCCCATCCACACAGGGTAGGAAATATAAAGGGGGCAGAGAGCAAACATTTTTGGCTTCTTTATGCGTCCCACAAGGATTCAATTCATTATCTAACTCAGTGGTCTCCAGATTTTTTTGACTATGTATCCCATCAATAAAAATTCTGAGCCTACTCCCTATAGAAATATATTTCTATACATGTATAACTGTATTATAACATGCAGATATAATTTTATGATGCATACATGATCACATTTTATGTGTATTCCTTGTGATTATATATAACACATATATGTAAGTTTTATGGCAGTCTTATGTACATTGTATGTATTATACACTATATGTGTATATCATAACACATATATGTAAGTTTTATTATATACATGGAACTTTATAGCATATGTACACATGCTATACATAGAATTGCACATCACATATGCATGATAGACATAGAATTATATGTCATAAAACACATGCATGTGTTGTAATATATATACAGTTGTACGTGTATAGATATCTATCATAAAACTTACACAAAAAGGATTTTTTTAAAGGATGAAGGGGGAAGGACAGAAGGGACTAAGCGTTTTATACAATGCCTTCTATGTACCAGGCATTGTGCTAAGAGTTTTACAAATATTATTTCATTGGATCCTCCTAACAGCCTCATGAGGTAGATAATGTATTATCCCCATTTAACAGTTGAGGAAACAGAAGCAAACAGAAGTTAAGTAACTTGCCCAGGGTGATGCGAGACGACTTGAACTCAAATCTCTCTGACTCAGGATCCAGTGCTCTATCCACAGTATAACCCAGCTGCCTAATGAGACAAAGATCTTTGATCCTAGAGTCAACATGGTTGTTGTTCAGTGAATAAATAGGGAGGTTATGTGACCAGATCTGCAAGTACTTCTGGAAATTAAGTGGGAAAATTTCACTTTGATAACTGTGAAGAGTTTGAAGTGAAGAGACATTTGAGACAGGAAGACTAATTAATAGACTAGTGCAATAGTCCAAATCAGAGAGAACTGCAGTTTGTTGGTTTCAATGTATGGTGTGTCTGGCTGTGGCTGATCATACCAACATGAGCTGAGAAGACTCTATCACAGGCCGGGCACAAAAACTCCATATGAACATTTGGAGTGAAGTCTCTCAATTTGTGCATCACATATTTCTTTTGAGCTACTGAAATTCTGTCTCACTCACAGAACACAGTGCCTTCTTTGATGAAGGAATGTCAGGCTTGACAGTCCTATGCTAGTGTCTCCCATGCCTCACAAGCAATACCAAAGTTCTTCAGAGAGACCTTGTATCACTTCTTCTGATCTCTATGTGAGTGCCTGCCTTGTGTGAGTTCTCCATAAAATAGTCTTTTAGGCATTAAAACAAATGACCAGCCCACTGAAGCTGCACTCTTTGCAGGAGAGATTAAACACTTGGCAATTCAGCTTGAGAAAGGACCTCAGTGTCCAGTACCTTATCTTGCCAGGTGATCTAATCTTCCTAAGAAAATTTAAATGGAAGCAGTTCAATTTTCTGACATGACATTGGTATACTGTCCAGGTTTACAGGTATACAACGAGGTCAGCACTACAGCTCTGTAGACCTTCACGTTGGCAGACAGCCTAGTATCTCCTCTCTCAGACATTTTTTTGAAGCCTCCCAAATGTTGACCTGTCTCTGGAAATGAGTGCATCAACTTCATCATCTATATGTACATCCCTGGAACGTACACTGACAAGATAAGTGAACTTATTCACAGCATTCAGAATTTCTCTATTTGCTCTGATGGTTCCGTGTATGGATGGCGAGGTGCGGACCAAAGGAGAATCTCTGTTTTTTTGGTGGCGTTAGGCCAAAATTAACAAAAGCGGCAAAGAACAATCCATATTTTGTTACATCTCAGCCTCAGAAGCTGCACTGAATGCCCAAATATCTGCAAACAAAAAGTCACACTTCAACTCTCCCTGAGTGAGAGACGGCAAGAAATGGTAAGATCTGGCAATTGATTGACTCTGTAGGGTGAGTGAGAAGGAGGAATGGAGAAGGACACTAAAGTTTTCCATTTAGGTAATGGGAAGGATGGCGGTGTTCTCCACAGAAATAGGGATGTTTGAAAAAGTGGTGGGTTTTCAGGAAGAGAGAATGCAATATGATTACAACCTCTCCATGCCTGCTCATCCTGTGCAATTCATTCTGTCCCACTTGGCCACTGTCCTGGAGCATGAAGCCCATTCCTCTGTGAGGTACCTGCCACAGCTATGAGGTATTCTGGAGGACAGTAAATGGCAGGAGGAGGGGGAAACATTTGCCTGTTCAGTTGCCTATGTTCATTCAGTCATGGTTAGGCTATAACTATCCTGAAAGGTCAAAGCGTAATAGAAAATGGAGAATCTTAGAGCTTGCCAAGTCATGGGAGGAGAGGGGGTCAAGTCTAGTGATGGTGGATAATAGGTGATATTGATAATGTGGACATATTGGAAATATCTGCAAATAGCTATCCCACAGAGGGTGGGCTATAGTTCATCTTCCCAGACCGGTTGATCATACAGGCCAGGGGGTCAATTTATGCCCATCCCCTTAACAGACCTAAGTCTAAGTGACAGTACTTATAGAACCCTCCCAGTTAGTTACCATATCTGGACATCTCCTTGTCAGTCCTGCCTTGCTGTTTCCCGTACCCAGTGTGAGTGTCCAATGATGTCCTAGGTCCTGTTCACATTTTTATTCATATTCAAAACCTTGTATCTTGAATATTCAAGTTCTATACCGTATTTTTGTAGGTCTTATATCACTCGTACTAAATTAGAAGTTCATGAAAATAATGAAATTATATCCCACTCATCTTTTCATTTCCCCTACTGACCGGACTATAAGATACTTAAGCGTGGAATTGAAATAATCCTAACAGCAATCACTGACAAGAATGTTTAAACTACAATGTATGACTCATGCCTGTCAACCACTGCTGTGTCCCAATGTTCCAAATATATGTCACTGCCATATCCCTTCCCAACCCACTTTAAGGAAACCCAGAGAAGCTGTATGGCTTCTAGCTAAAATTTGTGGAATTTAAAGAAATATCAGAAGACCTGTAAGACAGAGAATGAAGAAGGTAGAACCAGAGCAATGTATACAATGACAATAACAGAAATGAAAACAATACTAAACTTTAATCAGATGAACGAAGAGTAAAAAATATATTACTGTTAATTACAGAGGAAAGATGATGAAATGTACCACCATCCTTAAAGAAGGAAAGGGTGGGCAGGAACAGGATGGATCAGAACCACCAAAGCCATGGTGGTTGTAGAGTCAAAGGATCATTAGGGTTGGAAAGACCTTACCAGTCAACAATTCCAACTCTCTCATTTTGTATATGAGAAAAGTGGGGCTGAAAAATGTTAAGTGATTTACCAAGGGTCAGACCACTGTTAAATATCTGATGCAGTCTTTGAACTCTGGTATTTCTGACTCCAACTCCAGCATTCTATTCACTTCACATCAGAACCTGGGTTCAAATTCTGCCCCCAAAACTTACTACCTGTGTAAGTTTGAGCAAGTCACTTGCTATGGCTGGACTTCAGTTTCTTCAACTCTAAAATGAGAGGACTGGACTTATCAGATAGCTTCTGATGACTCCTCCAGCTCTAGATTTATGATTTATTACACACACTGACTCCAACTATCCCTATATGGACCTATTTTAACTGTGTTTTCTTTGTCACAAGGGGGTATGCTATTGGAAAAGAGCAGGGAATCAGGAAATTACAGTAGCATTTTCTTAAAAGTCATCAATAAATCTTCTTTAAAAAAAAATCTGGCCATGAGAAGTGTTCCTTAGCATAGTACGCTACTACAATCTGCTGTGTCATCTCCAGCAGCCAGCAAAGAAATCTTCAGTTTAGCCATAAAAGACTGTAGCCACACCCTCACTGGACTGGAAAACTAAGACCTTTAGTTCTCAGATCATCTGCAGCCTGACCAAAATTTCTGAAAGGCAAAAGGAAATTCCTCTGAAGATATGTTTGACCCAGACAGACAAGGAGCTTCATTACTGGGAAGTCTAAGATCAATCAATGTAAGTGAAGAAGGAAGAGAAAGGTATTTCAGAAGTGCAAAGTCAGCAATCATGCCCCGTATCTGATTCTACTCTTTCTAATTTGTTAGACTGTGTCATGTTCACTCTACAGGCCATACAGATGATCTGTTTCATTTTCAGTAGTAGCGAGCATAATCAGAATAGTATCAAGAAAACTCTACTCCAACTCTGTTTCCTATTTCTTAGGGAGATCAGGAAGGTAGCAGCAGACATCATGAGTATATCCAACAAGAGAGCACCCAGAGGCAATGTTATCTGATGCAAAAAAATACTACTCCAGAATCAAAGTATCTCAGTTCAGATACTTGGGAATTCAGAATTCATATTTCAAGAGGGAGAAAGCACTGAGAAATGAAGAGATCGAGAAAGGTTTTGCATAGGACATAGCACCTGAGCTGAGCAAGCCTTAGGAAGCAAAGGACTCTTAAGAGGTCAAAGTGCAGGAGTATGTTCTAAGCGCGGGGGAATAGCTTATATAAAAGTGTGGACATCCTTAGTGACTGACAACATTCTCAGATGTTTCCTTGAGACTTCATAGTCACATATCTAGACAACATTTCACTCTTTACATCGAAACTACTAAAGATATAAAATTTTCATAAGATCTGGTTAGAGGTGGGATGGGAAGAGAATGATTTTTTTCTCTTCGTTTCCTCCCATGTAAAAAAAAACATCAGCAATGTGTGGAAAATTTCAAATATATGCAATACTTTACTTTTTTTTCCTTTTTAGCACCTATACAGACTTAAAGTCACTCTGTTAGCTTAGCAACATAAAATGTCACATATATATAACTTGTTTGCCATGAAGTTATATTTGTTAAATTTTTAAATGGAGTTTCTTCTAATAACAATTATGAATCCTCTAACTGAATTTTAAATATTTAAAATTTATATTGCAGAGGGAACAATAAGATGCTTAGCTTATGATGAAAGAAATCATCAACAGTAAAAATAAAGAATTAGTGTTTCTAGATTTAGGGATCTTCCCCTGTGGTAAACTAGCTGCAAAAAACACTAATTTTTTTTTTTAAGACCAACACACAAAACCCCAAACTCACTGAAAACGTCTTTTATAATGTCTAATCAGTCCCATTTTCTGACTTATCACTAAAAGTCATTTATGTCTTCATTCTTCCCATCATAAGCATTGTCTGAAAACTAAACGGTGGCTTATTTTAAGACAGGCTTCCACCTGTTAGTTTGTTTCTCAATTTGCTGGGTTCCTCAGTGCAGACTAATTTCTTTCACTTCCTCTTTGCATCTACTTTCCATCAGAATGACTTGACATCATTCTGACTTCAGTCAGTGTCCACTGTATTCCCAGTCCTTTACCCTCTGGGCAGGAGGACAGAAACAAACCTACTAATCTCTAGATCTAATCCAGCAAGGAAAACAGAGTCCTTATCCTTTGAAACAATAACAATACACGGCTAAGGCGTAAATGAATCTTATTTTGGAATGAAAAGTTAAAGATTAAGGACAATTTACACTGTATATTATGGTTTACTAAATGTCTACTGAACTTTTGGGAGGACAGGGACAGGATCTGCACCAGAGGAGCTGACATGAATGGACTGAAGTCTGTATCACTCCAGAATCTATGAGATAACAGATTCATTTTAATATTTAAGTATAATTTTCCAAATACCACTTTGTCCACTGGGACTCACTGTTCATGGCTCACTACTTACTGCCTTCGAACTTGATGATGATATAGAAAGGATAAGCCAAATATTGGAGAAGTCCCAAAAGGACGACTGGTTCCCTTCTTTAATCATTGAAGAGTTTGCTTCTTCAATACACCTCAGTCTCAACCTAATACAACCCCTTCTTTGCAAATTGCTACTTTTATTTCAGCACTTACCCTACCATACTGAGTTCCTTGTTAGTCCCAGCTGCTACCTTTGGAGGCACCAACTGCACATATGCTGATCTGGCAATTTGGGGAAGCAAAAGAAACTCCAAAATTTTAAGTAGGACTTTCCCCTTCATCACTGGAAGCTGCAAGGTAACATCAGCCCTTGGATCACAACATTTTAGCTAGAATTCTGTAGCTAGTTAGTTCTAAAAAGTCTTCTAGTAACAAAATAATTTATTTCGTACTACCTCTCTTCTCTTTTTAATATATCTGCTTCAACCTAATTTCCCTCCCCATTTATTTATCTCTTTCAGGATTCCCATTCTTATCTACCATAACTTTTCCTCTCTCTAATTTCCAGTCTTATGGAAATTCCTTCTACCTCCTTACCTTATCTGAAACTTGACTGACAACCACAACAAAAGCACTTCTCTAACAACCTCTCCAATAAAGGCAACTTTCTTGTACCATTCCTTCCCCGTCCCCGACCTGACCATTCAGGTTGGGGGGGGTGGGATCCACATACATTTTTTTCCCAGTGCCAATTCTACACCATTGATCTATCACCATCATTCACTCCTTCCTCTTCTCAAATCTCCATCATTTACTCAAACCATCTTCTGCTCGTGCTCACTCCCATCATTTATCCATCTCCAGGCTACTAGCCTATCTTTCTTCAATTTACCGATCCGTAAGTATATAACAATGTGCCATGCACCATAGTAAGAGACAAAGGCAAAATTTAAATAATTCTCGCCTTCAAAGAGCTTACAATCTAGGGAGGAGAGAAAATATATACATGAATACATATATGTATATATATATATACACACACATATATACGTATGTGTGCATATATACATATATATGCATATATGCATATATGTGTGTGTATTTATACGTACACAACAGATCCAAGATCATTTTAAGGAGAAGGTACTAGCAGCTCAAAGAATCTGAACTATGCACAGCAGTCACTTTTCAGTAAACTATCTCAGCAGATGGGCTAAACCAGGCCGAGGGTAACTGACAGGCTTTATACCCATTGGTGACTTTGGGACGTGTCCACCTCAAGCTTGTGAAGACTTTCATCAGCAAAACTGGGTCTGTGAGAACAATCTGTTCCAACAACGACGAAGATGATTGAAGCAGATGCTCTGGAGCATGTAGAACTTGGTCAGTCATCAAACACAATGCATCCCAGGCCATTCACAACCATCTTGACTTCTGTTTTGCACTAGATTTCAATGACTCAGGAAGACAGAGTGAGATTACTTTGCCTCACTTAAATACAATTCATATGCAAGGCAAGATGTCACTGGTCTTCTTCAAAAACAGACAGATAATAATCTCAATTCACATCCTTCTCTCTCCTTATACCCTGCAAGCTATCCCAACCCCTTAGCAGAAGCCCCTGTTTTCTACTTTACTGAGAAAATTAAGGACATCAGAACAGAGTTGTTTTCTCTCCCACTCCAGAAGTCAAAATGTTCTGTATAATCCACTTTTCTCTTACTGTTTACTCTCTTAGGAAAAGTGTCCCTCACTGCCAAGAGCAACCTCTCTCTGGGAGCTTGCCCCTCCAATTCACTTTCATCTTCTGTCTCTCCCAACCTCTAGGTTTCTGCCTTATGGTCTACAAACATACCCAAATCTTTCCCATCCCTAACAAAAATCTTTACATGATGCCATCATTCCATCAAGCTCTCATCCTACATCGTCTCCTCCCTTTCACAGCCAAACTCCTAGAAAAGACATACACATTGATTGTTTCTACTTTCTCGCCTCCTACTCACTTCTGAACCTCTTGCAATTTGGCTTCAGACTTTGCTGAAACTGTTTTCTCCAAGGTTTCCAACAGTCTCTGAAGTGTTAAAGTGTTAAACCTAAAGACCTTTTTCAGTAATGGTTTTCCTTGAATTCTCTGAAGTTCTTGACATTGCTAACTACCCGCTCTTGGAGAGTCTCTCCCTTAGCTTCTGTAACACTACTCCTTGCTGACTCTTCTCCTACCTGTCAGATTCCTCCTTCTTTAGATACTTTTGCTGGAATGTGATCTCCCCCTCTCTGTGTGGTTGTCCCCAGGGCTCTGACTTCTTTGCATACTTCACTTCTTTTTATACATTCTCCCTCTGGGTGATTTCATCTGCCCTTATAAGCTCAATTATCATCGCTATAGAGAGACGACTCCAATAATGCAATGAAGAAAAATAAATGAAGCTGGAGAGAGAAGTAAATAGCATCATTTTTTCCAATGATGACTTGTACTCAAGAAACACATAAGGGATATCACTGAGGACATGTATAATGAGAAAAGGTGAGGTAGGGTAATCCTGTGATCCAAGCAAGGGAAAACATACACTCCAAATGCTACATTAGTATGCTTTAAGAATAAAATTGCCTAGAAAAGACACACTAATATATTGGGTGGACATTCTATGGAAAACCTATGGGTAAACATGAATAAGAATCACACAAGAAGAGAAGGCATGGATAGGCTGCAATCTGTACCAATGGAAGCAATACTCACATTGATAAAGTCATATCCATTTAGCTATCACCAACAACTCCCAAACTGTTATATCTAATTTCAGCCTAACCTCTCTCATGAACTTTAGCTTCCCATACCAGATAAATGCTGGACATGCTACCTGAATATTCCATTAGCACCTCAAACTCACTGTGTCTAAAACAGAACTCATTTTCTACCCATGAACCAATTCTACCTATTAACTTATTCTCATGTGATTATTTAAGCATTTATAAACCACCTACTCAGTGCAAGGCACTATAATAAACAGAGTAGAAAATACCGTCATCTTATCAGTTCCCTGGGTTTGTTAAACAAAAAAATATTCTACCTTGACAGCTTTCTCCTTTACTTTCCATGTCCAATTAGTTGCCATATCTTAGAGATTCTACCCCTACAACATCCCTAGCATCCTTCCATTTCTCTCTCCTCATGGAATCACAACTTTCGTCCATGCCTTTATTACCTCTTGCCTCTGGACACTACTGTTAATAACCTCCTAATTGGAGTCCACGTTTCCAGACTTTCTACCCATTCCCCCTCCAATCCAGCTTCCACTTACTCCCCTGCTTCAAAAGTCTAGTGGCTCCTTAAGCGCCTCTAAAATAAAATACAAATCCTAAGACCAAACATTTAAGCTTCTCCTTGGTCTGGCTTCAACTTGCCTTTCCAGTCCTATTTCACATCATTCACCTTCTTGAACTCTGTTCCCGTCAAATTAACATTCTAGCTTTTGTTCCCTGATAATTCCATCTCCTTTGCCCCATTAGCTGACACCTGCGCCTGGAATGTATGTATTCCCTCTTTACCTCCACTTCTTAGAATCCTTTGTTTCCTTCCAGATTCCCTTTAGGTATCACCCTAATCCCTGATCCACCTCTTCCTCTCCCTATAGTTCTTAGTGCTCCCTCCCACTTCAAACTACCATGTATTTATTTTGTCTGGATATGTTCTATCCCTTCAGTAAAACGTAAATTTCTTGCGGATAGGAATTATATTCATTTGGAGAATTTAGCCCCCTAGTGCCTAGCATAATGCTCTCCATATAGTAGCCATTTAACAAATGCTTGGTGTGTTGGAGTGAAACATTTTAAAGGACTTTACAATACTTACAATGAACATAAAGGAAAATGACTACCATAAATATAAGCACAGATTCCATACCAACATTCATCACAAGAGATGACACCATAGAAAAATTCTATGAAGAACTTGATAATATCCTCAAAACCAAGTCAACATAAACAATGATTTGTAATTTTATAATTTTGCTGTCAATATGTGCTCAGGAGAAGACAATGAAAAATACATTGGAAAAATACAGTTTATGATTAAAAAACTAAGAAGACTAGTGGCTTCATACTAAACTACATCAAGAATGAGAGAACTATATGTGAAATATCTTCAATAGGAGAACTGGCAAGCATTAAACAAAATGGCAAACCAAAAAAAATGACCATGCATCCTAATGGACAGGGAGGGACTGGCTACTGATGACTCACCTGACACTTTCGGAGTCCCAGAAGTATGAGAAATCTGGATTTAGTGAATAAGAGGCAGTAGAAGGCCTGACTTAAAAGAGAGTTACCCCAGGTCTCAGGGTACTGAGAACAGAATATCCCTTTTCCTTGTCAGGTCAGTCTCCACTAGTGTCCTTGATCTCCTTTCCTCTTGTCTCCTCTTGCAGCTTTCCCCCTAAGTTATTCCCTGTCTTCTTCTCATCAGTGGCTACTTCCATGTTACCTACACACATGCTCAGGTCTCCCCCGTTCTTGAACCTCCATCTAACCCCCACAGTCCATTCTCTCAAGTTGTCCTCTGAGCTCTTCTCCCTTTCACAACCAAATTCCTAAAACTTCTCTTCCCACTTGCTTCTCAATACCTTGAAATCTACATTCTGGTCCCACTACTCAATTGAAAGTATCCGATAGCCTTATTTGTTCTTCACTCTACGTGGACTCTGTGAAATGGTTTTTTTTTTTAATTCTGTTAACCACATGGATATTCTCTCATTCTTTGGCTTCTGTGACATGTCTCTATCTTGGTTTTCCTCTTATCTAACTGTTCCTTCTCTGCCTCTTTGTTGGATCATCATTCACCTCTCATCACTAAATATGAGCATCTCTCAAGATTCTTTTACAGGTCCTCTTTTTTTAACACTCTTTAAGTGAACTCATTAGCTCTAATTGGCTTTAATTATCATCTTTGTGCAGGTGACCCCCTAGCTAGCCAGCTCTAATCTCTCTTCTGAATTCTGGCATGAATTGCCAGCTAACTTTTGGAAATCTCTATCAGAATGTCCCATTAGTATCTCAGACTCAAAAGTTCTACAATGGAAGTTATATTTTCCTCAAGACCCATTTCTCTTCCAAATTTCCTGATTTCTGGCAAAGATCTCACCATTCGTTTAGTTAATTAGTCTTAGAACCCAGCATCATACTTGATTCCTCCCCTCATCTCATATTTTAGAGTGTTGTTGGTTTAACCCACAATTTTTTTTGTAACTGTCTCCACATAACACTGCAACAGCTTCTTAATTGGGTTTTCTATTTCCAGCCCTCCCCTCTCTAATCTGTTTTCCCGGCAGCTTCTAAATTAACATCCCTAAGATGCCAAGTCTTACTATGTCACTATGCTAGTCAAAATTTTTCTAAGGTTTTTTACTACCTCTAACACAAAATATAAACTTTTCAACTTGGCATGTAAAGACCTCCACGTTAGTGTTCCCAATTATCTTTCCAAATTATTTCCAATTACTCCCCTTCACAATCTCTACATTAGAGCTTAACTAACCTAACTACTTGGCCCAAACTTGGCATAGCATTTGCCCAACCCAGTGCCTTTGCTTAGGCTCTCTCTTATACCTACAATGTACTATCTCTTCATACGAACCTCTAAAAATCCTTGCTTGCCAGGCTTAAGTGTCATCTTCTCCATGAAGTCTTCCCTGGTTGCCTTAGTTCTTTGTGTCCTGTCCCTCTTGAAATTACTGTGTACAATCTTTATCTGTCTATATATTATATCTTCCAACATAACATAAGATCCGTCAGGAGAGAGAATATTATCACTTTGTCTTTTTATTCCCAGTGCCTTGCAAAGATAGGAGCTTAATAGATGTTTGTTGAATTAAATTTGTCACTCAGCTGACTCCAATTGCCAGCTAACTAGTCAGAACAAAAATAAAATTAACAAGTCTGATGGATAAAAATGACAATAAAGCACTGCTCCAAGTTGACCTATGCAAACAATGGGGATTGGATTAAGGAATTAATTAAATTATTAAGCTAAAATATAACTATAAAGTTGAACCACCACAAGGATGCCAAAAGAGCCTGAAAAACTATCTTGACCTACAAAGATTTTATCTCCTTGCCAAGCAAGCAAGTAGACGTGGTAGCCAAGGGTAACATAATTTAATTTAATATAAATTCATTTTTTAAATGTTATGGGAAAGGAAGGTAAAAGATCATGAGTGGTACTGCCGTACAAAACAGTGAAACACAGTGGAATGAGAAAGAAATTTACAGAAATGCTGGCCCAAGATCCAACTATACTGGATTATCCAAAGAATGTTTATAGATTAAACTGGGTGGAAGACTACAAACCAATAATGGAATAGATATTGCTAATGTTTTGATAGTGATTCCTTGTCATCACTACTCACAATGAAAGTACCACATTTGTACTCTATGGCATTTAGAGAGATTGCATCAAAAACAGTAGTTTCTTTAGAACAAGCATACCCCAAAAATCCATACTAGACATAGCCATTTCAAACCACTTGAAGGATTTATTTTCAAGACCTTTGAAAGGAGAAAAGAATCAGAATAACTAGGAAAAATTAAAGGTAGTATTATAATTTTTAAAAGTGACCAAGTAATTACCGACCCATATGCCTACTTCCTTACTTGTATTTGTCTTTAAGACACAGACATTGTATCAAGGGTTTCCTTGATGCATATTTGGAAAAGGAATAGGTAGGCTTTTGCAAACTGTTTTTTAAGCTCAGTCGCAAAACTGAGGCATAGAGAATACAAGGCTTTACTCTGTTTTTTTGATTATAAGAAATGATTTGTTAAGGTAGAACAAATTACAGCCTTAAAGGATCTCCTCTAGCAAAGTGTTTCCTGTGTTGAGATACACATGCACATATTGAGATGACAGGATATTTCTTGAGAGATGCCACTACAATGATAAACTTTGTTCAATGGACTTCTGATTAAGAATCTTAAGTAAGGCATAAAACTGTGTTCACCATAGTCATGGAACATTTACGAAGAGTTCAACTGGAAGAAGGATTTTCCTACAAATGGCAAAGTTCTCCAGAAGTTTCTATTTATGAAAGATCCTATGCTGATTACATCAACAACATGGCCATACTAGGAAATAAACCAAGTACGAAGCATTTTCCACACAGCAAGCCTCACTTGTGGAGCTGACAGCCACACTGACAATATTTTACCTACAAGTCAGAATGAGTATCTTCTGAAAGGAAGAACTCTGGTTTGAACATTTACAGTCTGAGAGAGAGGTAAACAAAGCAGCATACATTTTAATCAATTCTTTTTTGTCCTTTTCTGTAACTGATGTTTACATTGCCAACAATGTTGCTGTTGACTGGTGTAAGATACGGAAATGAAAAGACAGTAGAGGGCCAGCATTAATATAGGCAGAGAAAAGTATCTGAAGTCACTTCTCCCCCTTTAATTTCTCCTAAGACTTCTATTCAGCTCTTGCTCTCTTCTGTTATTTGAGTTCTTCGTCATAAAGATGCAGAGGTTGCTATAACGGTGGGGTAAGGAGTGGAGAGATAATAAATCACCTTGTATTATCTATACTAATGTTTCATTTCCCTACGGAGAATAATCAAAGTTGGCCACATGATAAATATGCAGGCATATTTTCACTTTTGATTGACCAGAAATAATAAAATCAAGTCTGTTACATCCCTCATAAAAATATTTTATATGCACACACATAGACAGTGTGAATCTATATCCAGGGACCTTGAATTTTCCTCTGTTCTGCATTTTGCCATATTTTAAGTGTATTTGGTTTCAGCAGATGGTCATTTTTTTTTAATTATCATAATGGTTCAAACAATCGAACCTAAAAGTAGGTCTGATTCATTCATTTAAGACAGTCAAAATGACCAGATCTCCTCTGCTTTTGGAGCACATTCAAATGACCAAATCATATGGACCATTCAACAATCTGATCAATTGGCTGGCAGCCTACCTATGTTTAGTCGCATAGACCTGGTTGCAGTTTATTTTGTAGCCACCATTCTTTACCCACTAACTTCAACTATCACATCTCTATGCTTAGCTTTTATTAGAATAAAGGAGTTTTCTTTACAGTTCAAATTAGTCTTGTAGTCAAAATATACAATTTCTTCAACAATCACAAAGAATTCTAAGTTGTCTTCATCCATTCATGCGGTAAGCATTTACTGGAATGCTCATAAATATTTACTGTATGTCTATATGTCAATCATCATTGAAGATATGACTGCAAGTACAAGATCCGAAAAGGAAACCAAGTAATTCCCTACCTCCAAAGGAACACTAATGGATACTTATGAGGCAATATATCTAAACTACAAAATAAAAGGCAATTTTTCATCTAGATTTAGTTGAAATTATTATTGAAAAATTGTCTTAAGACAAATTAAGTCACAATTTTATAGTAGAGAACATTTATATGACACTGTTGCTTTAAAAGTATACAATAGCAAATGACCAACAGGATAAAAGACTACCCATTTTTATCCAGTCCTTATGACCTTTAAAACCTTTCCAAAATGGGACAAGCTCACTTGTAACCCCCTCATCTACCTCTCACACTTTCCTGAAACAAGACTACACAGTCAATCCATGGGTTTGCACCAGAATTCAACTCTATCCCCTCTCCACTCTTCCTAGTACCCCAGAAAACCAAAACTCAGAAACATGCTCTGGCTAGGACAGCATTGTGGCAGTACTCTGTGCCACAGGAAAGCTTAACCAGAGAACTGAGGAACAGAGGGGAAGTGATACTGGATGTTATTTAGTGTGGCTGCACTAAGCCTGAGGAAAAGAGTCTAGCATCCAGGTGGGGCCAGGTCTGTCCTTCTAGAAGTCAGCTGGGTAAAAGACTGAGGCTGGTGAAATGTGAATTGCCCAGCAGGGAAGAAGACCAAGATGTCTTTGAAGTCCAGCCCCCAGAAAACTGGCATCAAAGGAGAAGTCAGAAAGTGAACAGTTAGGGAATATGGACAAGAGATGAAAATTACTAGAGATCCTAGGAGGAAGAAAACTCAGTTAAAAACACTGAGCATAAATAGATAAGCCAAAAGAAAAGATACTAATAACAGAAAGGAATATGGTCTTCAGATCAGCTAATGAGTCCAGAAATCTATGAAAACATATTGTAATATAAAAGAAAATAGGAGACTCTGGATTCCTAAGAAAATGGAACCACAGCATGAGATTCCTGAAGGCTTAAAAGAGAGATAGGAATAGTGAAAGCGAAATTTATATTCTAAGATCTGAATCAGAAATAACTGGCTAATCAGAAAATTTTGAATCCACAATGACAAGTCTCATCAAAGAAAGAAAAGAGAAAATAACTTATTGGGAATAGAAATATACAGAAATGAAGGGTAATCTGGAAGAACAGAAGCAAAAAATAATAATTCTAAAAGGAAAGATGATCTCCATACAAGCAATATTTATCTCCACATTAATTTCAAAGACAAGATATAGAGACAACTTAAAGATTACTGGTATTCCCAAATAACACAAATCAAAAACATGAATCCCAAAATGCAAGAAAAAAACACAAGAAAACTGTCTGGAACTTTTGAATACAAAAAACAAAGCGTCAATTAAAAGACTGCCTTTAAGGGGAAGGAAAAAGAACAAGCATTTATATAGTGCCTACTATATGCCAGGCACTGTACTAAGTGCTTCACAAATAATATCTCATTTGATCCTCACAATAACTCTTTAATATGGGTGCTATTTTTATTCACATTTAACAGTTGATGAAACAGAAGTTAAGAAGTTAAGTGACTTGCCTAGGCTCACACAGCTAATAAGTGTTTGAAGTTGAATTTGAACTCAAATCATTCTGACTGCAGGCTCGATGCTCTATCCACAGAACTACCTAACTGCCTCCAGGAAAGAAAACAAACAAACAAACCCCAAACTCCAAGACATTTAATGGTGAAGTTCAACAATTCCAATAACAAATAACAAATTCTGCAAGCAACCAAGAAAAAGACCTTCAAACACGAAGAAAAGGACATTTGAAAAACACAAGACTATTCTGTACCCAAGAAACCACAGGAAGAAATGGAAGAAGCTGCTCAGAAGGGCAAAGGAGCCCAGGTGACATGCTCAGCAACCCTGAGCTGAAACCACTAACGAAGAAGAGCGATAAACTTCAATAAAAAGAGGCACCCAGAAAAGAAAAAAACACAGAACAAATGATTTGCCTTTCAAACACCCTACACAACAGAAATATAATATAAACAAATACTACATTCAAGGACTACAGAAACAACAAAATAGTAACAAAGAAACTGTTAAATAACTTCTCTATCATTTCCCTTTGCATTCTACAAAGGGAAGTGATGGTAGAGAAACAAGCCTGAAATAGCTTGGACTGAACCTTATGCCACCCTAACCACAGATGAACCAATGTTTTTGTGAAACTAAATAACAACGAGAGAGTCCATAAAAAGAGAGAGCAGAAGGGAATATGTAATATATCCTAATCAAGTAAGAGGTTAGAAGTAAAGGAGAAAGAAGAATACTTACAAGAGAACAGGAGATAAAAGGAGAGCCTGAAACATCAGGAAAGAAAGGGGAAAATCTTGTTTCAGTGGTGAAAGGGTGTCCCACTAAAAAACATTCTCATGAAGAGAGAGACTCTATAGAAAGAGATGGAGACTTTACAATGAGTATAATCTATAATGATTTAGTGCTTAGAGAGAGCACTCAAGATGCTTCAGGAAAAGAATAATCAGAGTTCCTGGGAGCAAAGAACAAGCACTAGAGGGGAAGGGCAGGGACAGGGGTGGGGTGTGGGTAGGGAGTGGAAGGGGGCTGTATGGAAAATAATAAGAAAATAACCATGAGGAGAGCAATGCTTAATAATGAACCGTACTATCAGAAATCAAGGAAAATTTCTACAATGGGGCAATATCCTTTTTATTACCCACAAAAATTGATATTTCTAAGTTGAGGCAGAAAAGACAAAGGGAAAGATGGGGAGTGGTGAGGGGTTAAGATTCACAAGTCAAAAATAACATGAAAACTATTTAGATGAGGGAACCCAAAATAGGCACCTTAAAAGCTTTATTTTTAATGAGGATTACAGACTAAAGAAGGTCTAAGTAAGTTTAAAGGCATGAATCAAAGAAGAAAAGTCTAGAAAAAACAAAAAGGGTAGATAAATAATGAAGTGAACGAAGGGAAGAAATCCTTAAGTATTTAATATTATTTCTATTTAAAATCTTCCCAAATGTAACAACAAACTACTCCTCGGAAACATGAATTTCTTTCCAAACTGTCATAGAATTTAACAGAAAAAAAATGCTATATAGTATGAGAGATGGTGCTGTACAGTGAATAGAGAACAAGCCTCAGAGCCAGGAAACCTGGATTCAAGTCTTGCCTTTGACACACACTAGCTATATGGCCAGGAGAGTGTCACTTAACCTCTCAATGCTCCAGGCAACTCTCTAAGACCAGAAGACAGCAACATTCATTGACAGAGGATGTTTCCTCATCTGGGAGTTCTCTATAGTAAAGAAATAAAAGGTTTACTAATCTTTATCTTCTATGTAGTATAGTAAACATACCATAGCTTTTTTGAACCCCATCAAAAATTTACATTTTCTATTCTAAAAATACCCAGATGATTCCTGACTATTCCAAATACTTTTCATTTTACAAGAACATTGCAGTGACTTTTAAAATCAACAGAAATGATCAAGTAGGCTAAATAAGATGCCATGTCTTGGTACAAGACTATCACATGACTTGTCAGCTTTCTATGACATAATCCATTAACAGCACAAAAAAAGTTTACCAGAAGCAAATTAAAAGTTGTCTTTCTTAAATGCACTACAAAATCCATTAACTAAAACATTAAATACTTTCACTTAATATTGGCAAGTCACTTAACATCTCTGGGCTCAAATTCCTAATCTATAAAACGAAGGGGCTGAATTTGATGATCTTTGAGGTTCTTAATAGCTCTAAAGCTATGACTTTTTCTGTATAGTCCAAAATCATTTTAAATCTCTTAGATAATCTAGTATTCTTGTTTTTAAATAGAGTGGTATGTCTATGGAATAAAACCAAATGATCATTTTCCTTTAAAATCTTAAGAAGTAAATCTCTTCTCACCTGCAATTTTGCTGATAAGAAGAGCAACAAAAAAAAGGTTTTGCTTTGATTCTACTGAGAATGGGTTGACTGGGAATCGTTTACACTTAAATAATGACTTGAAAAGAAAAAAACAGTTTTAAGTGAATCAATAAGCATAATATCTTTTGAAAGGCAAACTTGTAAAAAGGCTGCTCTATTCTTCAGATCTCAACAAATTACTCAGTCACACTAAAAATCTGCAAATAAACATCAAATGAGTTAATTGACTGAAACTTAAGAGCATTTTATGTTCTTTGGTTTTCTGTAAATTCTTTAAAGATGGTTCGTTCCTATTTTTGGTTTCCTAAAATATACCAGCTGATTTAGCAGAAAGCAATACAAATGTACATTAGCTCCACCTGTGTAGATATAAATTCAGCACTTTATTTAAAATATAAGGGAAACTGTGTTACGTACATTTTTTGTTTCTTGAATATTACACAATCAAGAAGACACAGTTCCCACAACCAAAGTCTTTTTGTGAACAGCTACTTGATTTTGACATTTCAGTGTCATTTTCTTTTTCTTTGGAAAAAGTCCAAAGTATTTCTTTTACAGCTTACAGCAGTGATGCTATTTGAAACCTTTAAAGAATAGTCCTTAAGTTATTACTGATATACTAATATCTGGATGGTTTTACAAGTCTATAATCAGTTCCATCAGCCCATATGGAATATATATAATATATGTGTGTATAATATATATATAATTATATATAATAAAATTCCAGACCTAATTCAACAATTTCAGAGAGTCACAAGAGACAAGAGATCTTTAGATATGAAACCACAGGATCAAAAAATGAAAACTTGACTTTACCACTAATGAAAATAGTTTATATTCAGATAGAATTTAAAATTATATTAGGATTGTCAGCCTCATTTTGAAGGAAATAAAAGACAGATAATGTTATATAAATTAAGAATCTAAGAACCTCAGAAATTCCATGCTTGTAACACAACGTTTACACATACAGTCAAGAAATCTGCCTAACAGTGTCAGGCCTTTTGCAGTAGAATGATCACTGTTCATTGTCAACCAGCAAGGTTTAACAATATCAATCAGTTAAAAATATTTATTAAGCACCTACTATGTACCAGGCACTATTCCCAGTACTGGAAACACAAATAGAGATAAAACACAGTCCCTGCTCACAAGGAGATCACAATCTAAAACCTTCCTAAACCTCTAAAACCTCCCTAAAACTTAATAACCCAAAATGAAATAATAATCCATGACTTTATCTATGATCATAGAATTTAGAGATGGAAATTAACATAGAGATCATCTAGTCCACCTCCCTTATTTTACAGATAAGGAAACTGAGATCCTCCCCAAAAAGGTAAGTGGTTTATTCAAATCCACACAAGTAGCAGAGTTTAGAGTAAAGCCCTGGTTTTCTGACTCTAAATGCTGCCTCCATTTAATCCCTATTTTGAATTTATTTATTTTTTAGCTCACACTACTCTTAAAATAATAAAGTTCATAAAATTTTCTACCCACTATTTTACGTGATATTGATTTTATGTTAATTAAATTCCCCTCTCATCCCTGGCCATTACAGATTGACATATTCTGCTTTAAAGCTTTTTCATATAGAATTTTATCTCTTTGATCATTTTAGCTTCCCTTCCCTTGACAGTCACAGTCACAAACATCTTTCTTAAAGTGTGCTGATCAGAACTGCATGCCCTCTCACAGGTATACAACATGGTTTTATATAAGCTTTATTAAAGACTAGCTAGCCTTCCTGATTTAAGAACATGGTCTACCAGTATTGTACTTCTGACCTAACACCACCAATAAGAACCAATGTTCTCATAGTTAGTTGGGCAAAACAACTAGATACTCAACAACCCATAAACATCCTGTCCAATCTGGCTTTGATTTCTGGTTCCAGAAATTGTTTCAATTTGGACAGTCCTGACAATTCCTAACCCTAGCTCTAAATTAGTACCTTACACAGGTTTGAGGAGTAATTTATTGTTCCCTAGAAGAATAAAGCATTCAGTAACAGGAGCTTCTCTATTGACAGAGAGAATAATTATTTCTTTTTTGTTTCCAAAATCCTTCTTAAGAATGTCTTACATTTTGCCAGCCCTTTTGATCACAGACCCACTTGGGCCAACAGGAAACAGCCTACAAGGCAATGCTCTATCCATGACAAACCCACATTCTTACCCACTGTGTGGCAATTGTTTTTTCAAAGGGAAAGAAAGCTTTTGCTTGTTGCCAAAAATCTCTTGAAAGAGTAAATAAGTTATGATCACTACTTCTCCTTTATCTACTAATATAATTCTGCAAAACAGTCTAATAAATAAAGAATTTATCCTTATGGAATCTACCCTTGATGTTAGAAGCTTACTGGTGCAGAGACCAGACACGCCAGTCTGTTGTAGTTTTCTGGATCTCTATGGAGCCTTTGTTATAGATGGGAATCATGCTGGCTTTGCGCCAGTCCTCTGGCATAATGACTATTTGTAACAACAGCTTATGCATTTTGGCTAACAGTTCTACAATTTCACCCCATCAGTTTATTCAAAACTTTTGGGAGGATGCCATCAGATTCTGGTGATTTATGTCCAGTTTGTCAATTATGTCTAGAACATCCTGTACGCTTACCACTATTGATCTGGTATCTCTGAACTTTTTTTCCAAAAAATAATTTGGAAATAATCCTCCTAACATCTCACTCAGGTCTGAAATAAGGAACTAATTTAATCTTTCTGCAATTTCTCTTTTTAATTCCCCATAGAATTTTTATATATCACAATCAGCAAGTGGTACCACTGAGTCTAGCTAGCTTCTTACTTTTCCTTTTTATTAAAGTAATTTCATGTCATTATTTTTGTAGTCCCTTTCCAAGTATTGCTTATATCTTTTTGGCCTTATTAATTTGTGGCTTGCTCCCAATCTGCCATACTCTGTGGTCTTCCTTCTCTTTGTCCTAAATCTGACCATGTTGTTCAAATAAGCCTTCAGGCTTGGCAGAAGTCTTATACTTTTAAAATTATTTCTATTTGTACTTAGTCATGTCGATACTATATTCTAATTCTCCATTTCTAAGGAAACAATGTATTACAGTGGCCAGAGAAGTGAACGTTTGAATTTTACTCCTTTCTCAGCTACTAGGCACATGACCTTGGACAAATCAGCATGGGAGCTTTCAGTTTTCTCATTTTTAAGTGCGAATAGCTGCCCTACGTACCTCACAGGGTTATCATGAGGATTTAATGAGATATCACAGGTAAGAGCACTTTGAAAATGACAAAGCACTATACAAATGTAAAGTATTACTATTCAGAGTGAATAACTGCATGATGATGCTTTGGTTTGCCACCTCCATCACAATGCTGAATTTAATTGCGTTGTGATCACGATCATATTGTGTTTCATCAAAAGCCCTTCCTGTAGTTCCTCTTCACTGCTTGGGCATAGGTCTAATACATTTTCCCTTGTTGTGATCTCTAAAATTATCTGTGCTAGGGAGAGATCATTTGCTTTATGAGGAAAACCTATTATCTTCTCAATTGGTACTCCATCAATATAAGGCAGGATAAGTAAAGAATTAGGCTAACTAAAGTCTGCCTTATTAATAACTAGCCTCATTTAAAGTTTCCCTAATCTCATCAAATCATAGAATATCAGCACTAGAAGGGACCTTAGAGTAGTATGGTAGAAAGAGCCTTGGATGTGGAGATAAGAGAACTAGGTTCACATCCCAGTTCTGACACATACTAGCTGTATGACTATAGGTAGTTTGCAGACTATATGCCTTAAATTTTGTGAGCCTTGGTTCTTTTTACATAAATTGGACATAATTGTGCCTATACTGGCATTGTTTTGGGCCAAATCCTTTGGAACCCTTACAATGCCATGAAAATGTTAGATTATTATCTATTCTAATCCCCCCATTTTACAGGTGAGAAAAATGAAGCCCAGAGAAGTTAAGTGACACAGTGAGTTAGTAATACAATAGGTAAGCATTGGAATCTAGATCATCTGCCCCAAACAACATTTAATTCCATGATTCCACTATCATATCTATAATCCCATTTGCTATTTCCATTTTTAGTCATATTATCATGGTCAGGTAGGCTATTATACCTCTATTATCACATTTTTATCATTTAAGTAGGGAAATGATTGACCCAGAGGTCCTGTAGTACTTTCTTTGTCCAGTAAGACTTTGACATCACTCTTATATGAAGCTTGTATCTCCTTGCATTATAATTCTTCAACTAGAATTTTTTTAATGTGACAGTACTACACTCTACTGGCTATTTTCCTTCTAGCAAAGTTAGCGACTGATTACATAAATTGCTGTCATGTATTTTCAATCATCATTTTATTTGAAACTATCGCTAACATAAGAATTGCCTTAGTCTCCCTTTTTGGCCACTTGGCATACTTGTTAAAAGTTCAGACAGACAGGCATTTATTTCTTTGTCACCCCACTCTTGCTTTTTTTTATGCACCACCTTTCCCTGAGTTTTCATTTGAAGCCCTTTCTGTTACCTTTTAAATGTTAGCAGCCTGAACGCATTTTATTATAACCCATCCCTCCTATACAAACAGGTTCCTACAATTCTTGAAGAAGCTTAAGTCTACTTCCTTCTTTCACTCAAACTGTGGAAGCCTGTGTGGGGAACTAGCAGTTCATATAAGAGAAATCATGAGCATCAGTCAATTGCTCAGAAAAACAAAATCTGGCCTCCAAGAACTCCCTAAAAAATTCCTCAGTGTGGCTGGCAACAACCAATTAGCTCCTTGCCTGTCCTGACAGCCTGTCTATACTTTCATATTAACTACAAGAGCACTGCAATATACATATTCCACAGGGAGAAAAGAGAATTAAACCTAAGTGTTTAATTTTACTTAATTCTGAAGGTACTCGCTATTACAAATTTAAGTTAAATTTTGATGTTTTAATAACTAGACATTTAATTCCATTGTTGTATTACTTTGGGGAATTGGAGAATAGGGCAGTTCCTAAAGCTCATAATATCAATCATTTGCTATGAATAATTTTGGAAATCTCTTGTGTGATACTAACATTTAATAGTTTCTATTTAAAAGTTGATCACTATTTCTAAAAATACTACAAAAATGAAATCTTATTACTAAAATTGTATGTGCTTACTTTAAAGACGTTTCTTATTGTGGGTGTTAAAATTTAAATGACATTTGTTTGTGTGCATCTATATTAGGATTTGTCTTTTTCTTTAAATCACTCCTGAGTTATCCTTATTCCAAAGTTTGCTACAAAGTACATTATAAATTTATTTGGGAAAACTTTAAATAATGTTTAATATAGCAGTAACATTTGTTGCTTCAGTTCCTCCTTACACTCCCCCCAAATCATTTTTGCTACTTATAAAACCTCCTTATTAGTTCAAATCCAAAATACTGTTATCTAAACCAAGTCCCTGCCAATCCAGACCATTTTGCATTGTATAGTACTTTAAGTGCTGAGCTGATGGCTTATACTCACTTATTTTAGAAGGCAAATGATTGGTTTGAAAAAAATTAAAATTTTAAAAGGGCTAATAGAACCTGTAAGTTAGATGTACTAATTCTGATAATATGAAATCAATAATAGTAGCATTTCAATTGATGTAATCACTTTCTTAGAATATTAAATCAAAATAACAAGCAAGTCCTCAAGCTTCCATAAATGAGACTACTAGGACTATTTTTACCTCAGTTTAGCACCTTTCTTCATTCCAGGCTGCCTCTTTTTTTTTTTAATAGTCCAATATCTTTTCCAAGGTTTTCTTTAAAATGTTATTTCCATTTGCTGGTTTTCCTTATTCACAAACTACCACCGTTATTTTACTCGATCCTGATACTGATATCCTCAAATCCTCATTAATTCACCGTGCCGCTCTGCACCAGACTCCCTCATGCTGGCATCTCAACGGTTCCTAATCTCTAATGAATACTTCTGGTTTGTTTACAATCGGAACAGAAGGAAAAACAGTCGTGGCATCCAAAAGCAAAACCTTACCTTGCAAATTTGGAAGTAGTCCGAAGTTAGGGTTTCCTGTATCTCTTCTCTGAGAACCCCTGCAGTCCCTCCAGGTTGGATGGAGCCACCTCCAGTCCCGCTGCCACTGTTACCACTACTGCTGCTGCCACTGCCAGGGGATGAGGCAGTTAAACCATCCAAAACTTTGCGGAAATTAAACTTCTTCATTTTTAGATACTGCTTGTCAAAAATTTGAAGGGGGAGGGGAGAATAAAGTGAAAAAACACACTTAATTACATGTGGCTAAAAAGTCTCTTCCTTTTCCCTAAGCAAGGCAGCAGTTCGGTGCCCCCCCCCCCTTTTTTTGGTCAGCATGAGACATAACTGGTTGAAAAATACAAAGCCTTCATTTTGTCCAATTTCAATCCTGAAAATGGCCTCAAAAACAAAAGCAAAGTAAAACTCCCGGAGCAGCAGTAGCAAAGCGTTTCACATCTGACCACCCCGATGCTTTACCAGGAACTGTAGCTACGCTTTTAAAAGAGCCAAGGTAAAAATAAAAGGCAGTGTCATCATCGTCATTAGCATTATATCATCGGGATTATACAATCAAATCAGAGTCCAACAGAGCAGGGGAGTCCTTGCTGCCTCTCTAGAAAAGACTCGGGGTTGCTTTTTTAAGGTTCCAGGGCAGATTATTGTATTTGCAGGAAAAAAAATCTATTGGGGGACGGAGGGAAGAGAGGGAGTATATTGTATCCACGCCCCCGCCCCGTGTACCACCCTCCCAGCTCTCCTTATCCACCCCCCCAAGAGAAAGAACCCCCAAACTGCAGCCCCCCCACCCAGCACCAGCTAAGCCCCTCTCCCTCCCCAGCCGTGCAGCCGCCTCCCCCGCCTCTGCTCCCGCAGCCGCTGACCGGCCGTGCGGAGCGCTCCCTGCCCCAGCAGCGGCGGCTGCTCCCCGGGGCCCTCGGCGGCGGCCGCAGCCCCCCCCAACCCCCTCCCGCCGTCGCTGCCGCCGCCGGTGCTCGCGGGTCCCCAGGGGGCCGCCGCCTCGCGCCCGTTCCCTGGAGAAGCGGGGCCTCACGCCCCCCGCCCCCGTACAGGTGTGCAGCCCCACGGGGCTGGGGGCGAAGAGGGGGCGAGGAGACAAGGGGAGCAGGAGCGACCCTCCGGATCGAGCCCTGCAAGCACCTTCCTCGGACGACGCTGCCTAATCCGGGGGTCCGGGGGAAGGGAAGGGGATGTCCCGCGGGGAAGGGGGACGGGGAGAGTCCGGTGCGGTCCCGTCTACCCCCCCTCCGGTGGCTGCTTCGGTCCAGTCCGTCTGTCAGTCCCTCCCTCCCCTCCTTCCCTGCGCCGGCCGCTCTCCGAGGTACTAACAGAAACAGCAGCAGCCACAGCTCCGCCCTCCCCGCCGTGGGAGGCGAGGTAAGCCCCGCCCATGGCCCCGCCCCTCCCTCCCGGCCCCGAGCCAGGAGGCGCCGACGCCATTGCGACGGGGAGGCGGGAAGTTGCCCGGAGGAGGAGAAGGGGCTCGTGGCTCGGCCTTCGGCCCAATAACAGATAATCTGCTGGGCCAAGGGGACCGTAGTCGCCCGGCTCCTAGGCGCTTTGGGGAATGGCGGAAAAGGAGGGCCAATGAAAAGATGGGGCGGGAGGATATCCCAGAAAAGTGCTTGGCGGCTTACTTCGATTGGCCTAGGTCTTCGATTGACGCCATAGCCCACCGGTGGGTGTCTGGAGAGGGCGTTGAGGATTTTTAATTGGCGCTACCTGTTGAGGGACGGAAGGGTGGATCAATAGAATGCTTGAGAGTGGGAGCGCTTTGGTGAGTGCTTGATAAGAGTCCCTGCTTTCGGAGCTAAGCTGTGGGGAAGCAGCTCTGCACGGAGGCAATGCATCACGGAGGCAGCGCTGCACGGAGGCAACGCTGCACGGTGGCAACGATGCACGGTGGCAGCGCTGCACGGAGGCAACGATGCACGGTGGCAGCGCTGCACGGAGGCAACGCTGCACGAGTCCTTAGCGCTGGGGCTCGTCCTCGTCAATGTCGTGCTACAGTATCAACGTTTGGCTCTGCCACCTCCCTGGTGACCCTCTGGCCCGCTTCCACCCTCCCTGCTTGTTAAGAAGGGATTTAACTAAGAATTCTCGAGGCTTACCCGCAACCTCCTAGAGATACTTGTTCTTTATGAGAATAATATAACACCAGGAGTAGAAAAGACCTTGAAGACAATCTAGCCCAGTTTCCTGATGAGTAAACTGAGGCCCGAAAGAGACCTTAGACATAAAGTCACGCAGTTAATAGTCAAATGGGATGGAGAAGGAAACAACAAACTTGGCCAAGAAAACCTCAAACGGGGCCATGAAGTGTGGGACACGACTGAAACACTCAACTACAAGTAGATTAGGTAACGTTTACATAGGGCTTACTATGTAAACCTATGTACCAGGCACTTTGCTAAGCCCTTTACAAGGATTATCTCTGATGCTCACGACAATCCTGGGAGGTGGATGCTAATATTACGCCAAAACTGAGACAAAGGTGAAAGTGACTTCCCCTGGGTCATACAGCTAGGAAGTGTCTGAGACCAGATTTGGATTTATGTCTTCCTGACTGCAAGCATTCTAAGTGCCCGTAACTAATGAATGGCAGAAGCTGCATTAGAACCCAGGTCTTTCTGAATGCTAATCATACCATGGCCAATGTAGTCTCCAAAAGGTGGAAAGGTGGAATGCTATGCCCTTTAACACACTTAGTGGGGAAATATTGAGGAGTTAAGAGATGCTTATTCAGAGACCTTCAAGTCATATCACTGGTTATACTAGAGCATGATAGAGAATTATGAAAGTGAAGAGAAAAGGAAAGAAAGGAGAGAAAGGATTTTTTTCCCCTCAGGATTTAATAATAAAAGGATGAGCTCTTGGCATCATGAAACAAAAGAAGAAACCTTGCTTTCATTTTCCAGGATCATGCATATGAAATTACTTCTGTCTCTTTACATATTGTGTATATGTATGTATATGTATATATGCATGTTTAGCTGGATAGTTAATCTGTGTGGGTATTCCCTCTTCTGGAATGGTTTGGAACACAAGCTTTTCAAATCTTTTCATCCTGTATATTTTCCATCCATATGTTTCTGTAGATCCTACTTTCAAAGATCCAAAGTGACAGAAGCCTTTCACTGTTTCTTTTAATACCTTAAGGAGACGAAGGTAACACTTGGACTGTCCATCTTGATGCATGATAAATCTATCCTCAATGAAGTCTTGATATCCTTGGTGGTATCTTTTATGACACTGTGCAAATATCCTGGGTAATCAGTTTATCATCTATCTTTCCACTAATCTTTGGTTCTCCTGTAATTGTGATTTGTTTGAGATTGTAGTATTCCATGATTTACAGCAGTATCAGGAGAATACTGTTGAAAAGAGGTTTTGAAGTAAAAAGCAGTTTGTATCATTGAAAGCAATGCGTAATTTCACCCTAGTCCAATCTCGCTCTCTACTATTTCATTCTGGATTCAGTTGTTTGTCCATTTGATACTTTATCACCTGCCCATAATCAATATGACATCTTACTTCAGTGGATGACAGTCAATATCTTTACTTTTGTCCATTTCACATTTTAGAACCTACAACTTGTTTAAATAGGTTGTGCTGGAGTCTCACCAAGCATTCATTGTGCCTTACACTCATAGGTTTCCAAAGTGGGTAATACTGCCTCCTGAGGGTCACTGGAATAATTGAGAGGAGAAGTGGGACTATAGCAGCCTGGGTTGCAATCGAGGGATGTGAATAAAACATTGGGACAGTAGAAGCATTGTTTGTTCATCTTCTGTTGCCAAAGACCATGTAATCAGAGAAATGATGACATGACTTGCACTTGATTTTGCTTTGAGTGAGGGCTGTGCAGGTCACCAGCCTCACTTTTCCTCCAGAGCCATCTGAATCTAGTGACCAGATACTCATCAGGATGAGTGGAGATGACCCAGGAAGAGGCAATTGGGGTTAAGTGACTTGCCCAAGGTCACACAGCTAGTACGTATCAAGTGTCTGAGGTAAGATTTGAACTCAGGTCCTCCTGACTCCTAGTGCACCACCAGCGCACCCAGTGCATCACCTAGCTGTCCTAGTAGAAGCATAAGGAATGAATTGAAGAGGAGAAAATTTTGTACATTCAAACATGTAAATTTGTACATTTCATCTGCTGTATAACAATTAACAGATTTAAAGTTGTAGTGATTACATTATTACATTATTTTCCAAATGAACACACCAAATGCAAGTTGTAACTGATCAGTGCTTAAGCCCACCAATAGGTCTTAAGAAGCAAACGTTGAGAGGCAATTGTGTTACACATTGTCAGGAAGTCCAGTATCACCAGAAATATGTACATGTAATGACTTGTTTAAAATACTATATGGTCATATGATACAATATTGTGTTATCAAAATTTCAGTGCAGGAAAAGAACCACAAATTTACAATCAATTATTAAATTTAAGATGCATCACTTTTTTAAAAAATTATCTTTTGAAATGATGCAAATTTCAAAAATAAAACCATTAAAGGATTAAAGACAGTAGATTTGAGAGGGGGCACTGAATAAGTGGGTTTTTTTAAAAGGGGGCAGTAGGCCAAATAAGTTTGGAAACCTCTGCTTACACTTGTTTTTGTTCTTTCTTCTAATCTGGCATTTACTTAGAGCATTGCTGTAACTGGTCAGTGATGTGACTGTGTGAGTAACAAGAATGATGGTGGAGAAGCTCAGCTGGGGCTGGTCACTAGAGATTAACAAGAGGGTAGCCATGAGCGTAGGGGCAAAGGATCTCAGCAGGAACTGGGCATCATAGTTTGATGATAATGATAGCTGTCATTTATATAGTACTTTAAAGTTTGCAAAGTATTTTATATAAATTATCTTACTTGATCTTCACAATCTTGAAGTGAGGTAGGTACTATTATCCCCATTTTACATATGAGGAAACTAAGATAAACAGAGGTTAAGCAACTTGTTCTGTCACATTGACTCTGGCCCCAGTACTCCAGCCATTATACCATTTAGCAGTCCATAGTGTAGCAGCACTGGGTTCAAATGTGTATATATAGAGAAATATATACACACATGATACATATATACTGGGTTCAAATGTGTCTGTGTCTGTGTGTGTGTGTGTGTGTGTGTGTGTGTGTGTGTGTGTGTGTGTAGCCCAGTACTGTTACTACCAGTATGACCTTGGGCAATTCACTTATTTTTCTGGGTCTCCATTTTCTACCTTTGCAACTTAAGAAGCTATACACATATTCCAATGAGGCTATCAATACTCAGAAAATCTATGGCTTTCTACCTTTTGCAGATCTTCAGAGACAGTCTCATTCCTTTATACTCATACTTTCTTTTTTTAACCCAAACAGCATTACCCAATGTGATCACTCACAAAATTCACCTAACTTGGCTAAAGAATTTATCACTATTTTTAAAATTTCAAAAATTCTACACCGAAAAGACATACTTCCCATCATGACTGAGAAATTAATCTTTCTTAAAAAGTATAGTCTCTAGATAAAATAGAACATTAATACTTATTACTGTCAAAACTTTTAAGATTTTAACTTCATATGTAAACACATTTAAATGCTTTAAGTGTTTTCCTGCCTTAGTAAAGCAGGGTATGGTGAATATAACTGAATTCTTTTTTAATGACTCGGGATGATCATTACCAACATCAACAACAGAGAGGCAGTGTCTCACAGTGGAAAAAACACTACTCTCTGGATGAAGCAATCTGGGTTATAGTTCTGGCTCTACAACTTACTATGTGACTTTGAGAAAGTAACAACGTCTTTGTGCCTCAGTTTCTTCACTGGTAAAATAACAGTTGGATTATATAATCTTTACCTCTAACGGCCCATGGTTCTCCAATACTATATTGTAGCCATGTTGACAGAAACTTTTGAGGTGTAATAATGCTTCATTCCTTCCATGGTAAACTACAGGCTCATGCTTTACTATTATAACAAGAGAAGTGATAAGGTGAGATAGGTAATCTTCCTTCATCTCCTTCACCTTTAGTCCTCAGACATTGCCTGCTGCTTCTTATCCTTGTTCAGTCATTTCAGTCTTCTCCAACTCTCTGTGATCCCATTTGGGGTTTTCTGGGCAAAGATACTGAAGTGGTTTGCTGTTTCCTTCTCCAGCTCATTTTACAGATGAGGAAACTGAGGCAAACAGGGTTAAGTGACTTGCCCAGGGTTACAAAGGTAATAAGTGTCTGAGGTTGGATTTGAACTCAGATCTTCCTAACTCCAGGCCACAATGAGCCACATATTTGCCACTACTGCCTCTTAGTATATGCCAATTCCTCTTTTTCACTTACTCCACTGTAGTGTAGTATGTACAATCTGTTTATGAGAATACCTGGACTTTATTTCATGAGAGAAATTAGATATATGAATTTATATACCTTTTATATTAAATCACATATAATCTCAGTTTGTCTGCCACAAATTGAATGTGCTCTCTTTAACCCAGCGGCTCTATGTGATGGAGTGCCTGAAAGGACAAAAGTAGTAAGGAAACTAGAATTGGAGGATTTGATTGTGCAATGCTGAATTTTTTCATTCAGACCTCAAGCAGAGGTATGTTGAATATTAGTTCTTTGCTGAAAATGAAGACTGTAAAGCAGAGGGAAATATGGTGGGGAAGTAAAGGCAAAAATGAAATTCAATAAAAGAAGAAAGAAACTCAATGGAGAAGAGGAGGGGAAAGTAAAGAAAACAGAAACTGCTGTTCTAATTATTTGTATCTTTCATAACATTGAAAAGGTATGGTAGTGCAGTGTAGGGCTAGGGAAAGGGGAAAAAGAGAACTTTATCAGCTTCTTGTGAGGGGAGCATAAGCAGCAGGAAGACCCTTTAAAAGAAGATTCATTATGGGAATTTATTTCTCAAAGGAAGAGAGTGGCTGACCAGTGAGAGATTGTGTGGTGGAGGCTCTGATTATTAATTCATTTGGCATGAAGCCAAAGGTTTGTTCCGAGTCTTGAATATAAGAAATTTAGTGAACACTTCAGATCAGCAGAAAAATTGGATTTATTTTGGAGAATGTGTCAGAAGAAAAGAGACAGAACTGATGAAAGAATTTTGTGGCAATGCTACTTAGCAATTTAAAGCTAAGGAATTGATCCATTTTCTTCAGGAATGAAAGAATAGATATGGAACACATTATGACTTGGTTAAAAATATTGCAATGTATTAGCAATTCCAGTAAAAGTAGTAGACAGGCTTGGGGTTTGGACTAGGGATTCTAAGTGTGAAATAAAACCGTGCTAAGGGAGGTTGTGGTTAATCATCTATCGAGTGCTTTTCATTTAGGGGCAGAAAAAAGGTCATGCTGGTATAAGGGAAAACCAAAGCTGTGAAGATGTGACTCAAGAAATCATCTGAATAAAACAGACTGTGGAGAAAAGTATTTCCAATGTTTTTGGATCCAATTGGTCATGTGAAAAGGGAAGGGGGTGAGCAGAATAACCTTTGTGGCAAATAAAAATGTGTAATATTTAAGAGAGGGGTTTCTTTTCCCCATTGAAATTAATGATGAACTTTTGGAATTTTAACTATATGATGTGTCTTTGGCATGATAAACAAGATGTCTACTGAACAATAATGAGGGGTAAACACTTCTCTGATTGGGTCCAGAAGATAGCCATATGATTAACTGAGAAAGCGTGATCTATGGTAATTGAGTCATAGTTCTTAAGAAAAGGAGCACTTGGGAAAATAATGTGTGCTCCAATAGGAAAAAAAGGAATTTCTAGGTCCTCCTGTACAGGAGTTGTGAGTTGCTTTTGCCACACATATATCCCTTATGTGTGCCTCAATATCACCGTCCTCTAAGTTTAAGCCTATCCTTCCCATGGGTGCTGTGTGTATTTATAGTATAATGATCCTTGGCATTACAGGGTCAATGGGTCATAATTACTGTTCTTGCTATGCCATTTGAATAACTGTCTTTGCTAAGAGTTAATTGTGTCTACTAGTTCATTGTTGATGGGAAGCATCACAGTGGGGGCTCATAAGCTATAGTGTTAAGAGTACAGGCTTACAACCCTTAGAACCTGAGAGTAGTTACCTCTCTGGAGACCCAAACTATAAGAACAAATGGAATTTGAGGAAATGTAAAATACTCAAGAGGGCAGCTATGCAGTGGGCAGAGTGCTGTGCCTAGAATCAGGATGTCCTGAGTTAAAATGTGACTTCAGACACTTGCTAGCTGTGTGACCCTGGGCAAATGACTTAACTCTGCCTCAGTTTCCTCATCTGTAAAATAAGCTGGAGAAGGAAATGGCAAACCACTCCAAGAAAACCTCAAATGGAGTCATGAAGTACTGACAGAAAAATGACTTAACACATCAACAAAATGCTCAAGAGCATATCATGGGAAGGCATAGAGGGGCTGACTTCTAAAATCTTGCTTCAGAAAGAACAACTTTATCTGAATTCCACAGAGGAGGAAAGAAAGGGCAAAGGACAGAAGCTAATGTATCAAAAGCAAAGAAAATGAAGACAGTAAGCTCATTGTTGAGAGAATTAAAGTCACAGAAGGAATAGTCATACATAATAGGAAAGCAGCACAGGACCTAAGATAAGTACAAAATGTAGTCACAGAGGAGTCAAAAGGACAAGGGAAAGAGACAATTCAATGGAAGCCTTGAAGCACAAATTTAAATTACACAGATATAGGCACGGAACAACCTAAAATAGAACATGTAATACAAGAAGCACAAGGACATGGAAAACTGGAAATGAAACCCATGGGGATTTGAGAGAAGACTTGTAATATGACTTTGGTAGAAGAAACAAGAAAAAATATGGAGAGAAATGTGCTACATATGTAAGGCTTGGGACCCTTCAGATTGGAAGATAGCTGTACAGTGAGGACATATATGTTTTATGTACAAAATGTGGATCTTTGAAAGATATATGAAACCTTTCTATTCAATACACATTTATTAAGTGCCTCCTATGTGCAAAGCACTCTTTGAGACTCTGGAGATGCAAATATAGATGGGACACTGCAGACATATTCTCCTTATGGAACTTATTCTACATAAGATGATGGATACAAATTGAGGAGAAATAATGAATTTCTTTTTAAAGTTTTTTTTATTTTAGGTTACACATGTGTAATCATGCAAAACATATCCATAATTGTGATGGTGTGAAAGAAAGCATAGATTAAAAAAACCCTCAAGAAAACTAAAGTAAAAAAATCCTCAATCTATTTTCTGACATCAGTTCTTTCTCTGGAGATGAATAGCATTTTTCATCATAGTCCTTCAGAGTTGTCTTGGATTGTTGTATTGGTGAGAATAGCTAAGTCATTCAGTTGATCATCTTACAATATTGGTGTTACTTTGTACACAGTACATTTCACTTTGCATCAGCCCATGCAAGTCTTTCCAGGTTTTTCTAAAAGCATCCTGCTCATCATTTCTTATAGTACAATAGTATTGTATCATAATCAAATACCACAACTTGTTCAGTCATTGCCCAGTTGATGGGCTTCCCCTCAGCTTCTAATTCTTTACCTGCAGAAAAGAGCTACCACAAATATTTGTATACATATAGGTCGTTTTCCTTTTTGTTTTCATCTCTTATGGGATATAGACCTAGCAGTGGTATTGCTAGGTCAAAAGGTGCGCATGCTCTTTGGGCATAGTTCCAAATTCCCCTACAGAATGGTTGGATCAGTTGACAACTCCACAAACAATGCATTAAAATCTCCTTCTTTCCACAACCCCTCCAACATTTGTCATAGTCTTTTTCTGTCCTATTAGCCAATCTAATAGGTATGAGGTAGTACCTCAGAATGTTTTAATTTGCATTTCCCCAATCAATAGTGAGTTAGAGTATTTTTTTCATATGGCTATAGTTAGGTTTGATTACTTCATCTGAAAACTGATCATATCTTTTGATCCCTTATCAATTGAGGAATGGCTCTTATTTTTATAAACTTGACTCACTTCTCCATATGTTTGAGAAGTGAGATCTTTAGGCAGAACTGTCATTCTGGTGCTCTTCCTTGCCCTGGGACTGCCATTTACAATATAATTTGAGGTCTAGAAATGCTAGGCCTACTACTTTTTTTCCTACATTTTGCTTGAGAATCTAGATCACTTGGACCTTCAGATGAATTTTGCTATTATTTATTTACTTCAACAAAATAAACTCATGGTAGTTTGACTGGGCCAGCACTAAATCTTTTGGTTAATTTAGGCAGAATTGTTTTTCTTATTATATAGGCATAGCCCAACCATGAACAACATATCTCTCCAAATGTTTTTCTCCCTTGATTGTGGTAAAGAATTTTGTGACCTGGATCCAAGTACAGGCAAAGCAACAGAGTCCTGCCTCAGTGCTAGCAGAAAGACCCTGGTAATCTTCTTCTAACTAGTTGTTTGACATTCTTACTGTCTGTGGGCTGAGAGCTCCAGAAGCAGCCACTACCACTGCCACTGCTATGACAGTGGCACTCCCAAGGACTGCTCCTAATTTTCTGGGGTCTAGTCTGTATTGGAAGGGCATGTACTAGACCGTGCTGTACTCTTACTCAGGTAAGACAGAATTTTCCTGCTGACCTTCCAAGTTGTCTTGGGCTGGAAATTTGTTTCACCCCATCTTTTTGTGGGTTCTGATACTCTGGGATTAGTTTAGAGTCATTTTTAAAGATATTTGGAGATGTTTGGGGGAGAGCTCAGTGAGTCCCTGCCTTTACTCTGACATCTTGGCTCCTAAAAAAGAAGTAATGAATTTCAAGAATATATGTACTTCCCGAAGAAGCAAGAAGAGGAAAAGTCATTTAATAAGATGATCCTCTTCCAATACGCAAGGACAAAAGTTCAACTCAATCTTAGGAAAGGTGATTAAGGCCAAAAGTACAAAAAAAGCGAGCCAAGTAATCAATTACTTAGAATTAAACATAGGATTGTGAGAAAATGGAATAAAAAAAGACTAGGTATACTTGGGGTAATATGCTTACCAAAAAAATTGAGAATAGATTGACAGAACATAGGTGTAGGAAAGAATAGGAAGGATGACATACAAAATTAAATATATCCCTATCCTCATGTATTGGTAATAGCCAAAATTATTTTGTCAAAAGCTGAAAAATTGGGCAGAGGTGGATGAAGAATGCCCAAATTTTTGTCAGAACAGGAAGGAATAAAAAAGACTATAAGAAATCAGTGAAAAGAAGTCCTGCTCCCCTCTGAAGATCCTAGGGATATGGTGAAGGAGGGGATGTATGTTTTTTTCAACATGAAGAAAACTCTCAAGGGAAGGAACAAGCTTATTTAAATCAAAAGCTTTAGATAATAGAACGGATTTTCCTTCCCCCCAAGTAGAGTATGGAAATAGTTCCATCCAAATTGACTACAAAATGCAAAAATATTTAGGGGTTAGCCTTTCCTTACTACCTGGATAACCATTGGCAAATAATTTCAACTTCTGAACATGTTTTATCATCTATGAAATGAAGATAGTAATATTCATCATACCTCCATCAGAGGATTGTTGTGAGTCTCAAATGATATAATTAATATGAAGTGCTTTGAAAACTTTAAGGATCTGTTTAAATGTCTGTCGTTTTCGTTGTTATTGCCAGGACTCATTCAGTATTTATACAAATGCAAAATTCTTTACCACAATCAAGGGAGACAAACATTTGGAGAGATATGTTGTTCATGGTTGGGCTATGCCTATATAATAAGAAAAACAATTCTGCCTAAATTAACCAAAAGATTTAGTGCTGGCCCAGTCAAACTACCATGAGTTCATTTTATAGAAGTAAACAAATATAGCAAAATTCATTTGAACGTCCAAGTGATCTAGATTCTCAAGCAAAATGTAGAAAAAAAAGTAGTAGGCCTAGCATTTCTAGACCTCAAATTATATTGTAAAATAATAATGTTCCAAAATATGCAGTAATACTTTAAAAATAGAAAACTCAATAGAACAGACTAGATAAATGTAGTACCTGGGTCATTCCTTCTTTCGTGGGCCCTCAAAAGAGCTACCCAAGGTTCCAAATATTCTGTGTGTTAGTACCCCCTCAAAAATATAGTTCATGCTATTTGTACTTTAACAAACTAGCCTTGTACATTAATCAAATAATGTAGCAAATAGAACTCAAATAAGATAATATATGCCATATATATATATATGTGTGTGTGTATGTGTGTGTGTGTGTGTGTATACCTGATTTTATACATGTGTATGTATGTATATGATAGCTATTATTCAGGGACAATAAAGTGTATTTATCTAGTACATTTCCACAAGTTACCCTACCACTAGTGGGCAAAAGGCACATATTTAAAGAATATGCTTGGCTAGGTGCCCAAAGGGCACAAACGTATGGAACATGTTTGATCAGGGGACATGTACCAAAGGGAACCTATGGGGCTAGAGCACATGTGGCACTACAAATCTGAAACCAGTGTGACCAGATACATACTGGCCAAGGCAACTCACTTCTTCACTGCTACAGAGTTGCCTATATGACCCCCTCGCTGGACCTTACATCTCCACTCTCCTTAGTGTCATCTCTCCTGAGTATCTCCACTGGTTCCAGGGTTTTCAAGATATTTTCTGCCCATATCTGCTGAACTCCAACGATCTAGCCTTCTATCTAAACTGGTGAAATACAGTGACTAGAAAATCCCTCCCTGACAAGGAGAGCTCTGTCTATTTTACTGCATAGCAGAAGGCTGTGAATCACCATGCTAATCCATTAAAAAATGAACAGAAACTAGTTAAATTCCCCCAAATTAATATTTGAAAGACTATGTATGCTAGCAATTAAAACATCCATGGTCCCAGACAACTATCTGACTTTAAGTTAGGAAACACTTTTTAAATTTCTATTACATTCCTAATTGAGATTGTATGTCCCCAAAAAGTCTTTCAGGGATTCTGCATTGAAAAAAAGCCAGATGATCCAAGTGGAGTCCAGGATAATGTCAACCACAATAGTGATTTTTTGTTTTCTGGAATGCAAGAAAAATTAGGACAAGAACAAAAACGAAGTGGAGACAAGATAATCACCATCTCCCTTGGTCTATATCCTGTCTTGATTAAGTATTCTTCCATGTAATGAAAGACTAACAAAACTTTAAGCGCTATAGTACTTTCCATAATGTTGGGTCACTGTAGTTCTATGCCCATCCTTATAGATGTTTTGCTTCTTAACAATTTGAAACTGCAAGTGCCACCCTTCATTCTTAAGGATGTAAATAAATAAATATTGCTTGCTATAGAATATTCATAAATGCACAACTATGCATAATATTAATAATAATATTAATACCTCATTAATATCTTTGTGTATTCAAAGTTTGTTCTACCTTTCCCTTATGGAATCTAATTAGCATCCATATTTAGAATCCCAAAGGGAGGAAAATAGGCACCTTTATAAGGCCTTTGATTCCTCATTTAAGCAAAAATCTTAAGGCCATTCTTCTGCCAGATAATTGACATGTATCCTGTAACTGCTAATTATTTCTTGCCTTATGCTTTTACCCTTAAAGCCAGTCAAGAAGTTGTCCCCCTCTTTTCCTAATGACAACTTCATAGAAAAAATATCCATCCAAGATCAGATAGCTCCATAGAACTGGAGTCATGGATAAGACTCTCAAACTAATCTCAAATAAATCAAGTAACATTCCATTCTTTGATCCCTTAAACTAATTACTACCCTTAAAATATTCCAAAGTATATGCCTGGAAGCAGCGGTAGCAGATAAAACTTTGCTCCTCATTATTCATTATCTATCCTGGAACTTCTGAAAAAGAGAGAGCATCTTAAACAATTGTCAGAGATGAGAATTTTCTTATACAAAAAGGGAAAACTTGAAAGACATCTTTGGAACTGCCATTCCACCCCAATAGTATCAATCTAAAAACAAATTTTGAGACCTATGAGATCAAATTAGTTATAAAGTATATCCTTTAATAAAAATCTTTTGTACCCAAAAGTCTTGTGCATGGATTTTCATTTTCTCATTCCTCATATGAATGCCAGGGTTGCCAAATAATCACCTTTTTAAAGAGGTGTCAGCTACCAAATGAAGAAATTAAAACGAAGGAAAATCTGTTTAGGTCTCCTTGTTTTTAAATTCCATAAACTCAAGGTACCCTAATTGTGGTCATTGTAATGAGTGGCCCCAGTTTTCCTGCCAGCAAAAACACTTCATTGGGGAGGAGCCAAGATGGTGGAGTAGAGAGACTCACATATGCTAGCTCCGAACCCACAGCCTATAAATTACCTATAAAAAGAACTCCCAACGGGTTCTGGAGCACTGGAAGCCACACAACAATGGAGTGGAGGAGATTCTGTTCAAGAGAGCCCTGAAAAACTGGCACCAAAGGTATGTTGGGCACTAGATGGACATGGAGCAGAGCCCAGCCCTGCCTTGGCCAAGCAGCCCAAGAGGAGCAGATCCAAGCAGGCTTCAGGGACAGAATCTCCGGAGGCCATGAAGGTCCCTCCACCCACAGGTGCTACAGGTCAGTGAGAGAGCCTTCTGGACTGTCCAGGAGGGGAGCGGGGTGTCTCCATGGCTCGGGCCCCCTCAGGAGGAAGCAGCAGGGGAGGTGGCAGACAGGGTCTCCCGGAGCAGGCAGGACCTCAGATCCATTACTGAAGATCTCCACATAAACCCCCTGAGGGAAATGAGCCTGGGAGGTGGCCCTGCCACCACCTGAGCAGCAGTACTTAATCTCTTACCGAATAGCAGCCCCTCCCCCCACTGAAAGCCCTGAGGCTAGGGAGCAGCATTTGAATCTCAGACCCCAAGCACTGGTGAGGTGGAGGAGGAGAGGAATCTCAGAAGTCAAGTAACTGGCTGAGAAAATGCCCAGGAAAGGGAAAAAAAATAAGACCATAGAAGGGTACTTTCTTGGGGAACAGATGTTTCCTCCTTTCCTTTCTGATGAGGAAGAACAATGCTTACCATCAGGAAAAGACATACAAGCCAAGGCCTCTGTATCCCAAACATCCAAAATAGATATCCAATGGGCTCAGGCCATGGAAGAGCTCAAAAAGGATTTTGAAAAGCAAGTTAGACAGGTGGAGGAAAAACTGGGAAGAGAAATGAGAGAGATGCAAGAAAAGTATGAAAAACGGGTCAATACCTTGCTAAAGGAGACCCAAAAAAATGCTGAAGAAAATAACACCTTGAAAAATAGGCTAACTCAATTGGCAAAAGAGGTTCAAAAAGCCAATGAGGAGAAGAATACTTTCAAAAGCAGAATTAGCCACATGGAAAAAGAGGTTCAAAAGCTCACTGAAAAAAATAGTTCTCTCAAAATTAGAATGGAACAGATGGAGGCTAATGACTTTATGAGAAACCAAGAAATCACAAAAAAACCCAAAAAACCTCATTGGTCTTCTTTTGTTTACCCCTACCCATCAGAGAAATACCATCTTTCTCCTCAAGCAAGATTCAGAAGCAATCAAACAAAGTGTTTGATAAGCCTGACATTATAAACTACTGGAGAAAGTTCTCCCTATTCAATAAGAACTTCTGAGAGAAAGACAGTAATTTGGAAGAAAATAGTTTACACCAGCATTGTACATCATATGTCACATTTGGTGATCTAAATGAAGATGGTCATATCATATGAGTTTTAATCCTAACATCCAGAATAAACCCAGGCATGTAGTGAGCACTTAATGAATTGATTGACCAGTTCATCATTTAAAAATTGGATATCAGAAGAAATATATTCTATATTTATGGTTAACAGAAGAATTCAACAGTAAACAAGTAATAGAGCAGATTACAAAATATGAAATGGACAGTTCTATAATTATATACATTGCTAATTATACAGGGCATTTGAAATCCAACAGCTAAAAATTGAATTAAGACTTCTAGAATGGCCTGAATGATTATATAATTTATATAATTTTGTATAAAATATAGATGCTGTTGCTCACATAATCAGTTACTAGACTATAAAAGGAAAAACTTGAATAGTAAAGTTTTGTATCACACATCTCTGATAAAACTCTGATATTCAAGATATATAGGGAATTGACACAAATATGAGACCAAGAAGCCTTTCCCAGTAGACAAGGGAAGGATATGAACTCAACAAAATTCAATGTTTCCCCATAAACCCTCCCCTCTTCCAAACTTCCCTGTTATTGTTGAGGGTACTACCATTCTCCCAGTCTTCTAGACTTGCAACTTAGGTACCATGCTTGACTCCTCACTGTCTCTCACCCCTCATACCAATCTGTTGCCAAATCCTGTAAATGTTTTCAACATCTCTCAAACATGTTTTACTTTTTTCTTTTGATACTGCCACCATCCTGATATGGGCCCTCTTTACCTCAAGCCTAGACTGTTACAATAGCCTGTTGATCAGTGTACCTGCCACAAGTCTCTCCTCATTCCAGTTCATTTTCCCTTTAGCTTCCAAAGTGATTTTACTAAAGTGCAAGTCCAACCATATCATATCCCTATTCAATAAACTCCAGTGGCTCTCTATCACTTCCAGGATCAAATAAAATCTTCTATTTGGAATTCAAAGCTGTTTATAACCTACCTCCAAATTTTCAAACCTGCAGTTCCCCAAATAAAATACTCCATCTCTCTGCTCTGGGCACATTCTCTGGCTCTCTCTCCTCATTTCTCTATGGTTTTGTTTTCTTCATTAGATTGTGAACTTCTTGAGGATAGGGACTATCCTTTACCTTTTTTTGTATTCCCAGTACTTAGCATAGTGCCTTACCATGGTAGGCATTTAATAAATGCTTATTGGCTGACTGAGGATATGATCAATTTTCATAAAAAGAAATAAAATATATCAACAGCCATATGAAAAACTCTCCGATTCACTTACATTAAAAGAAATACATATTAGAGCAACTCTGAGGCTTTACTTCATACTTACCCAGTTAAAAAAGATCATAGAATATATAAATTGTCAATGATGTAGGTATTACAAATAGAGAAGCACGGTAGTACACTATTTAGGGAACTGTGTACCAGCCCAATGGTTTTGCAAAATAATTTGAAATTACATGAGAAAAGTGAATACATTGATTATAACCCTTGGTCAAGAAATCTTTATATTTGGCAAATAATCCAAGGAAATCAAGGACAAATACCAAAATATTTATAGCAGTATTTCAATAGGCAAGAATAAAACTTTAAACAAAGCAATTAGTCATAGTTTAGGGAATGGGTGAACAAACATATTCTTGTGTATCAATGTAATGAAAAGCTGTTGTCCTATAAGAAAACATGAATGCAATTAATCTATTCATGGCAATTATCAAGCACTTGCTATGTTTCAAGCACTGGTAGGTGCATGGTATACAGATACAAAAATGGAATATCTCCTGCCTTCGTGGAACTTAAACTATAGTAGATGACATCTGAGAAACATGGGAAGATTTGTATAAACTTAGAATCAAGAACGCAAAACTAAAACAACAGTGATACCAATGTAAATAAAAAACTAATAATTATTTTGTATTATTTTTATTTATATTTAAATATGTATATATTGTCTCCCACAATAGAATGTTTCTTGAGAGCATGGTTCATTGAATACTTTTTTTCTTTATATCTCTAGTGCACAGAATAGTATGTAGAATAGGCTTATTGACTGTATCCTGCTGCAAAATTTGTCAAGAAATGCAGAAGTATGATGTGCAAGGGTCAAACAATGTAAAGTACTTTGTAACCCTTAAATGACCATGTAAATGTCAACTCTCTTAATATTATCAATACTATTACTTACATTGTTGCTTTGTTATTGTTTTTGTTATGATCGATCATAAAGGAATTATACTTGCCTGAACTTAGATCACAGGGTACACAAAAGGTGAATGATAGGAATAAGATAACTGCATTCAAAACATTTATTAAGAGTCTAGTGTGTTTGTGGAGGGGGGTAAGAACAAAGAGATAATCACACTTCTAGATCAGAAATTACACTATGAAGGATTAATTATAAAAATTATTTGGTACTAGTTAAGAAATAGAAAAGATCAGCAGAACAGACTAAATGAGAAAGAATAAGAAAAACTCAACCCAGTAAGTAACCCAGTGTACTCAATTCACTCAAAAAATTAATTACTAAAGAATTCTCTTTTTGACAAAAATTTCTGGCAAAGGTAGAAAGCTGGTTGACAGATATGTTGGTTTAGATCAACCTCTTATATGACTGATAAACTCAAAATAAATATCAAATGTCACAGTAAAAAGAATTGATTGGGGGAAAATCATTGCAAGAAATATCTTTGATAAGCACCTGGTATCTCGGATATAAAAATAATGAACACAAACATATAAGACTAGGAGCCATTTCCCAATGGGTAAGTTGTCAAAGGATTTAAATGAACAGTTCTTAAAAGAATTTCCAATTATTAAAAACCATATGAAAGATGGTTCCAAATTGCTAACAATATGAAAAAATCAAATGATAATACCTCTGAGGTTTCACCATGTACACAAAAAATTGATGAAGATGACAAAAAGTGATAACAGTCAGTGATGCAGAGAATTGCAGAAGACACTATTAGTCAAGCTGGGAATTGTTCCAGCCATTCTGGAAAGGAATTTGGAATTATGGCTTAAAAAAATTATTAAATTATCCATACACTTTGATTCAGAGATCCCATTGTACCAAGGAGGTAAAAGACAGAAAAAAAATCCCAAATACCACAAATATTCATAGTAGGATATTATGAGGCAACAAAGAACTGGAAGCAAATCACCACTGACTGGGGAAAAAAACTAAATAAATTAATGGAACTTGTAGAGAGGTCACGGCTTAGGAATTTTTTGCATAGAAGTTGAAGCTATAGAGGTGAATGAGATTGGCCACGAAGAGCATGTGTAGAAAGGAACAGGAATGAGGACAGAACCTTAGGAAATACTGACATCTTAAGATATCAGGAAAATGATAAGTACCCAATGAGAGAGGCAGAGAAGATGTTAGAGAAGAAGAAGCTATACCATGAGCTATCTCAATGGCAAATGGAGAAGAGACAGCCAGTTGGAGGGGATTGCCAATGGTATTAAATGCTGCAAAAATATCAAGGAGACTGAAATTGCAAAGAGGTCATTGGATTGTGTGATTAATCACCAGTGACCCTCAAAGGAACAGCATCAAAGGGAACTAAAGAGATATTGTAAGGTATTGAAGAAATAATAGGTACTGACAAAACAGAGGCATCATGTATAGAAAACTCAAAAAAAATTTGTAGTCAAGGAGAAGATAAAGACAGCTGCAGGAGATAGATGGGATGAGGGAAGGCTTTGTGTGTCTGTGTGTGTGTGTGTGTGTGTGTGTGTGTTTAAGATAAGAGGAGACCTGAGCATGTTTGTAAACAGATGGGAATAACTCAGTTGAGAGGAAGGGATTAAAGATGCATGAGACAGAGGGTATAACTGCAGGAGCAAAGTCCTACAAGACGTGGGTGGTGATAGGATCAAGGTCACAGAAACATATTTATTATGTTTAGGACAAGAAAAAGTTTTTCATGAACAAACCATGATTTTCTCTTTTAAATCCTTCAAACAGATAGCGTTTGTCTTAAAAAGAAACATAAAAGCTCCCTGAGTGGTCAAAAGAGTAAGTACATTCTTACATGTTTTAAAAGAGAAAATTATGATTTATTTCAGAAAAGCTTTTTTCTTTCCTGTATTAAATAGGTAAATGGCCAGGAACCAGGAGAGCTACACTAATTGAAAAGGCAAGGTATAGGAAGTAGAAGAATAGATGTAAGCTACCAAGGACGAGAAGGATATTTATAACTGAGGCAATAGTTGGTATTATACAGGTTTCATATTTAAAAGTAAATTAAATTTATTCCTTTTTTATTACAAATAAATATCTTTATATAATACACTGGATGGGGGGGGAGTGATATTTCTAGGTTTTTAGGTTTTTTTGACAGGAGGAAAAGCCTAACAAAAGCCTAAGCCATTTGCCTTTTAAGCTATCAGAAGGAAACATCCCTATCCATCATCATCTGGAATCAATCATCAGACATAAAGGCACAATATTAGGAAACAAAGAGAAAGAATTTTTTAAAAAGAAGAAACTCATGAATGGGGATCATTGTAGACTCCTCCCTAAAAATACTAGACCAATGTGCTGACTGGGGGCATAAAAGTCCCCCCCCCAAAAAATATTGGGCATTATTGAGAAAGACAATGAAATCTTAAAAATAAAATGCATAAAATCAGAGTGTATGCAAATTTTTTAAAATGTGTAACTTAGCTTATTATACCTTAAGAAAACCATCATGAACTTGAAATATGGTCCAAAGGGACAAAAAATAATTGTACAAGTGAGAACAATCATCATTTGAGGACAAATAAAAAATACTGAGATTCTTTTGTTTGGAACAATGGTGTCTGAGAAGGAATATGATCTGTTTACAAAACAATAGAGGGAATAGATAGAATGAATAAGGAATTGTCTCTCAAATTCCAACAATATCAGGGCTCCAGGGTACTTCTTTAAGCTCCCCCCTCAAAGAGGTCAGTTTAGAACACTTTTGATTTTTAGGGTTTTTTAATTTAAAAGCATTTATTAATATCTTCTGTTTTTACATCACTTTTATTTGTCAGAATATCCCCATCTTCTCTTTGTCCCATCTTTTATAACATAGAATACAAAACAGAGAAAAGACAGTTCAACAAAACTAACATAAAAATCTCTTTTAAGATCAGATAATGAGAAACATTTCTTTCCTCAATAGCTAATAAGCTTATAATCTCTATAAGAGAAATGTAATTCAGAAAAGGTTAAGTAAAATTATAAATGATTTATTTAGAATAATATTTTATTATAAATTTGAACATTTCTGGGGTAAATAATATTTATTTTGAGGTTAATGTCAAGGAAGACAACCATGACCTTGCAAAAATATCTTTTGGCAGAAAAAAACTAAATCTTGAGTTAGAAGAATGATAACCAGTGGGTCAATTTTTTATTTCAATAATTCAATGAACATTTTTACTCTGTCTACTATATGTGAAGCATTGGGCTACATCCTGGGGAATATGGAAAAAACAAACCCAATAACTCAAGGAGCCTACCTTCAACTAGGGAAACACAATGTCAACACAGTTAAGGGAAAATAAATCTACCTGGTTAAGTAACATGAGTAACTAGGGGGAAAAATTCACAGAACTTCTTCCGTTTTGTTCAGGTAACAAGGAAGACTTCTTTATAATACCTGATATAGTGAAAAGAGCAATGACTTTGAAACCAGGAATACTGATTTCAAATCCTGCTTCTGTCACTTATGACCTGCATGACCTTGGGAAATTTAGTTTCCTCACCTGTAAAATGAGAGTTAGATTAGGTGGCCTATATGATTCCTTATAGCGCTAACTTTAGGATCTTAAGAATGTACCTGATTTACAAATCATTGTCTCTTGAATAGTCAATCTATTTAACGAAAATATTGTTCTTTTGGTACAGTAGAACTATACTTAAAGTTAATATTGAAAGGTTTTAAAAACTGATATACTTCTCAATATATAAAAAAATCCCTGTTTTCTTATTGGAGGAAAGAAGGGTACATAACTGTGCCTCCTATTTGAATGGGGAGAAGGTGGGGTGCTATGGATGAGACAAGGTATTTGATGTGATGTTATTTCCATCCCCAAAAGAGATCTTGGTGTAATCAGAAAGAAGTTAACTAAGTCCCAGAGGGCTATAATGACTGGGTAGAATATAGGATCACAGGCAAAGAGGTGAATGGAAGCTTAGAAGTCATTTAAGGCCAACCTCTTTACTTAAGACAGGAAAACTGAAACCAAGTAATTTGTTCAAGGGCACACAGATAGTGAGCAGCAAAGCTTGGATATAAACCCAGGTCCTCTTGATTCCAAATCAACAACTCATTTCACTTTACCACAAGATGATGAAAAATTAATAAGCTAATGGAAAGGAGTGAGGAGGAGGGCTAGGGATGTTGGTTGACTCAAGGCGTGTGGTCTGGAGGATGTAGGATCCAATGGTGGGCTGGACAAGTTTTTTAGGGGTTATTCCTCAAATTGTTAGAAATAAAGGTTAACCTGATCCAACCACTCTGGACAACAATTTGGAACTATTCCCAAAGGTCAATGAAACTGTGCATATTCTTTAATCCAGCAATACCACTACTAGGTATGTATCCCAAAGAGATCATTATAAAGGGGAAAAGACCAACATGTAGAAAAATATTTATAGCAACTTTTTGTGGGGGCAAAGAATTGGAAATTGAGAGAATGCTCATCAACTGGGGAATGGCTGAACAAGTTGTGGTATATGAATGTAATGGAATAAATAATATTGTTCTGTAAGAAATTATTATTTCAACTTGGAAAAACTTACATGAACTGATGCAAAGTGAAATGAGAAGAATGCTGTACACAGTAACAATTACACTGTGGGATGATCAACTGTGATTGATTTAGCTCTTCTAAGCAGTATAATAAGCCAAGACAATTTCAAAAGACTTATTATGGAAAATGCTATCCACATCCAGAGAAAGAACCTATGTAGTGTGAATGCAGATGGAAGTATACTATTTTTACTTTTGCGGTTTTTTTTTTGTGTTTTTTTCCTTTTGTTCTGTTTCTTCTTTCACAACATGACGAATGTGGAAATATGTTTTCCATGATTGCACATGTATAACTATATCAAATTGGTCGGTGTCTTGGAGAGGAAAGGGAGGAAGAAATATTTGGACTCAAAATTTTTTTTTAAAAATGAATGCTGAAAATTATCTTTATATGTAGTTGGAAAAAATAAAATACTAATCAATTTTTAAAAGGAAATAAAGGTGAACAATTAATTTAAATTAGAATATCTAAAAGCATTCATCTTTCATATTCTGAGACTGAAGGCCCTGAGCTAAGCAACTCAATCTGTCAGCAACTTCCTTCTACTCTATCAATTTTAAGCAATACTCTCTTAATATTTGTCAGCTTTGCCCTCCAGGAACTAACATCTCATTAAGAGAACACAGGTGGAAACCCAGCTTCCTCCTGGGTCCTCTTTGACTGATTTGTCAATTTCAGTTCATAGCATTGAGTGACTTTCATTTCGTATATTATCACCCTATTACTTTGTGACCTTTTACTCATCATTTAGCTAGGGCATTGGTTGGTAATTCTCAGATCCTTTTCATGATATGCCTGCAATAATGGAAAAGAGCAACCTGCATGCAATTTGTGCAGCCCTGTTTACCTCTGCGCTGCTTGCTCCAGTCCTTTGGGTACTTTCTAGAGCCCACAAAGGGGAGAATTTGGTTAATTAAATAACATCACAGCCTTTGTGGGTTTCAGATCAACACAGGAGGTCATTAGGATAGTCCCCAAATGTCCGAGTAATGGTGCTATCCACTACACACAATCAAAGTTAGAATTACGAACAGAATTCATGCCTTCCAGGGAAGAGCTCAGATGGGTTCTATTAAAAATGTAGTTAGACAGAGGTCAAGGGAATCAGTTCCTTTGATATGTTCATATGTTCATCCACTGTTCATTTGTTTCAATGAAATTGCTTAAAGTTTTTGATTTATCATGCATGATATACACAGGATGTTCTCTGCATCCTTAAATTCATGAAAGAGTTTACAATATTTCTAGTTCCCCCCCTTCTCTCAGGGGTAAAGAAAGATTTCTTGTTCTTTACTCCATGGATGCCTAGGCAAACAGGAGTAGTTCTTGAAAGCAGGTGCTGCTGAATTGGAAGACAGAGGACTGAAGGAAGTTACCTCTTTCCCCTACACCTGCTTATAGCAACTCAGCACAAAATTAGAGATGAGTAGTCATGGGCTGAGAATTTTTATGCCTTGGAATAGTGTGGAATGGGGGATTTCAGATACCCAGAGAGTAGAATAAGGGTCCTTAGTATATAGGTAGAAAAAGAAGAGTTAAAAGTCATGAGAATATCACAAATACTTAATCATTTGCCTAGGGCCCTGATTATCTTTTCTGACTCAGTGCCATTCAATTAAACAGGCATTTGCTAACTAAGCACCTACTGTGTGCACAGCCATGGTACAGTCCTAATCTCCAGGAATTTGTAGTCTACTGAGAGATCACAACTTGTGCACCAACAAGTAAATTGTTCTGGAATGGGGAGAGAATGCTAACAACGTGGGGAAATAAGAAAAGTTTCCATGTGGAAAATGGCACCTTAGCTGACTTTTGAAAGGAGTTTGGGATTCCATGAAATGGAATAGAGAAGAAAGAGCATTCTAACAAAGGCCAGAGGTGGCCAATAATGTCACAGGTTTGGGAAATACTTGCTAAGCTACTTTAGTTAGAATAGAGAGTCCTTAAGGAGAAAATAACGTTAAATGAGTCTGGAAAGGTAGGCAGGAGCTAGTATGTGAAGGGCTTTAAAGACCAGATGAAGGAACTTTGTAATTTATGCTAGAGCCAATAGGGAGAGCTCCTGAAGTTTCTTGAGCAGGGTATTGACATGATTATGTCTATGCTTTAGGGAGATTATTTCTGGCAACTATTTAAAGGATGGATTAGAGACAAGAAAAAAAATAGAAACAGAAGGAGTAATTAGGAGCCTAGTGCGATAATACGAGACAGAGTTGATAAAGGACTGAACCAGGGTAGTGGCTACATGAGTGCATTTTGGAAGGAACTGACATGACCTGCTAGATGGAGCAGTGGGTAGAGTTCCAGCCATGGAGCCAGCAGATCTTACGTTCAAGTCCATGCTCAGGCACTGACCAGACTCCCAAACAAGTCACCTAACCCTGTTTTCCTCAACATCCTCCTCTGTAAAATGAGCTGCAGAAGGAAATGGTAAACCACTCCACTCTCTTTGTCAAGAAAAACTTCAGATAGGAACATGGACAGTAGGATCTGACTGGAAAGACTCAACAACCATCTATATGAAAGATACTATAGATGTAGATTTGGAGATTGATTAGATATGGAGTATACTGAAGAGTAAAGAACTAAGGATGACCGATGTTTTTAGTCTGGAAGGATGACAGCACCCCAACTTGAAAAAGAAAGTTAGGAGAAAGGGTTGATTAAGTTAAACATAGTAACTTCCATATTGGACATGTTCAGTTTAAGATGCCTGCGAGACATCTAAGTCTATCTATCCAGAAGGCAATTGGTGAGGTGGGGCAAGAGTTCTGGATCAAGATGAGGGCTGGATATATAGATCTGTGAGTCATCTGCATAAGTATGATAATTAAATCCATAAGACTTGAGGTCATAGGGAAAAAAAGAGGAGGTCCAGAACATAGCCTTGAGGTATACCCATAATGAATGAATGGGATATGAATAATGATCAGCAAAGGAGATTGAAAAAGAGTGTTCAGACAGGTAGGAGGAGAGCCAGGAGTAAAAAGAATCATAAGCCTTAGGATGAGGAAAGAGTATAGGAGGAGGCTGTTTGGTTAACAGTATAAAAAAAAAGCTGCAAAGAACAAGAAATATGAGGATTGAGAAAAGGCTATTGGATTCAGAAAATAAGAGATCACTAGTAACTTTGGAGAAAACAGTTCAGTACTGAGGAGGTCAGAAACCACATTGCAAGGGGTTGAGAAATGAATGAAAAGATAGAATAAAGAATTTAGAACTTCTTTTCCTAGGAGTTTGGCTATGAATAGAGGAAGGAAACAGACATTTATTAAGTGCCTTCTAATGCCAGGCTATGCTAAACACTTTTACAAATATTATTTTATTTGACTCTCACAACAATCTTGGAAGGTAGATGTGATTATTTTCCCAATTTTGCAGCTGACGAAATTGAGGCAGGCAGTGATGAAGTGATTTGCCTGCGGTCACATGGTTAGTAACTGTCTGAGGTCAGATTTTAACTCAGGTCTTTCTTACTAGAAGTCCTGGACTCTATCCGCTATGTGACCTAGTTGCTTCTGGGAAAGGGTGGTGATACATAAGATAATAGCTTCAGGAGATGGCAGGGTTTTTTTAGTTTGTTTTTGTTTTTGCTAAGAATAGAGGACACTCCAGGGATCGTGCAAGGACAGACTGATGATTAGAGAAAGAAAGATTAATCAATGGGGCAACCTCCCAGAGGAGGTGGAGGGCTGGAACATGGGGCACAAGAGGTTGACCCTGGTTAGACAAGTCATCTCTTTGTCAGGAGATGAAGCAAAAGAGCAGGGAGTGGAAGATTTTGTTTAAGGGCTAGCAGAAGTAGAATTTGGAGAAAAGAGGAAGTTCATTATGGATGACCCATATTTTCTCAGTAAAGTGGGAGGTTAGGTCCTCTGCCAAGAGGGAAGGGGGAAAGCATGACATTGCAGCAGTAAGCAAAGTAGGATCTTTTGCTATTTTTCTGGATTGAGTTTTAGCCAATCAGAAACATGCATGCAGGCTCTAGCCAATCAGATGCTGAGAAGAAGTGTATATAGAGTCAGTGTTGAGAAAGCAGATGTGAAGAGAGTCAGAATTGAACGGTGAGCCAGGTTTGAGAAGAGACCTATGAGAGCTGGGAGAGGAGACCTTCAAGAGCTGGGAGAGGAAACCTCTGAGAGCTCAAAGAGAAAAGAAACATAATAGTTTCTGTGAGGTTCTTGTTAGAGGACTTGTGTGTGTGTTCATCCTTTGTTGTTGAAGAAGACCATGCCATCAGAGAAATAATGACATGACTTGCACTTGACTTTGAGTGAGGGAAGGCTATTCAGGTCACCTCACTTCTCCTCCAGAGACATCCAAATCCAGTGACCAGATATTCATCAGGATGACTGGAGATTACCCAGTTGGGGTTAAGTGACTTGCCCAAGGTCACACAGCTAGTGAGTGTCAAGTGTCTGAGGTGAGATTTGAACTCAGGTCCTCCTGACTCCTGCACTGGTGCTTTATCCACTGCACCACCTAGCTGTCCCAATAGAGGACTTAAGGGAATAATAAAAGGATTTCCATGCACCAGTGAGGGTCCAGTTAGAAACAGATCACATATATAACCTGGGGTTCAAGGCGTTTCTCCTCACTGGTGGAGAGAATGATTGCTCAATACTCCATCCCTTCATAAGGGGCAGGGTTGGTAAGATCTTGGGAGAGGGGAATTCTTCTTTTGTCTCTGACTTTGAGAGAAGACATGTGGTTCCAGGTTCTCTTTACGAAAAGATCTTCAGAAGGAGAGAAAGACTTTGGGAAGAGGCCTACATGTATAAGAGTCATTTCTCCTTCCATTTGGCCATGCTAGAGACTTCTAGGAATTTCCACTTGGGTAAGATAAGGACTCTGTCAGTTGAACTGAGATATCTTGCTGCCAGTAGGAGAGGAGTGGATTGGGAGAGGAAGTAATGAATAGTGCTTTGAACATGTTGTGTTTGAGATATCTATGGGATATCAAGCTTGGAATGTCCAATAGACAGGAATATAGAAGAAAGACTAGGAGACTGATTAAGGATGGATATATCAATACAACCCAAGAGAGCTGATGAAGACACCAAGTAAAAGACTGGAGAGAAGATTACCCAGGATAGAGCTTTGAGGGTCACACACAGTTAGGGGGTGGGGATATGAATGATGATCCAACAAAGGAGATTGAGGAGTAGTTAAACAGGCAAGAAGAGAATCAAGAGAGAGAAGCTGTATGGTTGAGGTTTAGGGGTTCTGGGACCCCAAAATAGTGACACATGGGTTCTGCCTTGAATGAATTTGACCCAAGCTTTATTTCAGTCAAAGACACTGATAGAAAATGGGTGTGATTCTGAGGATCTGCCATATTGGCCATACTCTTAAGGAATCTGAGTAGTGGTTAGACTCTTAAGGAATCTGAGCACTTTAATGGAAACAAGATGAATCTGATACACAGAAATATTGTGGGAAGGATCTAGGAGTGTCCAAATAGTCTGGAAGTGACTGGAGGGGGAGTCTAAGGAGGATCTTCTTGGGAGTAACTAGTATGCTGGGGTGATGGGAGGTTGAAAGCCTGGACTAAGAGAATGGGGTCTAGATAGGATCAAAGGTGGGACAGGGACTAACAGCTAGTTTGGGGAAAATATCATAATCATAACTCATCTATGCCTGTTATTCCTATCTCATTATTCTTTCTTGTTGAATTAAAAGTAGAGGGGGTATAGGAGGAGAAGCTTTCTCACTGGTCATTGTATCAGACTGTGGTAGTCATGAGGTAATTAGGGGGAAGGACAAGAGAAAGTTGCAGAGTTTGGGGCTACTAGGGCAGTGGGAAGGGGAAACAGTAGAGAGGTGTTGAAGGACATGATATCTTTGTATCTGAGACAAGCCCGTAGGTGGCTATGGGAAGAAGGGTGGGATATGGCCGTTTTTCTTGCCCTATCATTAGTTGATCACACATATACCTCAATTCCAAGCCACAGCTCCTTCATTTCATGTCCCCCCAAATGGTCCTGCCCTTACATTGGAGACCACTGGTAAAAATGGACCAGTTATACTATACATTACAATATCATACTATACGATACCATACGATACCATGCCATACCATACTATACTATGTTGTGTGTATATATACATATATGCGTGTGCACACATATATACACATATGTGTTTATATACATATGTGTTCATATACATGTACAAACCCATATGTGCATACATGTATATACACCCAAACATGCATATACACACTGTATATATAATATATACATACGCATATGCATATGTGCATGTACACAATATATACATATATGTGTACATACATATACATGCATGCATATACATGCATGTATATCTGTATTGCATGTGTTTATACACACTTGTGTGTATACACACACATTCATATACATACACACATGTATATACATATATGCATATGCATATATATGCCAGCTATACTATATAAACAGACCCAGTGAAAGGTAGGGTAATTGGACTAGGAGTCAATAGAAAGTTCTAATTAGAGTTCAAATCCTGCTTCAGATACTTATGATCATGGATTTGAGGTTGGAAAGGATCCATAGAAAGGTCATGTAGTTCCGTCTTCTCCCTTACAAATGAGGAAACCAAGGCTGAAAGCCATTAAATGTTTTGTGCAAGATCCTATGAAGTCAGAATCTGAACTTAGGTCCTCTTATTCTAAAGCAAGCGCTCTTTCCATCACACCACACTTCCTCTAGCTATGTGACCCTGGACAAGTCACTTAATCACTCTCATCTCCTCCTCATCTCCAAAATGGGAAGATTAGACCAAATGACGTCTAAGATCTCTTCTAGTTCCAAGTCTATAATCATAAGAATCTGTTATGCTGCTGCAGGAGGTTGTTGGGAGAAGCAGAAGAGATAATGTTCCAGTGCTACACAAATCTTAAAACCCATGCATGTGGGAGCCATTGTTGTTGTTACTTAATCTATTACCTCCTGGTAGCCTCAGAGCAGAGGGAAAGCTCAAGTCCTTCTCAAGGTTGTTGTTTATCTCTGGCTGGCTCAGCACTTGCTTTCTCTTCCACAGATCAGTTCAACTCACGAATTGTAGAAAAAGTAGAATGGGTCATGTCAGTCCTGGGACTGTGAAGAATAGGTTGGAAGTGGGCAAATATTAGGTGGACTGGCAGAGACTTGTTGAACAATTGTGATCCACAGAAAAAAATTCAAGGTCAGTCTGGATGATTTATGAATGGAAACACACACACACACACACACCCATACACAAAATACCCTACAAACCTTATTTCAGTCACATCCTGCGTAAAACTGCCCTAACATCATAATTGACCATCAATAAATTTATTAATGCAGCATAGCAACCAAATCTGACTGTAGCATCATGAGCTGCCAAAGTGATATTCCTAAAGCACATTTGACCATGTCATTTCCCTGCTCAAGAAATATCAATTTCTCCATTGTATTACTAGGATAAAATACAGACTCCTTTGTTTGGCTTTCAAAACCTTGCCCAACCTGACCTCACACTAACTTTCCAATATTGCTTCATACTACTTCACCTCATAACACATTTTGACTGTGTGACTCTGGGCTAGTCACTTAACTCCAGTGTTCAAGGCAATGCCAAAGAAGTTGCTGAGAAGTTGCTGAGCTGCAATGGTAAAGGAAGTTTCCTCATCTAGGAATTCTCTATACTAATGAAATCACAACTCTAATGACTGCTCTCCCCATTTTCTCTACTCAATCGTGTTTTACACTTTTGGGCAAACTGACTAGGAGGGACAAATATTTATTAAGTACCTATGATGTGCCAGGGGGCAGCTAGGTGGCACAGTGGATGGAGTACCCAGACCTTGGGGCAGGAAGACTCATCTTACTGAATTCAGATCTGGCCTCAGATACTTACTGTCAGTGTGACCCTGAGCAAGTCACCTAAACCTGTTTGGCCCAATTATCCTCATCTGTAAAAGGAACTGGAGAAGGAAACGACAAACCATTCCAGTATCTTTGCCAAGAAAACCTAAATAGAATCACGAAGAGTTGGATATTACTGAAAAATGACAGGCAGTCTACAAGTTCTTATCTCATTTGACCCTCACAACAATCTGAGAGGGAGGTGCTGTTTTTATCCCCATTTCACAGATGGAGAAACTGAAGCAAGCAGAGGTGAAAATTATTTGCCCAGGGTCACACAGCTAGCGAGTAACTAAGGCCAGATTTGAACTCATGTCTTTGTGATTCCAGACCCAGGGCTCTATTCACTGCACCACAACATTCCTCTCCTAATTTTCCTAAAGTTATTCCTTATGCCAACAATGTTCTCTCTCTTCAGCTTAATATTGGAATACCTAACTACCTTTAAGGTTCAACTCAATGCTACCTCCCACACAAGGTGGTGACACACACCAACGTCCCCAGTTTTTAGTGTTCTCCTTCCTGCCTCACATGAAATCACTTCCTATTTATTTCATATAACTTCGGTTTTTTCCTATCTGTATACATGTTGTATTCCCTGCCCCTCCCTCTCCAAGGCATTACCCCAATAGAACATAAGCTCCTTGAAGACAGAGGTTTCATTTTTGTTTTTGAATCCCCAATACCAACCAATACAGTAGCTGAAGGAAACTTCATGATAACATTATGCACCCTATCTTATTGCCCGAGATGCCAGTAAATGGTGCTGATGAGTTCACTACCATTCTTATTTCAAATCTATTTTTTATTTTGTGCTTAATAGTCATTGCCATTATAATGATGATGCAGTATCAGGTGTCTATAAAGATTTATTTTAAGCTTTTATAGTCCACTTCATAACCTAGGAACATACCTCCCATTTATAACCTTGTTCCTATGGAACTCACTGTCATGTTGGCTCTGTAAAAAAAGAGCTATCCACTGTCATGTTCTTAGAAAACCAATTAAAGATGTTGGGCGAAGAGTGTTGGACTGGGCAAACAACTCATCAGCTTCTTACAATAGCCATATTTTCTTCTACTTTAATGGTCTAGCTGGACTTGACTCATTAAAGAAGCACCTCTGAATAATTGAATTCATACAGAAGAGTCTGCTTTTCTATTGCAAAATTCTAGACTTTGACACATGTGTTTTTCATGGAAGCTCTAAAACTGCAACTTCCCATCCCCCCGGTCCCAATCCCTACCTGCTCTCTGCTGTGTAGGCAGGGCCACACTGTTGCCCATTCTTCTCCAACTAAATGCATTTATGTAGCTCTCTGAAAAGGGAATATGTAAGAGAGGAAGGGCAAGGTAAGCTAGTAAATGGTATTTAGACACTGGATGTTAACTTGAGAAATTTTCTCAACTGGTCACTTAAAAATCATAAAATATTATTACTGGAAAGGACCTTGGAAATCCTGTAGTCATTTGTCTTCATGTCCTGAAACTCCAACAGCTACCTGACCTCTCTGGCCTCACTGAAAAAAAAGGGATGTTGGAGGAGAGCAAGGGTGTGTAACCATTTTTGTATTATGAGTTCCTTTCTGTCTTGTGAATGCTATAGATTGCTGCTCAGAATAATGTTTTTAAATGTATAAAATAAAGTATACAGGATTATAAAGGAAACTATGTTGAAATGTAGTTATATTCATATCTATCTATATATCTACATACATGGATATATGTATGTATACAAACATACATGTATATGTGTATATGTATTTATACAGACAGATACCAGGATTAAGAACCCCTGGATTGATGATGAGCTCACAATCCATGAGTCTTGACCAGTCTCTACCTTCTCCCATACACTTAGGCATTGCCCACATTCACATCGCATCCAACTGTATACCCTCTCACCTATGTATACAGATGTACTTTTGAGTATAGTCTGTATACCTCTGTGTGCCTGGCCTTCACCTTTCAATGGAGCAAGTCCCACCCTTCCTTGTCCCAGCTAACTATGGTGGTAGGGAGGAGAGGCACCTGCTTCTGGCCATGCCTCATGACTAAAAGACTCCCAGTGGGAGATGACGAGTCCCCTAGCTGGCTGTTGAACCAGAATGTCTAATGATTTCAGTGAACCTTTTGAAAGAGGGAATACCTTCCTTGCTGGGCTCTCTTAGGCTACATCTCTCCAGTTGGCATCACGTAATTTCAGTTGGGGCTGAAGATGTTCCTTCTCTACCCCAGAATCATGGTAACCCGTCTCTTTCCACATGGAACCATGGACTCAGCTGACCCAGCACCTGGCACAGTTCCTGGAATGTACTGGGTGCTTACTAAATGCCTATTGACGAGGCCAGTTTGTGCCCCCAGATACCACTTTTACCCTTTCTTGTTTGCTCCTTTTTGATCTTAGGCAAACCCGTGTCCTATCCATGGGTGGTAGGAAGGACATTGTCCCTACTAAAGTTTTCCAGTATCTTATTGTGGTGTGAAGGTGATTTTAGGTCCCCAAAGCCTAGCCCAGTAAAGGAAGGTGCCTAGGGGTATGTCGGGATTTGGTCCATCAGCTTATAAACAACTCATCAGCTTCTTAAAATAGCCACACTTTTTTTTTACTCTAAAAGTCCTTTCATACTGCAAAAGAGCAGGATTTTATTCTAAAGAGGCACACACTAAAGCTGAAAAGGCTGGCCTGCCTCTACAAAGAGCAGACTCCCTAAGTCTGAACAAGGTTGGCTATCAGATGCTACTAATTTTTTTCAACCATAGCAGCAGCTCATGAATACCTAAAGGCCACAGAAGCTGCATTCTATATCAGTGGAGGAGTACCCATACTGAGAATGAAAACATGAGTCTATATAGCAACGAAATAACCCCCAGAAGTTTATTAGGATTATGTGGCTGACTTTCCAGCCCATCTAGAAAGGAAAGTTACCTTGAAGGGACTTTTGCAGGTTAAAGTGAAGGGGAAACAATGAATTTCTCTTGCCAGGGGACCATAGCAGAGAAAATTCTTTTTCTTCTCCCAGGCCAGAGGGCTTGCCTTGTGGAACTAGAAGAGGAGAACTCAGCTGATTCATCTATACCAGGGCCAATGATGAGACTTTATAAAAATGATTTTATCAGCACACTTAAGAAAATTACTTGGCCTCCTAAGCAGAGCCTGAATTAATACCAAATGAATAGCTGTCTTCTGAAGGTTTGCATGAGGTTTTGATTTTCTGACAAGATTAAACGCAAACTTAGTATTCTCTATTTTTCTCCCTTAGTCCTTGGCACTTACCTCTTTTTCCACAATGAAAGAACCAAATTGCCTCCTCCATGAAAGGAGAGCATCTAGCTGTAAGCACCAATCAATTGGGAAGGACGTTTGTGGGTAGGAGTTGTGAAGGACTGCAAACTTGACCTTGAAAATAATGAGAAATAACAGAGGCTACTGGCGAAGGAGTGTTCCTTCCTCGCATGCTGTTTTCTCTCACATTTTTAACTTTGTTTAAATTTCTATCCTCTACCACCTACTCATATATTCACGGGCCCCATTAACAACATAATGTATGTTAAAAAAGCTTTTGCAGCTGATTCAGAAGCTTCTCCTTGAAGGCTAATAGCATCATTTCGACTCAGTGATGCCATGTATAATGTAATCTAATAAAACTATGTCATCGGCACTCAAAAAGCACAGTCAGAAAAAGAACAGGTCACCTCCCCAAAGGATCAGTGACTAGGAGTGGAGACACATGAGAAAATCCATGCACTTCAGTGGTTTAATTCACTTCAACATTAATTAAGCACCTCAGATGTGGAGAGCACCACATGAGGGTGTATAGGCATGCAACTTGATAGTTTTGTATCTGGTGTTTATCTGTATGCATGCATGAATGCGTGCATATGCATGTTCTGTTTATTTGCATCTGCAAATTCGTCTGTTTCGAGGTGGTGTGTTTCTGTCAATGAGTCAATAGATAGTTCTTAACTTTCTACTGTGAGCCTAGCAGGGATCCAGGTGCTGGAAGAAGGGAGGCAGATGTTTAATATATGACCCTTGCCTTCAAGTAGCTTCCCAGTTGAGCTAATGTGTATGTTGTCTAATCATAGCTAACAATTCTAATTCCTAGGACAAATCCACAAGATGCACCAGAAGCAATTTCAGTTGGAGGGGATGGGAGTGGAACGTAATGGGGGAAAGAGAAGATGGTGGGAATTGAGCTTGCATCACAAGGCATAAAGGCCCATGGGAGGAAAAGATAGAAACCCTGGGACATTGGGAGGTCACCCTACCCTACCTCCTTGCCAGCAAAGAAGGAACTAGGAGGAAAGATAGAAAGGAACAAGGTTATGGATGGTAGATGGGGAGGAAACCCAAGGGCCATCTGGTAAATTTTAAAGAATTATTCTTGCTAACAAGGAGCTAAGCTCAGTTGTTTCCACTTGCTAAAGGAGTACAGTTTACATGCAGTCAGCAGTCACCAAATTTTGATACTCTGGAGCAAAGCTTGGGTTCCTCCTTAGTTAAACTGTGGTGTGATGTGGTTTTCCTCTATCCAAGTATGTGCAGAGACAGTTTGTACCAGCTCTGAGAAAGCTGATTGTTAAAATTTTTGTATAAGGATTTATATCATAAAAATCAGCAAATGCTACAAATCAGGGCTCTATTTACTGAGTGTGTGTGTGTGTGTGTTTGTATGTATGTATGTGTGTGTGTGGTCCCTCTAGACATGAGAAAGAAAGTAATGAGAAAGTGATGAAAAATGTTAACAATGCCTATTAAACTTTTAAGTGTGCTACATGTACATTTTTTAAGAGAGCAGGTTGTTAAACATTTACCAGCACATCCTACCTCTCTGTAACAAGTCCCCACTGTGCAATCGCTATAACTCCCACAGTTCACACACCCTAGAGGAAGGTATGCCATGACATTGCCTCTGGATATCTGCTGAAAAATCTGAAGATACATCACTCACTTTCTGCACTCAAAGTCTCACTCCAGATATCCATCAAATCTTTCAATTCTGACTCTTTCTCATGTATTTCGTTTGTGTCCAGCCACACTGATGAATATAAGACAAGGAATAACTTTTTCTCATAAGATTGTTGATTTAGATTTGCAAAGAATTTTAAAGGTCAACTAATACAACCGTCTCATTTTGATGATGAAACCGAGACTAAGTAAATTGCCCAAGATTTCACAGGGAGTTAATGGTAGAAGTGCTTCTGCCGACTCTAAATCCAGCATGCTTGCCACTATAACCCACAGCCTCCTTAACTATGCTCTCATCTAGCCCACATCTCTCCAGCTTATCCACAGGGGTGGCATGAGAGACTTTCTTAAGTGCTTTACCAAAATCCAGCTATGTCTAGAGCATTCTCCTCATCTACTCATCAAGCTGGCATAGGGAGAAGATGGACCCTGTGATTTCATGAGTACAAGGAACTCTAGATAATTTCCTCTACCAACATATGCACCCTTTGTAACATATAGTCTTAGAGTTGTCTAGAGCACCAAGAGTTTAAAATGACTTGCCTAAAGTCATCTAGTCACTGTCAAAGGCAAAACTCTGGTTTCCCTGACTCTGAGGCCATTTATAGAATGCTACCTCACCTAGAAAACTTGTCATAAAAGAAATGAAACCAGTCAGGCATGACCTGTTCTTGACATCATGTCTTATTTCTTCTTTTATGTCCTTAAGTACCTGGCATATAGTATGTACTTGAAAATATTTTGGTGGAAATCAAATTGTTTTCAGCTATGTGAAGGTATCATTGCATCACCCTTGCATTTCTCTTAGAGCCCAATACACTGTCCTGAACCTAGCAGGTGCTCAATTAATGTCTGTTGAATTGAACCATATTTCTTGATTTTTCTTGTCTATTTTAGATCATAAGTTCCTGAAGGGTAGAGATGTACTATTTTGCAACTACACATTGCAGTAGATACAGTGGAAGGTTTGCAGTAAGGAACATCTGAGTTAAAATCTGGCCTCAGATTTGAGGGACCCAAGCCGGGGGACTCTGGGAAAGTCATTTAACCTCCTTTTGCCTCAGTCTCCTCATCTGTAAAATGAGGATTAAAAAGCACCTATCTCTCAGGGTTGTCATGCAGATCAAATGAGATTAAAATTATAAAACACTTGCAGAGTTCCTGGCACAGAGAAAGCACTGTATAAATATTAGTTATGTAAATATTAGCATGAAGTATTAATAGTGATGGTAGTAGTATTAGTAGTATCTATAGTAACCATAGTGCTGTGGTGGTAGTAGTAGTATTAGTAGTAACAGTCATGGTGATTTTGGAATTAAGAAATGGGAGGAGCGATTTAGAGTTGTCCTAATCTCAAGTATTAGAGATCTGTCAATGGCCAGTGAGATACAAGCAGAAAGTATAAAAATCTAATTACTAAACTAGTAGGAATACCATTGTCAAACACAGGATAAGGATAGAGTTGACCCTTCTGGCTGAGTAACTGCAGCCTCCAGAGCTGTGGCAGGTGTAGTTCAGCCCAGTAGGAATGAAAAATCCATCAGATTCTTTGGGGTGCTGGCAATGGGGAGGATTGGGCAGAGCAGTCGTGCTAGGTGCTTCTTATATACTCTTGGGAAATATCAGGGACCATGTCAGCATTACAAAGCCTTTGTTGTACATGGTACAAACAAACACAAAATATTTTGTGCTTTAGCTGCTTACATAGTAGGGGCCTACTGTCCAAAAGTATTCCCTATTTCCCATATGGTTTATAATCCTCTCTCTGCTCCTTGCCTCTGAATTCCTATCTGTGTCACAAGGCTGGCTCGGACACAGGAAATATGCACAGGCTTGCCCTTGGCTTACCTCAACCCCATCCCTGAGCCCTTGGCAAGATTGTAGAAGAGAAGTTTTGACATGGTTGATGATTAAGTATAGTTTTCCTAATGGACATTAATTGGAAAGCCACTTAGATTTTTCTAGCCCTAAACCAGAGCAAATGTCCATTGGAAATGTACGCCTCAGGGCTTAGAAAATACTGTTCAAAAGATAGAATTGAGCTTGAGCTAGCTAGAAACTGTCCAGCTTTGGATTCCAAAGAGTTCGGCTCCTGGAGAAAAGACTGTTCTGAACAGGAGCTCCCCACTAGCCTAGACCTTGAGAAATGGACAGACTATTCTTTTAAAGAAAAAGCCAGGAAGTTCCTCCCCACCCCCACCTCCATTCAGTTCAAGGATTGTATTAAGGGTTTTGTTTTCTACTAAAAAAAAAAAAAAGCTGTAGCAAGGAACGCCTCAGGGCTTTCAACTAAGAGAGCATGGCAGAGCTCAATCAGCCACCTTTGAGAACCAGATGGCACCCTAACCAAGGCCACTGCCTGGAGCTAACAGCTGAGAGAAGCTCATGTCCACTGCAGCTGTGCCAGTGACCACAGGACCAATGAAGCAACACTGAGCAGCAGCCAAGCGAGACCGAAAAGGAGCAGGGCTGGCATGAGCAGGGTGATGACATCACCAGAAAACATCTGCAGCTCTGCAGCATCCCAGGCTTGGATTGCTGATGTGTGTGTGTGTGTGTGTGGCTGTCACACAAGTTCTCAACATACATGGCTACTTTCTCCACTGCTAGTATGTGTATTTGGGGAAGAGTTTGTCCTACAGAGAGGAGAGAAATGACTACCTTTCTTCCTACACTATTTCATTTACTGCCTTTGTGTTGTACTCATTTTGACCAGTAAAGACACACACATCAGTGGAGATTCAGAAGCTATGGATTTAAGGAAATGAAAATCCAAAGGGTGACTTGAACCTGGGGTAGCCTTGTCTGGGTTACTCACTGTGTTGCTTGGAGGGGTTCCCTCCCCCCAGGTACCAAAGGATTCTATTATCTGTTGTCCTTTAGTCCTTCCATAGTGTCCACTGGTATAGGTGAATTTTTTAAAAATTCCTATTTCTGGTAAATTGCATTGAAACCATAGGGATCTGCATCTTAATTATGGTTTTTGCACATTCAGGTCTCTGAGCACCAATATAAGATAGTATATAATTAAGTGACAAATTGTATGTTGCACATTTTAAGATCTAAATAAGTGAGGAGGAGGAAAAGGGTAGTCAGACACAGTTTCCTGCAGAAGGTGGCACTTGAGCTGAGAGCCTTAGAGTCAGAAAGTCAGGTTCTGCTCTTCCTTCGGATGTTTACTAGCTGTGTGACCCCCCAGACGACAATTCCTGCTTCCACCCCGGCCTTCACAGCCAAGAGATACATGATCCATTCCTTTCTCACCCTCCATTCCCTCCCTCTACATATATGCTCACGCCTCTGAAAATGTGCTGTGAGACCCTGCAGAGCTGGAGAGGAAGAATTAACCTTAAGTGTCTTTGTGTCCATGGTGATTCTTTTCTTGCATGAATCCTAAAAAAATAAGGAAAGAAATAACTGTCCTAGTCCCCCACTACTCTGCACTCCAGTCCAAACAAAATGAAAAGAAAAAAGACAACTTCAAAGAAAAATGATCAGCAAATATTTATTGAGTGCCTACTGCATGCTTCCTGTCCTCGTGTTTATCATATGCTTAGGGAGGTAAGACTTAAACTTGTGGAAACAGCAGATCTAAGATAATATATAATTAATTTTGTTAAATTGTGTGCTGCCAACTCTACATGCTATAAGAATTCAGAGAAGGGGAGGACTCATATCCTAAATGCACAGGTCTGTTCAACAATCCTCCTTGAATGCCTATCTTTTCTAGAGGATAAACTTTATTAGTCTATTATTTAAGTCCCTCTACAACTTGACTCCAATCTATTTTTCTATCCTTATTTTTCTCCACTCCACTCCATACATTCCACTTTCCAGACAAACTGGGCTTCTGATCCATTTTCATCCTATTCTCTTTGTCTTCTGGACTACAAGTAGTTAAATGGCACTATATTTCTTTCTGCAAATCTCTAGTGCACGTACCATGTAATATTATGTACTCTAGTTATTTGTATGTCTAATCCCCTTACTAGTACTATAAGTACCATGATCATAGGATTTCAAGCTAGAAAAATAATTGAAGCTTTTCTAGTTCTCATTTTAGAGGTTAAAAAAAAGCCCTAAACTCAGAGATGCTGAATGCCCAAGTTACTCAGCTAGTAAGCATCAGAGCTGAAATTCTAACTAATCCTCTGACCGCAAATCCATGAAGATAGGAACAACATTTCACCTAAAATTTTGTCTTCAGCAATGTAAATGATGTACGCAGCGGTTACCCAGTAAGTGTTTATTTGGTCCAACTAGGCTGACTTGAACGAGTAAAATATTAAATCCCCTTCCCCGTGGAAGAGATAGGGTCCAAGGCTGGTGATAATTAGGGAGTTAAGGGTGGGGAGAGAATTAACAGGTTCCAAGGGCAAGGAACCTTGTGGAGGAAAAGTGCTTCTTCTGATCTGATCTTGTTAACCTATGTCACTCAATAAACTCCAGTGACTCCCTATTACCTACAGGATCAAAAGGGGAAAAATCCTTTTAGGCTTTTAAAGTTCTTCATAACCTGGCTCCACAACTATCCTTCCAATCTTCTCATACTATGTTTCTGTGTCAGTACTCTATGAAGAACACCTTCTTCACCTGCTTGTCATACAATACTCCATCTCCCTACCCCATGACTTTCTGCTGCCTGTGCCCCATGCCTAGAACGTTTTCCCTCCTCATCTCTGCCTTCTACTTTCCTCCAAGACTAACCTTTAAATCCCACCTTCTACAAGAGACCTTTCTTAGCTTTTCCCAATGCTAGTGCCTTCTCTCTGAGATTACTTCCTGTTTTAGACTGTAAATATGTTACATGGACATAGGTTATTTGCATGTTATTAGAACATAAGCTCTTTGAGAGCAGTGACCAAATTCCTTTTTTTCTGTCTTTCTTTATATGTCCAGCGTTCGGTACAGTGCTTGCCACATAGCAAGCGCTTGTTGCCTGAATTACACACAAGACTAAATAAACACAAATAGTCAACTAGCATTTCTTAAGTGCCTACTATGTGTCAAGCACTATGCAAAGTTCTCAAATGCAAGTGCATGAAACAGGTAAAGTAAGAGCTCATGAGGTGCCCAAATTAAGGGTAAAGATAATATGGGCCTCAGAGAGCTGTGAGACTTGCTTTCAAAAGTTTCTTTCTGTTTTGTGATTCAGAACTGCTCATAGACTTTGATTGTTTCTAGCCTATCTAGAATTACTGTAATTGTTTCTTTCCAAGGTTGCACAATTCAAGTGTCCCCCACTGAACCCTAAGTAGACAGTGCCCAATTTCCGCTGTCAAAATGTCTCAGGACTTAATGCTTACCCATGGGTGGTTATGCTGCAGTGCTTAATTCTCATCGGCTGTTATTTAATATTGTAAATTTTTCAGTGTAAAATTTGGAGGGGTTTCTTTGCTTGGGATGATGTTGTTTGAAACTATAAAAAACCCGTTCCCACATTCATTTCTTTTAGTCGTCTCAGCCTAGATAGTTGACTGAACTTTGCCTCATTGGAGAATATTCAAACAATTTCTGTACTATTGTGGATGCAAAACTTTGGCATCCAAGGGTGCTTGTGCATCTGGTGGTACATGGTTTCCTTCACTTAAATGGTATTATTTCATTTGATGCCAGTGAGTATGACCATTAGGGAGAAATTATTAGGTTCCATGAAAAGCCAGGGAAGTGTGTATTTGAGTGCAAGTAGACTCCCTTGGAATCCTAATATCCAAAAGACGGAATGGAGTCAGATCTAACCTTTGACTCCAAAAAAGTCGTTTAGGTTTAGTTACTCCATATATTACCTTCTCTTCTGATTATCTTTCCTTGTTTCCCTTTTTAATTCCAATCTTTGCTTTCATGTTTTTTCTTGTTTTTTTTTTCATTTCTTTCTTCTTTCTCTCCTCTTTCCTTTTTCCTTCTTAGATTGATTTTCTTTTGGTATTAGCGTTTTTCTGTTTAGTTCTGAAAGTCAGAACCAGGAACAAAGGGTAGGAATTATAAGGAGACAAATTTAGATCATGTATTATTTTTTTAAAAACCTTCTTAACAATTAGAGTCATCCCAAAGGGTAATGGTCTACCTCAGGAAGCAGTAGGTCCTTAATTGGGTAGTCTTCAAGCAGAGAAAGTTGATAATAACTTGTCAGGTGTTTTATAACGGGGCTTCTACTTGGAAGGTCACTGAGGTGTCTCTGAACTTTAAAATGTCAAGATTCTGTAATCCTATAAAGGGAATTCCTGTTTGAGTCCAGGTTGGAATAGGGAGTATTTTTTTAAGATTCTGTGCCATTCTTGTCAGTTATCAAACTAGTTCCTGTTAAGGTATTTAGTGATAATTAAGTGATAATTAGCTGATAGTAGCTTAAGGTATGACCTCTTCAAGGCGTATCTGTATTTTAAGGATGAATTGACTTAGAATCAGCTGATCTAATTGAGTGTGATATCAGAGATTGGGACACCCATCCCCTTCTGACTTGCTGGATTTTGCCAAGCCTTACCTGCCATCTCTCCCTAAAAATTCCCTCAGCTCTTGTGAATTTCTCTTCCAGGAACATCACTCCATCTTGCCAGCCTCCTTCTTTCACTGGTGAGTTCCTCCATGGAATTCCATTCTGAGAAGGCACCCAGGTTGGCATTCCCCTCCAGGCATGGCTTCTGAATTTCTTGGAGGTACCTTCCCTCCTCCCATCTTTTCAGGTCCCTTATATTATATTGTCTTCCCCATAAGAAGGTGAGCTTCTTGAGGGCAAGGGGTGTCTTTCTTTTTATTTGTTATTTATATCCCCAGTATTCAGTTTACTATATATTATGTATATAAATATATATTTATGTATGTTTGCGTATAAAATTACAAACATTTACACATGCACACACATATACATTTCAGGTATAGGCGATGCAGTGGAAAGAGTGAAGAGAAAGAAAAAAGACAAACTTTATATACATAGTTGTCACATATTAGATGCTTCATAAACATTTGTTAAGTTAAATCACAGAAACATTCAAAAGTGAGAGGGAAAAAGGACTATATTTAATACAAATTAATTCATCTATATTAAAAATTCCTAAAACTGTCTTTTGTTATTTAGGAAAAAATTGAAAGATGATCATTTCAGAAATTTAAGAAGAAAATCCAGATTTGGACATGTAAAGGTTAAGAAGGTAAAGACAGAATGTCACCCACTCTCCTCTCCTTAACCATTTTACTCACCCTTAAGCAGCTAACCTTTGAAATCTGGCTTCTATTTAGTCCTTCATGAGTACCACCTGCTTTTCTGTATTTGGAACAAATCACTGTTATAAATAGACTTATTAATATTTGGCAACAGGGCTTTCTTTATACACACCCTGTGAAAAGTTTCACTGCTGACTGTGCCTAGCCCTTGGAGACAGATGGACAAGCATGTGTGTATGGCTGAGGAGGCCACACTTTTCAATGGAAGGCACATTCTTGTTCCCATCCATCCCCCTACATGCTGCTTCAGCAGGCGAAGCTAGACTCAAGTCATGAGGAAGTACAGTTTATAAGGGGGGAAATGCAGTATCAAATGTATGGAATTGGACTCCATTATATTCTTATATGAATTTTAAGATGCCTGGTGTCTCAGATTTCCTGGATACATATACCCCCAGATTCCTCATTTGTATAGAGGATCTCTAACGTCTTCTTTGATAGGATCCTGTGATTCTACAAAAATACTGTAAAAGGTAAGTTCCCTGGGAATAACAATATCCTTGCCCACCCCAGACCACTGGCCCTGCTTCCAGCCCAACTTTCAAAGCCATGGTCCAGGAGTCTACCTTCAGAGGAGAGACGGACCCTTTCATGCCCATGAGCACAGGCATGGGCAAGGAAGCCTAAGAATACAGGTAGGGCAGAGTGCCATCCCCCCCTCACTTACCCTGCTTCCAATCCAGCCTTGAAATTGTGGATGTTGCTTGTCCTTCATTCTGGAAGATGACCATGACATCAGGGACGTGATACTATCACATGCAAGCAAATTGGATTTAAGTGAGGGAAGGCTGTGCAAGGTCATCAGCCTCACTTTCTCCTCCAGAGCCATCTGGATCCAGTGGTGAGATATAGATCAGGAAAACTGGAGATGGCTCTGGATGCCAACATTGAAATTATCCCCCAGGTAAACAACCTTGTAAAGAGTACCTCTGAAGGTCCTCTGAACGCCCCCATTTCCTCAGCAACCATAGTTAACAAAGGCTCAGCAAAGTAAATTCTGCCCATTATAGTTTTTAATGTTCTCAAAAGGTCCAACCTTAGAAACAAACATGGTTTTCATCAATTTAAATGACAATAAAGAAGAAATATTGTCATCTGGTTTAGATGCTGTGTCCTAAGGACCCCCGGAGCCTTTCTGTCTGCTCTGTAGCTGAAGCTCCTACAAATATTACCTTCCTCTATTAGAATATGAACTCCATGAAGGCAGGGACCATCTGTCTTCCTATTTGTATTCCCAGTGTTTAGCATAGTTTTCTGCACATGGTAAGTGCTTAGTAAATGAGTATTCATTCATTCATACTCTTAATTCTCATTATCTGTAAATATAAGTAGGGGCAATTAGGTGGGACATTGAACAGAGTGCTGGACCTGGAGTCAGGAAGACTCATCTTGCTGAGTTCAAATCTGGCCTCAGACACTTACTAGCTCTGTGCTCCTCGTTAAGTCACTCAACCCTGTTTACCTCAGTTTCCTCATCTGTCAAGTGAGCTGGAGAAGGAAATGGTAAACCACTGCAGGATCTTTGCCAAGAAAACTCCAAATGGGGTCATGAAGAGTCAGACACAATTGAAAAATGAGTGAACAACATAAATGTATACTCTCAGAGTTACATTTTCCCAGATTTTCTGTCCCGTTCCCTCATTGTCATTGGAGTACTTAAAGAGCTTTTTGCAAGAGTCAGATGTGCCAGTGTTACAAGGCATTTTAACTCATATCAGCAAAGGGTCAATGCTCAAAATAAGACCTGCAGGGATAGGAACATGACAGGGTACAAGAAAGTCAAAGGAAGATATTACCAAGGAGTTTGCCAGGTCTTGAGCTGTATGCTCTTCTTTTATGCCCTGACAGGAGAAAGAAGTCAGGTTATCATTGGACTTGACACATCCAGTTTGACCCCTCTCTGTCACTCTTTGGTCCACAAGACAGACAAAAGCCTTGGGTGTTACAGAGTGGATTGGATTGTTAGGATCATCCATCTAGTACTGAAAGGGGTTTCAGAGATTTCCTAGACCAGGGATTCTTAATCTCTTTTGTGTTATAGGCCCCTTTGGTTATCTGATAAAAACATTTGGACCCTTTCTCAGAATTAATGATAACAAATGTATAAAATAAAGTAAATAGAATTACAAAGGAAACCAATTATATTGAAATACAATAATTAAAAATCAAATTCAAAGATTTCAGGTTAAGAAGACCTGATTTTGTTAAATCCCTTAATTTTACTGATAATTAAATTGAGACCTAACCAGGTTAAATAACTTGTTCAATTAATTGAATTAAGTATCAAAAGTGGAATTTGAACACAGGTCTTCCAACTGCAAATCCGGTACTCATTTCATAGCATCATATCTGATTGGTTTCGTGTACCTTTCTGTTAGAGGCAGGGAAACACTGGGGACTAACCAGTGAAGGATTCAGTTGTTCAGACACAAACATGAAAGTTTCCAGCATGGGATAAATAATTTTCCAGGGAAGGATAGGAAGAAAAGAACTATTTCCAGAGCAGAGACAACTTGCTACAAGTCAAAAAGGTCCGGAAAAAATCAGAGATAATTTTTTTGGACTATCACACTAATACTTCAAAGCCTTAAGTGAATTCTTAATTTCCTGAAATTATTGATGCCATTTCTACACATTTGTATATTCCTAGTAAGAAATTTATACTTTGGGAAAATCAGACTGATATTTACTTTTTAATATTACAGAATACATTTTCCCATCAAAACCATATTCAAAATAGTAGTTAGGAAAAGTAGATAAAGGATGATTTTCCAAGAGACATTAAGAGTTAAATGACTTTTATTGGTGACCTGGGGACCACCCTGCCATTCATAACATTATTTCTTTTTTCTGGTTTTTCTTTTTTCTTTTTTTAGATTTATTTATTTATTTATTTTTAATATAAATTTATTTATTTAACTTTTTACATTCATTTTCACAAAATTTTGAGTTCCAAATTTTCTCCCCATTTATCCCCTCCCCCCACCCCAATACACCAAGCATTCTAATTTCCCCTATCACCAATCTGCCCTCTTTTCTGTCCTCCCTCCCTACTCTTGTCCCCATCTTCTCTTTTGTCCTGTAGGTCCAGATGACTTTCTATTCCCCATTAACTGTATTTCTTGTGTCTTAGTAGCAAGATCAATACTCAACAGTTGTTCCTAAAACTTTGAGTTCCAAATTCTCCCCAACCCTCCCTCCCTACCAATTCCCTTTGGGAACGCAGGCAATTCAATATAGGCCATATCTGTGTAGTTTTGAAAATGACTTCGATCGTAGTCGTGTTGTGTAAGACTAACTAGTCGTGTTGTGTAAGACTAACTATATTTCCCTCCATGCTATCCTGCCCCTCATTGTTTCTATTCTGTCTTTTGATCCTGTCCCTCCCTGAGTGTTGACTTCAAATTGTTCCCTCCTCCCATTGCCCTCCCTTCCATCATCCCCCCCACCCTGCTTATCTCCTTCTCCCCCACTTTCCTGTATTGTAAGATAGGTTTTCATACCAAAATGAGTGTGCATTTTATTCCTTTCTTTAATCGAATGTGATGAGAGTAAACTTCATTTTTTTTCTCAGCTCTCCTCTTTTTCCCTCCACGAAAAGTCTCCTACTTGCCTCTTGAATGAAAGATAATTTGCCCCATTCCATTTCACTCTCTCTCCTCCCACTGCATTTCTCTCTCACCATTTACCTTAATTTCTTTTAAGATATGGTCCCATCCTATTCAATTTCCTCTGTGCTCTCTGTCTCTGTATGTGCGTGCATGTGTGTATGTGTGTGTGCATGCACACATGTACATGTGTGAGTGTATGTATATGTGTGTGTGTTGTCCCAGCAACTACCCAGATACTGAAAAGTTTTAGGAGTTACAAATATTGTCTTTCTATGTAGGAATGTAAACAGTTCACCTTTAGTAAGTCCCTTATGATTTCTCTTTGATGTTTACTTTTTCATGCTTCTTCTCATTCTTGTGTTTGAAAGTCAAATTTTCTTTTCAGCTGTGGTCTTTTCATCAAGAATGCTTGAAAGTCCTCTGTTTCATTGAAAGACCATATTTTGCCCTGCAGTATTATACTCAGTTTTGCTGGGTGGGTGATTCTTGGTTTTAGTCCTAGTTCCTTTCACTTCTGGAATATCATATTCCACGCCCTTCGATCCCTTAATGTAGAAGCTGCTAGATCCTGTGTTGTCCTGGTTTTATTTCCACGATACTGGAATTGTTTTTTTTCTAGCTGCTTGAAATATTTTCTCCTTGACCTGGGAATTCTGGAATTTGGCCACAATGTTCCTAGGAGTTTCTCTTTTTGGATCTCTTTCAGGCAGAGATCGATGGATTCTTTCAATACTTATTTTGCCCTCTGGTTCTAGAATCTCAGGGCAGTTTTCCTTGATAATTTCATGGAAGATGATGTCTAGGCTCTTTTTTTGATCATGAAATTCAGGTAGTCCCATAATTTTTAAATTGTTTCCCCTGGATCTATTTTCCAGGTCAGTTGTTTTTCCAATGAGATATTTCACATTATCTTCCATTTTTTCATTCTTTTGGTTTTGTTTTGTAATTTCTTGGTTTCTCAGAAAGTTATTAGCCTCCATCTGTTCCATTCTAATTTTGAGAGAACTATTTTCTTCAGTGAGCTTTTGAACCTCTTTTTCCATTTGGCTAATTCTGCTTTTGAAAGCATTCTTCTCCTCATTGGCTTTTTGAACCTCTTTTGCCAATTGAGTGAGCCTATTTTTCAAGGTGTTATTTTCTTCAGCATTTTTTGGGGTCTCCTTTGCCAAGGTATTGACCCATTTTTCATGCTTTTCTTGCATCTCTCTCATTTCTCTTCCCAGGTTTTCCTCCACCTGTCTAACTTGATTTTCAAAATCCTTTTTGGGCTCTTCCGTGGCCTGAGCCCACCGGACATCCACCTCGGATGTCTGGTATAGAGAGGCCCTGGCCTCCACGTCTTTCCCTGATGGCAAGCATTGTACTTCCTCATCAGAAATGAAAGGAGGAAGGAACATCTGTTCCCCAAGAAAGTAGCTTTCTATGGTCTTATTTATCGTTCCTTTTCTGGGCATTTTCCCAGCCAGTTGCTTGACTTCTGAGATTCCTCTGCACCCCCGCCTAGATCCGCCCAGCTAGTGCTTGGGGTCTGAGATTCAAATGCTGCTCCCCAGCCTCAGGGCGTTCAGTGGCAGGCATGGCTGCTATTCAATGTGAGCTTAAGTTCTGGTGCTCAGGTGGGGGCAGGGCCACCTCCCAGGCTCAGCTCCCTCAGGGGGTTTATGCAGAAATCTTCAATAATGGCCCTGAGCTCCTGCCTGCTCCGGGAGTTCTGGGCCACTGCTGCCTCTGGCGCTGCCTCTGCCACTGCCTCTGCTGCTGCCTCCTGAGGGGGCCCGAGTCACAGAGACACCTCGCTCCCCTCTTGGCCAGCCCAGAAGTCTCTCACTGACCTGTAGCACCTGTGGGTGGAGGGACCTTCCCGGCCGCCAGAGATTCCGTCCCTGAAGCCTGCTCAGTTCTGCTCCTCTCAGGCTGCATGGCCAGGGGTGGGCTCTACTCTCTGGTGCGAGACGGACCCCTGTGGATGGCTTTCCAGGGCTCTCTGGAACGGACATCTCCTCCACTGCATTTCTGCCTGACTTGCTCTGCTCCAGAATTTGTGGGGAGTTCTTTTTACAGAAAATTTATGGGCTGTGGGTTCAGAGCTAGCATATGTGAGTCTTTCTACTCCGTCATCTTGGCTCCTCCCCCCATAACATTATTTCTTTGGGAAAATAAATCCTGGCTTCCACCTTGTTACATCATAAATTGGAAAGTTTCTCAAATTTTAACTAAATGCCATAACTTCTATAATTTTATTTTATTTTATCTTAGACATCATCCCTTCCTATTCACCTCATTCTATGCCCTCTGTCTATATGTATATAATCCCTTCAACTACCTTAGTACTGAGAAAAGTCTCAAGAGTTATAAATTTTATCATTCCATGTAGAAATGTAAATAGTTCAAATTCAGTAAGTCTCTTATGATTTGTCTTTCCTGTTTGCCTTTTCATGCTTCTCTTGATTCTTGTGTTTGAAAATCAAATATTCTATTCAGCTCTGGTCTGTTCATCAAAAATGATTGAAAGTCCTCTATATCATTGAATTACCATTTTTCCCCTGCAGTATTATACTCAGTTTTTCTGGGTAGATGATTCTTGGTTTTAATTCTAGGTCCTTTGACTTCTGGAAGATCATATTCCAAGACCTGTGATCCCTTAATGTAGAAACTGCTAGATCTTGTATTATCCTTATTGTATTTCCACAAGCTTGAATTGTTTCTTTCTGACTGCTTGCAATATTTTCTCCTTGATCTGGGAGCTCTGGAATGTGGCTATAATATTCCTAGGAGTTTTCCCTTTGTGATCTCTTTCAAGAGGCGATCAGTAGCTTCTTTGAATATTTATTTTACCCTCTAGTTCTAGAATTTCAGGGCAGTTTTCCTTGATAATTTCATGGAAGATAATGTCTGGGCTCTCAGGTAGTCTCATAATTTTTAAATAGTCTTTCCTGGAACTATTTTCCAGTTCAGTTATTTTTCCAATGAGATATTTCGCATTGTCTGCTATTTTTTCATTACTTTGGTTTTGTTTTATAATTTCTTGATTTTTCATAAAGTCATTGGCTTCCATCTGTTCCATTCTAATCTTTAAGGAATTATTTTCTTCAGTAAGCGTTTGGGCTTCCTTTTCCATCTGGTCAATTCTGCTTTGTAGGGCATTCTTCTCTTCGTTGGTTTTTTGGATCTCTTTTGTCATTTGGATTAGTCTATTTTTTACAATGTTATTTTCTTCAGCATTTTTTGGGTATCCTTTAGCAAGTAGTTGACTCATTTTTTGCATCACTCTCATTTCTCTTCCCAATTTTTGCTCTGTTTATCTTACTTGATTTTCAAAATACTTTTTGAACTCTCACATGACCTGAGACATTTTTTTCTTGGAGGTTTTGGATGGAGGAGCTTTGACTTTGTTTTCTTCTATTTGCATGTTTTGATCTTCCTTGTCACCAAAGTGAGATTCTATAGTCTGATTCTTTTTTTGGTATTTTCTCATTTCCCCAGTCATTTATTTGACTTTTGAGCTCTTTGTCAAGGTAGATCTCTGCTCCCAGTGGGGGTGGGGGATATACTGTCAGCAGTTCAATTCCCCTACAATCCATGGGCCTAGAGTTCCAGAAACAGTACCTGTCTCTGCCTCTGCTGATGCTGTGTGTTCCTCTGCCAACCTGGGGCTGGGGCCTGACAACTCCATTCTCCCACACTGGTCCCACAGGTTTTTTCCACTGAACTTCCAATGTGTCCTTGGCATTTTGGGGTCCTGAAGTCTGGAAACCATCACAGGTGTGAGAGATTCAGTCTCCCCAAGGCCTGCTCAGGTCCCATCTGTGCTGTCATGGTCCACCCTGGACTGTGTCCTGACCCCTGCATAGACACTTCCCAGTGACCTTCCAGACTCTCTTGGGCTGGAGATTTGCTTCATTCCATCGTTCTGTGCATTCTCCAGCTCCAGAATTTGTTTAGAGTCATTTTTACAGGTTATTTGGCTGGACTTGGGGGGAGCATTCTAGAAAGTGCATGCTATTACCCACAATTTCTTTAAAAGAACTGGGAAAGTTAGGTCAGAGAAAGGATAGGATTGTTGGGAGTGCTCTTGTGGGTAGGTACATCAACACAAATCTCAGAGTATAGGATAGTACCTCCTGAGTACTCATATTTTTTTTGTTTGTTTCTCAGCATTTGCAAAAAAGAAGAGAATTCTTTACATCTCCGTTACAAAATGACAGAACTGTAGAATCTCACAGCTAGTCCAATCTATTCCTTCAACCATATCCTCAACAAGTTATGAACAAATATTCATGACTATAGCTATTATAAATAGCCAGCATCTCCAAATTTAAGTCAGTTATTTCAAAGTACTCTGAATCAGAAAAATATCCCAACAATGAAAAAGGTAGAAAAAAAAGAGGTATCTGGAGGTTAGATATTCCACTGTCTGTTTGAACATACAGATAATTTATAAATCAGAAGTTTTAAAAATCAGAGACTGTCAGTATTTGCATTTCATATCCACCTACTTGGCACTTAGAAAGCTGAATTAATCATCAGAAGGTGACTTGGTGAGCATGAAGGCAGAGCTAAGGGAGCTGAAAGGTTCTATGGGAAATTTCACCCTGACTGTGGGAGATTATGGAGAATTATCCTTGGTCTACTAATAGAACAGACTTTCTAGCAACTCTCTTCTATGTATGGTGATGCATGGTTTCTAATAATTTCTTTTCTACTTTTTCAGTATTTATCAACCATAGATTCATTGACCTCTGGGAATAACCATATTGCAGAATGATATGATGAATATTGCATCAAGCCCCAGAATACTATCAAGACTCTTCAGTGAGATCCATGACAAATCAAGAGAAAATAGTCTAATAATTCATGGAGGAGAAAAAAATCAAATGAATGAATACTGATTATCCCAAATAGGACATCCAATTGGATAGGCAATGCAATGAGCTGGTCATCAGTTCATATATTGTGGGTACAAAATGAGATTTCAGAGGAGAACATTATATGCAGTAATAGTCACAGTGTTCAATGACTGATTTTGATAGACTTGGACCTTCTCAGCAATGCAAGGACCTAAAACAATTGAAAAGGACTCATGATGGAAAATACTATCCACATCCAAAGAAAGAACTATGGAATTGGAATGCAGAGTGAAACAGATTACGTACTTTTTTGTTCTTTTTTCTTTCTCATGGTTTTCTTCCCTTTATTATAATTCTTCTATGCAACATGACTAATGTGAAAATGTGTTTAATTGGAATGTATGTGTAGAGCCTGTATGCCATTTTGGTGAGGCAGGTGAGGGGGGGGAATTTTAAATTTCTGGTAATGAATGTTGAAAACTAAAAATAAATTAATAAATTAAAAAAAAGGAAATGAGTTCTCTCTCTCCCTTTCTTTCTCTCCCTCTTCCTATTACTCTCTCTTTCCCTGTCCTTTTTCCTACCTTCTTCTCTTCCCATTTTCTCTGTCTCTGTCTCTCTTTATCTCTCTGCCTCTCTATCTCTTTCTCCTCTCCCCTCACATGCGTGTCCCACTTTTTTCAAAACAAGAATATTTTCCTAGTAGTGTTATATAACTGAAAAAAAATGAAACCCTGGAATTTCCAAACAATCAAAATTACATGTAGAATTGTGCCTGAACTTGGTGAAACCGACAGACTTGCTAACAGTTAAATTTTCCTTGTTAGCATTTATACCTCAGAAATTATTAAACATTTTTAAAAAGAGGCTCGATTTATTGTTTTATTGATTGCATAGGCTTACGAATGTGATAGAGAAAATGTTAATAGTGCAGATGAAACTTTAAAAAAGTACGCTGTGCCTACATCCCCCTGCCCCCAAAGGACTGGTTGCTAAACATTTACCAGCATATTTCTATATAACAAGAATCGAGAAATGCAAAGTGGCCACCGGGAATCTGCAGAATCTTATCAATAATAACATCTCTAGGGCAGAGGAGGAAGGAAGGGAAGAAAAAAAAGAAATTTACGTAATAACTTTATTATATATTTTAAAGGAATAGCAAGTTACATATAATAGATTTGCTGTTTTATGTGATCATCTTTTTATTATATTATGTGATGGAAAAGCTTGTTTTATTCTATAAACTAAAAATAAAGTAAATAAAATTTAAAAAACAACACCAACCCCACCAATAAAAAAGAAGTGGAATAAAAGATGACAACAATGAAATGTATAGCTGGAAAGAAGGCAGACAAATTATTATCAAGAGGAAGGAGAAATAGATGGACAGCCCCAGTACTGAACTGATACCACAGAGTGTTAAAAGATCTACAGTTTATTGGATTGGTCTCCTATGGGTACAGACAAGAATGTCAAAGAATGAGAAAGTAAGGAAGGGTTCTATTTGTACCTTTAGAGGAAATACCCACATTGATGAGAACATGAATCCCCCACTTGCAGAACATTCATGTATTATCTTTCCTGATTAGGATGTAAGTTTCTTGAAGACAGTGACTCTTTTTTTAATGTTTGTTTATTTATTTTTAGATTTTGACATTCATTTCCACAAAATTTTTAGTTCCAATTTTTCTCCCCATCTCTCCTCTCCCCCCATCCCAGAACACCTTGCCTTCTGATTATCCCTTCCCTCAGTGTACCCTCCCTTCTATCATACCCCACCTTTCCCTTATTCCCATCTTCTCTCTTTTCTTGTAAGGCAAGACAAATTTCTATACCCCTTTACCTATATTTCTTATTTCTCACTTATATGCAATAACAATTCTCAACATTCATTTCTAACACTTTGAATTCCAATTTCTCTCCCTTCCCCCCTCTCCACCCATCCCCACTAAGAAGGCAAGCAATTTAATACAGGTTATAAATGTGTCATTTTGCAAAAGACTTCCACAGTAGTCATGCTGTGTAAGACTAACCATATTACCCTCCATCCTACCCTGTCCTCTATTTATTCTATTCTCTCATTTGACCTTGCCCCTTCCCAAAAGTGTTTACTTCTAGTTACTCCCTTCTCCCATTTGCTCTCCCTTCTATCATTCCCCTCACCCCACTTCTCCCCTTCTTTCCTGTAGTGTAAGATAGATTTTCATACCAAATTTAGTGAGTACTTTATTCCCTCCTTGTGAGTGTGTGTGTGTGTGTGTTTGTCCTTTGTTGCCAAAGAAGACCATACCATCAGAGAAACAATGACATGACTTGCACTTGACTTTGTTTTGAGTGAGGGCCACCAGCTTCACTTCTCCTTCCAGAGCCATCTGAATCCAGTGACCAGATATTCATGAGGATGACTGGAGATGACCCAGGATGAGGTAACTGGGGTTAAGTGACTTGCCCAAGGTCACACAGCTAGTGAGTGTCAAGTGTCTGAAGTGAGATTTGAACTCAGGTCCTTCAGATTCCTGCACTGGTGCTCTATTCACTGCACCATCTATCTGCCCCTAGAGTATAAATATATGCTTCAAGAACCCAGAGTCACCTCCATGCCATGATGAGGGATGAAAAAAGGATGTTAGTAGAGGTACTGGTCTCCACTGCATATTCAAATAACCAGAGGAAGGCCTTTAGCACATTGTATACACTCTCCATGTAGGGTTTGTAGAAAGATAAGAACAAGAATTGATCAGGATGAAATTACATAGGTTCCAATCTTTGTGCTATATTAAATGGCCATGTGAAAAGAGTAAACTTCACTTTTTCCCTCTCACCTCTTCCCTTTTCTCTTCCACTGAAGATTTTTCTTATTTCTTTTGTGAGTGATAATTTGCCCCATTCCATTTATCCCTTTCTCCTCCCAACATATTCCTCTGTTACCTCTTAATTTTATTTTTTATAGATCATTCCTTCTGATTCAATTCAACCTGTGCTCTGTGTGTGTGTGTGTGTGTGTGTGTGTGTGTGTGTGTGTGTGTAATCCCTCCACTTACCCAAATATTGAGAAAAGTTTCAAGAGTTACAGATATTATCTCTTCATGTAGGAATGTAAACAGTTCAATTTTAGGATGTCCTTTATGATTTCTCTTTCCTGTTTACCTTTTCATGCTTTTCTTGATTCTTATGTTTGAAAGTCAAAGTTTCTCTTCAGTTCTGGTCTTTTCATCAAAAATGATTGAAAGTCCTCTATATCACTGAATGACTATTTTTTTCCCTGAAGTATTATACTCAGTTTTGCTGGATAGGTGATTCTTGGTTTTAATCCCGGTTCCTTTGACTTCTAGAATATTTTATTCTAAGCCCTTCGATCCCATAATGTAGATGCTACCAGCTCCTGTGTTATCCTGATTGTATTTTTATAACACTCGAATTGTTTCTTTCTAGCTGCTTGCAATATTTTCTCCTTGACCTGGGAGCTCTGAAATTTGGTTCCAATGTTCCTAGGAGTTTCTCTTTTCAGATCTCTTTCAGGAGGTGATTGGTGGGTTCTTTCAATATTTATTTTGCCCTCTGGTTCTAAAATATCAGGGCAGTTTTCCTTGATAATTTCATGAAAGATGATGTCCAGGTTTTTTTTTTATCATGGATTTCAGGTGGCCCTATACTTTTAAAATTGTCTCTCCTGGATCTATTTTCCAGGTCAGTTGTTTTTCCAATGAGATATTTCACATTGTCTTCTATTTTTTTTTTCATTCCTTTGGTTTGGTTTTGTAATTGCTTGGTTTCTCATAAAATCATTAGCTTCCATCTGCTCCACTCTCATTTTTAAAGAACTATTTTCTTCAGTGAACTTTTGAACCTCCTTTTCCATTTGGCTAATTCTGCTTTTTAAAGTCTTCTCCTCATTGGCTTTTTGGACCTCTTTTTCCAGTTGAGTTAGCCTATTTTTAAAGATGTTATTTTCTTCAGAATTTTTGGGTCTCCTTTAGCAAGCTATTGTCTCACTTTTCAAGCTCTTCCATGGCCTCAGACCATTGCATATTTATTTTGGAGGTACTGGATTGAGAAGCCTTGACTTCCTCTGACAGTATGCATTGTTCTTCCTCATATGAAAGGATGGAAGGAAATACCTGTTCACCAAGAAAGTAACCTTCTATAGTCTTATTTTCCCCCCTTTTTTTGGCATTTTCCCAGCCAGTTACTTGACTTCTGAATCCTTTGTCAAGAGGAGAGTCCTAGTGCTCCTCCTCACCCCAGGACTGTGCTCAGGGCTGAGATTTAGATCAGCTGCTCAATTCCCCTGGGGCTTTTGGTGGAGTGCTTCACAAATGGACACTGCAGCTGTCACCACCACTGCTGCCACCATCAATACCACTGCCACCTGGGGCTGGTGCTAGGGGGGGACCCTGCTCCCCTCTCGCCCAGTTGTGAAAGCCCTCTCACTGACCTTTGAAGCTTTCTTTGGTGCTTATAGATTGAGGGATCTGAGACCCTTTGCAGCCACTGGGGGGGATTCTGCCCCAGAGGCCTGTTCTGGTCCTGTTCCTCCTATACTGGTGCCCCATGGCTAAGGCTGGGCTCTGCTCTACTCCATGTCCTGTGTGATAGACCTTTCCTGTCTAAGTTACCTTTGTCTGGAAATCTCTTTCACTCTGTCATTCTATCACTTCTGCTGCTCTAGAATTTGTTGAGAGTCATTTTTTACAGGTATTTTATAGGCTGTGGGGGAAGAGCTAGAGTATGTGCATCTTTCTACTCCACCATCTTCAACTATCTTTTTTCAGGTATTTTTCTCCAGTGCTTAGCTCAATACCAGGTACATAGTAAGCACTTACTAAATTCTTGCTTGCTATCTGAGAAGAGAGCATGGAAGCCATCCTGTCAAATCCCTTCCAAAATCCCATCTAAAATATTCCTAAGAAGTGGTCATCCAGTGCCTACATGAAGATCTCCACTGACAGCCTGTCACAACTCGTTATAACCTCTGAGACAACCCATTTCATTTTTTAATTTCTCTTTGCTAGTTTTTACTTATTTTGAGCCCAAAATATTTTGTTATAGAGGCAGCCAAGTAATGCAGTGAATAGAGAACTAGGCTTGAAGTCAAGAAGATCTGAGTCCGTAAGGAACCTCAGAAACTTACTAGCTATATGACCCTAGACATGTCACTTAACTTGTGGCTGTCTCAATTTCCTCAGTGTGTGTCAGATGGGGATAATAATAGCACCTACCTCCCAGGGATGTTGTGAAGATCAAATTAAATGATATTTGTAAAGTGCTTTTGCAAGCCTTGAAGCACTATCTAAATGCTAACTCTTATTATAATTATTATTACAGTATTTTCTCATCTTAAATTTTTCCACTCATCATAAGAAGGTTGGCTACCAGGAGCTGTTCAGCTACAGCAGGTTATGATGTACTTCTGGTGTACATATCAAAACAATTCCAGATCCTTAACATATTAAAGTACACACTATCAGTACACTTTTTTCAAAAGTATAGTTCATCTTGCACTAGTTCTGTTCTGGATTCCCTTCCTGATAAAATGCAGATAGGTGGCTTGGTGAACAGAACTTTGGACCTGGAATCAGGAAGACAAGTTCAAATCCAACTTCAACACTTACTAGCTGTGTACACTTGGGCAACTCAATTAATCTCTGTTTACTTCAGTTTCCAAAGATGTAAAATGGAGATGATAATTGACCTGCCCCCTAGGGTTGTTGGATCCTCTAGACAGTGTTTATGGAAAGATATGGATGTTTGCAAGGATAGAGGTTTCCACTTCCACCCCAATTTATGCCATAAATTGGACTCAGAGTCCAATCAAAGTGTAAACTAATTGTCAACAGGACCTTTATCAATTTGAGATGAATAAGGTGCTTTGGTCTACCATTGGATTCTGAGCTCATTTTCCCAAGAAATGTGCATGCATATGTGTGGTGTGGGAGATTGTGCCTCTATCTGGAGGAATTTTTTTTACCAACTGGCCTCACTACAAATACTTCTTAAAATGTTTTGTAAAAGCTAATCAAGTCTGAATGAAAAATCAATGGGAAACACATAGGTGGGGGGCTAATGAGCAATAATGCTAGGAATCCTAGTCCTACAAAGTTGCTTGATAGAACCCTAAGGAAGAAAATGGCAGCCTCATCTTGGAGATCAGGCCTTGCAATTTGAGTATAAGTTTGGAAAGTCATCCTGAAGGAAATGTTATATACCAATCACATAGGATAAAATGGGGGAAATGTTTGACTATGGCTAAAGGAGTACTTATACCAATAAAATCACATGTCCATTAGGGTATTGAAGTAACATCAATATAATACAAATTAGAATATGGTTCACACAAAAGAGAAGTATAAAGTGCCATAAGATCAGACAAGAGAGGAATTATCCTTCAGTTGAGAGGATCAGGGAAGACTTTCTGGATGTAGCCTTTGTGCTGAGCCTTAGAGGTAGAATCATAGGATCTTAGGTATACAGGACTTTAGAAGATATAAGTTCAACCCCCTCTTTTTATGGATGAGGTAAGTGAAGTCCAGAGTTGTTAAATGACTTGTCCAAGGTCATACAGATTATAAATATCTGAAATAGGATTGAGACCCAAATCTTTCTGACTTTAGCTTCTTGATGGTAGAGTTCTATTCACCATATCAAAATGCCTCTCAAAAGCAGCCAGGGTGGGAGAGAAGGCAGGCCCTGGGCTTGAGCTAACAACTATCTGCCCTTGGGACAGTCCCTTAGCCTCAGTTTCTTTATCTGCAGAATGGGAGGAATGGGATCAATGGCTTCTATGTCTCTTCTGCATCTGTGGTCCTCTCCAGAGGATCCCAGCATGGGCAGATTCCAAATCAGGCACACCTGAGCCCTCCCACAGCCGTGCCACACCTCCTACTCCATGACCCAAGTCCTTTCCCTCCCCATTCAGTGACCTGCTGGAACTCTAGGCCAAAGCAAAATGAAGACCCCTCTGACCCACCAGTTGTGACCTCATTGTGCAAGTATAGCTAACAATGAGAACAAAAGTGAGAAGGTAGAAAAGAATAGGTTATGTCTGAAAGACCATGAGTAATCATGGTTTTACTTTGTGAGAAAGTGAAATATAAGATAAATCTGGAAATATAGGTTGACTACATTTGTCTGTTTTGCTTCATGATTCATGCCTAGGCCCTCACTTTTAGGTTCAGAGTAGTTATGCAATGAGGAAAATGAAGAGAATGTTAAGTAGAGGAAGGAAGAAAATACTTACTAGTATCCCTACTAAGAAACCTAACTAGACACTTTACCAAACAGGATAAATCCTAAAAATTTGCTTTCTCATTTATAGATCCAAACCATGTTGTAAAAGGAAAACAACAAAAAATCTTGTATTTTTTTTTTTTGTTTTTTGAGGGGATTTTTTGTTATTTTTATGGACCAAGCCTATGATCTCATTGATATAAGGGTCTCTTGGTAAGGAAGTTCCTTGTGCCCATGCAACCCTTAGAAAATTGTCTATGGGCCCTAAGAGATTAAGATTCATGCCCAGTTATACCCAGAATATGCCAGAGACATCACTCAAATCCAGGTCTTCCTGACTTTGAGTTCAGCTCTCTCTCTCAATTCATTATGTCATATTTCCTTTTAAGTTTATCTATAATTACAATTAAAAAAATAATTTGTTACAAACATTTAGCATAATTAAAATATTTGCTCTACTAAAGTTCTACTCTGATGACTCATTTGGGTTTTTCAAAGCTATATCAAAGAGCATAAAGTTGGGCAGGGTCACACAACCTAAATATAGGGGTTCTTAACTTAGTTGGGAAAGGGAAGAGAGGAGGGAGAAGGAAAGAATAAGCATTTATATGGTACCTATTATGTGCCAGGGAGTGTGCTAAGTGCTTGGCAATATTATTTCTAACCTGGACTTACATGAACTGATGCAAAGTGAAATGAGCAGAACCAGGAGAACAATGTATACAGTAACAACAATACTGTATGATACTCTACTGTCAATGATTTAGTTATTATCAGCAACACAATGATCAAGACAATTACAAAGGACTCATGATGAAAAATGCTATGCACTCCAGAGTGGGTGAGGTGGGGTACACTGGCAGTCTGAATTCAGATTGAAGCATACTATTTTTCAGTTCATTCACTAATTTTTCATTTTTTTTCTTTGGGTCTCTTTCACAATGTGACTAATATGCGAAAATGATTTCATGATTGAACATGTAAAACCTATATCAAATTGCTTACTATCTGAGGGATGGGGGAAGTGAGGGAGGAAAGAAGGGAAAATATTTGGAACTCAAAATTTTAAAAAGCTGAATGTTAAACATTGTTTTTATATGTAATTGGAGGAAAATAAATTATTTTCAAAATAAATAATAAATTGATACAATAATACACACACAATACATACTATAATATATGAATAACAAAAATAATAAATACAAGTATTATTTCATTATCATATATTTCAAGTCAAGTTAATCCATATTTATTAAGTGTTTATTCAGTACCAGGCACTGTGCTATGTCCTAAGAATACAAATATAAGCAGAAAGAAAGAGAGCCCTTGCCTTCAGGAAGTTTACATTCCAAGGGGAGAAGATGTCACATTTAAGGTCCTCATATTGGGGCATGACAAATATCATTCATGGGTCTGTGAACTTAAAAAAAATTGATAACTATGTTTCAATAGAATTAGTTTCTGTTGTAATCTTACATATTTATTTTATGCATATAAAAATGTTCTTGATGAAGGGGTCCATAGACACACCAAAAGGATCTGTGACACACAAAAAAAATCATTAAGAAACTCTAAACTATAAAGACTCTGGGACCTCTGTTTCTAGATAAGAGAAGAGAGACTCATCATTCAGTTTTACTTTCCTTGTTAAGTGATGAGAAGCTCATCACCAAAACTTGGTGCTCAGCCACCTGATGATGCATGTCTTTTTTGGTCCATGACAACTCACAAAGAATCACCCACTCGGGCATTGAGAGGTTGCGATCTGCGTCAGTAGAGAAAGCATCCGCACTGATGTAATAACAGATCTGTGAAGTATTAAAGGAAAATCCTATTTTTAATTATAATCTCAAGATTTATGTGATATTTCTTGGTGAAGTGAAAATTAAAATGTATTATCTCACCATCCCTCACAGGAGGGTAGTGAAGCAAACCATTTCCAAAGCAATACTGCACAAATACAGGAAGCCCCAACCTATGAATCAATCAATGAGTATCTACTGAGAGCAAACAATAGGTTGGCTACCATAGTGGGTGTTGGGGATGCAAATAAAGAAGTGAATACTCTCTATCCTTGAGAAGTTTGCATTTTATAATCTGAAATGAACCGGATCATTTTAGTGGGACATGACACCCACCATCTCCCAAGAAAATTTACTGTTTGATCAGCCTGTATAGTAATTTTGTAATTTCCTAGTAAGTTAGCTAGCTGGATTATAAATTTTAGAACTAAAGGTGCCTTCATTCCTTTGCAGGCTCTTTTCCTGGATCTCTTCACCACCACTAACCCTGGACTCTCTCCACCATGCCACAATAGTCTTCTCATGCTGGAAGTTTATTTCACCTCTGATCTTCTCATACTGGAAGGACACTCTGACCCTATGACTCCTTCTTCTTATTTGTTGATTCCTCCTCCACTCTACATTTTGAGAAGGGTGTTCAGGCCACTTATGTCTTCATTCCTCTTTAGGCTTTACTCCTGATTCTTTGGACTTTATCCATTATATTCCTTGATAAGTACCTTCTCTTTTCAGTGACCTTTTATGCATCATCTTCTATCTGCTTATATCGTATTTCCATCACTTAGCATAGTGCTTGATACCAATCTAGTAAGCACTTAATAAATACATATAGACTTGACTTGACCTAAAGGAACATATCTCCATTTTGCAAATGTAAGTCTGAAGGAAAATATCATTTTATATGTGTGATTTTGCCTAATAGATGTATTTTGTGAAAGGATCTAGTCATTCAGTCAACAGTCATTTGAGTGGATTGTTGGAGTTAAGTTGGAGATCTGTGCCCAGGGCAGGTACTCTATTATGTACACTATTATACAGTCCAGTTGTCCTACTTCCAACCATGCTATTTCAGGTTATCTTGGAGACCAGACCTCAGGTATGAATCTTGAATGTATGTTTAGTCTCTGCTCCTGCTGCCCTGACTCTGAGCAGATCTGTAGCCATGTAAGTTCTCAGATCATAAGAGAAGTCAAATTTGTCTAGGATCAGCCTCATTCATTATAGCAAGATGTTTCTTCTTTATGTAAGACAGATTGAGTGATCTTTAGGTCCAGTTCTATGATAATATGCCTTATGATAACTGAATCTAGATATAAAATATGTATGATAGTAAGAAGTAAAATATTTGTCTATAGTATATGTGCATATATGTACATATATATGTACACAATACACACATATAAGTATCCCCAAAATACAATTTTAAGCTTTAATAACTTAAGAGCTATTTTTTAAAGTTTTAAAAGTTTTAAGCTTTAAAAGATTAAAGTTACACTAAGATTTTCAGGACACCAAAAACTACACTAAGACTTTTGGAACACCAAATAACACATAAGTGTAATACATGTCTCATATGCATATATATATAATATACATGTACTGTGTTCATCTATACATATATATATATGCATATGCATGTACATTTACATGCAGTGTCACAACCTCCAGAAGATGAAAGAAGGGTGCTGGGAGACAGAGCTGTGATGACTCCTGGAAGATTTGTTCTTTGGAAGAACAGATGTTGGACCCTCCCACTCCCATGGCCAGCTTCCTCTGCCAAGTAGTCTTTTTTTAATCTCCACAAAGCTAAGAAAGAAAAGAAACTAATTCAATTTACTCTGGAGGAAGAGGACGGTTGGACTGTCATCCACATTTGGATTACTGTGACACCAAAACATCCTTTGGTTTTGAGAGTCTTTATGTAGTAGGATAAGGACCTTTGTTTCCCAAGATCACCTCAGAATTGTTCACTTGTATCCAACTGTCGGTGACCCCATTTGAGGTTTCCTTGACACCCTCTGGATTGGTTTGCCATTTTCTTCTTCAGCTCGTTTTACAGATGTGGAAACTGAGGTAAACATGACTAAGTGACTTGTTCAGGGTCACACAACTACTAAGTGTCTGAGGTCAGATTTGAACTCAGGAAGAGGAGTTTTCCTAACTCCAGTCCCAATGCTTTATCTACTGTGTCACCTAGCTGTCCCAGGATGGCAGTGTTTATTTAGTGAGAAGCCACTGATTTAACTGGGAAGTCATAATGCTGATGTTATCTGTACATGGAAGGTCAGTTCTTGTTAGGAGATTTTGCACCCGTTTGCTTTACACAGTGATACAATACTGAAGAAAAGAGTGATTTTTAAGTAACGGTGATCCGCAACAATTGTTTAAGTAATACCAGACACTATACTTTTTGAAAGAATTGCCATGTAGAAATACTGGAAACAAAATATGGATCTATCAGTTAGGGAATGACTGAATAAAATGTTGTATTTAATATAATAATGGTGTCATAACTTTAGAACTTGGGCAACCACAAATTTTAGAACTGGAAGGGCTGTTTGAAATAACCTCATCCACTCCTCATTTTGCAGTTAAGGAAACTGAGGCCCAGGGAAGTTAAGTGACTTGCCCTAGGTCACAAGGGTAATAAATTGCAGAGTCGGAATTCAAATCCAGGTCCTTTGATCCAAATAAAGTCTTTTCCCCTTTGCATCATCCTGCTCCTATTTCCCTTGCAAATGTGCATCTAATATAGGTTAACACCCAGGAAATGGTGAACAATACAAAATAGAATATAAAAGCTAAATACTATAGTTAAAAACACTCTGGTTAAAATTTCTTCTAAGTGAACCAGATAGAAGACTGTAGTACATTAGGAGCAATCATTAAGAGGCTTTCTTTGCCTCACCTCAAAATAGAACAGTTACATTTAACAAAAAGGTTCTATTGTCATCTAGTTAGGGAAAGTCCAGAGAATGCAACTTTCAGGCGCTCTCTTCTTCTTTTTAATGAGAAGGCACCTATCAAATGCTTGTCTTAGACCAGGGGTGGGGGACTTGAGGTCTTGAAGCCACATGGAGCCCTCTAGATCCTCAATTGCTGCCCTTTGAATCCAAACTTCACAGAATAAATCCCCTTTATAAAGGGATTTGTTCGGTAAAACTTGGACTCAGTCAAAAGACCATACCCAAGGACCTAAAAGGCCACATGTAACTTCAAGGCCCTGGGTTCCCCATCCTTGTACTTAGATCATGGTATCAGGAACTCTCAAACATTTTCTGGGGGGTTGAGGGAGAGGGAGGGCATGGACACATTTGATAGTCTCCCTTTCTTGGGATATTTTTAACTGCATAAAATAAAATTTTTAGAATTATAAAGGAAACCAGCTATATTGAAATATAGTTGTCAAAATATTTTTAAAAATCAAATAAATGGGCATAGGATAAGAACAGGACAGCTAGTTGGTGCAGTGGACAGAGTACCAGCCTTGGAGTCAGAAAGACTCTTCTTCCTGAGTTCAAATCATGGCTCAGGTACTTACTAGCCGTGTGGGACACTAGGAAAGTCACTTTACCCTGTTTGCCTCAGTTTGTTGCTTGAACCAAGCAGCATGGTATAGTACAGAATGCTGACTCTGAATTCAGAGGACCCAAGTTCATATGCCAGCTCTGTCATTTACTATATGGCTTCCAGAAAGTTATTTAATCTCTCTGGCCTTATTTCTCTTATCTCTAAAATGAGAGTATTAGACTAGATGGTGTCTCATATCCCTTGTAGATCTAAATCTCTAATCCTATGATCTAAATCAAACTCTCAAGATTTGTCTGTAAAGGTGGGAAAGAAACAACCATTTATTAAGCATTTATTATGTCCCAATCATGTTAAGCACTTTACAGATATTATCTCATCAGGTCTTCACAACAATCCTGAAAGTTATTGTTATACCCATCTCACAGCTGAGAAAACTGAGGCAGGCAGTCATTAAGTGATTTACCCAGGGTCACAAAGTAGGTGTCTGTAGCTGGATTTGAACTCAAGTCTTCCTGACTCTAGGGCCAGCCTTCTATCTAGCAATCTACCAAGCTGCCTTTGAATATTTGTCCAAAAATATAAAGCCTGAGTTTCAAAGAATCCCAGAATGTTTGAGTGAGAAGAAATCTAAGAGGATATCTAGTCCATCTCCTATAATGTTTAGAGAACTGTTAAACATTCTTTTTTAATAGAAGAAATAATTTCTTTCTTTTGAAAATATTTTCTACTAGGATAAATTACAAGATTATGTGATAATGATACAAAAATAAAATAGCCCGTAAGCCACTATCAGTCATAACAGTTTCTATCACAAAGAATGCCTGGGATTCTCCAAAATGATAAAGGCATAAGATTCCTACATATAATTTTCTTTTTCTTTTTTTATTGTTAGTAGAATACTTTTATTGAGTTCCATAGAGAGCAGCCAGCTTCCCATTGGAACTCCATTTTCCATTTTTGAGACCCTTGGCTCTAGTAGATGACCTTTCACCTCATCTTGCTTGGAATCGGGCCACCATTACACTTCCTTTTTTTTCCATATAAGCGTATTTATTTTCAGTTTTCAACATTCACTTACACAAAATTTTGAATTTCAAATTTTCTCCCCATCTCTTCCCTATCCTCCAACCCTCCAACACCAAGAGACTTTCCTCCAATCTGCCCTCCTTTCCATCACTCCAACCTCATCCTATTTCCTTCTGTTTCCCTATAGGGTAAGATGGATTTCTATGCCTCATTGCCTATATATTTTATTTCCCAGTTGCATGTAAAAACAATCTCTAACATTCATTTTTAAAGCTCTGAGTTCCATATTCTCTCCCTTGCCCCCTCCCCACCCACTCTCATTAAGAAGCCAAGCAATTCATAAAGGTTATACATGTGCAGTCATTCAAAACACCTAGAAAACAATAATGTTGTGAAAGACTATAGTTCCCTCTATCCTGTCCTGCCCTCCATTTATTCAATTATCTCCTTTGACTTGTCCCTCTACCAAACTGTTTGATTCTGATACTACCCATTCCCCTAATGTGCCTTGCCTTCTATTATACCTCTCACCTCCCCTCCTCTTATCCTCTTCTCCCCTGCTTTCCAGTAGGGTAAGATAAACTTCCATACCCAATTGAGTGTGTATGTTAATCCCTCTTAAAACCAAATTCAATGAAAGGAAGGCTCACTTATTCGTTCTCACTTTCCCCTTCTTCCCCTCCATTATAAAAGCTTCTCCTTGCCTCTTTTATGTGAGACAATTTACTATATTCTACCTCTCCCTTTCTCTTTCTCCTAGGACATTCCTCTCAACCTTTAATTTTCCTTTTTAAGATATCCCTTCATATTCAGCTCACCCTGTGCCCTCTCTCTCTCTCTCTCTCTCTCTCTCTCTCTCTCTCTCTCTCTCTCTCTCTCATATATATATACACATATATACTGTACATATATACATGTACATACATACACACATATACACACACACACTCACACACACACACACACACACACACACACACACACACACACAAATATATATATATATATATATATATATATATATATATATATATATATATATATATATATATATTCCCTCTAACTATCCTAATACTGAGAAAGGTCTCATGATTACAAATATCATCTTTCCATGTAGGAATGTGAACAGTTCAACTTTAATATGTCCCTTTTGGTTTCACTTTCCTGTTTACTTTTTCATGCTTCTCTTGATTCTTGTATTTGAAAGTCAAATTTTCTATTCAGCTCCATTCTTTTCAATAAGAATACTTGGAAATCCTCTATTTCATTGAGGTTTCATTTTTCCCCCTGAAGTATTATACTCACTTTTGCTGGGTAGGTGATTCTTGGTTTAAAACCTATTTCTTTTGACCTCTGGAATATCATATTCCTAGCCCTCCAATTCCTTAGTGTAGAAGCTGCTAAGTCATGTGTTATACTGATTGTGTTTCCACAATACTTGAATTGTCTCTTTCTGGCTGCTTGTAATATTTCCTCCTTGACCTGGGAACTCTGGAATATTCCTAGGAGTTTTCCTTTTCAGATTTCAAGATATGTTTGATGGATTCTTTCCTTTTCTATTTTACTCTCTAGTTCTAGAATATCAGGACAGTTTTCCTTGATAATTTCTTGAAAGATGATGTCTAAGCTCTTCTTTTAATCATGGCTTTCAAATAATCTAATAATTTTTAAATTATCTCTCCTGGATCCTTTTTCCAAGTCAGTGGTTTTTCCAGTGACATATTTCATATTGTCTTCTATTTTTTCATTCTGTTTTATAATTTCTTGATTTCTCATTAGTTTCCATTTGCTCCATTCCAATTTTTAAAGAATTATTTTCATCAGTATGCTTTTGGACCACTTTTTCCATTTGACCCATTCTGCTTTTTAAGGCATTCTTCTCCTCATTGACTTTTTGGTCCTCTTTTTCCATTTGGGTGAATCTAATTTTGAAGGTGTTATTTTGTATTTTGGGGGGTTTCCTTTAGTAAACTATTGACTCTTTTTTTCATGGTTTTCTTGCACTCTTATTTTTCTTCCCAATTTTCCCTCTACTTCTCTTATTGATTTTCAGAATTCTTTTTGAGCTCTTCCATGGCCTGAGATAAATTTATATTTTTCTCAGAGACTTTGGATGCAGGAGGTTTGGTTTTGTTATCTTCTTCTAGCTGTATATTTTGATCTTTCTCATCACCAGTGAATTAAGAAAATACCTCTTCACAGAGAAAATAAGAATCTATAGTCTGTGTCTTTTTCCCTGTTTGCTCATTTTCCCAGCCAATTACTTGACTTTTGAGGTTTGTTAAGTGGAAGTCTCCAGAAGAAGCCTCTGCTTCAGCAATTGCTCTTGCTGCCCTGGGACTAGGGCTGGAGCCAGCCCATGCTCCCTTCTTGGCCAGGTGAGAGACCCTTCCCACTGACCTTTGAAGTTGTCTTAAGCATTTGCAGGTTGAGAATTAAGGAATCCACAGCAGCTGCCAATGATTCAGTCCTCTGAGACCTGTTTCCAATCTGTCTGTTCCAGGGTGGTGCTCCACTCCCAGCCTGGTGTGATAGACTCTTCCTGTCAACCTTCCAGACTGTCTTGGGCTGGAAATTTGCTTCCGTCTGTCATTTTATGGCTTCTGCTGTTCCAGAATTTGTTTAGAGTCATTTTTTACAGATTTTTTGAGGAGTTGTGGGGAGAGCTGCAACAGGTCCCTGCTTCTCCTCTGCCATCTTGGCTCCAGCCCCCAATCCCTACATCTAATTTTCAAAAACTCCTTGACAGTTTGGATTCCATATAACTTTATCAGTGTTTCCTTTGTATGTCAATCAGTACAGTAGCTATGATCCCAAAATAAGATACAAAATTTCTGTCACAATTTGCTAGTTCTCAAAATGATCTGACTTGGTTTTTCATTGTAAATGTCCTCCAAAATCTAAAAACTTCTGTTAATCAGGTTCGTCTTCACTAGAAGGATGGAGTTAACAGATTCCAAATTAATTGGCTTAGAGAGAGAGGCCATGACCAAGGAGAAAATGGCATGGTCTAAGGCCTGACCTAAAAGAGTAACTAGAAGAGAATAGTTTTGTGGGAGGTTTGAGGGCTCTCAGCTAGGGATGTGGTCAATAGGGAAAGAAACCATGCCCCAGGATACCAAGAAGTTGTCACATTACTGAAGGATTGGCTATTGCTGGGGAGGAGGGAGAGGTGGGGGATGGAGCAGAAGGTTTAGGAGGGTGGTTGCTACAGGGAAAAGATGTGATCTAGGAGAGCACCATTAATGCTTTCTAAATTTGGCATCCTGGAGCAAAGCTCTGGTTGCCCTACTATCATTATAGCCCTGATAATAAGAATGTTGTGCTGAGGTCCAACAAGAACAAAAAATTTACCTGAGTAAACAAAATCAGAGAACCAGACAAGAGTCAGAGTGACCCAAATCTGAGGAAAGGGAAGGTCAACTTGTTCCATTTCCTCACCTATAAAATTAAGTTATTGAAGTAGATAAAGATAGCAGGATTCTAGGTTTAAAGCTAGGAAGGACTTAAGAGGTCATCTAGTCCAATGCCCTAATTTTACAGCTGATAAGAAAGTAAGTGACTTAAGTAAGTTCACAAGTGGTAGGTAGGCCAGAATTTAAGCCACATCTAAATCCTTTGCTCCTTGCATTTTATATGCAAATGACCTAGAACCCTTGTTCTAACTCTAATTCTATGAAGTTATAACCTCATCCCAAAATGAGATGATGCTATGGAAGTGTTCAGTGGAAACTAGAGTGTGAGAATGTGGCCTATAACTCTACAGTTAATGTGGGTTACCTTGAAGGAACGTAAACAGTAAAAGAAGCTCTAACTATCCTATGAAAAAAACTTACACATGACCTTGGGTCATCCCAGTCACTATGCCTTCTTTGTTTTATTTCTATATAATATCTGATCTGGCCTAAGGATGGTGTAGGAATCCACTATTCAGTTTTCCTCTTGCCAAGGACTGGCCCTATGAGTAAACTCTCTAAACTCCCCGAATGAACCCAATAAACTCTCATAAATCTACCCATAAATAAATAAATAATTATGTGGGTAAGAAATCATATGGGTAATAAATACCTATGCAGGTGTTGACTGCCATTTTTCTTTTGGTATGTCTTCAAGGATCTACCACCTTACTATTGGCATAATCAGGGCAGAATAGATCTTCATCCTTACCAGAAGGCATTAGAGTAGTACAGTTTGTTTCATGGAAAATCTCCAACTGAGAAGGCATCCATTTCTGACAACAACATGCTAACTCTTCCCCTGCTACCTCAGCTGAGCATATGTATTCCAATTTATAAAACAAAGGAATTATGTTCCCATCTTCCATATCATGTCCTTTATATGTCCTCTGGAAGTTCAAACTGGCAATTTTTTTCTAAGATAAGCCTTCTAGACTACACTTAGTTCTAACCTGAGATAATGTTCTCTGGCCAAATGTAGCTTTGTCACCTTTGTGAGGAAGGCAAATGCCTCTAGTCAACATAACAAACCATTAATCAATCTTTGGAAAGGAATTGGTGAGTCCAACTTAAAGGGCAAGGTACTGAACTCATATACTCAATCTGTAGTTACAAATGCAATTTTTGAGACTTGGACTCTTATCCTAGGCCATTTGCCAACAACCTTTACAGAAATCAATAGTTGAAATGATGTCGACAGTTCCCATTTGATGTAATGAGATTCCAGCTCTTGGCTTCTGATGTTTCATTTGTATCATCTTCACAGACTTTCAGAAGTTGAAGTTTTGCCCAAACTGAAACAAATTTCTCTACTTTTTCATATTGGTTTATTTCTTGAGGTGGTGTGAATATTTCCAAACATGGCCTGATCTCCTTCCCATAGTGCAGAAGATGAAGGTATTTAAAATATGTGCTTAAATCAAAGAGCATCAGAGTCTGTGCCATGGGAAAACCTTCCTATGAAGTTGCAGTATAGATCCACTGGGCAAAATCCCAGGTGATCTTTCTGGCCCAGACTCCTGAAGATGTTCTGTATTCTGTTACATAGGCCTGTACTTTCCAACACCAGATCTTAAGGTGTGCTGCTAATTTTAAACTCCAGTAATCACTTATTAAATGCCTACCACATGCAAGTCACTAAGAGAAAGTGCAGACATATGTAAGAAATTATCCTCATCTTCAAGAAGATTATAGTCTAGGTCACAGGCATTTGAGAATATTTTTAAGGTGTTATTGAATCAAATGCAACTAGCATCATTGATATTTCTGCCTTTAAAGATAGTAAAATATCAAATAGAGTTCATGTGAGGAGGAAGAGAGGGAAAAGGGAGGGAGGGAAGAGTGAGGAAAGAAGGGAGAGAGAGAGAGAGAGCTGCATTTATAGAGGGAGTTTCTTTATCTGGAGTTCCTCACATCTATGAAATGACAAATCACATAATTTATTATATTTTAAGCCTCATGAATTAGTTAACAGAATCCTTTCTATTTATTGTTTAACTTTTTTGAATTTACTTTATTCTGTACTTGTAAGTAAACATGCATTTTGACTTCTCTAGGTAAAGAATATCCAGCCAAAGTCTGATTCAGATCTAGAGGTTGCTGGTCTTCAGACAGCTCTGCAGTTGAACCTGGAAGACCTCACCATGTGAGAGTATGTTTTACACATTGGCTTGCTTTAATTTCCTCAGCTCTCGTCATCTTGGAATGAATTTCTTTGTTCACCAATAAGCCCTCAAAAATATCAACACTACAGACCATTGAGTTTTTCTCCAAAGTTTCAAGATCATCTTTCATGTTTTTGCATTATTTCTTTGTAAAGGCCCATGTGCTATACGGTGTTTCGCATCTTCATAGTTCTTTGGGAAAGGGTCAAACTTCATGATGTTATTAGAAAGCAGTTTTAGACCATGATATCTGTGGATCCCATTGGAGTAACGTGTGGGAATCTCTCCATTAATATCTCTTGTTCTGCTTTCAGGTTCATCATGTTCTTGCTGTATCAACAAAATAAATGCCTCATCCTTTGTTCTGCAAGACTTCATGTATTTTAGAATGATTGCTGTATACTCTGCTCTGTGACAGCTTTCACCAGTTTCTAATGCTTCATTAAAAAACAACGAGTTCAGGTACTTTTACAGGGGGCACGGTTCCTTTTCCTTGTACATGTGTCCATCCTTTCATAAGCAGTTAGACGCTATACTGCACTGATTCCTCCTTACCTGGAAGACATTCCCAGTCAGTTTGAGTCTCAGAGACTTGATTATCTATTGGACAATGAGTAAGATGGAGAAAAGGGAACTGTGTGCTATGTATCACGTACCTGTGCTGAGTCTTTTAACAAATATTATCTCATTTGACCCTCTCACCCTGAAAGCTGCTTGCTATTATCTGCATTTTATAGTTGAGGAAACTGAGGCAAACAGAGGTTAAGTGACTTACTCAGGGTCACAGAGCAAGTATGTCTGAGGCAGAATTTGAGCTCAGGTCATCCTGATTCCGGATCCATTGCTCTATCATTGTGCCACCAATCTTTTTCATTTTTATTTCCTTTCAGCTGAATTCAATAAACATTTATTTAGTGCCAGCTGTTACACTTGGTGCCAGGGGAATAGTGAAACAGTCCCTGCTATTTATTTTCAAACTTCCTACCTGGCTACATTTTTAATGTAAACTTAAAATAGCATTCAGAAGCATGTACTTCTTTTGGAAATATGACCAATTATTTTTATAGAAATATGAAGTGCTTACTATGTGTATAGCACTGTGATATGGATAAAATATATAAAAATATAAGCAAGCATGGTAGTCATGACCCTCATGAACCTTGAATTCAAATGGAGGAGAATGGCACATATAAGGGAGCTAGCAGGGGGAGGGAAATGGTTCTTGTGTCACAGTGTGGAGATGGTCAGGAAGTAGTAATATGGACCCCTGCTTCTATACAAGCCAAAAGCTCGCCATTCAAAGTCAAATATCTCAAAGGATAAGTCAAAGATTTGGGGAGCGGGGTGGCTAGGGAGAGATGAGCATGATCGCTGTTGTGTAGGCATCAAGATGTGGAGATGAGTGCAAGGGAGTATGGCAGTCTGCTTCTGGAAGAGATTAGGTGAAAGCTCATGTGGACAGGAAGTGTCATCTGGTCTACAAATAAAGCCACTGAGAGGTTTGAGGGTTTCTTATTTTTTAACCGTATTTGGTTCCTTGAGGATGCTGATTAGACAAACTTTTCTAATGATTCTGAAGTTAAAGAAGTAACAGCAAGACTTTTGAGTGGAGAACTCAAAAACTGGTCCACTTGTCTTTTTTTCATTGTGTCCCTCTTCATTTCCAGGTGTCTTCCCAGGGCTATAGCTGGAACCAGACTAAACTGGACTGGTAAATGTTTAGCAAGACAAGTAAAAATACAATCCATTTCTATTTGAGTTCAACACCACTGATTTATACCAATGAAATATTTTCAATGCCCATGGGATACTTCTTACAAGAATGCCTAGGTTTTAGGCCTAGAACCACCTAAGCTCTCTAACTTTTGGAAAGGTCATCTACTGAAATGGAATAGCAATGACAGAAGTTACAAAACATTGCCCTAAAAACCTTGGGGATTCCTCTCCCTCAAAAATACTCAAAACAAGAAAAGTCATTATAGAAGAAAGACTATATCTTTCCTACTGCTTGTGTGGGAGGTGATAAACCTCAGGGCCAAGGTGATGATGGAATAGCACTAGAGAGGCCTAGATGATAAGGGTCTCTGCCCTTTCTGAAAGAGTTTAGTAACATTCAAGGCAAAAGAACATGGTAGCACGCAGATAAGTTTGTGGATGGAGGTCTTAGAGACATGTCCATCAGAAAATGAGTCCAAATTCAGCAGATCACTCTCTCTTCCATAGATGTTCTGCCCCATGGGAAGTCAGTCCAGAGGTCAAGAGCCCTCTACTATCCAGCAGAGATGTTATACCTTGCAAAGAGCCAGCCATGCCCAACAGCAGAGCAACCTTTCCAGTACTGACATCTCACCCCATAGCTAACACAGGGAGGACTCCAGAGAGAAAAGATATTGAGAGCCTGTAGCTCTAAAGTTGTGAATTGCCTTGGACACATATGCTCCCTAAATGTATGCCTCACTACTGTGGTACTTTAAATTGTGCCCACTTTCCCACCTCCCACGGACTCCGAGTATATTTGGGGGAGAGTGGTCCCCAGGGTTTTCAGGAGAATGTTTTGTAACTTCTGTTCTTGATATTCCATTTCAGTAAATGACCTTTCTAAGAGTTAATTGAGTGCATTAGCTGACTGTGAATCAGAAGCACACTGGTGGGCTCATGAGCTAGAGTTATAGTATAGTTACCCACAGGATTACCTCTAGATCCCAAGGTAGCCACTGCATTTCTGGGCAGTCAGCTTGTCAGTGTGAGTATAAGTTGGAGAGCTGAACCCAGAGTAGGTGACACATCATAATTTATTTAGCCTCTTTTAGTTTCAAATTCCTCATCTATAAAGAGAGGATAATAATGCTTACCCTGTCTACTTCAAAAGGTTGTTGGAGAATGGTACAATGTTTGTGAACATTTTCTGAAAATTGTGACAGGCTGTACAAATGAACAGAGTAGGGGGAGCATTTCAAAATACATATTTTATTTGATGCTATTTGTAAATCATGTCTTCTTTTCCTTCTTTCTTTTGAATAACTTGAGATGACCTCATCAATTTGTTGAGAAGGGAAAAAATACTGTTATCTGGCTAGCTTGCATATAAATGCTAAGTTATAGCAGACACAAATTTAGTAACGGTGTCCCCTTGGGGATTTACCATAAACAGCTTCCCAGACCTGCAGTTCTTACCTCCTTGCTAAGCCTGGAGAGATAATTGTTCCATAGAACATTGGACTTCTGGAATTTTCAAAGAAAATATGTTCATATGACCTAAATTCAGTTTAATATTCTGAATTCTTACCCTTCAATTAGGAAATATTCTTCGTAGATTGTAGCACCACAAGAACCCTTTTCCAATGTCCTCACATATGATTCAGACAAAGATAAAAAGGACCCTCTAATTTTATTGATAAGAAAACTGAGACCAATAGTAGTAAAGTAACTTAACTAAGGTCATATAAATGACAAAGTCAGAATTCAACCCAAGGTCTCTGACTGCAAAGCCACCACCTTCCATTCTACACCATGCTGCATACTGTGTTACCTCTCAATTAATTTCATTTCTTTCCTTCCTTTTAGAGCCTTTTCAGCAGGAGAACAAACAGCTACTTTCTACCAGAACACCTGAATATTATTTCCAATATCCACTCTCCTCATAGATCTTGAAAGAAGAAAGCAAATACTTTCTTGAGATTAAAAATAAAAACCAACCTTGAAATTAAAAATAAAAAACAACCAAACCAACAAGAGACAGCTTGCTGGTTCTTCTCCTGTGAAAATGGCAGTGCCCCCCTCTTCCTCCTCCACTTAGAGGCAGAAATGTCTCTTGCTCCATTGCATTTGGGACTAGTGCTGTGCTAATTGTCCTTATGAATTATGATGATTCAATAGTGTGCATAACTTACTTTTAAAAATGTTCCTATTGAACACATTTTGAAGAAGAAATAACTATGCTGAAGTGGCTATAAACACTTTATCCTGAATATGCTCTTTATCATTCTAAAAAGAAATTCATAATCTAAACTGATTTTCTTTTTCCGGAAAAAGACTAAAATCTGAAGTTCTTGGTAAAAAAAAAAAAAAGAACTTAATTGCTGACTTCTTTCCATTCTTCTATTAATACATTCTCCAGCCTACTACCAAAAGAATAATCACCATCTTAAGAGAAATCATTTTGTCTTTTCTTTATCTGATCATTGATCTTACTTTTTGTTAGATTATGCCACTTTGCCAACTGTGTGAGACTCATTGATATGAGTAATTTCAGGGTCCCCTCTTTTATTGATATGCCTTTTCCCAATTTTTACTGATGAGACTAATAGGTTACCTGCTAGTCCACTAGCAGTATTTTTGTAATGACAAGTTTCAAGTTATATGAGTCAGTTCTAAAAGCTTCTCCTTTTAGCCCCTTCAGATCTTCTGGGGAGGGAGTGGATATATTGATCCTGATGATTTCCAATTCATCAATTAGGCCTAGAACATCATTTTGTCCGGCATTATCCTCAGTTGGTCTTATCTATATCTTGTTTGTATGGAGTTGTTTACATGTTTTCTTCCCCATTTGATTATGACCTCTGAGAATGCAGGGGCTGGTTTTATTTGCTTGTTTTACCTTCCTTTATATCACCAGGGCTTAACACAGTCCTTGGCACCAAGGTGCTTAATTCATGCTTATTGACTTGACTTGAAACATCCTGAGTTCAGGAATCTTCAGGGAAAAGAATATAGGCAGGAAGATTTTTCATGGAAAACAAGAGAGGACAAGTCTTCATTCAGAGGACTGCTCTGGAAAAATTCTTGTTAAGGCTTTACCTCCATCCTATTGAATCTTTGATGGAGAAAAAAATGGAGTGGTTGCAATTTCTTCTGGGCCAGTCTCAAAGAAGTTAGAACGTCAAATGCAATAGACTTTACCAAGGATGTCTTTCCCAAGACAAAATATGCATAGATCAGGCTGTCTCTCTTGTGCTTACAGAATATTCTAAAATTTAGTGTCTACTAGGTAAGAAAAAAGCTAGTGTTTTAGGTAAACATGAGTCTGGAATGGTGGAAATAAACAAGTCTTTCTCTATGTTGGGATTAAACCAAAGATGTCAGGGAAAGACAAAAAAATCCTTTTCAATATCTGCACATATGCCACACACAGTGTCTTTCACTTTCTATCCACACTTCAGGGTCCACCCTAAATGATATCATTTGGGGAGCAAGGAAATGATTTTATTCTCCAAGATATTTCACTCTATGTTTATTACATTAGAAATTCACAATTCAAATAGCTTCCTTGTTTAAAGTATTGTCATTAGAAGACCCACACAAAAATACAAATTTATGGAGAAATAGTACCCTAATCTTTAATATCAGCACCAGTTAGCTCAACAGGCACAATAAAACATAAGACTCAGAAGTTTTATGAGTACTATTGAAAAAAAGCTAACGGAACCTACTAGACTGGAGTAGGTCCTCAGATTCAAGCATTTACTCTGTTGACCTGTTTTATTAATCAAAAGTAACTATTCTAATCACTGACTGGCAGATTAAAAATAAAATATGAATCTTGCCTCTCAGAAGATGTATAAAAATAGCAAAAATACGAGGCAAAATGTAGTAAGTATCATTGGAGAGTTAAAGGCAAATTGCTTAGAAAATTCAAAAGAGAAATGGCTTCCCAGTGTGGCATTGGGAGTGGGGACAGAGGAGACAGAAGGATACCTTCCTAGAGGAAATGACCAGATGTCACATTTTCCATGAAGTCTTCCATTGATCCCCTTCGCTTTCTATCTCCATCCTCAATCTCATACACAAACATATTATTGTTTACTTAAAGAAATAAAAAGCAAACCTTTGCATTGTTACTTTTAACTTATGGTGATCCCCAAACAATTTTGCCCCTTTCGTTCAAAAAATCACATAGAATTTGAATGGATGCCAGTTTTATCTAATTCAATTTTTTTGAAAAAGAATCCTCTCTATAGCATATTCAAGTGGTCATTGAACCTTTTCTTGAAGACAACCAATGAGAGGGAACATGCTATCTCTAGAAGTAGTCCATTCCATTTTGGGAGGGTTTCAATCAATTAAATTGATTTTCCTGACATTAAATCTCAATTTCTGTTTACACATTCCAACTGTAGGTATCCAGTGAGGCAAAGAAGAAGAAATTTAATCCCTTTCCCACATGATTGTCCTTTAAGTTCTTCAAGATAGCTACCATATCCAGTTCGAGTCTCCTCTCCAGTCAAAATACTCCCAATTTCTTCATATGCATGAATTTGAGGCTCCCCTTATCTTGTTGCCTTTCTCTGGTTTCTCTCAAGCTTTTTAATGTAAGTCACTATAGTAGAGGGACTCTGGGCATGTGTCTGTCAATCAAGTGTACAGTATCACTCATTTTGTGTATCACTCAACATCAGAAGATGCTCTAGGTAACCTGACCATCAAGGTTCTTATGCTTTTGTTCAGTCCTCACAAATGACTGCCATTCCACCCTTCACTCTACCCCCTTTATGAGATGTGCATATACTCATCTATCAAGGTTGTAGTTTCTTTCCCACCAACTAGATTATCAATGGTATTTCCATCAACCACATCATGGCTCAACGCCCCCCATCCTACTTAGTGAAATTCCTTTCCTTCTTTTCCCTACTTTGTGCTTCATCGATTCTTTTTTCCCAATGAATTGTGGTAAATAACAAGTACTAAAATAATAGACTTATAATAAAAGGAAAATAAAGAATTGTATAGTTTATCTCTCTTTCTATTATATAGACAAGGAATCTGAGGCCCCTGAAGATTAAGTAACTTGTCCAAGGTTGCACGATCAATTACTAGTCGAGCATGTGAAAACTTGCCCCAGTACGAGGGGTTGAAGAGAATAATTTGTTCCACAGCCATGAAGGTGGTACACTGTGGAACACTTAGAATTTGATAAGATGTAGAATATGCCAAGGTCATCTACTATGTCCTGGACCACCTTCAGACAACTTGACTTTTGTCCTATCACTGAACTTTGATGACTCAGGAAGGAAGAGTGAGACTGATGACTTTGTACAACTCTGCCTCACTTAAATCCATGAGCAAGTCAAGGTATCACCTGTGATGTCACTGAAAATGAAAAACAAACAATAATAACGGTTGAACCAGGATGCAAAGCCAGGAACTCTGACTACACAGTTAGCATGATGATAAAAGCAGAAGTTTGGTCATTGGTAACATAGACACATACTATATATTCCATCTATTTCCCAGACCCAGACCCCCCTAAAGGTGGAAACCCTTTCATGACTAAAATGCATTTTTCTATATTTTTCCCCCATTCAGGGACCAGAGGTTATTCAGAAGTTCACATCTCCATTGTTCCTAATTAGGAGCAAAATAAAAGCATTTTTTGTAAGATTGTTTTTCCCACTCTCACAGTCCATACAACTGGCAACTAGACTTCTCTTTGATGTGGTGCAGAAAACATTAAGAGTCTTTTCTAACCTATCTTACAATATAGGAAAGTGGGGGAGAAGGAGATAATTAAGGTCCGGGGGGGGGGATGATGGAAGGGAGGGCAATGGGAGGAGGGAGCAATTTGAAGTCAACACTCAGGGAGGGACAGGATCAAAAGACAGAATAGAAACAATGGGGGGAAGGATAGGATGGAGGGAAATACAGTTAGTCTTACACAACACGACTATGATCGAAGTCATTTGCAAAACAACACAGATAGGGCCTATATTGAATTGCCTGCCTTCCCAAAGGGGATGGGTGGGGAGGGAGGGATGGGGAGAAGTTGTAACTCAAAGTTTTAGGAATAACTGTTGAGTATTGTTGTTGCTACTAGGAAATAAGAAATACAGTTAATGGGGAATAGAAAGTCATCTGGCCCTACAGGACAAAAGAGAAGATGGGGACAAGGGAAGGGAGGGATGATAGAAGAGAGGGCAGATTGGTGATAGGGGAAATTAGAATGCTTGGTGTATCAGGGTGGGGGGAGGGGACAAATGGGGAGAAAATTTGGAACTCAAAATTTTGTGAAAATGAATGTAAAAAGTTAAATAAATAAATTTATATTTAAAAAAAAGAATTTTTTCTAACTGTACTATGGATTGCACAAGTGGGTACACATCAGAAATGTACACAAATTGCAAATGTGGAACCTGAGCAGGTCTTAAAGGAAAAGGATTTCATTGGATGGTGGGGAGGGCCCTCAATTTCCTCCCAGCTTATTTCATCATTTTATGCACTCTACATTCCATCCAAACTAGACTATTTTCTGTTGTTCCATTTTGTCCTCCCCTCCATTGCCTCTGGTGTTTTCACACAAATGAGCCTCAGTGCCTGAAATGCCTTCCCTCCACATCTCTGCCCATTGACAGAATCCTTTTCTTTCAAGACCTAGTTTTGTTTTGGTATTCTCCCTCTAATTCTGTCCTTCTAAATTCTGGAAGTATCTTTTGGACTTCCTCACAGGAAATGGTATATATAGTTCACTATTGGAGTTCTTTCCAAAACAGTGACCTGATGGGGAGATACTTGAGCGTGGTTGAGTAGAAAGAGAAGCAAACTGCTTTCACTGATTGGTATTTTCCCCTCCTAATGTTAAAAGCCTACACCCCTGTGGCATTCTTCACAAAAGTTCACTCTGCTACGTATGCATGTCCCCTAGCTAGTGCACCTGTAACAAACACCCTTCTTAAAATTCCACAACTAAACACAACATTTTAAGTCATCTGACCACAGCAGAGCTTTTCATTATTCCAAATGCTCTGTCTCTTTTATTGCAGACCAAGACTATATTACTTTTCTTAGATACCATATTAAACCATTGACTACATAGAAACAACAGCAAAACAAATAACTTTTGATCTTATTTCCTACAAGCTCTTTTTTATTGTTTTTATAAAAGAGTTGGTGACTCTCAACATAATATAGATTCCTCATTACTACCATAGGCAAATACAGAGAAATATCAGTTCATACAGTTTGGAGGCTGCATATAATAGAGGATAGAATATTGGAGTTAGAGTCAGACCTGTGTTAAAGTTCCACTGAGACACTTAACTAGATATGGGATCATGAGCATATCACTCAACCTTACTGTACCTGTTTCCTTACATGTAAAATGGATGAGTTGGACTCAGTGACTTCTAAGGTCCCTCCCAGCACTAACTCTATGATCCTCTGATCCCCTACTCTGTATATGCATATACATACAATATATATATACACTCTCTTGCTCATATCCACGCATTTATATCCAGATACCATTACAGAAATCATTATAAACAAATATTGTTGTCATTTTGGTAGTGTCCTACTCTCTGTGATCCCACTTGGGTTGCAGCAGTACTGAAACGGTTTGTCATTCACTTCTCCAAGTCATTTGACAAATTAGAAAACAGAGGCAAACATGATTAAGTAACTTCCAGGGTCATACAGGTAGTAATTGTCTGAGACTAGATTTGAACACAGATTTTCCTGACTCCAGGCTCAGAACTCATAGCTCCCCCTCTTTACAAATACGTAAAGATAAAAATATGTGTACCTAGAGATTTATAAGCATACATACTGTCTGAGATATACATTCTTGTGTTGATGTTCCATAAAACACCGAATTCACAGTTCTTTAACCCGAACTTCCTTGACCTATATTTCCTTCTATTTCAGTCATATATCAGGATGGTCCTACCCTTTATCTTGTCATCATCCGCAAGAATTCCACTGCCATCATCCAGGAGGTGGAATTTGAAAATTCTTCTATCTAATTATGACTTCCTATCTTTCCATCCCTCCCTTGTGCCTCACTCCTCCTAATTTTATTTTTTTTTCAGTTAAATTTAATTTTGGAGGAGGAGAATTAACAAGAATTCTTTTCTTTCCCTCTCCCTATTGAAAAAAAAAGAAAATAGAGAACTAATACCCTTGTAACAAATATGCTTAATCAAACAGAGCAAATTTTTGCATTGGCCATGTCTATAATGTGTATCTGATTTTGTATCCTAAATTGATCATTTCTCTGTCGGGAGGTGAATAGTTTGCTTCATCATTCATCCTCTGGAATAGTGGTTGTTTATCCCAAACCTCTTCATTTTCTTAACAATCTCCAGTCACTCCAAAACCACCTCTCTCACCTCCAGTAATTTGCACAAGCCATCACTCCTGCTCTGGCTTACCTTCTTCCCTTCTACCCCTATTTTGATACGCTAGTTTACCAGCTTCAAAATACACTGTCCTCACCTCTCAAATTCCCTGCCCTTTTGTCCTATTGCAGTTTCCATTTTATTCCTTCTCCCATACTTGCTTTACATAACTGCCAAATTAATTTTCATAAAGTATAACCCTGACCAAGTCACTCCCCTTCTTAAGAAGTGTTACTGTCGGTGGAGCCAAGATGGCAGTGTAGAAGGACTCATGTATGCTAGCTCCAAACCCACAGCCCATATATTTCCTGCAAGAAAAACTCCCCACAAATTCTGGAGCACTACAAGGTGCACAGAAACACAGTGGAAAAGATTTCCGTTCCAGAGAGCCCTGGAGAGCTGTCCCCAGGGGTCCATCGTGCCCCAGAAAGCGGAGCCCACCCCTGTGCTGCCCTGGCTGGGCGGCCCCAAACAAGCAGATCTGAGCAGGCTTCAGGGACAGAATCTCCGGTGGCCGGGAAGGTCCCTCCGCCCACAGATGCTACAGGTCAGTGAGAGAGACTTCTGGGCTGGCCGAGAGGGGAGCGGGGTGTCTCCATGACTTGGGCCCCCTCGGGAGGCAGCGGCAGAGGGAGCGGCAGGGTAGAGGCAGCAGCAGAGGCAGCCATGGCGGCCAGGACTCCCCCAGCAGCAGGCAGAAGTTCAGGGACATTACTGAAGGTCTCTGCATAAAGCCCCTGAGGGAACTGAGCCTGGGAGGCAGCCCTATCCCCACCCGAACACCAGAACTTAAGCTCACATTGAATAGCAGCCACTCCTGCCACGGAAAGCCCATTTGAATCTCAGACCCCAAGCACTAGCTGGGCGGATCTAGGCGGGGGTGGAGAGGAATCTCAGAAGTCAAGTAACTGGCTGGGAAAATGCCCAGAAAAGGGAAGAAAAATAAGACTATAGAAAACTACTTTGATGGGGTACAGATGTTCCCACCTTTCAATTCTGATGATGAGGAAATATCTTACCATCAGGGAAAGACATGGAGGTCGAGGCCTCTGTATCCCAGACATCCCAGGTGGATGTCCGGTGGGCTCAGGCCATGGGAGAGCTCAAAAAGGATTTTGAAAATCAAGTTAGACAGGTGGAAGAAGAAGCGTTACTGTCCTCATTTGGCTCTAAGATTATGTACAAAATCCTCAGTTTGAAGACATTGACAATATGGTTCCAACCTACCTCTTCAGGATTAATGCAAACTTATCCTGTTCACACACTTCACATTCCAGCCAACCTTGTCCATCAATTTTTTTAAACTTGGCTTATCATATCCCAGTTCCCATGCTTTTGCATGCGCTATCTCCCAAGCCCTTGATGTACTTCCTCTTCACTCCCACCTTTTAAAATCTGTAGTTTTGAGATGGAGATAAGATGGTGGAGTAAAAGTAGAGACCTTCTAGAATTTTCCCTGCAAACCCCTCAAAAATCTGTTAAAAATTACTCTAAATAAATTCTAGAGCAGCAGAAGCCACAAAATGACAGACTGAAGCAAATTACAGCCCAAGACAATCTGCAAGGTCAACAGGAGTGTCTATTGCACCACATTCAAAGTGGAGTACAGTTCAGCATGGGCTGCACCATGTGGATGGAACTAGAGAAGGTCTTAGGGGACTGAATCACTGCTGGCTGCTGTGATTTCCAAAGTTCTCAACCCACAAATACTAAAGATAGCTTCAAAGGTCAGTGGGAAGGGTCTTTCACCTGGCTGAGAGGGGACCTTGGCTCACCCCTAGCCCCAGCTCCCACCTGGCCCCAACCCCAGCCTCAGGGTGGTAGAAACCACTGCTAAAGTGAAGGCTGCCTGTAGAGTCCTCCACATAACAAGGAGCTCAAAAGCTATTAACTGGGAAAGTGACAGATTGTAAATTATATATCATAGATTCTTACTTTTCTCAGTGAAGATGTATTTTCTTATGTCATTGGTGACAAGGAAGAACAAAACTACAACCAGAAGAGTACAACAAAGCTAAAGCTCCTACATCCAAAAGCCTCCAAGAAAATATGAATTGGTCTCAGACCATGGAAGAGCTCAAAAAGGAATCTGAAAATCAAGTAAGAGAAGTAGAGGAAAAATTCGGAAGAGAAATTAGAGTGGTGCAAGAAAACTATAAAAGAGTTGCTAAAAGAAACCCCTAAAAATACTGAAGAAAATAACACCTTTAAAATTAGACTAACCCAAATGGCAAAAGAAGTCCAAAAAGTCAATGAGGAGAAGAATGCCTTAAAAAGCAGAATGAGCCAAATGGAAAAAGAAGCCCAAAAGCTCACTGAAGAAAATAATTCCTTAAAAATTAGAATGGAGCAAATGGAAGCTATGACTTCATGAGAAATCAAGAAATTACAAAACAAAACTAAAAGAATGAAAAAATAGAGGACAGTGTGAAATATATCACTGGAAAAATAATTGACCTGGAAAATGGGTCCAGGAGAGATTATTTTAAAATTATTGGACTACCTGAAAACCATGTTCAAAAAAAGACCCTAGACATCAGCTTTCAAGGGAAACTGTCCTGATATTCTAGAACCAGAGAGTAAAATAGAAATGGAAAGAATCCACCAATCACCTCCTGAAAGAGATTCCAAAAGGAAAACTCCTAGAAATATTATAGTCAAATTCCAGAGTTCCCAGATTCAAGGAGAAAATATTTTTTTCTTAATATTAATTTATTTATTTAACTTTTTACATTCATTTTCACAAAATTTTGGGTTCCAAATTTTCTCCCCATTTATCCCCTCCCCCCACCCCAATACACCAAGCATTCTAATTTCCCCTATCACCAATCTGCCCTCTCTTCTCTCATCCCTCCCTTCTCTTGTCCACATCTTCTCTTTTGTCCTGTAGGGCCAGATGACTTTCTATTCCCCATTAACTGTATTTCTTATTTCCTAGTAGCAACAACAATACTCAACAGTTGTTCCTAAAACTTTGAGTTCAAAATTCTCCCCATCCTTCCCTCCCTACCCATCCCCTTTGGGAAGGAAGGCAATTCAATATAGGCCCTATCTGTGTTGTTTTGCAAATGACTTCGATCATAGTTGTGTTGTGTAAGACTAACTAGTCGTGTTGTGTAAGACTAACTGTATTTCCCTCCATCCTATCCTGCCCCCCATTGTTTCTATTCTGTCTTTTGATCCTGTCCCTCCCTGAGTGTTGACTTCAAATTGCTCCCTCCTCCCATTGCCCTCCCTTCTATCATCCCCCCCATCCTGTTTATCTCCGTCTCCCCCACTTTCCTGTATTGTAAGATAGATTTTCATACTAAAATGAGTGTGCATTTTACTCCTTCCTTTAGTCGAATGTGATGAGGGTAAACTTCATGCTTTCTTCTCAGCTCTCCTCTTTTTCCCTCCACTAAAAAGTCTCTTGCTTGCCTCTTGAATGAGAGATAATTTACCCCATTCCATTTCACCCTCTCTCCTCCCACTACATTTCTCTCTCACCATTTACCTTAATTTCTTTTAAGATATGATCCCATCCTATACAATTCACTCTGTGCTCTCTGTCTCTGTGTGTGCGTGCATGTGTGTGCACATGTGTATCTGTGTGCATGTGTGTGTATGTAGTCCCACCAACTACCCAGATACTGAAAAGTTTTAAGAGTTACAAATATTGTCTTTCCATGTAGGCATATAAACAGTTCACTTTTGGTAAGTCCCTTATGACTTCTGTTTGATGTCTGCTTTTTCATGCTTTTTCTCATTCTTGGTTTGAAGGTCAAATTTTCTTTTCAGCTTTGGTCTTTTCATCAAGAATGCTTGAAAGTCCTCTATTTCATTGAAAGACCATATTTTCCCCTGAAGTGTTATATTCAGTTTTGCTGGGAAGATAGGTGATTCTTGGTTTTAGTCCTAGTTCCTTTGACTTCTGGAATATCCTATTCCACACCCTTTGATCCCTTAATATAGAAGCTGCTAGATCTTGAGTTATCCTGATTGTATTTCCACAAAACTGGAATTGTTTCTTTCTAGCTGCTTGCAATATTTTCTCCTTGACCTGGGAATTCTGGAATTTGGCCACAATGTTCCTAGGAATTTCTCTTTTTGGATCTCTTTCAGATCGATGGATTCCTTCAATATTTATTTTTCCCTCTGGTTCTAGAATCTCAAGGCAGTTTTCCTTGATAATTTCATGGAAGATGATGTCTAGGCTCTTTTTTTGGATCATGGCTTTCATGTAGTCCCATAATTTTTAAATTGTCTCTCCTGGATCTATTTTCCAGGTCAGTTGTTTTTCCAATGAGATATTTCACATTTTCTTCCATTTTTTTCATTCTTTTGTTTTGGTTTTGCTTTGTGATTTCTTGGTTTCTCATAAAGTCATTAGCCTCCATCTGTTCCATTCTAATTTTGAGAGAACTATTTTCTTCAGTGAGCTTTTGAACATCTTTTTTCATTTGGCTAATTCTGCTATTGAAAGCATTCTTCTCCTCATTGTCTTTTTGAACCTCTTTTGCCAATTGAGTGAGCCTATTTTTCAAGGTGTTATTTTCTTCAGCATTTTTTTGGGTCTCCTTTACCAAGGTATTGACCTGTTTTTCATGCTTTTCTTGTATCTCTCTCATTTCTCTTCCAGTTTTTCCCCCACTTGTCTAACTTGATTTTCAATATCCTTTTTGAGCTCTTCCATGGCTTGAGCCCATTGGATATCTATTTCAGATGTTCGGGATCCAGAGGCCTTGACTTCTATGTGTTTTCCTGATGGTAAGCATTGTTCTTCCTCATCAGAAAGGGAAGGAGGAAACATCGGTTCACCAAGCAAGTAACCTTCTATGGCCTTATTTTTCTTCCCTTTTCTGGGCATTTTTCCCAGTCAGTTACTTGACTTCTGAGATTCCTCTCCACCCCTGCTTAGAACCGCTCATCAAGTGCTTGGGGTCTGAGATTCAAATGCTGCTCACCAGCCTCAGGGTACTCAGTGGTGGGCATGGCTGCTATTCAATGTGAGCTTAAGTTCTGGTGCTCAGGTGGGGGCAGGGCCGCCTCCCAGGCTCAGTTCCCTCCGGGGGTTTATGCAGAGACCTCAATGGATCTGAGGTCCTTCCTGCTCTGGGAGCTCCTGGCCACCACTGCCTCTGCTGCTTCCTCTCAAGGGGAGCTGAGTTATGGAGACATCCCGCTCCCTTTTCGGCCAGCCCAGAAGTCTCTCTCACTGAGCTGTGTGCCTGTGGGTGGAGGGACCTTCACAGCCACCGGAGATTCTGTCCCTGAAGCCTGGTCCGATCCGCTCTTCTTGGGGCTGCACATCCAGAGCAGGGCTGGGCTCTGCTGTCCAGTGTGCAACAGACCTTTGGTGCCAGTTTTTAAGGGCTCTCTGGAACGGAAATCTCCACTCCATTGCTGCATGGTTTCCACTGCTCCAGACTTTGTGGGGAGTTCTTTTTACAGGAAATTTGTGGGTTGTGGGTTCGGAGCTAGCATATGTGAATCTTTTTACTCTGCCATCTTGGCTCCTCCCCCCTCAAGGAGAAAATATTACAAGCAGCCGGAAAGAAACAATTCAAAATACTATGGAAACACATCAGGATAACACAAGACTTGGCAGCTTCTACATTAAGGGATTGGAGAGTTTGGAATATGATATTCCAGAGGCCAAAGGAGATAGAATTAAAACCAAGAATCACCTATCCTGCAAAACTGGGTTTAATATTTCAGGTCAAAAAATGAACTTCAATGAAGCACAGAACTTCCAAGCATATTTGTTGAAAAGAATTGAAGAGAAATAGAAAAATTAAATAGAAAATTTGACTTTCAAATACAGTAATCAAGAGAAGTATGAGAAAATTCAGTCATTCAACACAAGATCTGTCCCTGTGAAAACTACCTAATGCCATGAGAAGGAAGAAGTCACTCAGGATTTGGAAGGCCATTAGGAACAATTACAAATTTTTTTTTAGTCATTCACATGTAAAACAAAATCACAAAGTAAAAGGAGTGGATAGATGAATGATATAGAGTTTTATGCACCTTCACTGTGCTTTTTATTGCATTTTATTGTCCTTAGGTAAATAGATAACAAAATGTAACATGGTAACTCCCAGAATCTTAGCCATGAGATTGGATTAACATCCAAATTGTGTGCTGGTATATTACTCATGCACTGATGTCATTGTCCTAAATAGTAAATCCTAAATGTAATGAATGCTCACAAAAACTTTTAAAGAAAGCATCATGCTGCTAAATAAGACTGGAGATTTTAATAAGTCATGAATATATATAATAACAAAAACTTGGAAATTGATGTCATGCCCATCAATTGGAGAATGGCTGAACGTGTTGTAGTATATGATTGTCATGGAATATTACCGTGATATAAGAAATTATGAGTAGGCTTATTTCTGAAAAACCTGGAAAGACATATATGAACTAGTGCAAAGTAAAGTAAGCAGAACCAGGAGAACACTGGACACAGTAACAGCAGTATTGCACAATGATCAACTGTGAATTACTTAGTTATCCTCATCAATACAATGATCCGAGACAATTCCAGAGGATTCATAGTGAAAAATGTTATCCATCTCCAGAAAAAGAATGATGGAATCTGAATGCAGATTGAAGCATACTATTTTTCAGTTTCTATTGTCTTTTTTCTTTTAGGTCTTTGACTTGTTTTACATGACTAGTATGGCAATATGTTTTGGATGGTTGAACATGTATAACCTATGTCAAATTGCTTACTGTCTCAGGAAGGAGGGAGGTAAGGGAAGGAGAGAGAAAATCTGAAACTCAAAATTTTTTAATGAATGTTTAAAATTGTCTTTACCTGTAAGTGGGGGGGGGAATAAAATATTATTTTAAAAATTAAAAAAATCTGTAGTTTCTTCCAAGAACTAGGGTGTGTGCTTGTGTCTTCTTTGGAAAGGCTTTCCTAATCCCTTTGATTATAAATCCTCTCTCCCTCTTCCTTAAATTAATGTATATATACACTCCAGTGCTTCCTCATTACCTCTTGGATCAAGTATAAAGCATTCCATTTGGATTTTAAAGCACTTCACAACCTGGCCCTTGCCTACATGTGCAATCTTCTTATACTTTTCCCAATTAACATACTCTGTGATCCAGTAACACTAGCCTTCTTGATGCTCCAAACACACAAGGCTCCATCTCCTCAACTGTGAATGGTCACTGATTGTCTTCCATATCTTGCATGCTTTATTCCTTACTTCTTCCTCCAGGCTTCTCTGGCTTTCTTCAGATTCAGTTCAAACCCAATCTTCTGTAAGAGTCTTTTCCAGGTTCTGTTCTCATTCAATTCCTCCCACTGCTAGTGTCTTCATTCTGAAATTACCTTCTAGTCACACTGCATATATCTTGTCTGTGTAAGTTTTTCCATGTTATTTTCCCCACTAGAATGATAGTTTCCTTGAGGATAGAGACCAGGTTTTTGCTTTTCTTTGTATTTCTTGTAGTTAGCCCAGTGTTTATCACATAGCAAATACCTAGAAAATGTCTGTTGACTGACTAATCTATTTATTTATTTGTAGGTAGTATTCTACCAGTAGAATATAAGGTCCTCAAGGCAGAAGCTGTTTTTTTAATTATGTTTTTGTATCCCTAGCACTTAAGAAATGACATTGCATATCATTAGCAATTGATATATTTTATTAGGCTGGATAAATTTGGAATAGAGAAGGAACAGACTGAAGATGGAGTGACCAGTTAGGAGTCTACAACAATAAACTGAGGGAGAAGAAAAGTGGACTTGATTTAAGGTAGTGGTCACATAAGTAGGAAAGAATGGATGGATACTGGAAATATTGTGGAGGTATAATCAATAAGACCTGGCATCTCATTGGATGTGAGAATGGGGTTAAGAAGAGAATCAAAGCCGATTTTGAGTTTTTAAGCCTCGGTAATTGCTGCCACCCACAGAAAAAGGGAAGTTTAGAAAAAGGTCTCTCTGAAAGTGGGTGAGGTAGGGAAGTGATAAGTCACATTTGAAGACATATTGAATTTGAACTGCCAATATAACATCCCAGGAGAGACATCTAATAGACAATCTGAAATGCAGGGCTGCTCCTCAAAGGATATAGAAGGGCTTGATTATATAAACTTGAGGAATCATTTCTATAGAGATCATCAAAGAAGAGATGATTGAGTAACAGGAGGTGCTTAAATCTAGGGCCTTGGGGCATACTCACATTTGGAGGTGGGAAAGAAGTATATATAAATGTATGTTATGTGTATATATGTGTATATATATGTATATATATGTGTGTGTGTGTATCTTTATGTAATAACACACATACCTATGAAGAAGACTAAGAAGGAGTAAAGATACAGGACAATAGCGTCATGGAAACCAGTGGCAGAATGTTATCAAGAATGGAAAGTGGTCATCAGGATCAGTGTTCTATTTGATCATTGAGAAAAGACCATTGGCTTTGGCTATTAACAATGTCATCAGACTATCCATGAAAAGCAGATATCCTCATGTATTAACCCCCTAAATGACCTGAACTGACCATAGACTACCCCCAAGGAGTATATTACTTTTCCGTGGGGTACAGAACCTGTGTTTTCCTTTGCTCCTGAAATATAACCAAGTAATCTAGAACATTGAGGGATCCACTGGCCTGAACCTTTGAGTTTAGGTCTGGCTCTGGAAAATTTAAGGTTGGGATAAAGACAGCATATCTGCAGCTGCAAGGTAGACAAGAATCCATTTCTTTCCCATGTGGAGCCTTCAGTGTTCATCTTTTGACTAACCTATTGGTGTGGACACCATAGTTTTAGGAGACCCATGTAACCTGCGTTTACCTGAGGCAAATACAATCACTAAAATTTATATTCCCCCTCAGAAGAAAACAAAATACAGTTTAAGCATCTATGGATACAGATAGATAAGCACACATCCAGATACAGTATACAGAAATAGACACTCATTCAAAAGATTGTGTGGGTGGAGAAGTAAGAAGGTACATTGTTTAATGGGAAGGTGAATGAAAGGATGGGTAGATGGGGAGTGATGGGAGCAAGTGGGAGAGGAGGTAGGTAGGAGAGAGAATAAACAGTCAGGAGAGTGACCACAGGATGCTAGTCAGCTAGCAAAATGCCATCCCTGGCAGCTGAGAAGCAATATCCAAATATGCTCTGAAGTCTGAGTCATAGCTCTGACACCACAGGAATGGCTGTAGGCATGTCAGTCATTGGACGGAAGAGCTGAGCACACCCCCTGCTGCTATGCAGAGAGGTCTAGCTGGTCACAGTTAAAACTGGGATAGAAATGGGGAGAGAGAGAGAGAGAGAGAGAGAGAGAGAGAGAGAGAGAGAGAGAGAGAGAGAGAGAGAGAAAGAGAGAGAGAGAGGGAGGGAGGGAGGGAGGAAGGGAGGGAGAAAGAAGAGAGAGAGAGAGAGAAAGAGAGAGAGAGAGAGAGAGGGAGGGAGGAAGGGAGGGAGGAAGAGAGAGAGAGAGAGAAAGAGAGAGAGAGAGAGAGAGAAAGAGAGAGAGAGAGAGAGAGAGAGAGAGAGAGAGAGAGAGAGGGAGGGAGGTGAGCTCCCAGGGCTCAAACACCACCATCCCTAGAACTACTTGGTATGCCAGAGAGGGTTTTGTTTTTTTTAACAACTCTATAAATCTGAGCAGCTTTCCAAAGGAGTAAAACTGAGAAACCCAAAGTAATGACAGTGAGTAGTTCCTTTATTCTTTTGACAGAGAGCAGGGGGTAGTAGAAAGGATGATAGATTTAGTTGGAAGGGACTTTTGAAGTCATTAAGTGCAACCCTCTCATTTTACACATGAGGAAATTCAGTATCAGAGAAGTTAAAGGATGTTCCCAAGGTCATATCACTAATAAGCGACAGATGTAGGATTCAGATTATAGTCCTTTGATTACAAATTCAGTGTTTTTTATGCTTCTCCATTCTGACTCAATAAAAGCTGAATTTGGAGGCAAAACACTTGGATGTAAGTCCTCATGGCTCTACCACTCTTTGACTGGGTGATCTGCTCAGGTCCCATAACTTCTGTGATCCTCAGTTTCCCTATCAGTTAAAAGGAGTAATAATAATGATGACTGATGATGTTACACTACCTATTTTATGAACTTGTTCTGGTTATGAAATGATATTTTATACACATAAACCCACAGTTTCAATACAAATTATCCCTATTTCCTGGTAGGAAAATTACGTGCTTCAGTGAATACATGAGGCTGAGGAAAGCTTCTAGAGCTACCATTTATAGAGGGTAACTCCCTCTATGCCTTCCATATTTTACCTCTTTGGACTTGCTATTGCACTATTTATCTCTCATCTTAGTCCTTGCCCCACCCTGACCTCCCATGGGTTTTATCCAGTGTCAGTAACTAACCCCTAAGTGTGTTTCCTGATTGCTTCCTCTGCTTCTTTGTTTGGATTCTGTTTTCTTGATCTGACTGTATCTTTATCCTAGTTAATCTGGATGCAGATGCTCTGGAGGAAAGTCAAGAGCCTCTTCTTATGTTTTCCCTTTTATACACCAGAGTCCACTGCAGGTAGCATCTACAGTACTCTAGGATTAATGATAGGCTAATCCTCCTGGATGAGAAGTACCCTAGGGGCTCTCTTCTTCCTCAGGCACCAAGCTTGCAAGAAGTCTTTAATAGATTAGAGAGTAAGATATTGCATGCTAAGCTTGAGCTTAACCCTCTCCCATATACCTCAGTCCTCTTGAATGACCGACAATATTCAGTATGCCTTAATGAGGCTGTAACAGTAAACATCCCAACATATACAGGGAGGCCTTCTACCACAGGTTCTTAGATCTACATTCATAAAAGAAAAGGCAATTTATGAGGGGATAACAATCACTTAAATCAAGACATGTGTCATTCCTTTAACCAAGCACATATACCATTCACTTAGTTCAGGGGAATCAGCACCCTGAACTTAAAAAAAAAATACAGAGAAATCAAAGATCAACAGATATGGCTTCCTCTGCCTGATCATCAACAGACAGTTCCAACTGTCTGACTATAGTTACCAGAAAGGGAAATATTGACATCTGGGTTTTCCAAGCTGGAGGGCTTCTTAGTGACTTTCCAGAGTCCTTGTCTGGCCAAACAAACCACTTTCAGTCAGGAAGTCCCAAAGTAAAACCTCAACACAGAGTATTTATACCTTTGTTGGAGCAAGAGGGCATCCCAACCCTTGAGAACCAGTGCCTCATTAACAAAAGGTGTGGGCCTTCCCACAAATCTTCCCTAATCAAACTACCCTTAATGGAAAGGCCTATTAATGGGTCAGGAAGATCTTTAATCATATTAAAATAATCAGCAGTACAAATACATGTACTGTTTCTAATTAAAGAAACTTGTTTCTGAACTTTACTCATAGTAAAGACTCTTGATTGATAAAGGCAAGATTCAATCAGAGGCGCTTGATTATACTAAAACAAAAACAGCAAGAGATCTTATTTTGCTTGCCATCACAGAACCCTATTCCACTCTGTGAAGTCAGGAGGAGTGGGGGCATCCCAGATTAATCTATAGATGTCAGTGAAACAGGGTCATAGCTGAACTGGTGAGCAAGAATGAGTCATGGATGGAGCTTCTTTCCCTCTTTTCTACTTCTTTCTTCACTGTATGTCCTCCATACACTGTATATATTCTCAGAATGCCTGGACTTGCATAACAATCACACCTCTAGTATTTATAGTGGTTTGCAGAAGTCCCCTGTGAAGTCAGCAGGGTCAGTATTATCATCCCCATTTTACAGATAAAGAAATTGAGGCTCAGAAACTTGAGATGGCTTGCTTAGGGTCAGTTGGCAAAGAAATGAAAGCACCCAAACTCAAACCCAGGTCTTCTGGCTCCAAGTCCAGTACTTTTTGCTTTTATACTTGTAAAAAAAAAATAGCACAGTGTGAACACAATAATTTTTTTATTCATTTATTTGTCCATTAATTATAGCAAGGGCTATCTTTATTTGGCTTGAAGGAAGACAAGACATGCTTCTAGCATTTCCTACCCCCATCCTTCTCTAAGGAAGATTTTGATTCCTGCTAGGATTTTGATTCCTCCAGCAAGAGTTTGAGGCCACCACTCTGCTCCCCTTAGAGAGAGAGGATGAAATGATATCTATCTGCACCTGATGAAATATTTAGGCTCAAAGTTAAACTCCTAATTGCTATTTTTTTGAGGGGGAAGGTAAGGCAATTGAGGTTAAGTGATTTGCCCAAGGTCACACAGCTAGTAAGTGTCTGAGGCTGGATTTGAACTTGGGTCCTCCTGACTCCAGGACCAGTACTCTATTTACAATGCCACCAAGCTGCCCTAATTGCTATTTCTTAATGAGGAGGGGGATGGGGCAAGCTTTATATCCAAGGCTGTACTCTCTTTCCACTAAATACCAGAGCCTTCTTTGATGTGAGCATGCTATGCTGGGTGGTTCTATGCCAGCATATCCCATGTCTCAAGAAGTTGATACTAAAGTTCTTCAGGGAGTCATTTCCACTTTTGCAGAGTTTCCCAAACTGTGTTCCATAAAACTGTGGTATTCCACGTGGCATGAATAGGAGATCTGTGAGAAACTATCAACATTGGCAGTGTTTTTTCCAAGGAATATGAAATTCATTATCAAAAATGCTTATTACATATGACCATTTTGGAGGATGTAAAAGTAGGCTTAATTTTCTCTATTTTGCTTTAAATTTGCAGCAAACTTATTCTATCCTGAATCAAAATCAACTCTGAAACTCTTCTTTCAGTATCCCCTGTTTCAGGGCCCCTCCTTCCTTCAGATTAAGAAGGGTAGAGGGTGACACTGGAGAGTTCCACCCAGACTCTCCATTTAAGGAAGGCACCTAATATAGCTATCTCACATTGGCTGTCCTCCTCTGGACTTCATTATTCCCCATTCACACTCTCCCCTTTCACTTTTTATGTTATTTCCCACCCATACTCCTTGAGGGCAGAATCTCTTGCCTTTCTTTGTATCCCCAGCAATTAACACATAGTAGGCACTCAATATTTATTGACTGATTATCCCATGGATATTTTCATGCCCCTGAGTTACCACCACCCTCATCCCAAGCATTTGCAGATAACATTAATATAAGTCAAGCCACAAAATGTTCTGTGGCCAAACTTATTTGAGGTATGTTGCATCTAATGACAGTTGGTTCTTTCCCAGAAATCTGAGAGAGGAGAGGGATGAGAATGATGTCATAGATCAATGGTTCTCAAACAGTGCCTGACATAAGTTGGGTTTCCATGAGTCATTTCCAGGTCCCGTGGCTGTACATCCTGGACTTTCAGGGACAGTATTGATTGGGGGGTGGGGAGCAGAAGAAATGACTGAGGTCAATGCCCTTATCACTTCTAAGACAATCTATGTAACAAGTCTTCCACAGCAAAGAATGGAGGGGGGAACAAATCCCTGAAGTCAGTCAAATAGCTGGTTTACTGACCCTGTGATCACGCCAGCCTGAACCAAGAAAGGGGAAGCAACAAAAAACAAGAAAGAATGTCAGCTGAAATAACTTTTTGAGGTCAAGGACTGCCATATATATTTTTACTCTCCACCTCCCACCCCCAATTAGATTAAATATCTGCAAATATTTAACAAAAAGAAAGCCTGCTATCTGCTAGTCACTGGGCTAATTTCTAGGTATGCAAAGAAAGGCAAAAGATGGTACCCTCAAGGAGCACAAAGGAAGATAACACGTAACAAGAAGCTGGGGTGGGGGAAAGTGGACACATGGTAGCAGGGATGATGATCAGAAAAGCATAGCCAGATGGGAAATGATGAGAGGGCTGCCCTGAGTTCCCTGCTTAAATGGAGGGTCTGTGTGGAGAAAAATTGTACAATTTTTTGTTTAACTTACATTATTAATACTTTCTCCATCACTTCCTTAAGTCTAGGAATCAACAAAACGATAAATTTGTAGCATTTGCCAATTTCAGAAGTGTAAATGCTCATGTTGAAAATTTAACAATTGACTTTTTTGCTCGGGTATGAGCTGGCTCCAGTACACTGTGGTAATACAATCAGAACCCCAGCAAAAAGCCTCACACGTAGAAGTTTACTGAATTGAATTGAGAGCAAAGTGCTATTGTGACAGTCCCAAGAAGCAGTTGTATCGCTCTCAATGAATTGGCCAGAGAAAGCCTGGAAAGGAGGCCACCCACACAAATGTTGTTCTAATCAAGCTGCTCATTTGCCAGCATGGAAATGACATCATGTAAATTGGCAGGCAATTATGACCAAAACTCATGATTCACTTAGTGCCTGTTGTGTAGACACTGCCTACTGGGTGACCTCTCAGGTCCCTTTCAGCTCTTTCGTTCTGTGATTCTTATTGATTATGAGGAACTCGACTTGCCATGGAAAATGTATCCCTGGGAATTCCTATGGACTTAGGACCCCAAAATAGCTGAAAACAAGGACTGAAAAGTGGGAGGAAGGTCGAGAATACCACATAGAAGGAAGGACATAACCAAGCAGACTGGAGGCTGTCCCTATGCTTGACCTCTCTTTCTAGTCCTTACCAAAGTAGTACATTAGCACAGAGCTTCTTGAACTCTCTACTCACAACCTTTTTTGCTTGAGAAATTTTTACACAATCCTGTGTGTGTGTATGTGTATATATATACATATATGTATATATATACATTTATGTATATACATATATACACATATACACAAATAAATATATGTATATATGTAAATAGGTATACAAATCAAACATTTACTGATAATAAATCATAAAGAAATTTATTTTAAAACAATTCTTGGGTATACATTATAATTTTACCATTTGTTAGAGATGAAAGCAAGTTTTCTTGAGATGGATGTGCCTGTTTATTTTTACATAAAGATTTAAATCTTGGTGGAATATTTGACACTGCAGGACATAGAATATCTTTGGCATGTTTTCAGAGTTGATTGATATTTTGATTTTGTAATCATAAATGCTGGGTTCAGAACCAAAGTTGCAGTAAAGTCATATGATGCAACACAGGCAGGTCCTGCCAGAAACACCTCAAATTTATTACACTTGATTTTGAGTTAATTTTTGGTGGTTGCATGTTCAGAAACCTTTTAATGTTGCCCAATTGTTTTCAACCCCCACATTCAGTTATGTGACCCCATATGGGTTTATTTGTGAAAGAGATCTTCCCAAGCAATGAGCTTGATTTGTCAGGGGGCTTGTCCTCTTTCTTCTCAATTGCCTATAGTCAGCATGCCTTCAGAACCATTCTGAAGAGACATTCCTGCTCCCCTTGCCATTAACGATCTGCCCATCTCCTTTGGTTCTACCTATTGCTCTCTAAAACAAGGAGCCTATGGGTTTTCATTTTTGATCCCACCAGGTAGTAAATACTGTGCCAAGTAGAATTCTTCCTTCTGGAATAGTTTCCTAGTTATAGGGCAAATAGAGAATTAAGAGGAAACATTGATATTGTGAAGACGGAAATGGACCCTGTGTTCTCTTCCCTCAACCACATGCATAATGGGGTCTCTCCTATTATGCAGAGTAATTAGCTGTACCACCCCACCCTACTCTGCCTGGCTAATGCCTCATTCCTTTTTCAAATCTCTTTATGCTGCTGTTCTTTTTTGCTAACAACACTAATAATTCATAATAATTTTATATATAATAGTCCTTTGATTACAGTGTGGCATAAACAAGAAAATTATCATCTTAATGAAAAAAATGAGAATGAAAGTTTCCTACTATTCTTCTACAATATGGGAAAATCAAATGTAAGACAAAAAATTCTTATCTCCCTAAGACACACTTATATTATGGGATAATAGCAAATATTTTATACATATGTAACCATTTTCTCTAAAATATATTATTTCTGTAAAATAGTCTTTGGAGTGTACCCAGATCACCTAACACAGAGGTACCACTAAGGGTTCTTGGTCATCCCCAGATCTTCTAAGATGGAGGCATTCTTCCTCCCCTACCACTTTGGTTGACTATGAATGGGTTGCATCTGTAAAATTAGAGACACTGAGACAATTACTGTCTTTCCTGTATGTTTCTTCCTACTAGTCCAGGAGGTGAACATCACAATTCAACTTCATTTTGGGCTTTGTGAGATAAACTTGGCAGAGGAGAAGGATTTCCTTCCCCTGCTCTCCCTCTTTACCGTGGTTCCAATAATAAGGGCTGGAGGTGTTTCTTTCTTTTCTGTATTTTAGTCCTCAGTTTTGTTGGGGTGTTTGGGTGGCTGTGCTTGAACCCCAATTTTAAAATCACATATCTTCCTAGCTTCCAAAGCCTATCCCAGACAGTTTCTCCCCAGCCCAAGGACAGCCTACCCTAGTTCTCTCTTCCTGATACAGTAGCCAGATGCACCTGTAGAATTTATTAGTTTGAACCAGCTGTGTACTGGCTGAACTGGCTGCGTCCTGGGTCATAACATTTACTACTCACTGACCACTCATATATATTCTAGATTTAGATGTATGTATACTCCCTTACATTTATCCTGTCTAACAAGATATTGATGAGAGTAGCCTGGTATCAGTCAGACCTAACCATTAGTTGACTTAGTGACTTTTCAGGCCTAAAACCACACCTCCCTGTAGCCCCCCACTTTGGTCTATTTTCCAAGTAATTCTTTGGCACAGTAAGTTCTAAAGTGCATGTTCCTTTAAGAACTAACCATTTCTTAAACACTCTCTAATCCTGCATCGAATCACTCATTCAGCATACTTGGCACATATTCTACTATAGAATAATCTATATAAACTTTACCTATACACTATTCAAATCACAGGTTTGAAATCTTTCCCCCTGAAAAGCATAGTAAACCTTTACCCTCTTGACCTTAGGAATACTAGAGTCTAAGAATTCTTTTATAGATGGCCCATGCAGGGAACTCCAGTTTTGCAGTTCCTTTGTCTTTCCAGACCTCATCAACTTTCAGGTGCCTCATCACACTCACAAGACTGGAAGTTTATGTCACAGAGATTTTAGAGTCAGTATTATTTACAGGATAGTGCAGCTAGGCTCGTGGGGAAGCCCAGTGAAGCAAGGGTGCCTGGGACTCAAGTCCAAAGGAAGGAGTTTGCACTTGGAACTGAGACTGCATGTTTCATAGGAATTGAACTAGGTAGTCAACCTAAGTCCTTTCTCCTTCCCAGAGTATTAAGTGGTACATGGGTGGGGGCATTTGGATATTTATGATTTTATGTTTTGAAGTAAATGTTCCTTTTAAAAAGTTAATCTGACAGTTGGTGGCAAAACAGAGAATGCCTGATATATTTGGGAACATCACCGGGCAGTTCTGGAGCCATTTTCAGAGAGCCTAGACATTCGCAACCCTTTTAAGCAGGTTCCCCTAGGAAATTCCAGGGGACAGGAGAAATGTAACATATGTGGCCTCAGGCAGTGGGGGCCAGGGTAGTTTGTATTACATTTATATCCGTATTATGGTTATTATAGTAAAATCTATGTTATAAAATATGTATTCAACCAATGGAACTCATACTTGAATTTTCTTTTCTTTGTGCAATACTTTTAGGGGAAAAATGCTCAACTGCTGAAGTGAGGGGAGTGAAGGATCTCAGGCCTCACTAAGGAGATCTATGGAATATTGGGGTACCTGAGGCAGAGCCACTGGAAGGGTACTGAGGATAACAGCCAGAAAGTAAGCAGGGGTTCTTGCTAGCAGCGGGGCCCAAGAGCTGGAGGAGAAAACCACAGCCAGAAGGAAGACAGAGTTCTGAGGATGGCAGAGCGACAAGAAGTCATGGAGGTCAATGAGCATCCTTTGGTCCTTCCTCCAAGGGGGATGTAAGCTCCTTAAAAGCATGGACTGCTTTCACCTTAATCTCTGTGTCCCTATCATCTGGCATAGTGTCTGGAAAGTGGTGTCTAAGAGTTAATCAAAGGAAAGCAGGCCAAATCAGGTAGAATCATACAAAAAGAATTAGAAATGGCTTTGCTCAGAAACAAAGAACTGCATTTGCGGGGGGGGGGGGGGGTGTCATAAATGTGAATTTTTTTTTATTTTTATACCTTATACAAAGAGCTTTGTCTCAACTTCTAAGCAATAGATAGGACTTACCTATATTGTAACACACCTGTACCCCGTGTCATCATTAAAAACACAAACACTGTCACTTAACAGATCATATTCTGCCATTTTGTCCTAGGTTTGTCTATTGTTTATGAAGCATTTGATGGGTTGGACAAAAACATTGTTTGAAGTGTTATTATTTAAATTTTCATCCCCACTTAGGAAAGATGAAGGAATCACTATGGCATAGTGGGTAGAGTTCTGGGCTTAGACACAGGAAGATCTGGGTTTAAGTCTTAACTCTGGCACTCACTAGATGTTAGCCTATGAATGAATCGCTTAACCTCTGAAGCCTTCTGGCAGCTAACAGTACTGCCTTTAAAGTCAGAGAGCTTGCATTCAAATTCTAGCCCTTTCACTTGCTAGCTGTGTGATCCTAGGCAAGTAATTTAACCTATCTGGGCCCAAGTTTCCTTCTCTGTAAAAATGGTGGGGGTTGGACTAGACCAGGGGTGGGAGACCTGCAGCCTTGAGGTCACATGGTGCTTTCTAGATCCTTGGGTAAGGCTTTTGACTGAGCCCAAGTTTTACAGAACAAATACTTTTATGAAGGGGATTTGTTCTATGAAATTTGGATTCAGACAAAGGGCCACGCTTGAGGACCTAGAGGGTCACATGTGGCCTTGAGGCCACAGGTTCTCCACTCCTGTACTAGCTGGTCTCTAAGGTTCATGATCCATCCTATGGAGCATGCTGCTTCACTTTATGTGCTTGCCACTGACTCCTGGTTCATCTCTTAAAGGTACATGTGACCTGTCAGGAACCAGACACACATTACTAAAAGCAAACAAACGAGCAACTAGGGGTATTGCAGATAGAGCCCTCTACTTGGAGTCAGGAAGACCTGAGTTCAAATCTGACCTCAGATAATTACTATCTCTGTATCCCTGGATATGTCACTTAATGTCTATCTGCTTCCTTTTCCTCATCTTTAAAATGGGGATAATGAGAGCACTTACTTACCAGGGTTTTGTGAGTATAAAAAGAGATCATATTTTAAAGCCCTCAGCACATTGTCTGATATATAGTAGGTGTTTAGTAAATGTTTGTTTAAAAAAATAAGACATGAAGAATTTATTTTGAAAAAGACTTTAAGAAATATTATGGAATCAACACAGACAATGTCCCATGCACCACTTTGCCAACAATCCTGTACAATCTCAGAAGACATTCTGAATAATGACTCTGAAGTGTTACAAGGTCCTCAGTCATCAAAGAGACATTACTTTCTGTTCACTGGAGGGCACTTAGTACAATAAAGACAATCAGAAAGGCTGCTTGCTTGTTTCAGGCTGAGTCTTAGGGAACTGTTGTTCCTTAGCTGGGCTACCATGGATGTATGATATCTTCTTCTTCCCCAGGTATAACCTCAGAGTAAGAATCTTGGATAAGAACTGAATTAACCTATATTGGAGTCAGTGATTTCAAAGTTGGTGTTTTTTCTTTCTTTCTGAATTTAACAAATACCAAGTAAGTTCAGCACTTCCTTGGAACAGAAGGTGAGGATAGGTCATTCTGCTCTGCAAGAAAACTTTCTCCATCCTTATTCCCTCAGTGCCTTCTCTCTGAGATTATCTCCAATTTATCCTGTATATATTTTGGTTGTATGTAGTTGTTTGCATGCTGTCTCCCCAATTAGGCAGTGAGCTTCTTGGGAGCAGGGATTGGTTTTTGTCTTTTTTGTATCTCCAGTGGTTAGCATAGTGCCTGGCACGTAGTAGATAGGTATTCAATGTTTATTGACCAACTAGCTGTGCTAGTGCTGCGAAGTTCAAATTCCCACTCTGTCCTTTTCTACCTGTGTGATTATAGAAAAGTCATGTCAGCTCTCTGGATCTCAGTTTCTCGTTTATAAATTGAGAAGTTTACACTACATGGCCTCTAAGGCCCCTTTTGAATCTGAGTCTATGATTCTATGAAAAAGCAGACTCAAAGAAAAACAGAAAAGCTCTGATGGACCAAATGAAGGAGAGAGGCCAAGCCCTATATGAGTGAGGGGGGATGGCCTTCTTCCTCAAAAATCCTTCCTTGGTGATAAGGATATGGGGCACTCAAAGCTATACTGTCAGAAAAGAGTTTGATTAATTCAGTCTGGGGTCACTCATCAAAAGCCACAACCTTTCACTACCTGGTTTGCTCAAGCCAGTCCCCCAATTTCCTCCAACCGTTCACAAAGAGAAACAGGCTGGTGTCTCTAGAATTCTCCAAGATGTTTCAGCTCTTTTAGAATCATGAAGGTGGAATGTTGACCCAGAGGACATGCATAAATTACTACAAAGAGTCAGTTGAGGAAAAGTATCAGTTTCATTCTAGGTAAATCTCCTCCAGACATAAATCATATAGGATGTTTTAATTGGTAGAATTAGTCAGCTGCTTCCAAACCCTGATGGGATTTGTCATAACATACCCCTACCCTGGTGATAAAATTTTAGAAAGGCTAGACATGCCTATCTGTGTTGGATGAGTCCATATGCTGGACATCCATTGCTTGGAACCACATTCTAGGATGCAGGGAAGGATGTGTTATTTTCTTCTGGCACTGTTAGATCTATTTTTTTAGAATACTCTAACAGACCTAGAGTTTGCCTCTTAGAGCCAGTATTGTTAGGACATTTTTTGGTCCTGTTGACCTTCATATAGGCCATGTAGTTGAGGGGTCAGCTTAGATCTGGAAGTACAAAATCCAGCCAGTTAAATCTGCAGAGACAATAGAAGTGTCCGAAAAAGAAATGGCAATTCTATTTTTGGAAAATAATCAGTGTAACCAATTTTATTAAAAATAAAAATACACCAGATCACATGATTGTGTGTGTGTGTGTGTGTGAATTGAGGTTAATTTCTTAAGAGTCAAGTGCCTGAGGCTGGATTTGAACTCAGATCCTCCTGACTCCAGGTCAAGTTCTCTTTCTCCTGTCACATGATTATCTAGATAGATTATCATGATAGATGCAGAAAAGGCTTTTGTCAAATGACTGCATTTATGCTATAAAGAATCCCTAAAAAGTATAGCTGTAGATGGATCTTTAAAAATATAATTTAAATGATCCATCTTAAGCCTAAAGCAAGAAATAAACGTAGAGGAGATACAATAGGAACATTCCCAATAAACATAGAACTAAAGCAAGGAGACATTTTTACCCTGCTATTACTTGATATGACTAGAAATGCTACCAATGATGATAGGATGAGAGGAAGAAATTGAAGGTATAAAGATAAGCAAAGAGGAGACACAATTATCCATATTTGCCAAAGATATGATAGTGTACTGAGAAAATCCTGGGGAATCAGCAAAGAAATTAATTGAGGCAGTTAGTAGCTTCATCAAAGATGCCGGTCACAAAAATAAACCCACAAAATTAATATCTGTATATAATAATAACAAAATTCAGGAGGTAATAAAAGAAAAGGAAATCCCATTAAAAATAATTATAAAATGTATAAAATATTAGGGAATTAATCTACAAAATCACACTAAAAATAATACAGATTTAGTTATAAAATGTTCCTTGAAGAAATAAAGAACAACTTACATATTTGAAGAACTATTCAATGCTCATGGCTAGTCTGTGCCAATACAACAAAAATGATGATACTGCTGAAGTCAATTTATAGATTTAATGCTATGTCAATCAACCTACCAAAGGGATACTTTATAGAGACAGATAAAGTAATAGCAAAAATTCCTTTGAAGGAACAAATGGTCTAGAATATGAAGGGAAACAATGGAGAAAAAGCATAGGAAAAAAGAAGAAATAGTGCTTCCAGACATCAAACAATATTATAAAGCAGTAATCATCAAAATTACTTGGAACTAGTTAAAAATAGAAAAGTAAATCAATGGAACAGACTAGACAAAAGAATCATAAATAATTGAACTGAATAACCCAGTGTTCAAAAAACCTGAACACACAAATTACCTAGGGAGGAACTCCCTATTTAATACGAAGAGCTCAGAAAAACTGGAAAACAGTCTGACAGAAATTAACATCTTATTCCATATTCTACAATAAACACAAAATGGATGTGACCTGAATATTAAAGATCATATCATAAAAAAAATTAGAAGAGAAGCAAATCATAAACCTTTCATAGCTCTGCATAATGAGTGAATTCTTAATCAAACAAGGGAGACAGACAATTACAAGAGATAAAACAGATAATTTCTATTATATGAAATTAAAAAGATTTGTATAAATGAACTTAATGCATTTTGGATAAGAAGGGAAGTGGTTGACTAAATAAAATCTTTATATTATATCTTTGATAAAGGTTTGATATCCAAGTTATATAGGTGACTAATGCAAACATATTAAGAAACATTTCCCAAATGATAGTCAGATATGAAGAAACAGTTCTGAAAAAAATTGCAAATTCTTGACCATCATATGAAAGAATGATCCAAATCACTAATAAGAACCAAAATGCAAATCAAAACAAATCCATAGATTCATTTCACATCTAGCAAATTAGCAGAAATGACAAAAGATGGAAGAGCCCATATGGGGGAGTTTTTGAAATTAATACACAAATGAGTTATTGGCGGAATTGTAAATTGGTATAACAATTCTGGAATGAAATTTGGGAGTATGCGAATAAAGTGACAAAAATGTCACTTTTGGCCCAGAGATTCCATTACCAGGAATATACCATCAAGGAAGTCAGTGACAAAAAGAGAGGCTATATATACACCAAAATATTTATAACTGAAATTCTTGGTGAAAATAAGGAGCTGATATAAAGTGAAATAAGCAGAACCACGGAAACAGTATACACCGTGACTGTAATAATAAAAATGTAAAGAAAAACAACTATGAAACAATCAAAATGGAATGTTTCAAACTTATAAAGAACAATCTTGGCTTTAAAGAAGAGATATGGTAAGCCACTTCTCTCCATGCCTTTGTCAACATTGGGGTCCACAGTTATGGAACATTGTTTATAATGTCATGTTTTTAAAAATGTTTATTTGCTTTGCTGAATTTTTTCTTCTTCCTCTTTTTCTTTTCCAAAAAAATCTTGGTTATAAGAAATAGCTCTCTGGAAGGGGTCAGGGGTAGAGACAAAGGGAGAAATCTAGGCAATGTAAAAAAAAAAAAATAACTGGAAGGTGTTTGTTGAATTCTATGTCCTCCTGATGGTTGAGATAAGCATAGGATTACTCTTCTGTCACAACAATAGAGCCCTGAATGTCATCACCATTTGGGACTGATATTAAAGATCATGTCATACCACTGCTCTAATGACAATGGTGGTGGTATTTAGAAAACTGGACTTTTGCCCTGGGGAGAGGGTGCGGGTATACACTCTGATCCACATTCAAGAAGATACTTAGTGGAAGGCAGCATTCCAGACTTGGTATATACTTTATGGACATATCATGTCATTTGGATTTTGCTATGTCCTTGTAGTTTTTAGGGGTTCTGACACTACCCCAAGATTTTCTGAACTCACAATGATTAAGGGAGTACTCCATGATAGCTGACATTTACATAGTTCTTTGACCTGCAAAATGATTTATCTGTTTTCCTCCTTTGTTCTTCACCACAAACTCAATCAGGCAATCAGTAAGCATTTATTAAGTACCTACTGTGTGCCAGACACTGTACTAGTTTCAAAGTTTATAAAGACAAATAGTGTCTGACCCTAAGGAGTTTATATTTGTATCTTGTCTTTTACAGTTTATACCTCTTTAAGGAAAGATGTCCATGCATAGATGTAATACTAATAGGTAGAGCTGTGAAAGGTACTTAGTCCTTTGTGTTACCTCTTCCTTTCTGGAAGGGGTAGATCTGAATCTTATTGAGGTCTACCTGATTCCATCCTTGCTGCCCATCCCCCTCCCCCAATTTCTTTCTAGTAATGGGTGGTGGGAATACCCTTGTGCAAGTAGTGGGGATGGTGCTCAGGTCTATGTGGTATCCTCCTCTGCCATTTTATGGAGTGTAAATTAGGTGAACATGGTTATTATACTCACAATAGCTTAAGGTGTCCAGTTTAGAAAATTCCTAACCTTAAATCAGAGATTTGACTCTTTGTCCTAATTTGAATTTTTGTTTGTCTCCAGTTAATTTCTTTTCTTCTTTATATTTGAAGTAAATTAGGATACTGGAAACATTGAACTAAAAGAAGCAAATATAGCATGTTATAGTTACTGGATACTCTTAGGGAGGGAAGATTTGGGAAAGAGTAGATCCTTTGGGGAAATTTCTCTCAGTCCTTGAAAAGGTGAGTATAAGCATTGACTTTAGCCAGAGTTCTCTGTTCTGAAGTATCTCCAAGGGCTGTACAGCCTACAACAACATCTCTCTTTTCTACCATAGCTCTGTTCTTTTAGGTTTTCCTTTCCATTTCTTCTGTCAAGTGCTGCACAAGTACCGTCAATGATTTACACCTTAGCTCATGAAGTACCTGGTATAGCTGAGAATACCATCTCTCCTCTGTGTACCCTGTCCTCTTGTAGGCTGTGTACGAACTTCTCTAAAACTCCTAGGAGAGGCTTTGATCTACTTTATGGCTCCAAGATCTGAATTCCTCATTGCTCTTAAGGATAAGAGGGAATTCATATACATCTAAACTACAAATTTCAGAATGCCAGTAATTTCTCAAAGTCTTACTGTGTAGGTATTTTATAAAATGATGGAAAATAAATACAAGGTAATTGAACAGAATGGCATTATTAGGTGGTATGATCAAGAAAGCCTTGTATAAAAGATGACTTTTGAACAATCTTAAAGAAGACTAATAATTCCAAGAGATAGAAATTAGAAGAACAAGCATGGGGAACAGCCCATGCAAAGGATCAGAGATGGGAAATAGAGAAACAGTATGAAAGCCAGTTTGATTGAACACAAGTGGGAATAATATATTATAAGGAAGGGAATTAATGTAGAATAAGGATGGAAAGGTTGGTTGAAGACAGGTTGCAAAGGACTTTAAATGCCAGAGTAGTTTAGATTTGATCCAAGGAGTAATAGGAAACCACTTGAGTGTATTGAGAAATGTAGTGACATGATCAGAGCTTTGTTTTGGAAAAATCATTTTGGCAATGGTGTGGATGGTGGATTGGAGTAGAGAGATGCTTGAGATAGAGAGGTAAACTAGGAGGCTATTACAGTAGCCCAGGAGAAAGTTAATGGGGATCTGAACTAAGACAGAGAAAAAAGGATGTACATGAGATGTTACAGGGGTAGAAACAAGAAGAGTTGACAATGTATTGGATCTTTAGGGTGAGTAAGAGTGGTGAGTCAAGGATGACACTGAAGTTGTAAACATGGGTGATTAGAAACCTTCAAATAGCAGGAAGTTCAGAAAAGGGGTGGTTTGGCTTGAGTGGGAAGGGGAAGATAATGAGTTCTGCTTGGGACATATTGGGTTTGAAATGTCCATGGGATGTTTAATTCCAAATGTGCAATAGGCAATGGGGAACAGGAACTCAGGATAGAAACCAACAAGGCTATTTGCCAAGTTGAAGAAATGACAATTTGAGGAATTCTTGGGGCATATAACTGGTTGAGAGGGAGTCAAAAGGGACCTGCCTAAGGTAGAAGCCACGCTGCTGGAGGAGAACTCCACATGGGCAATGTTTTGTAAAATACTATCACCCCTTTACCTCCAGCCTTTCTATCTTGCTGACAGTACCTCTCATTGATTTGCTGCAATACCCCAAGTCTGTCTGTTGGAAGTGGTGGAAGTCATATTTAACAATGTGAAGACCCTATTTATTTCAATTTCTATCTTGATCTACCTAAACTCACAGAAAAAGTTTATCATGACACATGTATCCAACATTACCATGGGAACCACAGAATTTTCTCTATACTCCAGCCCTGTTATATGTCCCCTGACTGACAAAGAAAGGAACTACACCATCCAGTCAAAGCTTGGCTGGAGTTGTGGAGTCATTACATCGAGGGAGTCATGCTTTATCATCTTCAGTATTGACCATTAGAACCCAGAACACCTTCAGATAATCTAGCAGTTTAACAAATGCTAAAATTGCCAAGTAATAATTTTTTTTATTAGTTTCAGTGAACCAGTTTAGACCCTTTGACTCAGTGATATCCCTTAAGTGGTGAGTTCCAAGGTCTATTGGTTGGACTTGTCTTCCTCACTGTCCAATAACTGCACATTCTACCACTCCTTGTTATGATCAGTCTATAGTTTGGTGTAGCTGAAAGAGTGCTGGATTAAGAGTTAGAGCAGGGGTGGGGAACCTGTGATTTCAAGGCCACAGGTGGCCCTCTGGGTCTTCAAGTATGGCCCTTTCATTTAATTCACAGAACGGTAAAGTTTGGATTCTATCAAAAGGCTGCACTTGAGGACCTAGAGAGTCCTCTAGGCCAGTGGTTCCTTACCCCTGAGTTAGGGGATGTAGGTTCAAATACTTGCTATCTCTGGGGCTCACTTCCCTCATCCTTCAAATTCAGGGATTTAACTAGATCAAGTCCAAGTTTTCTTTCAGCTCAATCTGTGACCTTATGATAGTAATAATAGAAAGAAGAGTAAGACTGTAGTAGTAACTAGCATTTATGAGTGCTTTAAGATATACAGAACATTGTGCAGATATAGTTTGTTTTATTGCATTTTGCTTTATTAAGCTTCACAGATATTGCATTTTTGTTTGCCGTTTTTACAAATTAAAGGTTTATGGCAACCCTGTGTCAAGCAACTCTATTCACACCATTTTGTAATACCATGTGCTCACGTCATGTCTTTGTATCACATTTTGGTTATATTTGCAATATCGCCAAAGTTTTCATTAGTATTCTATCTGTTATGTTGATCTTTGGTTGTCAGCGATCTTTGATGTTCCTATTTATAATTGGGTCACCATGGGGCATCGTGAACCATGCCCATCTAAAATGACGAACTTAGTAAATGTTGTGTGTGTTCTCACTGCTCTCTCACCCAGTCATCTCTCTCCTTCTCCTTGGGCCTCCCTATTCTCTGAGAAAACAACAATATTGAAGAATATTTCATAAACTTATTTGATAAAGCAGAAGCAGGATTTGCTCCAATTTTTTAAAGTTCTGCTGTGGGTAAATGCCATAAAACAGCATCGTATACTACAAAAAAAAAATCTTTCATGAAAGGAAGTCAATTGAAGTGGCAAACTTCATTATTGTCTTATTTTTTAAAATTGCCACAGTGATATCAGCCTTCCGCAACCATTACCCTGATCAGTCAGCAGCCATCAACATCAAGGCAAGACCCTCCACTCATGGAAGGCTTAGATGATGATTAGCAATAAAATATTTTAGAATTAAGATGTGTGCTTTCTTAGACCTAATACTATTTTACACTTAATAGATTAAAGTATAATGTAAATATACCTTTTACATGCACTGGGAAACCAAACAATCATGTGACTTGTTTTATTGTGATGATTTGGAACCAAACCTTCAATATCTGCAAGGTATGCCTGTACATACATTATCTCATTTGATCCTAAGATTTTCTCTCCCAGCTAAACCCATCAAATTTTTGCTCACCCCCAGCTTATTATGGACAGATAAGAACAGTTTATATAATACAGGACAGCTATAAGAAGTCTTGGACTCATAGAAAAGATAGGACTACCTCTAGTAGCCATCACAGACTGTTAAGGTTATGGCCCAAGGAGAGGATACAGGAAGTAGTATGCAGTAGACATGCCCTGGGGATGGTATAGAGACCTCACACCAGTATTATCTTACCAAGTCTTAGCTTTAAATTCTAGAGAATCATTCAAGGAATGGGGTGGTGTCCAACACAATAGCAGTAATTTAAGATTTTTACAGTTTCTGATTTGATCTTATAATGGCTCTGTGAGTTAAATTCTACAAGTATTATTATCATTTCCAAAGATGAGGAAAACTGAGACTTAGATTGTCACTTATTCGTGATGAGACAGTTGGCAAGTGCCAATGGTAGGATGTTAACAGAGGTCTTCACTTTAGCCTATATAGGAAGTACTGAAAGGAGTCAAGAAAATTCAAGTAAGGCTGAGTCTGGGTTCAATTTTGACCCTGTTTCTTGCCTCATTACTTTCTAAAAGATAAGAAAGAAAATGAGAGTCTCAATTCTGGGAAGAACAACCTTTTATAATTAAGACAACAGGAAGATTTTCCAAATGAATGAAGGTAAATAGATGAACATATGTCATGTAAGGAGCTTCTGTCCTTAAACACAAGTAAGGCAACATAAGATGTAACCATGGAAATTCTAACAGGTCACATGCTAGGTGATGGAATGATAAATGCAAACAAGAGGGTGGATTTGAGAAAAAAAACACACTTGGAGAGTGAGAATCTGTCATCTGCCACTGATTTGCTAGCACTGTCCAGGGAAGAGAGTTTTCTAACTTTAATTAAACACAAGACCCGCGACCCTATCTAAGGAATAACACTTACTTGTCAAAAAGGAAAATGAAGATTGTAAAACATTCTCAGAGCATATCTCTCTAAAAAAAATGTGAAAACAAGATTACTGATAACAATAACCATAACTGAAATTGATTTGTATTATGCTTTATATACTTTGCATTTATTTACCCTTATAGCTGTTTCCCCCAGTGAGACTAAGCCTCTTGAAGTCAGGAACTATTTAATGTTTATCTTTATCTTTCTAGTACCTCCCAAAGTGTCATAGACACTTAATAAATCTTTGTTGAATTTAATTAAATCAGGACGGACATGGGATCCAGCTTCCTTTAAGGGCTTTTGTATTCTTTAAACCACTGACTTTATTTACTAAGGCAGAGAACTAAGCCCCACCATTCATTCTCTCTGACCCACAGTCTCTTCACCTGTAAAACGGGAGTAATAAGACATATTATGTTACAGGACTATTATGGGGAAAAAAAGTCACTTGGAACCCTTAAAGTTCAATTTAAGTAGATATGAATTATTGTTATCTGTGTATATCAATGACAAAGCTTTTTTTGGGAGAGGGAGGGGGAGGTAGTTCTCAGTTACCAGGAAATTAGTTTAGAAAAGTGCATTCCTCAAGCATTTTCCCATAATGCTCTTTTTCATAATTAAGTATTACAATAATACCAACAATAAAGAGTTACATAGAATGCAAAAATGAAGCTAATTCTTTTCTTAATGAATTTAAAGTCAAAATTTCACAGACAGGAAAAGATTCAGATATGTAGTAAGGAGGCTGCTGAGATGACCATGGTTTGAAAATATTGTGAACCATTCTATCTTCAAAAGAAAAAAATTTTTCTCTTTTCCCTCCCTCATCTCTTCTCCCAAAATGGTTTCCCAAGACAATGATACCTGTTTTCTCTTGAAGATATATTTGTAGCTGTAATTAATCATATGGAGGCAAGTTCCTTTTTAGTCTTAAATTAAGTATACTTAATGCACCTGGGAATGTCTCTGAGAGTAGAGGTCCCTAATGGCTCATATACTTCTTTTGTAGATTCTCAGAGACAGACACCCTGCCCAAGAATATCAGTACTGGTTTCTACAAGCAGACAACTGGCTGACATTAGGGATGTTTCATCTTTGCATTGTTTTATGAGCCCAAAGAGAGCCAAGAATCCAGGAGGGAGTAGAGGCAAAGTCTTTCTTCTGGTGTGACTCAGACATACATATTTCTGGGAGGATGAGGGATAGTTGCATTCCCAAGATTTTCTTTTCAATGAACTATATCCTGCACATGTGAATATTTTAAGGATTGTAAAATGGTTAACATGTTCTATCTTTTTGTCTTCACAACAACCATCTTAGGTATGTATTATTACAGATAAGGAAACTGAGGTTGAGAGCTATTAGGTGACTTTGCTCAGGGTGTTCAAGTAGCCCGAGTCTGGATTTGAACTTAGGTCTTCCAGACTGTAAATCCAGGGCACTATACCATCTATTTGCTTATATTTTATGTATCTACCCTTCCATTTTCAAGTTCTGTGTTTCCTGAGATCCTTCTATGGTCTGGAAGTAAGAGCTCTGGGTAGTAGGACATGAACAATATAGTTTCCAATCGCTTCTGTTGGAAAAATATTTGGCTAAGGACGTAGATTAAAACACCCATCAGAAAGAGATCTGGGAGGGGAATAGAAAATAAATTCAATTCATCAGACATCCATTAAGCATTTTCCTTATGCAAGGAACTTTACTGAGTGCTATGAAGGATAGTGTCAGGAACTCTTCCTGACTTCAAATCTGGCCTCTGACATTTATTAGTTGTATGACCCTGGACAAGTCACTTAACCCTGCTTGCCTTAATTTCCTTACATATAAAATAAATTGGAGAAGGAAATGGTAAACCACTCCAGTATCCTTGCCAAGAAAACCCCAAATGGGTCACAGAGAGTTGGACACAACTGAGATGACTGAAGTGGACTGATGAAAGATACAAAGATGAGCAAGACAAACTCCTTCCCTCAAGAAACTTACGTTCTAGACATTGCTAGAATTTATAATAGTTGACATTCAAATGGTACTTTAAAGTTTGCAAAACACTATGAATATGATTTCATTTTATCCTTACAATAATCCTGAGAAATAAGTGCTATTATTATCTTCATTTTACAGATAAGAAAACCAAGGCAGATGGAAATTGAATGACTTTCTGGGGAAAGGACTCCAGACCTAGCATTCTATCCACTGTGCCACCTAGCTGGAGATGAGACGGGAGCAACAATGTGTTTATATACATTTCTAGCTGGAGTAAAATGCAGATGAGGCAAGATGAAGGATCAGGGCTATATTTATTTCAGGGGCATAGCTTTAAGATAATTTGCCTTTGGCCAGTTTTTGGTTAAGTTGACTTTTCCAGTCTCTACACACAAAGCACATGATATAGACAAGCCTCTGCATTTAACAGGGCTTCTGATTGAAGGGTTGGAAGGAAAGGCTTTTGCTCAAGAAATCAGACTGCCTGACCAAATATACAGTCTATGTTAGTTACTTCCAATGAATCCTTTCCTATAGTGATATCTAGAGTATTCTGTTTAGTTCTGGACACTCCATGTCCAAGTCTAATTAAACCATGCATTCAGAATAGACTTTTGAGTGAAAGTGATAAATGAAACCACACAAGGTAAGGAACTGTGTATGTGAAACCAAAAGCCAGATTTTGGAGAAATCATACCCCTACATAAGGACCTGTGGGATCAAGTGACAGGGATTGGGGGCAGGATCAGGCAGAGCTCTTGAGTGTCAGCCACATATGCAGGGTCCTGACTATTGAATGGTTCCCACATCTCTGACTCACTGAACAGGTAAATAATTACATATGCAAATAATATAATACCACATTGTTTCCCTGACCTGTGTCATTTGAAAACATTGGTAAAAATGACATCATCAAATTCCAGCATCAAATTGGGAATCTCTTGTTGAAGTATCTCTGGGCAAACCACCAGAGTCCAACTCAGCTCAGCCCTGGTACCCACTTTGAGTGTTTTTATTTCCCTCTTGTTAAATATCCCAGAGAGTACCAACAATTCACAGAAAAAGTGGGTAACTTTGTCAATAACAGTCCCATTCACAACAAAAAGACTAATTGTCCACCTACTTTCAGAGCATAAAAAAAAAAATCTTGAGCCTTTATAAACCTTTGGTCCAACTTTGGCCAGGTCCAAGTTTTTGTCGCATTAATTGCTATACTCTCTCTAGTTTCTTGAAGAAAAGATGACAGATACAGCTATATCAAGTCAAAATTTAAAGCCAAAAATAACTTTGGCCCAATATAGTGGGCAATGTTAGAGAATTTTTTTTCAAACTGGGTATTCTTTCTCACTCAGGCTGGAAGTGTGGCAGTCACTCAGAGGTCCAATACCACTACTGATCAGCATGGAAGCTTTAACTAGCCCCATTTACAACCTGGGGTGGTTCCCTCCTCCCCAGGTAGCCTGGTCCCCCAACTTCCTCTAAAGGTTAACCATATTGGTGCCAGACTTACCATGGATACTGATTGGCTTAGTGCAATTGCAGTTCAGAGTTCCTGAGCTCAAGCAATCCATCTATATTAGACTCCCCTGGTAGCAGGAATCATAGGCTTACACAACCATACTAGTAAATACTATCAGATTTAAAGGACACACTTCTCTTTTCTGTTAAAAATCAATAAACTGTTTGAGGGATCTACTTTGTAGTGGGAGTTTGGATGGTTGTGGAGAAATGACTGCTATTTCATAAAACACACATTTTATTGATAAACAAAAGTTGTTTATATAAATATAATAATAATGTTATTATTTGTCAATAAATTTATAAAAGAAGAAGGAAGAGGAAGGGTCAGGATAATATGACTTCTGAACTTCAAAATTTAAGCTCTGAACAAATAGTCTTTCTCTTCTGTGGATTATATTGGGGCTCAGGACTATTGTCCTTTGGGGAAAAAGAATTCTACCATTTCTAGCTGTGAGCAAGAACTCTTTTTTAAAAATTTTCTTTTTAAAGGAATAATACCCGAATCAATCCGAAAAGCTTAATTTCTAGCTGTATCCTTATCAAGAATTTAAGAGGTTCCTAAGTAGGAAGAATCATCTTTCTGAATTCAAATTTGACCTCAGATACTTAACTAGCTATGTAATCCTAGGCAAGTCACTTAACCCTATTTGCCTCAGTTTCCTCATCTGTAATTACCTGGAGAAAGAAATAGCAAATCCCTCCAGTATCTTTGGGAAGAAAATCTTAAATGGGGTCACGGAAAGGCTGACATGATTGAAAAAATGACTGAATAATGACAAAGAAAGAGATGGTCCATCATCCTATCTTATTTGTCATTGAATTCTCCCTTTCTCAAACTCTACAAGTACATAGAATGAATAGATGAAAAAGCATTATTAAAACATTTTATTTTTGCATCTCATGTCCAAGCCTAATACTGCTGATTTCTCTACCTTTCCCCCTTACACTCCTCCCTCCCCACATGCAAAACTAACTTGGATTCTGTTCCTGGAATCAACTTGGACTCTGAAATATGAATCCTTATCTTGCCCAAATCCAGATCTCTACTTCACATCCTGTCTAATTCCAAACCATGAAGCCTACCTACTTCTCTAGTCACTTCTCTCCCCACCCTTCCCATTTCTCCTTTAGGTATCATCATCCCATTAGAATGTCAATTCTCTAAAGGTAAGGACTGTATTGCTTGCTTATATTTGTATTCTGGGGGCCCAGTAACTGGTACATAATGGATGCTTAGCAATGGATGCTCTCTGTCTCTTCTTTGTCTCTTTTCTCTCTCTCTCTGTCTCTGTCTTTCTCTGTCTCTCTTTGTGTCTCTATCTTTCCCCACTCTCTCTGCCCTTCTCCCCTCTCTGTCCCTCTTTCCCTCTCCTCTTCTTCATGCTTCATCATGAAGTTGAAATTCATTGTGGGAAACAAAGGAAGGAGTTCTGTTTACAGGGTTATAACTTCTCCCTGCTTTAAGTGTTAGCAGTTAATCAAAGCTGTGACCTAGCATGGTCAAGTAAAAGGTCAGAAACTTGTGCACATGCTTGTCAAGCTGTTTGAGAGGAAGTCTCAAGAGGCTACTTCTATCCAATAGAAGATGAGGCAGGAGATTTGAATTTTAGGACAGTATAAAAGGGCTTGCATTGATAGCACTCCCCTAGGAGCTACCCGTTCATTCAGAGGGAATAAACATAGAGATTAATAAAAGCTTTCCTGATTTCACAGCAAGTGTTCTTCTTTGTTTAAGGTGAACACTTCTCTCATAGTAGGAAATGTGCCTTCTTGTAGGGACCATAACTGAAGATTCTTCTTTCACTTTGGACGTTAGTTTTACTATCAGGTCGGGTGTGAGCCTTACTCTAGATGGTGAGGGGGCTCAAGGAGGCACTCATAATTTATAGCACTCATAATTCTTAAAAAACTAGCCAGCACATGCAAACTTCAGGGACCCTTCTAACAGATGACTTGCTCTTAGTCTACATTAACATATCCTACCCAGAATGAAGGAGGAGATATTTAGTCCTGTTCCACTATCTCCCAATCAGATGACATCTGGAGTATTCTATTTAGTTCTGGACACTACATTTTAGGAAGCACACTGAAAACTTGGAACATAACCAGAGGAGAAAACCATGCTTTATGAGGATACATTAAGGGAGCCAGGAACACTTCTCCCAGAGAAAAGATTTAGGTGGGGAAGTGATAATATTTTTGAAGGGCTGTCACATAGAAGAAGGATTAGATTTTTTCTGCCTAGTCCAGGATTAGAGGCCATGGGTAGAAGCTGAAAAGAGGCAGAGAAACCAATATGACTTAAATCCACAGTGCATAGATCCTCATTAATATTACTTTGATCAAGCAGAGTCATCTGACTGTCAATTCAAGGCAAAGTCATTTAGTGAGAAAGAATAATCAGGCAATAACAAAGAATTGAATCAGGCATTAAATATTCTTAGTATCTACTCCCAGATGGAGGTCACTTTCAAATATCTCTTAAGATATACTAGTATTAGTTCCTAATTAAATTCTCAATCTTCTTGATCTAGTTGGAAGGGGATATATCATTCAGTCATAGAAAGGTATTAGAAAAACTCTAGGGAAAACTGTTTTGTTTTATTTTGGGCATGGGAACCATAAGATAGAAAATGGCACTAGAGTTTCCTGCCATTACACTGTAGATTAGGAAACATAGGCTTTTTTGGCATGGATACTAGATAATCATTAAACCCTAGGTGACTGTGGTTCTCACCATCAATATCAAGGTTTATAATGCCAGTACTCTGGACACAGTTGCCATTTCTTCTCTCATCTCTCCTTGGCTCACCTCCATGATTCACTGTTCCTGTATTTGTCTCTAGACTTCCCACTGAACTTTTCAAATCTTTTGTACTTAGAAGTTCCTGACACTGTAAATTAAGACATGGTTTCCTGGAGAATGTAGTTTTACAGAGAACATGGAGTCCATTTCCAGAAATGCCTTCATCTCTTATGGCTAGTAAATGTCAATTGAAACTATATCACTCATTCAAATTGTCATCTATTGCTTTTTACTGATATTTATCTTTTCTTTTTTATGTGTCTTGACTTCCCAGTGATATTAAAAATTCCTTTTTTTTAAAATAGACTTGTAATTTCATTGGTGCAGAGAGAGCTCCCTCTGGGGAAACTCTCTCCACCAATATGGGTCAGCAATGTTGCCATAGGCTTCCAGCTTTCTGGGGTACTGAGCAGTTAAGTGACTTGCCTGTAGTTGAATAGCCAATAATGTCAGAGGTAGGATTTGAACCCAGATTTTTATAACTTTGAGGCAAGAATTACAAGAGAATTAGGTTTGAATCCCAGGTCTGATACGTATTTGCTTCCTTTGTAATCACTGGCAAGTCTTTTAACATCTCAAGCCTCAGCATCTTTGTCTATAAAACAAGGATACCACTGTTTGTACTACTTCCCTCACAGGGTCATTGCGAGGAAAGCAATTTGTAAGCCAGTGCAAATGCTATCTACTCACCAAGTCGTTCACCAACTTTTCTACCAACCTAGACCCATTATCTCCTTTGAAAGGTAGTATCAAAATTGTGTCTTCCAGAAAACTTTACTTGAATAGCCTAAATGACTTTATTTTGTAATCTCTTCTTGATGAGGTAAAAATGTGTATATAATGGGGATATGGGCTTTGGTCATGGCAATGGCCAGCTATTTTGCTCTTTCCCCTTCAGGCTTCTAGTGTCTTTGGGGAGACGGAGCCCCGCCGCAAGTGGAATAGAGTTGGAAATATAAATGGAAAAACAAGCCACAAGTATTGATCCTCATTTGAGAAAAAAAATTAGCTGACCGTAGGATTTCAACTTGAGGCACAGAAGAGGTGAATGAAATTCAATTTCTCTAACTCACCTAGATGTAAGGATTGGAACCATTTTGTTGGGTCCAGAGATCTTGGCAGCTGCCTAAGTATTTCCTTTGTGTGCTAACCAGCTGGGGCTATAGCCTTGAGTAACAATAGAGCTGAAAATGGGCTGACTAGCCACAAGGCAGACTGGCTCTGGCAGGCACACTTTTAAAAATTTTATTTCTAATTTATGAAATAAAACAAGTACTTGCATTTATATAGTAGAATAATAAAAAGATGATTCCACTTGAAACTGCAAATCTATTATGTAAAACTTGTTATTCCTTTTAAGTATATAATAAATTTATCATGTAAATTTCCTTTTTTCTTCCCTCTCCTCCCCCTCCACCCTAGAGATGATTAGCTACAAATATGTGTGTATATATGTGTATATGTATATATGTGTATATATTTATAGAATTATTCTATACACATTCCTATTTGTCAGATCTTTCTCTGGATGCAGGTAGTATCTTCCTTCATATGTCCTTTGTAGTTAATTTGGGTATTTATAATAGTCAAAATGGCTTAGCTGCTCTAGAGCTGTGATACTTCATTGAGGAAGTCGTGATTATAGTAGCAGCCACAGTAGTGGCAGCAGTGGAAAGCAGATGGTGGTCACCAAGATGGCATGTATTGAGATAGGATTTCTAATCCTTAACAGAAACAGATCCTGGGGAGAGAAGCAGCTTGAGGGAGAGAGAAGGAGTTCTTAAGTATAGAACTTACGTTCATCCTTCGTTGCCCAAGAAGACCACGCCATCAGAGAAATGATGACATGACTTGCACTTGACTTTGTTTTGGGTGAGGGAGGGCTGTGCAGGTCACCAGCCTCACTCCTTCTCCAGAGCCATCTGAATGCAGTGACCAGATGTTCATCAGGATGACTGGAGATGACCCAGGATGAGTACAGAGCCATGAGGCATAGGAACAAACTTGAGCCTTCATCGGTATTGTGAGTCATACGGACTGTGTAGATTCTGAAGGACAAACACAAACGCATACCCAAGTAAGACTCCTGTGCTCAACCTCAAATTCTTTCCCTGTTTGGAGAGGATTCAAAGTCAGGATGGCATTATGTGTAACAATTATGTAGGTCCTTGAGAAAGGTCATATTCACCAAGGGGAAAAGTTTTCTTAACTATCTATTGACTTGGGTATGAGTCCTTTTTGTATTCTTTGTTGTATGTTGTGAATTTATTCTTTTTTCCATGCCTTTTTTTCTTAACTTCGTGCCGGTAAGAATACTAAATATACTGAGGTAAGAGTGAAAAAACAAGCCAAATTAAGATACACCCCAGAGAACACTGTGTGAGGCCACAGGCCATAGAACACAACGTTGATGTTCTCCGGACAGAATCCAGGTTATCTGCCTTCACTTACCCCATTATAATGTTACTGGTTTTTGTCCAGAATGAATATGATTTGTCCTCCCTTACTGAATGAGTTACATGTATATTATTTTGCATTTATTACTTTTTAAGTGCCCTTAATCTGGGTCATATTTTGTCTTCCCAACTATATTTTGAATTTCTTAAAGGAAGGGACTATATCTTAATTTTCTGTGCTGATACAATGCTTTCTATCTCATAGGTATCCAATCAGTGCTTGATACTACATTAAAACAGAACTCACTGAAGAGAGAGGGATCATCAAGTCATATATTAATACATTTCCATGGATAAAAACTCTAGAATTGTAGGCATCTCCCAGGAGAAAATCTAATCATTAAAGAATACACAAATATATATACATACACAAAAGAGGTCAGGGATTCAGATGGCAGAAGGTGCATGCCTTAGTGGATGAGAGAAAATGAATGAAATGATAGTGGCTAGGTATGAAAGAGGAAAGAAGTCAGGAATATTTCCTTGGCAAAATGACCATAACTGTTCTTCAGGAAAAGTTCAGGTTCTGCACTGATACTATGACTGTCAGCATTCACCTGATTATTATTATTTAGATCTTTCCAATGGGCCCATCACTGAGCCCTGAGGCTCATGTACAGAAACAAACACATGTTTAAATATTTACTCTTCAGGACTTGAATCCACCGTGGTACAGTTGTCAATCCTCCCACAGCCATCGGGCCACTGCCTGACTGAACAGATGGCCCTGCCAGCATCTCTCATTCGGGTGGGAGGGTGGAGGATCAGACAGCCCGGGACTCTTCAGGAAGTGTGTTTTTCAGCACGCACACTCAGAACAGTCTGACTTGGCAGCACAGTCCATTAGATTCCCTAATCTCCAAGGCAACGCATCATTCCTCCTCTCTTAGTTGTTTTCTAAAGGCAAAGAAGGTGAATAAGGGAGAAAGGTGTAGTGGAAAGAAGGCTGGGATTGAGGAGTCTGAGGATCTACATTTCAGAGCCGGGCTGTGCTGCTTGCTTGTTCGTTCTATGATCTTGAGAAAATCACTTCATCTCTCTTGGCCTCAGTTTCTTTATCTGTTAAATGAAGGATTTAGACTAAACGAGGTTTTTTTTTCTAAAAACAAAGAAATGAAAAACTATGGGTCCCTTCTCAGAATAATTTTAAAATACATAAAATTAAATACAAAAAATAAATTATACTGAAATACAATTATCTATCTATACATATATATATGATCTTTAAAGCTTATGGATCCCATGTTAGGAACTCCTTAATTAGATGATCTTTAATGTCCCTTTCTTTTCTAAATGAAAATTCTGTGATCTATAGGTATCTCACATTTACCCGGAAAGAGTTTACTTTCTAGCTTTTCTCTGCATTCCCTAAGCAGTTATATACCATACTGCATGTCAATTTACACTTGCCAGCGTGTGGATTTTTAATGTGTACTGCAGTTGTGACATATTTCATCTTTCCAACTTAAGAGAAGAGAACGCTCCTTGAAATGAACAAAGATGCAGAACAAAACGGAACTGCAGAAACCACCAAGAACAAAAGAACTCTCTGTCTGCAAGAATGTGAAACTTCTTGCTGCATCAATAACAAGAAACTTCCCCAAAGGCCATAATAAAACCTAAAAGATAAGAGGAGGCTTTTTTCCAGCTAACTTACCTGTTACTGATGAATGGATTGCTCATGTGGTGAGAGGGGATGTTTATTGGACAGTGTGTGTGTTCCACTAGCCAAGGAGGTCCTGATCATGTTAGGTGGACAGGCGCGGATGGATTACAATCTGCACTGTGGAAAGTATAGCCCCATTAATAAGGTCCCAGATCCACTTGGGTATACCTTTTAATTTGATAAAAGGCATTGTTATAGACCCAAAAATAAAAGAAAAAAAGGGAATGAATCAACCAAGACAATAATAAGGATGGATAAAGCAACGCTGGACAGTGGTAGGAAGTAGCTAGAAGAAGGAGGGATGCAATGGAAGAGTGTGTGTATGTGTGTGTGTGTGTGTGTGTGTGTCAGAGAGAGACACAGAGAGACAGAGAGAGAGACAGAGAGAAACAAGGAGAGAGAGAAAGAGAACAATAACTCATTCATATAGCACTTTACAGTTGATTATCACTCTCCTCATAGCCCTTTCAGGTAGGGAGTATGTAATATTTTCTCTATTTTAGAGATAAGGAAACTGAAGCTCAGAGAGATGGAACATTGGCCTTGAAGTCAGGAAGACTACTAACCTGTAACCCTGGACATGTCACTTAACTACTCTGTGCCTCACTTTTTTCATCTTTGAAAAGGAGAAGGTAGACTTGATGGCTTCTAATGTTCCTTCCAGCTCTAAATCTATGATTATAATATCCTAAGACATACTTGGTCAATGGTTATTGAGTAGAGCATGCATATGAATAAAACTGAAAAACAGGAACATTTTAGTATGTTTTAATTCTGCATTGGGGAATAATGATTTTATCACAATTGATCCACAAGCATTTATTAAATGCCTGTTATGTTCCATTAATTAAAAGCATACTACTGTCACAGTGTTGTGATGGGTAGCCATCCTTAAGAATTTCAAATCTGACAGTTACAGGAATGTCATTAATGGAGATTTTCATTCTCTTCCCAGAAACTGACCCACATCAGAAAAAGAATTCATAACAGAGATAATGGAAAGACTATTGGACTGAAAGCTATCAGACCTGAACGCTAATCCCTGCTCTAAAGTCAGTGAAATATATGATGTTGGGCAAGTAACTCAAGTTTTCTGAAAAATGTTTTCATAACTCTAAAATGAAGAGAATAGATGAAAGCTTTACTAAAATCCTTTCCAGAGCTCCCATTCATTGACTGTAAAGCTTGGTGAGGGATCAGATTGTAGGTTGGAAGACCATTGAGGCAGCTTAAGAGCACAAATATCTCAGATAGACACTGTGGACAGACCATGAATTAATAGCTGGAGGAGAGGGCTGGAACATATTTGGAAAATTGTGTAGAGTCTCAATAAACCCAAGCTACTCCTTGATGCAGTAACAATGACATGGCAATATTCTCTCCATGATATTATATTGCAGTAAATCATAGAATAAGATAACCTTAGAAAAATAAACCTTGCAAGTGGACTAAGGGACAATGGAAAAATATATGATGGGTATAAGAAGGCTGAAACACATTATGAACAATGACTTGCACATAAGAAGTAGACAATATGTGGAGAGTTGCAAGAATTGTGCTGATAGTCACAAAATATTAAAAGACTCTGAGGAAGATCGCTAGTATGTTGGGTGAATTGTCCTCAGAGGATTTATGAAGGGAAATGAACAAAAAATGCCCAAGCTGAGAGGCTTGATTGGGTTGTGATTTGCTCCTGTGGAAGGAGTGTCCCACTGATGAGATCACAGATTTATTAAAGTAGCACAGTCATTTTGGCAAATAAGATGGGTAAGGTCCTTGGAATTTTTTCTCTGTTTCCTTTAGGACAAATAATACACCAATAAGGCTACATTTGAAGTGTCAGTAGCAGAACAGAAAAAGCTTTATATTTGAGGTCATTAGAGTTGGATTCAAATCTACTCACTAACTGTCTGACATTCACTTCTCGGGGTCTCAGGCTCCTCATCAGGAAAGTGGATTATATGATTCCCCAAGTCCGTCCAGTTCTAAATCCTATGATGAATTACATCACTGATTCGGGATGTTAAAATATGGTTGCCATAGAAAAAAGTGTTCTTTGGAGATTTGAATCTTTCCTATTACTCTAAATTCTGTATAAGCATTTGTTCTTTTCTCTCGCAGATGTGGAAATATGTGACAAATTGCTCTAATTTATTAATAGATTATGTCTTAATTGTCTTTGTATCACCCCCAAACCTAACACAGTTCTTTGCCCAGAATAAGGACTAAACAAAAAGTTGTTGTGAATGAACATAATTATCAAATGCCCTAAGATTATTTGGCACAGATCATATATTCAGAACTGGAAGAAATCTTAGACAGTCCAACTCTCCTATCTTACAAAAGAGAAATGTGAGCTGTTCAGAGGTACAAGTCAGGGAGTTAGTGACATAGGTAGTTCTTTCTATTGTAGCATCGTTGTTCTTTGTCTTTTGTTCTTGAAGAGGACCATGACATCAGGAAGGTGATGCCATGACTTGCAAGGGAACTGGATTTAAGTGAGGCAGGCCTGTGCAAAGTCACCAGCCTCACTTTCTCCTCTGGAGCCATCTGGGTCCAGTGGCATATAAATCAGGATGACAGGAGCTGGTCCACAATGCAGTGGGAGACCTTGACCTTTTTAAGTTCAGGTCTTTCCCAGATCTCAGTTTGTAGTGCCTCTGGAAAACGTGAGTCTGTGGTATACTATAGAAAGGAGTGTTCCTTGAAATTGCAGGACCTCATATATGTGAGGAAATGAATAGATACACTTATCTAACATCAACCCTAGCTTGACACACTTCTTTTGTTTTGCAGTGGAATAATATGGCTGTTTGTTTATTGAGAAAAAGGGAGGTTTAGCAGCTTTGTTCTTTAAATGTGTAGTTGGTAAAACTACAAAAGATAAGGACAGGTTATTTCAAAGGGAATAAGCTCTTTAACAAAACACATAATTTATAACTAGTTATGCATGAATACTGTTTTGAGATACTATCTGATTGATATTTTCAAAATAAACAATAAACTCAATTAAATATTCTAACTATACTTTTTTTTAACATAGAAGGGTTTATCAAAATAGTTCTCTTTTCAGTTCAACGAGCTGAAAAGGAGATAAACTTTTATTGGGCCTTTGATTCTATCTTCCTATGAAGGCTGTGGACACACCCACTGACCTCTCCTGGAGATTGACTTTGGCTGATTGGAGCAGCACCCAAGATGAATAGATTGCTCCATACACTTTGGACAAATAATGTGGGAGGATCCATCCTTTCTCTTAGCATATGAAAGTGAACAGACCCTTTTACCTTTTAGCAAAACTAGGACTAAACTGCAGTCCTAGAGACTTGTGTATAATCCCCACTAGGAGCCATTAACAGCTGCTTTAGGGAAAGGCATGTATAACAACTAGGAAACACAAGATCAAGTGCCCAAAGATGGCAGTTTTCTAACCCAAGGTCTGATAGCCAGGGAAACAGTGCTCACTGGACTTAGACCTGCATCCAGACCTAGAGAGTCTGTGTGCCTCAGTCATGAAATGTGGAATTTCGTGATTTAAGTGATAAGTGTTGTCACATTCTAGTTTTTGTGAAATAATGAGAATTCTTCTTCCAGTGTCATCTTTCCACTGACCCCATTTCAGAGTTCCAAAACCTAGACTTTTATCAGAGAAGGAGTAGTTGTTAGACAGCACTCATACTCCTGAGAGTAGAGGGAGGAGAATTATGTTGATCATTTGTTGATTATGGTGAGGTTTTATATGTTTTGTGCATTGTTTACAGATGATTTTGAGCTCTTGTACATGGGTTTTGTTTTGTTTCACATTGTCTGTGGGGAGAAACAAAGGCTGTCCTCTACATAATATAAGCAGTTACCTTGAATGCTTGTATGGGTTATGGGACACCTTTCTATTCACGTCTGTGAACACTTAGACATGAGCCATGTTCAGAAATTTTTCCAGAAATTGAGTGGAATCATAGTCAAAGAAAGTAATCTTTTGGTCAAGCCCCTTTTAGTATAAGTCTAGAGCTTAGTGTTCTGGGTCACAGGTTATACTAGATTTTTCTCTAATAACTATCCAGTGTAGAATATGTAAAGTATGTAGAAGTAAAAAATATGTAGAAGTAAAAAAGTAATTTCTCTCTAGATCTCAATTTTTTCATTTTAAAAAATCATTCATTCACACATTTATCAAATGTCTATCATTGTGGTAAGTAACTGAGGAGATAAAAAAAAACTTGAAATGAGACATAGTTCTTGCCTGTTAAAGCGCACAGGTGCAATAGTGGAAAGAGCAAGGGACATAGAATCGAGAAGCCTTGAATTTCAATCTAACCTCATGTAATTATTACATAATTAATAGTACTTACCCCACAGGGTTGTTGTGAGAATCAAATGAGGTAATATTTGTAAAAACACTTAGCACAGTGCCTGGTACATAGTAAATTATAATTAAATAATAACAAAAAGTTAATAAATGCTTATTCCCTTCCGTCTTCCCTTGTATATGGGTTAGACGACATTATCTCTAAGATGCTTTCCTGTTTCTGTAGGTCCTGTCAAATGATACCCCTCTGAATCCATTCTTTATTAAGAATCAAAACTTATTTTGAAGCATAGGTCAATCATGGTCCATGCTTGAAACTGTAATTCAACTAAATATCGTTTTTTTACCCTAGTATTTTTTTAAACCACAAAAATTTTCCACTGCCTTCCTTCACCCTTAGAATCCATACATAAAGCAAAGAAAAAAACAAGTAAAACCATTTGACACAATGACTGGGTATGCAACATTCAGTACCTATAGTTATCCACTTCTCTACCAAGAGAAGGTTTGTGTGTTTCATCATATGTCTCTGTGTCCCACATACCATACAAGCACTCAAGGCAACTGCACATATTAGGTAGAGGACAGCCTTTATTTCTCCCCCCAGAAAATGCAAAACAAAACAAAACAAAACCCTCCATTTCATCAATAAAGACAATATTAGTCATTATCTTTAGCTTGAGTTCAGCTTCCTATTAGTATTCTTTTAAATTATGTACAATAATGTGGCATTTATATACTACTTTAAGCTTTTTCAAAGGGTTTTACAAATATTATCTCATTTGATTTCTTATATATATTATCTCATTTGATTTCTGTGTATATTGATCTCCTGGATCTGCTTTCTGTATTGTCACTCATTTAAATAAAGAGCTGGAATCTGCTTCCTTTCAGCTCATTTCATTTCAAGTTAATTGTAAAACATGGCAGATTTTTTACTTCCTTTCCTTTCCATATATGCTTTTATTCAATCAGAAAATAATTTTTGGCAAAGAGTCTAGTAGCTCTCTTGTTTCTGGGGACTGTGGTTTCTAAAACATATTTGAATATGTCTTAAAGAAGCCATGAACACATTTCTGCTGCTGTCTATTAAATGCTATGTAGCAGAGAGGGGGAAGACAGTACCACATGGAATCTAGTTTTAAAACTAAATTGCGACTAAAGGTCACAATTAGCTGGAGGACTGGAAATACTTTGATTTCTTATAAGCAACACAGATACATATGCCTACAATTATAGTATTCCTTTGCATCTTTTAAAAATACTTTGCACTGATGCCTTTTGTTTTGCATTATCTATCTCCCCATATTCCTCCCCACTCCCACCCAGAGAGCCATCCGTTGTCAAAAAAAAGAATTTTTAAAGAAAGAAAGAAAAAAGATCAATAAGAAGATAAGGAAAAAATTCAGTAAAATCAATCAATTCATTGAAAAAATCTGGAATTACACAAAATATATATACTATGCCCATGCCCTTCCCTGCCCACTTCAAGTATAGCATTTTGTTTTTCTTTTTCATTTTTAACACAGTTCATATCACATAACACAGTTCCAGCTTTTGGTCAGGTGATATTTCATTGAAAGCATTTACAATATAGACCATCAACAAATTTTTTTTTAACATTAACCAGCTGAGACACAAATAATAACTATGTATGCTAACTTCATACACCCTTGACCTAATTGTCTCTACACTATTACTAAGAATTAAAGAACCCTGACTTATTGTTTTGGTCCCCTACCAAAAATCTATAATTTAATAGATCTGGTATTGAGCTTACAAACCTTTTGACTATAGGAAATTGCCACTAAGAGCTGGGACATTGCAGGGAAGCAATATCTCCCCAACTTCATGTCAGTTTTAGGCAGGAGTAGATTGTCAACTTGCATTCAGTGAGGCTTAGAGTCTGCCAGGTGTCAGTGGGGAAATTGAGTCAGGAGAATCCTGCCTCAGCCCGGGTTGAGAAGCCACTCTCCCACCCTTCCCATGAGATCACCTTTTTCAGTTCATACCAACATCTCACAGGCTTACTGGCATCATGGATTGGAGGCTCATACTGCCTTTGTTGCTATCTATACCTGGAGTTAGACTCAGAAAAGTCACTTAAGAATCCCACAGCATCTTAAAATAGCAAGTTCCAATAACCAGGTTTCAGATTTGACTATAATTTCACATTGGCTAAGGAACATCTTTTGAGGCAAGTCTTAAGTGGCTTACATGCCTTTCTATACATGTTCTAGTTCTTGATTAAATGGCAATCATAAAATCAAATTTACCACTAAAACCTTAACTTTTCCATCAGTGCCAAATTTTACCCAAAGTTACCTGTCTCTATGAAATTTAGACTAAAATTCTTTTCCCCAAAGTAAAGATGTCTCTGACTTAGTCTCAGTAATTGTTTTAATACTAATTTAATACTAATTGCTTTTACATCACTTTGTAACATGTCCAATTTTTCTACCCATCTCTCCCCTCCCCTCACTCCCTAATACCTTGCATTCTGATTGCTATTTCCCTCAGTGAGCCCTCCCTTCTATCACACCCCACAATTCCCTTATCCCCATCTTCTCTCTTTTCTTATAGGGCAAGATAAATTTCTATACCCCATTACCTGTGTTTCTTATTTCTCAGTTATATGCAATAATAATTCTCAACAGTCATTTCTAATACTTTGAATTCCACTTTCTCTCCCTCCCTCCCTCCTCATCCCCACTGAGAAGGCAAGTAATTCAATACAGGTTATATATGTGTGATTTTGCAAAAGACTTCCATAATAATCATGTTGTATATTACTAACTATATTGCCTTCTATCCTACTCTATCCCCTCTTATTTTGTTGTTCCCTCATTTGACCTTGTCCTTTCCCAAAAGTGTTTATTTCTAGTTACTCCTTTCTCCCATTTACCCTCCCTTCTATCATTGCCCTCACCCCACTTGTCACCTCCTCCCCTACTTTCCTGTAGTATGAGATAGATTTTCATGCCAAATTTAGTGAGCATGTTATTCCCTCCTTAAGCTATATGAGGAGAGAGTAGCTTCACTTTCCTCCTCTCCCCTTCTCCCTTTTTCTCCTCCATTGAACAAGATTTTTCTTATCTCTTTTATGAGTTACAGCCTGCCCTATTCCATTTCTCCCTTTCTCCTCCCAGTATTTTCCTCCCTCACCCCTTCATTTTTATTTTATATCTTTTTTTGTGTGGATATCATCTCTTCTGATTCAACACAGCCTGTACTCTCTGTCTATATGTATATGTGTGTGTGTGTGTATGTACAATCCCTCCACCTACCCAAATACTGAGAAAAGTCTCAAGAGTTATAAATATTTTCTTTCCATGTAGGAATGTAAACAGTTCAGCTTTAGAAAATCTTTTATGATTACTCTTTCCTGTTTACCTTTACAAGCTTCTCTTGATTCCTGTGTTTGAAAATTAAATTTCCTCCTCAGTTTTGGTCTTTTCAACATGAATGCTTGAAAGTCCTCTATATCACTGAATGACCATTTATTCCCTTGAAGTATTATACTCAGTTTTCCTGGGTAGGTGATTCTTCGTTTTAATCCCAGTTCCTTTGACTTCTGGAATATCCTATTCTAAGGCCTTTGATCCCTTAATATTGAAGCTGCCAGATCCTGTGTTATCCTGATTGAATTTCCACAATACTCGAATTGTTTCTTTCTAGTTGCTTGTAGTATTTTCTCCTTGACCTTGGAACTCTGAAATTTGGCCACAATATTCCCAGGAGTTTCTCTTTTCAGGTGTCTTTCAGGAGGTGATCAGTGGCTTCTTTCAATATTTATTTTGCCCTCTGGTTCTAGAATATCAGGACCGTTTTCCTTGATGACTTCATGGAAGATAATGTCTAGGCTCTTTTTTCAATCATGGCTTTCAGGTAGTCCCGTAATTTTTAAATGTTCTCTCCTGGATCTATTTTCCAGGTCAGTTGCTTTTCCAATGACATGTTTAACATAATCTTCTGTTTTTTCAAACTTTTGGTTTTGTTTTCTAACTGCTTGGTTTATCTCATAGTCATTCATTTCCCTGAATTCAATTCTCTCTTTCAGAGAACTATTTGTTCAGTGAACTTTTGAACCTTCTCTTCCATTTGGCTAATTCTGCTTTTTAAAGCCTTCTTCTCCTCATTGGCTTTTTGGTCCTCTTTTTCCAATTGAGTTAGCCTCTTTTTAAAGGTATTATTTTCCTCAGCATTTTTTTGCTTCTCCTTTAGCAAGCTGCTAACTCATTTTTCAAGCTCTTCTATTGCCTGAGTCCAATTTAAGTTCACTTTGGAGGCCCTGGAGACAGGTGTCTTCACTTCCTGTGACAGTCAGCTTTGTTCTTCCTCATTCAAAAGGATGGGAGGAGACACCTGTTGGCCAAGAAAGTAACTTTCTATGGTCTTATTTTTTTTCCCCTTTTTTGGGCATTTTCCTAGTCAGTTACTTGACTTCTGAATCCTTTGTCAAGAGATTAGACTGAGTTACTCAGTTTCCCTGGGCTTTGGGTGGGGGCAGTGATATCACTCAGGGTTAAGATTTAGATCAGCTGATCCCTACTGCCAGAGGTTTTAAGCTGAGGTGCCTGAACAATGGATACAGGTTCCTTCCTGGCCTCTGTAGCTGCCTACAGTTTGCTACCTTGGCCTCTGCTGTCACCTGGGGCTATTGCTGGAGAAACCCTTTCCCTCTCTCCCAGCTGTGAAAGCCCTCCCCCACTGACCTTTGGAGCTTTCTTTGTGGCTTGTGGTTTGAGGTATCTGGGACCTTTCCTGGTATGAACTCTGCCCCAGAGGTCCTGTTCCTCCCAGTGCCATGTGGCCAGGGCTGTGCTCTGCTCTGCTCAGCACCCCGTGAGATGGACTTTTCCTGTTGGCTTTCCGGGTTACCTTTGGCTGGAAACCTCTTTCTCTCTGTTGTTCTGTGGCTTCTGTCGCTCTAGACTTTGTTGAGAGTCCTTTTTATAGGTATTTTGTGAGCTGTGGGGGAAGCACTAGAGTATATTCGTCTTTCCACTCTGCCATCTTGGCTCTGCCCCACCCCAGTATAGCATTTTTAACACACAAAACTATCTCCACCCATGAGTTTCTTTAGAGATGGAAAACTGATCCATAAAATTCCTAAAGAAAAAAATAAATCTTAAAATTGTAACTGAGCTTTCAATTATTTTAATATAGTAATTATTTTGCTCTTATCCATCTATACTCTTGTGGTAGGATGACATATCCTATTATTTTCTAGTAACATATGGACTCCTTCAGTTTATAGAATAGGTTAGATTCCTTTATTTAAAGGAAGATATTGCATATGTTGGCAAGGGGTAAGGAATACACTTCCCATTTTGTCTCACTCTGGCTCTCCTTTGGTTGGTAAATCTCCTTTGTTTGAAATCAGTCCTGGTCAGCGATTTATAATTTCTGTCCCTTTGATACTTGAACAAAGTTTGTTCGATTTCTCCATAGGGAGGTAGCTTTGCTGTCTACCTGAAGGTAGAGAGCCATGAGTAGAGCAAGAAGAAGTAAATGACATTTCAATGTCACTACTCCTTCCCCAATATCCTTGAAAAATCCATGAGCTAGTGGGGTGTGGTGGCAAATACCTGTAAATCCTTGATATTTAGGAGGCTGAGGTGGTGAAGCACTTGAACTTGGGGCTGAGGTGGTGAAGTGCTTGAGCTTGGGACTTCTGAGCAACAGTAGGGCTAAGGCTACTTGGGTGCCTGCACTAAATCCATCTCCAATATGGTGAACCTCAGGGGGTACTGAAAGCAGATGGTCATCAGGCTGCCTAAAGAGGGGAAAATTTGGCCTAGATTAGAAATAAAACAGGTTAAAACTTCAGTGAGAAGGGAGGAGGAGAGGGATAGGGAATGGAAGAAAGAGAGGAAGAGGGGAGAGAAATAAAGAGATGGAGGGAGGAGGGAAATAGAGAGAGGGGGAGAGAAATAAACAGAAAGAGATAGTAAAGGAAGGAAGGAAGGGAGGAAGGAAGGAAGGAAGGAAGGAAGGAAGGAAGGAAGGAAGGAAGGAAGGAAGGAAAAAATGCTGAGAGCCAAGAACATGTTCATATAATTCTGCAATGCAGCCACATTCACTACTACAGTTTGTGCTATATGAACATCATCCAGACAACTACAAAGATGCCCCATACGTTTCACAAAGTACAACTTGTTAGCTACTGAATGTGTCCAACACAGTAATGAACCCAAAAGATGTCACAAGGAATCCCAAATCCTCAGATGGAGTTTTCCATTCATCCACTGGTTGAATATACTGTAGGCTCTCTTTTATTTGGACTTGAGTCCACTGGCTGGGTGGTGTCATGATCAGGGGCAACAGGTGTCAGTTTTTGACAGTTACGCTGTTTAAACTTCTTTTACCAATACAGGGTGGGAGTTTTAGGCATGTTCATTAGGCATTAAAAAAATAAGCTTGTCCTATTCTAAAAGTCCTATCAGATTCTCATCTCCATGCTATCTAAGGCCTGGGAGCATACACTGTGAAATGACAAACATGTAAGCCTAAGGTAGTACCATCTCAGGGAGTAAATCAATGAAGTCACCATAATTTAAGGCAAGGCAGCATCCTTGCTTCCTTGAGATTGCATAACAGATTGGTATAACATAGCAGCAGCTGTTGGACACCCAGACACACTATTGTTAAACTATTGCCTAAACTCTGGGTCTGCTGATTTCTCCCTGAGGTTTTTCTTGTTCTCTTATCCTGACTTAGGTCAGGTGGAGGTGAAGTGGGAGGAGAAAAGAGGGAAAAGTTCCTATATATCTAAGGAGTCATGCTTAGGACTGTCTTGGCTACTTCTAGACATGGAACCACACTTTCCATGCATATATCCACTCAGTAGACACAAAATCTACCATTGATACCATTAACACAACGGAATGAGTTCTCACACCTCACTCAGTGACCTTTTCAGTTCCTCAACAATATGACAGGTTCGTTAGAATCAGTCTAATGAATCAACCCACCATGCCCATTCCACTACCATGTGCTATCTAGGAGTCTGAGGAACATCTAGACTCTGCTTTTCTTGGTCAAAGGGCAACCAATGAGAGCAAAGAGCTGGTTTACAAGCTGTTTACCTGTTATTGTGGTGGTGGTGGTGTCACTTCACTGATTCCTGACTCTTCATAATTCCATTTGGGGTTCTCTTGGCAAAGACACTGGAGTAGTTTGCTATTTCCTTCTCCAGCTCATTTTGTGGATGAAGAAACTGTGGTGTTGTTTAAGGTTAAATGACTTGCTTAGGGTCACACAGCTAGTAAGCATCTGAGGTCTTCTCAGGTCTTTCTGATGGTATTTAGACCCAGAATGCTATCCACTGTACCACCTAGCTTCCCTGGCTACTTACAGGCAATCCTTATGTTTTCCCTCAGCTTTTATTGCATGATTATCCAGGAGTTTCTAGGACTTTTTTTTGGCAGTGATAGGTTGTAGCTCTTTAGACACTCAGTACATGAACCTATTATTACCTACTGATCTATTCAATCAAAGTGGTCTAAAGCCAAAAAGCAGGAGAGCTTCAGGATTACCAAGAGGTAAATTAGCATGCAGAAAACAAATTGAAAGACTTGTATTAGGGTTTGTTAGTCAGTCGATAAACATTTATTAAGCAGCTACTATGTGCCAGGCACTGTGCTAAATTCTGGGGATACAAAAAGTCCAAAATACAGTCTCAAGGACATAGGCACACCCTAGAGAATAGGGAAGGGCAAATAAATGATTATCAAGAGAACAGCTATTTCCCCAATTGATAAATGGCCAAAGGATATGAACAGGCAATTTTCAGAAGAAGAAATGAAAGCTCTCTATAATGCTGTGGGGGAAGAGAAATGCAGATTCAAACAACTCTGAGGTACCACCTTATACCTATCCATTGGGTAGCATGTCAGAAAAGGAAAATGACAAATGCTGGAGGGGATGTGGAAAAATGAGGAGACTAATGCACTGTTGGCAGAGTTGTGAACTGGTCCAATCATTTTTATAGAACAATTTAGAATGATGGCCAAAGGGCTCTAAAATTGTGTATACCTTATGATCTAGCAATACCACCACTAGAGCTGTATCTCAAAGAGATCAAAGGAAAGGACCTAGTTATACAAAAATATTTATAGCAGCTCTTTTTTGTGGGTGGCAAAGATTTGGAGATCAGTGTTCATCAAATGGGGAATGATTAAACAAACTGCGGTATGTAATTGTGATGGAATGGTGTTGTGCAATAAGAGATGACAAACACGTTGCTTTCAGCAAAACTGGAAAGATTTCTATGAACTCATGTGAAGTGAAGCGAGCAGAACTGGGAGAACTTTGCGCACAGTGACAGCAACGTTATAATGAAATAATCAAGACAATGATCCAAGACAGTTCCAAAGGACCTGTGATGAAAAATGCTATTCACCTCCAGAGAGAGAACTGATGAACTCTGAATTCAGATTGAAGCATACCTTTAAAATTTTTCTTATTTTTGTCTGTGTTTTCTTTTACAACATGGTTAATATTGAAATGTTTTATGTAACTTCATATGTATAATCGATATTAAATTGCTTACGTTCTCAAAGAGGAAGGAAGAAAGAAAGAATCTGGAACTCAAAATTTTAAAAATGAATGGTAAAAAAAATTTACATGTAATTGGGAAATATTTAACAAAATTAATATAAAAATTTTTAAAAAAGAGAATAGTTGTTGTTGATCTTGTATCAGAGAGCAAACTAAATTCTTCCAGATCCTCAAGAGCTGAGGCACGACCTAGCACATAAGATTTCTCCAGGGACAAATACAACAGAATGGAGTTAGGAGACACAATGTGGTAAAGGAGGAAAACTCCTCACCTTGGAGTGCTGAATTTGAGGTTGTGGGACTCAGGTTTAACCTTATCTTGGACAGGGTGGGACCTTGAACAAATCCAGAATCTTCCTTTGAGTCTTCTCTATGCCAGCTCCAGAGAGGCAGAATTGTGTCAGTAGCTAGAATAGCGGATTTAAAGTCAAGAGAATGTGGGATTAAATCTCATCTCAGATAATTGCTGTGTAACCTAGGACAAGTCATTTAACCTCAATTCACTTAGGCCTCCGTTTCCTCATCCATATGATGGGAGAGTTGGACTTCTATGCCTCTAGGAAAATCACCAAGAGTATCAGAGGACCGGAGCCATGAGAGGTCTTATATGTCTCTCTCTTTCTCTTTTTTAAGGATGTCCATGTTTGCTTCCTCCAGAAACAGCCTGGAACACAAGCCAGGAAGGTCCTATTTTCCCCAACTCTTACATGTTGGCTGCATGAGAACCCAGTGCCTTGTAGAGGCCGTTGCTTTCATGAGGACTGTTAGCAGCAGCTCAGTTTCCCTGGCTTATTTATTGTGTTAACATCATACTGTGAAAGTTTCAAACATTTTTTTAAACATGCTGGCTATGCCTCTTCTTTCTCTACCTATCAATCTTATATTTCAGATGTGGAGAGCTGCCTCTTATGTCCTGTCCTGGCAAACATGGCCTCTAATCGTAATTTCTATCATCTCCTCAGACATCAGTAAATCCGAATCTGATGCCACTTCTATAGGCTCCAGGCCTGGATATCACAACCACTTCTACTCTGCTATAGGTCAAGTCATGTCAAGGATGAGAATTTGGGGGGCCTGGGATAGATGGAAGGGGGAAAAGAAAAACAGCTGTGCCCAGGCATTCTGAGAAGGACAAAACTGCATACCATCCCATGGACCGATCTAAAAGCATCAGATGATAGCCTCAGTTGCAGGTATTCACGCAGTGGGGGAAGTGCTGAGACACCAGCCTGAGAGTGGTGACCTAGGAAGCTTGAAAGGAGAGTCTTTTTTCGGTTGGGATCCTCAGAGAATTTGGAAAGTGAGTGAGCATTTGAAGACTGGAGAGAGTTCTACACAAGGACAAGTCTGGGGGTTATATGCTCGTGAGGGTGAGAGAGTGATTAAAGAGATGGCAAGCTTGGAACTTTGGAGACACTGGGTGTGCAAATACTGTGTAAGGGAGGAGACTGAGACTTAGTTATTAGTGCCCTCTTTTTGTCCCTTCCCCCTATGGCCAGCATGAAAGCAAGTAGAGTAATAAAATGAAGCAAGATCAAATTGTCTTCTACACCAGGGGTTTCTATGCTCCAAATTTCTGTTTGAGTAGACATTGCCTAGACTCACATAGGTCCCAAAGTGGGAGATACCCCCACTCCAGGGGAGCACTGGAATGGCCAGGGAGGGAGAGGGGGGCAGGAGTAGTTTGAAATGATGCAAATTTAAAAGAAAAACATTAAAGGGTTAAAGAAAGTAGATTTCCAGGGGGATGCCGAGTAATTTTTTTTCAAAAGGGGGAGGTAGGTCAGATAAGTTTGGGATCCTCTGCTAGAGGTTAGGTATATGGTGACCTCAGGACAGGGGATGAATCATGTAGTGAGCCAAGCCGTTAGTTGGTACTTGGTATTAATATGATTAGTGAGCCAGTAATTCTCGTGTCGTTTTGGGGAAAAATCATTGAATTGTCAAAATATTTTAATTTCATTTAATGGTTGTCATCTTTGCTCAAATCTCCATCCTTGGATTTTATATTTGATACAGTTTCATCCAAATTTTGATGGATATCATTTTTATATTTTTAATCCAATTTTTCTTTTATAACTTTGCAAGCCCTTATGAAGGTCTAAATTTTTAAACAGAACGGTATTAGCGACATTTTTCTTTTTCAATCTTGAAATAGAAACCAAAATATTAAAAACAAAGGAGAAATAAAAGCAATAAAAGTCAACAAGCATTTATTAAGCCCAAAATTGATTGCTGGGCACTGTACTAAAGCCTGGGAATACAAATACAAGTAGAGAAAAAGACAATATCTGCCCTGGAGGAGATTACATTCTAGTAGGGTTAAACAACACAGAGGAGGAAGCTGAATTGGAATAGGGAGACGACTACAACGACAAAATGTCCAGAATGCATCCTGGAGAGGAATGACTTGGGGTTGGCTGGGTTCCCACCTTAAATGGAGGTTCTGGGAGGAGTATCCAATCTGAGGAAAATCACAAGGGCACAGAGTATTTCCAGTGTGTGAATTCCAGAATTGCAGTGAGCTTCCAGGATGAAAAGGTTTCTGGAGCATGGTAGAGAAAGACCAGAGTGCAACCTGTAGAGGAATGAGTACTAAAACAATGGAATAAATTTAATTTTCATGAAAATATTTCAATATTGCTGCTGGCATAAACGTGTAATCCGTGCTGCTGCTGGGAAGGCTGAGGCTGGTGTGTTGCTTGGGTTCATGAGTTCTGAGCTGCCGTAGGGCTAAAACCAATCAGGTGTCTGAGTGTCATCTGGCAGCAATATGGTTAAGCCCCCAGCATCAGAGGGCCACTAGATCACCTAAAGAGAGACAAAGAAGTGCAGGTAAGAAACAAAATAGGTTAAAATCTTCATTTTTATTGACAGTAGGATCCAGTCAGGAAGGGCTATGGTTCTTCTGGCCAAGGTAAGATAGGCTGGCCCTGTCTCAAAAAATGAAGTAAGATATGCAGTATTTTAAAAAATATGTTTACCATGATACCATGCTAAATTTGTGAAGCACATTTTCTTGTTCCTAGGTTTTAATCAAGTGAAATAGGGAAGAGAAAGGCAATGTGATGTAGTTGATAGGGAGTTGGCCTAGAAACCTGACTGTGTGACCCTGGACAAGTTATGTAACCACCCTGTAGGCAAGTCTCCAACACTCTAAGCTGTAGAGAAGGCACAGACCTACATTTCTAAAGGGAGTTTCCTCTCCCAGGAGTTCCCTGTGCTATTGAAATCATATCTCTAGACTACAGTCCTATGATACCATAGGTTAAATAGTGATTACAACACCCCACCCCACCCCCACCCCAAGGAAAGCCTGAAAAGTTCTAGTTCCTAAGACCTCCCCCATCCCCTCCAAGGGATTCTAACCAGATACTATCTATGGGGGAATTCCAAACTGCCCCCATTAGGAAGTTAAAGTCTGTCTGGAGGCTGACTCTCCTACCCTCCATGGTAGGTATTGTTTCTGGCTACTACACTGTATAGGTTTCTTAGGACAGATTTCTCCCCATCACCTTATATCCAGCAATAAAAGTACAGGCAGTTTTGGTAGCATCTTTCCTCCTGCCTCTGGGTGGATGCCAAAACGTACACAGGACTCTTGCTCTGAATTGACTGAGCCCAACTCTGGACAAGGAGAAAGCCCATGGAGTCTGGGCCTCCATGTCTCTGTCTATCCATCACTCCCAACAGTACTCCACAAACTTTTCATCAGTGTGTAAATGTGAGGGTAATCAATTCTTGTAGGGAATGGTATAATCTTGTCCCTGAATCCCTGGTGAAAGTATAACAAATGATTTGGCTCTTCTCCTCTTTCACATTTAATGTTCTCTTTGTCATTAAGTCAATAAGAGTTTATTATCTTTGTCCTCCTTCTCTCTCTCTCTCTCTCTCCCCCCTTACAACTTCTTCCTCCAATCTTCTCTCTTCCTTCTTCCTCCCTCTCTTATTTTCCCTTTTTTCTCTCTCTTTTCACTCATTTCCCTCTTGATGCTTTTTCCTTTCCTCCCTTGTTCCATGTGTGCATATACAAATATAAAGCACTGGTTCTGCGCCCACTTTCCCACCCCTCAACTCAGCTAGCAGGTTGAATCCCCCAAATGTGGCTACTCCTTTTCTCCTCAGGGATCTGGAGGTAACCCCGATGGGCTGGAGTGGAGGGAAGGGATGATGGTGCTGGTTATTTCCCAATACCATTTGAACAGTTAATAGCAATCCAATACACTTAATAAACAATTGACATTAATTCATTTGGACAAAGGAATATCTCCTAAGAAGCTACAGCAAAGCCAGACATTCAGGACTGTCTCAGAAGAGGAGCTCCTTCTTCCCTTTCGTACATGGTCTCTGGGGAGCATGTGGGCTCAAACTTAAAGTGCTTACTCCAACTGTTTCTTCATCAAGTTCCTTTCTGGTTGTTGAGTAGCCTCCTTTGCTTGTGAGATAAGGTGTCTTAGTTACTAGGTTCAATTCCCTGATGGACTTGGTCATCCGAGTCCACTCCTCACCAGACTCTGCCTTTGCCGCTCCTGGCTCCAGTTGCTGAAGGGATCTCTGATGACTCTCCTGACCCTTTGAATCTCACTGTTCATAGCCTGGCCCAATCTGTGCTTGATCTATCATGTAAGATCAGGAAAACACACACCCCCTCACTACCAAGAAATAGTGGTGCCTCATGGTTGCATGCAAACTAGGAAGATAAATAAGGCAGTTGTTGTTTAATCCTTTCTGACTCCATGACTCCATTTGAGATTTTCTTGGCAAAGATACTGCAGTGGTTTGCCATTTTCCTTCTCTAGCTCATTTTACAGCTGAGGAAACTGAGACAAACAGGGTTAAGTGACTTATCCAGAGTCATACAGCTAGTACATGTCTGAGGCCTGATTTGAACTCAGGAGGGAGAGTCTTCCTGGCTCCAGGCATGGCGCTCTATCTATCCTCTATACCACCTAGCTGCCTCAACTATGGTAACCCACTGCAACTCACCTACTATCCAGAAATTTATAGCAGTTTTTGCTTTGGACACCACCAGGACAAAAAGTTTGCCTCTTGGAATCTTTTATAGGTATACCCAGTTTAAGGCTCTCTCATGACACTGTAAGCAGACCAGGATCGTTATGAAGGGAGAGACAGGGTCCTCCACTGCAAATTTGCACAAGCAGTCTCACCAAGTCTCCATGCAGAAATGTCACGTGTTCTAAGGACTGAGCAAGCTGCCTTTGGTCTCTCCTTCATTACACAGACATACATACATATATCCAGAAATACAGAGACATACACTCAAGATGGTAAGTGGATATAGGAATGAGAAGATATATGGTTTAGATATGTTCACAAAGTGGGTGTTACTGCCTCTTGGGGGGTTCTGGAACAATCCAAGGGAGTGATAATAGTTTGAAATGATGCAATTAAAAAAAAACTGTTAAAGGTTTAAAGAAAGTAGATTTCCAGAGGGGTGCTGAGTAATTTTTTTTTAAAAGGGGGTAGTAGGTCAAATAAGTTTGGGAACCTCTGACAGAGGATGAACAGATAAATTGATGGAAGAAAATGGGGGTTATTTGGCATAATAATTTGGTCGTTGAATTACAAAAAACAAGTAGGAAACATATACTGTGGAATCTCAGAGTTTCATTTTTGTACTAACTAGTTGATATTAGAGAGGCTTTGTGTTGCTTGAAATTGACAGAGGGCTGTAGTCCAGAAGACCTGTCTTGGACCCATACTGGTTGTGTGACCCTGGGCAAGTCATTTTACTTTTAAGTGACCAGGACAACACTAAGAATATACTTGTAAGAGATGGTGATCTACACTGGTAGGAGTTCCCTTAACTGGAGTTCCTTAGGCCAATGAAATCACAGATGCAGTAAGGGAGAAAAAAAAGTGCTGACTGACATGCTTTCCTGCTCCTTTTTTTTTAACCTGAAAAAGTATAAAGTAAGTAAAATAAGAAGGGGATAACCAGTTGATGGATGGACAGATAAGGAATGCTTAACTGAAAAGTAGAAAAAAAACTCTCTTTTTATTTCTCTTTGGGGGAGAGGAGATCATAGGGGTCAAGTGACTTGCCTAGGGTCACACAGCAAGTATCTGAGGCCAGATTTGAACTCCTGAATCCAGGGCCAGTGCTCTAAAAGACTTCTTTTTAAAAAATGAAACAAAATAACATCTCCCTTACATAGAAGTCACATTAGAGAAGTTAAGGCATCTTGGGAACAATTCCTGGTAACATTTAAGCCCCCGTTTGAGAATATGAATTCTTAACTGCACTCTTTCAAATGTACATTTACATACAAACCTCCTTATCTCATCACTCAATACTTTATTCCTTTATATGAGTGAGGTCTGTTTTCTTGTTCCTAGCTTTTAATTAAGTGAAACAGACTAGCAGGGTTGGAGCAGAAACTGAAATGAACGAAACCCTTCTCTGGCCTCCTGTCTCCCTTCCTCACAGCCATTAGGGAAATGATTTTAATCATTGGATTTCGATGTCGTTTCCAGGAAGCTTTGCCATATGTTGAACTTTTCCGAAATCAGGCAGAGTTCTAGTCCCTGATCATACCAGGCTGTGCTTCTTTTCCTCCACCTTCTGCTCCTCCTGGAGACCTGATATCGATATATTTTTTTTGACTTGTACCAAAAGAAAAATAAAAGGAACTATTAAGCCACATCACTAGCAATCTTTTCATGGGCTCTGGCAGTTAATTAAAGACACAGAGAAATTAGGTAATAATTTAGTAGGATTGAATCTAAAATGAAATAAATTTGGTCTGACCAGGGTAGCCTAGAGCAGGGCCATCACTGCCCAAATCCTAGCCACTGGACTTCTATTAATGGAGACCAAGATTATACTTACCATTTTTGGGGGGGGATGTGGGGGAGACCAGAGAGAGAATACCATTTCAACACTATTGACTCAATATTCAACTCCCAATCTCCTACCATCCCCAGATCTTTTGCATACAGCTGTGGCCTGATCACACCTCCCCCATCTTGTACTTATGAAATTGATTTTTTTGTACTTAAGTATGCTTTATACTTCTTCCTACTAAATATAATCCTACTAGGTAGATGTTTAACAAGTGTTTGTTTAATCGAATTACTGCATAAAGCTTAGTAGAGCATGTCTCCTTTTTGTCCAGGACTGCACAAATGTATAATTTACCATTTGAAAACTACTATTGGCTATCTTGTAAAGCTTGAGAGGAAGAACACTAGAATTGGAGTTAGAATACACAATATTCACACACTTTTTTTCTTTTCTTATTTTGTATTATTTTAGTTTTAGTATTTTTTCTTTTCTCATTTAGGATTTAAGTTTAAACTAAAAAATTTACAAATAAAAAAATATATATTCATACACCCCTTTCCATCACTTCCCAGCTGTATGATTTGGCACACCATTTAATATGAATTATGGTTTTCTTATTCATGAAGCATTTCATTTTTTACCAGTATTTTGCTAAACACTGGGGATACAAAAAAAAAAAAAAAAAGGATAAAGCACCAGCCATCCCTGTGCTCAAGGCGTTCACAATCTAATAGATGAGATAATCTGTACAATGAAGCAAATTATATCCATATTACCTCATGGTGATTTAGTGGAAATCAAACAAAATAATGTTGGAGGGAAAAGCATTAATTACTTGCAACTTCTCATCTCTTTCTGAGAGCTCCTTAACACACTACTTCTGCTATCTTCTTTAGTACTGAGGATTTTGCTTTTATCTCTCACATAGTTTGTCTGCCCCCAAAGTGTGACTGCACTTAGTAACCATAAAGTGGTATAAAGATGTAAGCTATTCTAATTACTGTCATTCCCTGGTGAGGAAACTGGCTGGCCAGAATGTGTACATAGCCAGCTGCTCCCTGGATTGCTCTCCTGGACAGCAACCATCCAAATCCATAAGATATTGGAGCTAAATAAAGATGACCAAGACACACTGAGTGTAGGTTGAAGACGCTTCAAGATTTTAAAATATATTCCTAACAACTCAAACTCATTGCTTCACACACAGTTTTAAAAAAATAAAAAACAACTCCAGAAATCTATGGGGAAATAAGTCTTGATTTCAAAAATAAACTGTGAAGTCATTTAAAGATGAAAACTGTCTATGAACCAGTGCTCAAACAGTGTGGAAGAACCATCTTTTGAAATAAACTCCTACAGGGAACATGATAATAGGTTCCTCAGAACTCAGTCACAGAAGCATGTGATTGGATGTAATGTTTTCATCCTTTGTTACATTTTCATTTGCCAAGCTATCCCAGAGGCACTTCCCTAGCCATAAATCCAATACCTGCAGTTCCCAGACCTGCCACTAGAAAAATGGTGATGTGGTTGATAAAATTTTAGTTATATTATCAACTGATATTTATTGAATATCTACTTTTTTCAAAAATCGATGTTAGTGCTAGGTTGGTTCCTCTTCAGGTATGCTTAATGGTGATAGTGTTAGGTCATTTAATGCATAGACTGTTAACAGGTAGGGTGAGAAACTGCTGACTAGGGACCAGCCATTGGAGAGGTTCATCACCAGAATGGCTTCAGGATAATGGATTTTTCTTCCCATCATAGCAATTCTTGAAGACAATCTCCTAAACTGGAGGCACTGGGATCCGGAATTGTCTTCCTCTTCATTTCCACCTCCTGGTTTCCCCAGTTTCCTCCAAATCTCAGCTAAAATTCACCCCTTCTTCTTCAAGACCATTTTCATGATCCCCCCTTAAATGTCAGTGTTTTCCTGCTCAGATTATCTAGAAGCAGCTAAGTGTTTGAAAAATTCTGTGTCAAATGCTTGTTAGCTGGGTAAATCACTTTACCTCTCTATTGCCTCATTTTTCTCATCTGTAAAATAGGAATAGAAATAGCACTTATCTCACAGGGTTGCTCTGAGGATAAAATGAGTTAACATATGCTAGTGGTATAAAAATGTCTGCTACTGCTATTATCTCCAATTTAGCCTGTATATATCTTGTTTGATATATTAATTGCATGTTTCTCCTCCTATTAGGCTGTGAGCTCCTAGAAAGCAGAGGCTGGTGTGTGTGTGTGTGTGTGTGTGTGTGTGTGTGTGTGTGTGTGTGTGTGTTTGGCTTTAATTGTATCCCTAGGGGTAAACATAGGAACACAGTAGGTGATTAATAAATATTTGCAGACTTGTACTTTTCTTGAAAGTTATGTTGACTCAGTCATCCATTGTTCCCAGCCCTGCTTATCAAACAGTGTTGAGGATGTTCTGCTAAGGAAGGAGACACTAAGTCTGCAGCTTTTTGTATCACCAGCTTTCTGTCATGGTAGCCTTACCTGCAATTGTCACGTTCTTGCTACCTTGGGGAGGAAGTGAGATGCAATAGTCCAACCTTTTTGCCGAGGTGGATGTATCTGGATTATCCAAAAATTACCTAGTTTTAAAAAAAATGCATTTTATTTTCAGTTCACAGAACAAAACAAGTATTTCTATGACACAATACAATAAAAACAGATGCTTGCCCATGAAACTGCAAATCTACCATGTACAACTTGTTATTCTTTCCAAATAGATGACAGTTATCACATAAATTTCTTTTTTTCCTCCTTTTTATTTTCCCCCTCCCAACCTAGAGATGGTTACCATTAGACACAAATACCATTAGATGCCCATACTTCTATTTAACAGTTCTTTCTCTGGATACAGGTAGCATCTTTCTTCATTTGTTCTTTATTTTTGACTTGTATATTTATAATAGTCAAAATTACTTAGTTGCTCAAAGTCATTCTTAAAACAGTATTGTTGGAATTGTATACAATGTTTTTGTGGTTTTTCCACTTCAGTCTTCATCATTTTGTGCAAGTCTTTCCATGCCTTTTTCTAAGATCATTGAGCTCATAATTTCTAATAGCACAGTAGTATTCCATCACAACCATATACCACAACTTGCTCATCCATTCCCCAAGTGATGGGAAATGTTATAGTTTTTGTTATAGGTACCTATAAAATCTGTCCCCACTTTGAAGCCATTGCTGATCTGCAGTGATCAGCTTGTCAACGCATTGCTATCTTGACATACTTATGATAAAATCCTTTTATTCTCTTTGTCCTCAGTTTTGCCTCATTAATCAAAGTGAAAGTCCAAATGAGGAATTTTCCTTTCAACACTCTTTATGAGTAGAGGGAATAATCACATGAATTAAATTACAAAGGCCTGAAATATTGAAATTTTTCTATAAAAATGTCACATTAGTAAAACAATAGGATAATAGTACAAACTATCTTCATTTATATATTAACCTTTAGGAAGGAAAAAAAACTATTTGGAGCAAGATTCAAAGATGAGAATAAGTAGTAAATATCTTTATTTAAATTTAACTTTGATCAATATTTACCTAATTCTGAATTTCTTTTTTACTTTTAGGAAAAACTTTGATTTACACCAAGGCTATTTGTAACTGCTAAATGATTCTCCTCTACTGCTTTTTCTGACTTTCCCGTCAAAGCCTTTGTCTATTTACTTTCAGAGAGAAGCATTAATTTTTATCTTAACCTTCCACATATCTCTGAGAGCTTCGTACTACAACACATTTTTTATGTCTCTTTTAGCACAGAGGGAACATTCTTTTTATCTCTTATAGAGTACTGCTGCTCTCAAATCCTGAGGGCTCTTTTTTCTAATGAAAACAAAACCCCAAAACATTGTGTTTACATAAGCAACCTCATTTCCATGACTGTCAAGTCCCTAATCAAGGAAAAAGAGAAAAAGTTTCCTGGCAACCTTAACAACTAGTCTCTACCATCCTTTAATGATTTTTTTTTAATCAATGCTTAATTTTAATAGAACCACTTATTTAACTTGTTCTGCTGGGCTTCCTGCTGTCAGAAACAATTTCTTCAAGACACTCTATCTTTTTAACTCTTCTTTTTTAACATTTAGAAATAAAAGCTGTAATAGTTTCCAGTGTTTGGCACAGAATGTTGCACATAGTAGACACTTAATAAATGTTTATTAAATTAAAGTGAACAATTTATACATAACAGAACAGTTTTTAAACATTATTAATTATAGGCATGGAATGGTCCTTCCTAAGTGTTATCAAAAGCATATATATTTAAAACAAAGAGCCAGCATTCTTTTCAATAGAGAAATAATGGAAGCCTTCTCAGTGCAAGCAGGGGTAAAATGAGGATGCTCCCTTTCCCCTATTATTATTTGACAGAGTTCTGGAAATGCCAGCTATAGCAATAAGATGATAATAAAATTAAAGATATGATCACTGGCAATGAGGAGGCAAAAATTATCTATATTTGTGGATGAAATAAAGACTTATTTTAAAAACTGCAGATTCAATGAAAAAACTAGCTGAGATGATTAATAGCTTCAATAAAGTATCAGAACATAAAATTAACCCACAAAATCTGTAGCATAACAAAAATAAGGAGGAAATGATGAAAGAAATTCCATTTGAGAGAATTCAAAAATCAATAAACCATTTAGGAGAAAATGTTTTGAGATTTGCACAAAACATATGTATAACAATAGCTACAAAACACTTTTTACAGAAATGAAATTAAGACATATAATGAAAGGAACAATCAGTACTCACTTAGTTGTACCATGCCAACATAATAGAAATTATAATGTTACCTAAATTAATTTAAATTTTATTATTATACCAATAATAATACCAGTGGGATATATTCTTTAACTAAATGAAATAATAGAATTAATTTGGAGAAACAAAAACTCTAAAATAATCAAAAAAGTAAGAATGAAAGGGTATAGCATTAGTAGACCTCAAAATATACTATAAGGGATTAATCCATAAGTTTTTAATATTAATTAATTTTTTAAAATAGATTGCTGAAACAGATTAAATCAGCAAGAACCTGGAGCAATAGAAAACCAGCTTAGGGCTTGATAAACGCAAGAACAGAAATTACTGGGGGAAGGACTCCATAGTTAAGTGGCCTCCAAAAAGAGGGCAGTGACCTGATCACAAGGTGGTGTTTGATCAGCCAATGAGGCTGGTGACTTTGTACAGCCCTCTCTCACTTGAATTCTATTCAGTTGCATGTCATGGCATCACCTTCTTGATGTCTCTTCTAGACAAAGGACAAACAAGAATAATAAGAGGTCAAGAAGATAGGTCAAGCCTCTCTCCATGATACTGAATTGAGGGTTATTTTCCTCACCTATTAGTTGAGTGGAGAGAGAGGACAGAAAGGAGGAGAGTTTCCCACCCGATTCTTCTTCTCTTTCCACTATGTAAGCTCTCAACCTTTCCCCCTCAGGACAGTTATAACCCTACTGCTTCCCAGAGTTCACTCTAGTAACTGTGATGGTGACAAGGGGAAAGTCCCCCCACAGATACACTCAGCATTCCCAGATTACCTCCAGGCTACAGCATGCACTCATCTGAATGCTCTAAGGCAGCAACCGGTGTGTAAGAAAACCTGGTCCTCCCCTTTTTCATTTTGAATGAAACAGAATGAGATATAAAAAGTAAGCATGGCTTATTTGCAATATGTATTTTGTATGATTTTATATTACATTCTTTTTTAAAACCCATCCCTCATTAAAAATCTCTTATTTCTTGCAAGGACACTACAGTCTTTCCAGTCAAGTTGGTTCTAAATCTCAGTAATCTTCAACACTGCACCCTCCTTCACCCTACACAGACAATTATTTGCCAAATCTTTGCCCTTCGCAATATCTTTTTCATCTATTCCCTTCTCTCTACTCACACAGCCACCCCGCCTGGTTCAGGCTTTCATCGCTTCTTACCTAGATTATTAAAACAGATTTCTAATTGCCCTCCCTGCCTCGGGTCTCTGCCCTCTCCAATCTGTTCTCCACATGCAGCTGTCGGTGATTTTCCCAAAACACAGGTCTGATCATGTCACTCCCCTATTCAGTAAACTACAATGGCTCTTTCCATGTCATCTGTAGCGTATCCTTTTTAATATCTATATTTGTGTAAGTTTTATAATGTACATCAGTGTTATAAAATTAGATAGAAATGGGCTGCATATTGACTTAGAAAATCACAAATTAATATTAGCTGAGCTATCTTCTATTTTTATTACTTTTGTTAAACATTTCCCAAGTATATTTCAATCTGGAGAGTTTGGCACTTCTGATTTGCATAACTGTTAGCATAGTAACACTTATATGTGATTTATTAAAAAGTAAATGTATACATATTGAAGAGATTGGCTTAACATATTTTTACTGACAATAATGTGTGGTCAAGAATGTTGAAACTACTGTTCTGACAAAACTGCTGGAAAAACTGAAAAAGCAGTGTGGCAAAAATTAGTATTAGAATAGGATGTTACACTATATATCACAGGAAGTTAAAATGGATATACAAAGTGAATTGAAAAGGTCTCATCATTTGAAAAGTATAGAGGAGGCATAAAGGGATATGCTTCACATCTTTGGCTGGGGATAGGGACAGTAGAGATTATTAGTCAAATAAAAAGACCATCATTATAAAAAACAAAATAGACTCTTTGATTACATATGATTTTAAAACTCTTTTGGGAAGAAAATCAATAAAGTCAAAACAAAACAATAAAAAATGGGGGGAAAAGTAGAACAAGAAAATGAAAGAGTGAAAAAACCATTGCATCAAATATAAACTGATAAAAGTCTGATATCCAAGATACACTGATAACTGGCAACCAGCAAAGACCAAGAACAATTCTACAATAGATAAGTCACCAAAGGATATGAATAATTTTCTTTTTTTATATTAATTTTGTTTTCAGTATTCTACAATCACTATCATATAACTTAGATTATTTTTCCCCTCCCTCGCCCTGCTCCCTCATCCCTCTATCCCTCCCTGAGATAGCATACAATTTTATATAAGTACTATACTTACATTCCTATTAAATACATTTTCACTATAGTCATGTTGTGTAGAAGAATTAAAATAAATAGGAGAAATCATATAATAAACCAAAATGTAATACAAAAGAAAATGATCTGCTACATTCTGCAATTGAATTCCAAAGTTTTTTCTCTGGGCATGGAAGTCATTTTGCTTTAAGACTATTGGTAATTTTTTTAAGTTTTTGCATTACAATGAAGTTCCAAGTCTCCCAGAAAAACTCTGGCACACTATGGTCGTTGCTGAGCACGAAATTCTCCTGGTTCTGCTCCTTTTGCTCAGCATCAGATCATATAAATCTTTCCAGGCCTCTCTGCAGTCTTCCTGTTCATCATTTCTTATAGCACAATAGTATTCCATTACATTCATATACCATAACTTGTTCAGCCATTCTCCAATTGATGGGCATTCTCTCGATTTCCAGTTCTTGGCCACCACAATGAGAGCTGCTATAAATATTTTTGTACATGTGGGACCCCTTCCCATTTTTATGATCTCTTTGGGATATAGTTCTAGAAGTGGTATCGCTAGGTCAAAGGATATGCACCTTTTTGTAGCCTTTGGGCATAGTACCAAATTGCCTTCCAGAATGATTGAACCAGCTCACAGCTCCACCAACAATGAATTAGTGTTCCAACTCTCCCATATCTTCTCCAACATTTATCATCTAACTATTCTATCATATTAGCCAATCTGATAGGTGTGATGTGGTGCCTCAAAGTTGTTTTGATTTGTATCTCTCTAATCAAAAGGGATTTAGAGCATTTTTTCATATGATTACAGATATCTTTAACTTCTTCCTCTGAAAACTGCCTCTTTGGATATGAATAACTTTCAAAAGAAGATTAGCAAACTGTCAATGACCACATGAAATCATCTTCCAAATTGTCTAATTAAAAAAAAATTCACAGCCAAAAAGATGGCAAAGATGTCAGTATTGGAGTCTGTGAGCCTATAGGCACATTAATGCACTATGGTAGGGTATATGAACTGGTCTAACCATTCTGGAAAGCAATATGGAATTTTGCAAGTAAAATAACAAAAGTCCTCCTACTTTTTGATTGAGTGATACTAAAACTGGGCATATAAACCAGGCAGATCAAAGACAGAAGAAAAGTCAGTCAGTAAATATACATCAAAAAATTCATAGCAGTACCTTTAGCTGCAGCAAGAACAAGAAACAAAATGGTGCCTGGAGACTGGGAAAAATAACAGTGGCATATTATGATAATTAAATAAAAAAGAAATGATGAATATGCAAAGTTCAGTGAAATATAGGAAGACCTATATGAACTAATGCAATGAAGGAAAGAAAACAAATGGAACAATTGCTTCTACTATTATAGAAGGGGTTGAGTAGGCTGTGAGAAGTTACTGAAATCTTTGACAAAGTAAAATGACCTTGTGGCCAGAAGATTGTGGCAGAAAGGTTCTGAAATAGCTAATATAGAAAGATGGATAGAACTTCAAAGGAGGACAAGTGGATGGGAGATGTTGGCAAAGGGTTGTGAAAGTAAGGAGCAAGAATATGTCTACTTCCCTTGTTGTCCCAATGTGTCATGGGCTTGAGAAAGAGTACCCACTCCAGGAACAAGTGACCTAGACTGCACTGTCTTCCAGAGAAAACTAGGTTTCTATGTGTGGAAGAAGATGAAAAGAAGGTGATGAGGTCTAAAATAAAGAGGAACTTTTTTAATGGAGCAGAGATACTTTAAGAGGGCCAAGAAGAGAAGGATATTGAGTATGGCGGGGTAGAACTGAGAATGGAAAAATATGAGGTAATGGGGAGAGATAGCATAAGGGGAAGAATTTTTGCCTCAGCGGATGAGAACAATGAAAAGACTTTATAATGGGGGACGTATTAGATGATCACCCCCAGTCCTCCATGATGCTGTGATTACTGAGCATGCATGGTAACAGTGTGGTGGCAATAACACTAGTTTCCACATCATGTCACTTTAAATACTAGGGGTTTAGGCAACAGGAAGAGTTGGCCCCAGGTTCTTGAATTAAATGACCACAAGATCATTCTCCTTTGTCAAAAATTTCTGTAAATACTTATTGTTTGAGTCCCCTGTACTGGACTGAACTGAACTTGGAACCAGATCAGAAACTCATGCCAAGATGACAAAGAATGAAGCATACACAGAATATGTCTTGCACACTGTATAATCACTGGGCTCCTCCTATCTTTGACTTCCTGGGAGTGTGGATTCTAAACATCTGGTGCTCTGAGACTCAGGGTCTCTGATGGATGAATCCCCACTGAGGGGCACCTTTTGTTACTGTGGATTTCCTAAGGCTGAGAAGCTATGGTACTTCCTGGACCCTGGAGATAGGGCTGCTGCTGATTATCATGATTGAGACCTTGTCTGAACTCATGGGGACTGGACTGAACTCTTCACTTCACACAGCTCTTTAGCCTCATTCTAATCAGCTAGGCAATTAAGCGTAGCACACATATACCCAATATGTGGAGCTGACTTCACAATCTCTAAGTCCTCAGAATTGTAGGCTCTCACTTTTGGCACCCTGAAACTCAGGAAAGCTAATGAACTTGAATCCCTCTGTTATGTCTTTTTTGCCTCTGATTTTGGGGTTTTTATGGATGCCACTTTTACACTAATTATGGATATTATGGGGAAGTACATTTTGCCTCAGTACAAAGAATAATATTATCCTGAGAAATGGACTTTTAGGAAGTGTCTATTTCAGAAATTTCTAGGATCTTCATTTAGTGTCAGTCATACTTCAAGAATTCTGTGTACTTTTTGGGAAAGATGACCACTGCAAATCCCTGGCCTCACTTGTCAGAAAATAAGGACCTAGAGGGAACTGGACAATGCAGAACCAAGGTGAAGGTGAAACAGTCTCACAAAATATGTGTTGTTTTGATGTTTAATGACTTAGCCTTTCAGGAGAATATACTAACAGTTACATGTTACAACTTCATGTGATCTTATGAGTCTATTTATATTAATTGTTTCTTTTGTGTGGAGGAAATAAACAGCTGTAAAATACCAGTTCTCCATCGTACATAGAGTACTCCTAAGCATGTATGAAAAGTAAGTTTTAACGGTTTAGCCTTAGGGCTGGGGCAGAAAGTCATTGTTTAAGAAGAAGAGCTTGAGAAAGCACCCTCTTTTTTTAGAGATCAAACTACCCCCCAAGAAAGACCCTGGTCCAAATACACGGGTCCAGAGAAGAGCTAGGGAAGCAGAAGGACACTTCAGGCTCAAAGGATGCAGTAATGGTTCCAAATAGTTTTATATAAAGTTATCCCTTCCCCATCATGACTTTCCCCATTATTGTTTCAATATATCACTGGTTGGCATAAGAGATTAGATGGGAATTTTGGGGGAGTTCTGTGGAACTGCAAATGACATGCAAAGGCCAGCAGGTGAAATAGGCCAGAGCCTATGAAAAATTCTGAAGTTAAATTTTACAATAAAGTACTGTATATACCCCATGGTATGAAGGTAGGGTCAAACATTTTACACATATGTTCCAGATCACAGCAGGGCTGCAGCCCTAACCCCTGTGATGTAGAACGGATATGTGTATGTACATATGTATACACATATATGTATATGTATACAGTTATATATAGTTATATATAGAAACTATATAATTCCATATGCATATATAGAAAGAGAGAAAGACAGAGATAGAGAAAGAGAATGATACTTGTCAAGTGACTGCTCCTCATGGACAATGCTACCTACCATCACTGGGCTTTTCCTGATGTCTGGAATGCTGTCCTCTCAGAATCCCTGGATTTTTTCAGGACTCTGTTTCAATGGCAACTCTACAGGATGACTTTTTTAATCTGAATTTGACAAACACCAAATAAAATGGATGTTTCCAAATACAGAGGAGAATAGAAAAAGGAATCTATGGGAAACTAGATTTCTGTTAGCTACAGTTTGCTTTTCTTTTAAAAAAAATAACAAGTCAACCTGTAGTTTTCAAAGCTCTCCTCTTTATCCATTCTTCCTTTTAACCTTCCATTTGTTTGCTTTGTATTTTACAAGAGGACTTTACAGGTGCTTCCTTCCTTTGTTTCTGCTCTGTACATATATTGCACATACCTGATGACAGACATGTCTGCCCTATTAGAATATGAGCTCCATGAGGGCAATAACTGTTTTGACGTTTTCTTTTAAACTCCAGCTCTTAGAACAGTACCTGGCAGTTATTATGTGTTTAATAAATTCTCGTTTACTGAATGATTGATTTTAATCAAAACTATCCCAAAATAGAACAGGCTACTTTATATATTAGTGAGTTTCATGTCCTTGGAAGTATTTAAGCAAGGTCTGAAATGTCTGCATGAGATGTAAGATTGGGCGGAGGTAACTTCTAATTATAAGATTCCATTATATCCAAATTTACCCCCTTTCTCTATACCTATACTGTCACGTAAGGGCACATCACCATGTGAAGATCATGGGTGGAAGAAATATCAGTGTGGTTGTTTTAGATTAATGAGATATTAATATTTATGTCTAGTATTGGACATAGAGTCAAAAAAGGTCTGTATTCAAATTCCATGGCTCACACTTACAAGCTATGTGATCCTAGGCTGGTCCTCTAATCTCTGGTCTTCAGGGTGGTGCCACCAGCATCTACATCACAGGATTGTTTTGATCAAAGAAGTAATATAAAAAAGCACTTTGTAAACCTTAAAGTTGTGTAGAAAAGCAAAGTATTATGAAGCTAGACAAGTGCAGGTTACACTAGAGGGGCCTGGAGGTTCCATCTGATTCTGGGTTCTGATAAATTTTTGGAAGTACTCTTGTGGTTTGCCCTTTGATCTCAAAGAGAACCATGATATCACAGAGATGATGCCATGACATACAAGGGAATTGGATTTATGAAAGGGAGGGTTGAGCAAAGTCATCAGCCTCACTCTTTCCTCCAGAGCCCTCTGGGTCTAGTGGCCAGATACAGATCAGGATGACTGCAGATGGCCCTGGAAGCAGTAGGGGACCTTGACCTTTCCAAACTAAAGTCTTTAACAGGTCTCAGTTTGACTAAGGCAAGACTCATTTGGTGATTAAGGCTTAATAAGAAATGAAGAGGAGAATGACCTCTTTATCTAGCCATAAAAGTTTTAAAAAATGATCTGGGTGGGGAAGACCCTTAGTGTTTCTGGTCAAAACAGAAACAAAGGCTATTTACATTCATTCTGAGCCAATGGGGCCCAAACAGCAGCCAAGTAGGGCTTGGCCTGAGACCTATTGTTGACCAATCAATGAGAGCCATGGTGATTTGTGGTTAAGGCTGGTCCTTAAGAAAGAAAGGAAATTAGACATTAGGGACTTCCATAGTAAGATCAAGAGTAAATTATGGGAGTATTAGCTGCCTTTGGAATTTCACAAGGCACTGCTTCCCTCCAGTGGCGTGGATAACTGAGAGTGAGCTGTACAATTTTTGGTACCTATCTGATGAAATGGTTAGAAACAGTCCATCAAATTGCTTATCAAATTCCTTAGCTGTGTACCCAAAGTCCTGCCAGCACATTATCATCCTGCTCTATATTATCTCTCTTCTCCCTCTCCAGGTCTCCTCCCATACCCTTTGTTATAGCCAAGTAAATCTTCTCTTGGGCTCATTTGTTCCCTGCTCCCACCCATGCCTTCTCCCACGCCAGCCTTGATGTCGGGAACAGACTCCCAGTTCCCATCTGCCAAACCAACTCCCTCCTGTCATTCAAAGCACTGTAGAATCTACATCCTCCAGAAGGCTTGCCTGCAATCAATGACCACTGACCCACAATTCTCAGCTTTCCTCTGTTTTCCCATAAAAAAGAGGGGGAAAACTATTCTATCAAATAGAACAAAATAAAGATGTCAGGTAGTTGAAAACTGATCATAAGCTCCTGTAGGCCAGAAAGTATGTCCTTTATCCATTTCTGAAGGTCATTTTTCACATTACATACCATCAATAAAAATGAATGAAATAAAACTACTCCTTAAAGCAGTGATTCCCAACTGTGGTTTTGCATTACTCTAGACAACACGAGAAATTTCAAGGGGTATATAAAAATTTCTCTAAAGAAAAACAACTACAAGTGATTTTTAAAAAAAAAAAACACTTTCAGGTTAAAAAACATATGAAATACAATACTTTTGGAGAGCATGGGTGCATCCCAAGATCAAACTGGCAGCAACACAGTGAAATCACTTTCCTACTTCCAATCTTTCCCAGCTTTAATCCATTCTCTACACACTAGCTAAAGTAATCTTCCTAAGGCGCAAATGTAGCCATGCCACTCCCCTGTTCCAAAAACCTTCTGTCACTCCCCATCGTCTGTAAGATAAAAATATAAATGACTTAGCCTGGCATTTAAGACCCTCCACATTCTGGCTTAAGTTCTTACTACTCCCCTTCACAGACTCTACCTTCCAGCCAACTGGACTATTTATTCATCCTTCTCAGAGTGTGATACTCCATGTCCCACCTCCATAAATTCACAAATTCACACATGCCTGTAATAGACTACCTCCTCCTCTTGGTCTCTCAGAATCCTAATCTTCCTTCAAGGCTCAATTCCCATGCTACCCGCTTTCTGAAGCCTTCCTTGAGACCTCACCATAGCATCCCTCCATTACTACTGTTCTCTACCTCCTGAATTTTGCTTACATTATACTACATTTCACTAAAGTTATTTTTATCCTCAGCACAGAGTTACTGATTAATAAATGTTTATCGATTATGTACAAATGTGTCCTTCCAGTGAAATGTGGACTCCTTGAGGGTAGGAGTTATTTTTTGTTTTGGTTATTATATTTCCTTGGCCTAGCATGTGCTTTGCCTATGATTTAATAAAGGTCCAATTGAATTGAAAAGGCCAGGCCATTTAGAGTAGCTTTCTAAATGGTCAATCAGAGAGATGATCCAAGTTTCTCATTCCAACCCGATTATTCAAGAGCTCTGAAATGGCTCATTCTCTGGCCCTTTCTTTATTCTGTCATTTAATTCTGAGTGGCTCCCATTTGGTTGTCAGGTGCTGATTGGTTTACAATCCCATAATCACTTCCCTATCTACCCCTTGGTACCCTTCAACAGAGCCTAATTCTTTGGCTTTACCTAATAGCAAACAAGTTTTCCATAGTGCTATGCTTCCTGGAATTCTGATACTGATGGTTTGGGAATCCATCTAATTGGCAAGGTGAGATTGGCAGGGAAAAAATTCACAGTGACCTTGATAATTCTGAAAATAGAAGAGCAGGAGGGAATTCAAATGGGAAACATTCATGGTGGCCCATTTAGAACTGGTGGATTTTTGAGCTGTACAAGAGTATAGAGATCATCTATTTGAAATACTTGTACATTTTTATAAGTATCTTTTAAAAATCACTTTTATTTCTGAATATATTGCGCCATGCTCTATGACCCAGTAAGCCATATCTTGTAAGAAAAAATTTAACAGGAGAATAAAAGGGCAGCTCAGCAAAACTAATCAGCATATTATTGTAGTATGGAATGAAGTATATGATAAAGATGCTAGTGTTTATATAACACTTTAATGTTTGTAAAGCACTTAACATATATTCTCTCATTTGATTCTCACTACCACTTTGGGAGAAAGGTGCTATTTATTATTTATAACATGCATTATTTATTGATATATTTTTATTTATTCTATATTTATATTAATAATATATTGTTATATATTATATTATTTACTATTTGTATTATTTATTTGTGATCTCCATTTCACAGATGAAGAAACTGAGACTGAGAGATGAAATGACTTTGCCCAGACTCATAACAGCTAGTAATTTGACTGAAGTAGGATTTGAACTCAGCTCTTCCTAACTTTGAGCCCAGCATTCTATCCATTAAGCCACTTAGCTCTCTAGGCAATGTTCTAGACCCAGCGCTCCACATCCACAAAGGTAGAAGAAGTTACATTTTTTGTTCATTATAATCATCAAAACATTGAGTTTCAAAGTTTGTGGTTTTTCCACTTATGTTTTTGTATTTATTACATATATTATTTTTCTAGTTCTGCTTACTTTATTTTGCATCAATTCCTATAAGTTTTTTATGTTTCTCTGAATTCTTCTTAGTCATAATTTCTTAGGGTGTAACAACTTTCCATTATATTCATGTGTCACAATTTATTTAGCAATACCAGTCAATGGATACCTCCTTTATTTTTACTTCTTTACTATCACAAAAAGTGCTGTTATGAACACTTCAATGTTTATGGTACTTTTCTGGCTTTGATCTCTTTGGGATATATGCTTAGTATTAGACTATCTACCAACCCACCCATTTTACCAATGAGTAAAATGAGTCCCAGGGAGTGGCTCACCTTGAATCACAGCTAGGCAGCATAGAGCCCAGAGTTTGGATCCCATTCTCCTAACTTCACCTTGCAAATTACCTTTCCAGGTATGTCAGATTGTCTAAAATATGCAAGTACAAGATAATAAATGGATCATCTGTTATCTCCCAGATTCATGAACTTTCCCACTTGATGCAGATTGTGATCCATCCCTGTCTACCCATGTTCTATGGTTCTTATTCATGCCTTCCCAAGAATTCACTACAAGGAGTTCACCCAAGGTACCTGAGACCTTCTTTGCTTTCTCCTGGTATCAGAACGACTCCAGTAGAGCATTCTCAGTGCCCTACTGTCTTGCCTCTTTCTTGTCACAAGAGCGGTCCAGCTTGTCTTCTTATACAATTCTTTAGTGATGCCTTTTATCTTGTTCATCTTGCAATACAGACCTAGTGACAGTCTGAGACTGCTTTCTGAGGGCCAACCTAGCTAACTACAGACAGACACATTACCGGAGGCGGGCCATTTGATGATGACTTTCCTTTATGCCATAGCAAACTATGAGGCAAATTATAATAATGGTGATAAACTACCACCTTGCATCTATAAAGCACTTTAAAGTTTTCAAAACACAACTATGATTTAATCTTTACCCTGTGAAGCAGGCAAAGCAGAAAAGGAGGAGAGGCAGAACATTATAATTGATTAAAAGTGCGTCTGTGTCAGGAAGACCTGGGGTTCAAGCCAGAGGTCTGACACAGGCTAGTTGTGTGACCCTGGGTAAGTCACCCAGGTGTCCCAGGGAACTCTCTGACAATCTGCATTAACAGAGATATTTTCATCAGTAGGACTTCTTTATGCTAAAGAAATCATAGGTCTATTATCAAAAAATCAAATAAACAGATGAGGAAAATGAGGCTCCGAGATGACATATGTTTTAGGTGACTGAGGTCATTCATTTGGTTGAACAGCGGAGGAGGAGAATGTGAACCACCTGACCTGGAGGCTTTCTTCCACTAAAGAAGACTTTCCCAGGTGACCATAAACTGAATATGAGTCAGACGGGTAGTGCTGCCATGATTCTAGAATATATTTTTTAAAAAAGGAAACTGGTATTTAAGGGCTGGGAAGTGATCCTGTTTCTATATTCTGTCTGAAAGCATCAGATGGGCTCAGGGAGAACTGAGATGTTAGGGGAATTGAACCCAGCAGGCTGCATGAAATTATGCCTGACAGAAAAATCAAAGGTTTGCTTTCTGGCTTCCACAGGAAAAGGCAGAGAAACAAGCCATGCTGATGCCTCCTCAGGGTGTCCTGGACCGAGGCCTAGTCAGACTGCTTTGGAAGGATGGCATGAGGGAAGTTTCTCCGTCTTATCCTCACCCATAAGGGGGAAGTTTGGTTTGTCAAATCTCTTTTTCTACCATGAGTATCTTCCCATTCCTTTCAGGATAGGATTCAATGTTCATTCATTTATTCATTCAGCTGAAATGTATTGTCCCTATTGTTTGCAAAGCACTAGAGATCAAAGACAGTTATAATACAGACTTTGCTCTCAAGGAGTATATAGTCTCATGGTGGGGATGGGAAGGACAAGTACATATATGACTATAGAAAGGATGATGATATTCAGGTAAAGTAGAGGTCCAGCAAAATGCTAAAGGAAATATTAGTAAGGAGAACTCACTTCCACTTGAATGTGTCATGGAAGACTTGGAGAGAAAGTGGAGCTCAGATTTTGCTGAGTGCCAAAGGGCCGAGCAGTCCTTTGTGTTCCTGACATAGTACATTAATGTCTTTGAGAGTCTATTTTTCCATCTTAATTACTACACTCTAAAAGAAGATTGGGGCAGGTAGGTGGCACAGTGGATAGAACACCAGGCCTGGATTCAGGAAGACTCACCTTCCTGAGTTCAAACATGATCTCAGGCACTTTCTAGCCATGTGACCCTGGGCAAGTCGCTCAACCCTGTTTGGCTCAGTTTGCTCATCTATAAAATGAGCTGGAGAAGAAAATGGCAGACCACTCCAGTATCTTTGCCAAGAAAACCCCAGATGGGGTCATGAAAAGTCAGATATGTTTGAAATAACTCAACAGCAATAACAAGAAGAATAGTGAGGAATTAGAGAGAATTCAGACAGAGACAATTGAGAAGGAAGGTGGAAGGAAGAAAGAAAGAAAGAAAGGAAGGAAGGAAGGAAGGAAGGAAGGAAGGAAGAAAGAAAGAAAGAAAGAAAGAAAGAAAGAAAGAAAGAAAGAAAGAAAGAAAGAAAGAAAGAAAGAAAGAAAGAAAGAAAGAAAGAAAGAGAAAGAGAAAGAAAGAGAGAAAGAGAAAAATAAAGAAAAAAGAAAGACGCCTTACTAAGACTGTTTAAATATGCAGAGGAGAGCATAAGGGAATCTGGCAAAGGGCGCAAGACAAACAGAGCAGGTTTGTTACCAACTTGCCAACTTCAGTATACTCTAACCCCCCTGAAGGAAGGTGGAAGGAAGAAAGAAAGAAAGGAAGGAAGGAAGGAAGGAAGGAAGGAAGGAAGGAAGGAAGGAAGGAAGGAAGGAAGGAAGGAAGGAAGAAGAAGAAAGAGAAAGAAAGAAAGAAAGAAAGAAAGAAAGAAAGAAAGAAAGAAAGAAAGAAAGAAAGAAAGAAAGAAAGAAAGAAAGAAAGAAAGAAAGAAAAAGAAAGAAAGAGAAAAAGAGAAAAAGAAAGAAAAAATAAAGACACCTTACTAAGACTGTTTAAATATGCAGAGGAGAGCATAAGGGAATCTGGCAAAGGGCGCAAGACAAACAGAGCAGGTTTGTTACCAACTTGCCAACTTCAGTATACTCTAACCCCCCTGAAAAACTGTAGTAACAGTTCACAGTGTCAGATACAATCTGCTTTTCTGTTCCTTATATTTGAAATGCTAGTGTTTTTGAGTGTTAAAAAAAGAACATTTACATTTTAATAAAAGGGGGAGGTAGAAAGAGAATGGTGGGGGAGGACAAATATGGAAAAGAGAAATGAGAGAGAGTGGAAACTAGAAAGAAACAAACAAGACAAGCCTAGTTAATGATTAATTAAAGCATTCATATTCTTGAAGAATTTTATGAAGAGGTTGCTGGTTCTTCATGATTCATAAAGGAATGATTTTAACTGAACATGAGACTTAACAGTCATATTGATAAAATATTGAAATGGGGTATTAAGGGAGACTCAGATCAATTTTGAACATGTTAAGTTTAAAATATCTTTGGGGCATCCAATCTGAGATGTCTAATAGGCAGCTGAAGACACAAGACTAAATGTCAAGAAATAAGACTATATAAACTGATCTAAAAATTGTCTGTATAAAGTTAATAAGTGAAGCCCTGGGAGCTGATGAGATCACCAAGTGAAACAGTACAAAAAGAAAAGAAATTACGTGAGTGAGAGTCTTGTGGATGCTCATTGTTATGTGGCAGCACCTAGATGAAGATCCAGCAAAGGAGGATGAGAAAGTATGGTCAAACAAGGAATGCCATGAAAACCTAAAGATAAGATAGTATAATAAAAAGGTGATCAACCATATCAGAGGTCCAGCAAATTCAAGAAGGATGGAGATAAGAAAGGCCATTAAGAGAGCATTATTATCTTTGGTGAGAGCAGTTCCATTTGAATGATGAGGTCAGAAGTCAGACTATAAAGAGTTTAGAAGAGAATGAGAGGAAAGGAAGTAGAGAAACCAGTTGTAGATGGCTTTCTTAAGGGGTTTAACCAAAAAAGGAAGAAGAGCTAGAATGATAGCTGATAAAGACAAGCAGATGAAAGGGGTTTTTTGAGGATGGGAAGGCATGAGCATGTTAGTAAATATCAGTGAAGCAGTCAGTAGGCAGTGAGAGAGTAAGGAGGATAATAGGAACAATTTGCTGGAGAAGATGGGATGGAATGGTGTCACTTGTGCAGGTAAAGAAAGGACCACCTCTTCATGTGAGAAAGGGATGAAGGAGGAGATGGTGGCAGAAGATAGCTTTGTGCTGTGAGATGAGGGGGAGGGAGAAAAGTTTTGGTCTTGTGATTATGAGTGTAGTCATCAGGAAATCAATTTCATGCCCTTTCCAGTACTAATGGTTATATTGATTTGATTACAGGTCCCAAAGGAAAAGGTGAAAAGCTGGGCAGGCAAGGGGAGTTATGAGTACAGTGGCAGTGCCAATAGCAAGATATCCAGGATAGACCTTAGTGTCTTGGTGAATGATTGGATGGTATATGAAGCATGGTATGGAGTCAAGTAGATATGAGGATTAGATGTCTGTACTCCCCCACCAATCAGAACAGCTCAGTCCCAGGGTAGAGTTCTAAAACTGAGTGGATTTACCATGTCAGGGTGTCAAAGTATGGCCTCTGGAGGTCCAGGTTGGAGAGAGAAATCTAGTGTTCCAAGTAGACAGGGTCTAGGGGAGTGTGGTGTGTGTGTGTGTGTGTGTGTGTGTGTGTGTATGTGTGAGAGAGAGAGAGAGAGAGACAGAGACAGAGACAGAGAGAAAGACAGAGACAGAGAAAGAGAGAGAGAGAGAGAAAGGGAGGGAAAGAGGGAGGGAGGGAAAGAGAGGGATGGAAAGGGGGAGAGGGAAAGGCAGAAGGAGAAGGAGAGGGAGAGGGAGAAGGAGATACCAAGAGATCAGGGGCCATATTTTATCTAAACTTTATTTCTCCTCCAGGAGGGTCTAGCCTAGTGATCTGTACCAATGGGTATTTTAATAAATGGGTTTTGAATGAATTAAGTGGAGTGAATGGATGATTCCAAAGAGATGAAAATGGCATAATGATCAAGGTAGCCTTCCATTTAGGGTTGTTTACACATTTCATTGATTAATTCTTCTCTACTCCTGTGAAATTTGGGAGGTGCAGTCATCAACCCCCATTACTAGAAGAGGATAGTGGGGTCTAGAAAGAAATGTGGCTATTATTTAGCAAATCAGTGGCCGAGTCACAAATTCCAATCTCCTGACTAGGTGTCCAAGGGTCACCCAACTTCTCTGAAAGCCCTAAGATGAAAGTCTAGCACTCCTTTATATCAGCTGGAATGAAAGGTCACTTCTCAATTGGAAATTGCCATTTGCCAGGATACTGAGAAGTCACATTTGCATATGAAACTCATAACCAAAGCTTATAGAAACACCCCATTGGCACATTAGTAGCTTGTTCAGTCTGAACATATGCTATCTAATCCTGTTATAGAACCACAGAAAAATACCACTAGGACTCTAGGTGCAGCTTGTTGAACAAACGTAGGACATGAGCCACCACATGATTATGATTGGAACTGACATTCAGGGGAGAATTCCGGCAATTTGGTATTAATTGTGTGCAATTCTGTCTTTTCCTTCTGTTTTTCAAGTTCATTTTAGGGACTGACAGATGGGAAAGGAAAGGAAAAGGAAGTTAGCTTAGGCCTTAGGCCATAGATCTTCGTTTAACTTTGCAAATGGGTTAAAATGTCCCCCTTTGTCTATAAGTGAGACAAGTGTTGACCTGTACCAGAATCATTTTTGTTTTCTGTCAGCTGCTTCTTGGGTGTCATATTAAATTCCCTGAAGGATCAAACCAACCAAAAGTCTTCCCTTAAAGCCATAAAGATCTGCCATTCCCTTGGAGCTCATCTAGTCCAGACCTCTCATTGTATACATAAGGAGACTAAGGTCCAAGAAGGAGTGACTTTCCCAAGTTACACAGGAAGTAGAAAAGTCAAAATTATACTAGTAGTTAGAATTCATCTAGTGCTTTAAGGTTTGCAAAGTACTTTATATATATTATCTCATTTGATCCCCATAACCACCCTGGGAGGTAGGCACCATTATTATCTTATTTTATAGATGAGGAAACTGAGGCCAATAGAGGTTAAGTGACTTGCCCAGGAGCACATAGCTAGTAAATGTCTGAGGGAGGATTTGAATTAGAGTTTTCCTGACTTCAAGTCCAGTGTTCTACCCACTGTTCCACCTAGCTAGATTATGAGCCAAACATTTAGATTTCAGATCAAGTGCTCTTCACTACAGTGCTATCACATTGCTTCCTATACATGAATTACATCTTCTGTTAACATGATTCTGAGACAGATTATATAGGAGTGATGTAGATTATTATTTATCATTTATTAGGATTGTGTGAACCTATGTGCTTGAAGAGATTGCTGTAGTACTAAGCACCCTAGCACACCCAGGATGACCAGCTAGCACAGGTTCCTTTGATTTGCTCTATAAAGGAAAAACAACTTTAAAGGGGTTAACAATTCCTACTTTAATTACAGAGAAAGAAGTGAATATAGAAAATACAAGCAGAGAAATTAGCACAAAGACCAACAGACAAGGCTCCAGCCATCTAAACATAGCAATATTGCTATACACTTTACATACATCACTGGATCACGGAAACACAGATATCTAAGCAGTGGGGGGAGACGGGGAGGGGTGGTTCTGAACATACAACTACTCAGAGTGTCGACCAGGAAATCAAAATATCCTTCTCATGAACAAACCCCCAAAGCAAAATGCCAACTCAGAGTATATATACACTTCTCTGAATCAGAAAGCATCACAACCCTCGTTGACTCAGTGCCTAATCAACTTTGTTCCCAAAGGTGTGGAAGGCCTCCTACAAGCAAGCCTCCTCCTAAGCAAGCTCTTCCTTATGCAAGTCCCGCACTTAATATTCTCCACCTGAGGCCTATTAATGGGCCAGGAAGATCTTATTATTCCATTAACACTACAATTGCTTGAACCCAGAATGTCACTCTGACCTCAGTAACTCCAGGAGTTCCAGAGATGGCTACAAAGAGTTTTGGATTCTCCCAGGTTCTGGGTCCACTCAAAACACTCTTGTTCTGGGTCTCTACACTCACATTTTGTTTGGGGTTCACTCAACTCTTGTGTTTTGGGTTACCTAAAATAGGTTGACTTACCTACTGACATACCTCTCAACTTGCCCTTTTCTTGGACACTACTGTCTATACGAGGCCAATCAGGCAAATGTTCTTACATCCCTATCTGAATTCTGTATAATATAACCTCACACTTATTTGGAGAAGACATCACCCCTTCTTTCTGACTCTGTTTTTCTACCAAATGACCTAATAAATTTCTTTCTAAATCTATTTCAGATTTTAGTGTTCTTAAGAACAATGCTGTCTATTTCTAATCAGATGTGGAAGGTCAGAAAAATTCCCAGAATGCCACTTATTTGTCCCTCCCTCTATACCCTCAACTCTACTTTCACATTCAACTCATTTCCCTCATCCTCAGAAAAAAGGAGAAATTTTAGACTGCCCTAGTCCACCGTGCAAGTTCTAGATAATCTTCTGACCATCTCTATAATTGTTAGCACCTGCTTCTTCTACTTCCTCATTTATTTACTTCTCAATCCTTGATACTCTGGCTTCCACCTCAACACCTGGGAGCTCTATTAAAGGTCATACCTTTGCTAACTCCAATGCCCCATCCTCAGTCTTTATCTTTCTTGATGCTTCAGCAGTATTTGATACTGTTGACCTCATTTTCAATCTACATATTCTCTCCTTTCTTATTTTCCATGATGTTTCCCTCTTCCAATTTTCCTTCTATTTTTCTAACTGCTCCTTGTCAATATCTTTTCTGCTCTATAATGTCCCTCCTATTCCTTGAGTATAGGTGTCCTCAGAAACCTTGTCTTTTCTGTCCTTACTTCTCTTTTCCTTTGAATGTCATATGTTCCCATATGATCCCAATGATCACTTCCAGGTAAATAACTCCCAAATCTATAGATCTCCAATCATTCCCCTGAGGTCCAATTGAACATACCCAACTATCAATTAAATATCTTCAGCTGAATAACCTAATACTTCAGACTCTGAATGTCCAAACTTTAACTTGTATTCCTCTCTAAATTTATCCCTATAAAAGCAATCACCCTGGCATACACAGGAGGGCCTACTATAACAAGTTCTTAGATTTGCATTTCTGAAAGGAAAGCAACTTTTGAGGGGTCAACAATAACTTTAATCAAGCATATATATCATTTAATTAGTTCAGGGGCAAAAGACAGAACCCTGAACATCAGAGAAAATATAGAGAAATCAAAATCAACAGACAGGGCTTCCAACTGCTTGATAGTAAGCAATACATACATCACAAATCAACAGATAGATAACTGTCCGACCATACATACATAGTTACCAGAGAGAGAAGCATCAACATCAGCATTTTCAAAGCTGGAAGGGGCTGCTTAGAGGCTTCCAAGAGTCTCATCCGGCACACAAACCTTCTTCAAAAAACTAAGCCCCAAAATAAAACCTCACCTCAGAGTACTTATATATTTTTCAGAGTCAGAGGGCATCATTAGAAAATTAACAAAAGGTGTGGGCCTCTCCTAATCAAGCTTCCCCTAATGGACAGACCCATTAATGAATGGGGAAGATCTTTAATTTCATTAGCATTACAATCCCTCTCACTAAACTCCCTGTTGGAACCACCATCCTCCCAGGTATCCAAGCACAAATCTTCAGCATCATCTTTACCTTCACTTTCTCCCTTTCCCTTATCTCCAACATCTAATTAGTAGCCAAGTTCTGTTGTTGCACAGCATCACTTAAATCCATTCATTCCTTTCTACTCATACTACACTTCCAGTGTATCTCAAATCTCAAGTTCATTTTTCATTGTTAAGTCATTGTGACAGACTCTTTGTGACTCCATTTGGGTTTTCTTGGCAAAGATATTAGAGTGGTTTGCTTCCTCTCCAGTTTATTTTACAGATGAGAAAACTGAGGCAAACAAGGTTAAGCGACTTACCCAGAGTCACACAGCTAGTAAATGTCTAAGGCTGGATTTGAACTCAAGTTTTCCTGACTCCAGGATGGGCACTCTATACGTTGTACCACCTAGCTGCCCCATCCTTTACACAGATGCTAAAATCAATTAACAGGCCTGACCATGATATTTCCTGCCTTGAAAGTCTTTATTGTTTCCAGGTCACATAGAGCCAAAAATGCAAAACTACCTAAGCCTATGTTCCTCCACAGCTTAACTCCAATCCGCTGTCAGATCTTGTTTCATGTTACTTCCTCCCAAACCTTCTCCTAGCTATTCCTTGAGCTCATCCTGCCATTTTCCTTCTTTTTGCAATCATGAAATCTGAGCCCATTCCTGAAATACACTCACTTCTTATCTATGCCTGTTAAAATCATTCTTTCTCTTCAAGGTTCAGATCAGATGTCTCTGCCTCTATGATGTTTTTCCATATTCCCCAAACCGAAAGTATTCTCTCTCTTCTCAAATTTTCCTAGAGCACCTTTTTTCTGATTTTTCTTATTCTAGATTTATTTGTGTAGCTCCCCTATACCCCCGCTCCTACCTAGAGGGCAGCACTTATGCTGTTTTTTTTTTATCTTTGAATACCCAGATACCACAGCGCCTATGTGTGAAAGGTGCTGACCCATCACTCAATCGATTAACAAGCATTTGTTAAGCATGGACCATGTGCGATGCGCTGGCTACTGGGGATCTAAAGGAAAAGCAAAAACAATCTCATTCTTTAAGGAATTTATAGTCTAATAAAACAGAGGATGTATTACGCATATATAAATGGATATTGTGTCTTCATATAATCATACAATTAAATATGCATATAAATTGGTGTATTCGTCCTTCATTGTTGAAGAAGACCATGCCATCAGAGAAATGATGACTCGCACTTGACTTGGTTCTGAGTGAGGGAGGGCTGTGCGGGTCACTGGCCTCACTTCTCCTCCACAGTCATCTGAATCTGGTGACCAGATATTCATCAGGATGACTGGAGATGACCCAGGATGAGGCAATTGGGGTTAGGTGACTTGCCCAAGGTCACACAGCTAGGGAGTGTCAAGTGTCTGAGGTGAGATTTGGACTCAGGTCCTCCTGACTCCTGCACTGGTGCTCTATTAGCTGCCCCTAAAGAAATTTCTGTAAGAAATACAGAAATGTCCCCTCAGTATTTGGGCATAAACAGAGAGAGTTCTGAGAGGACCTAAGAGAAAGTAGAGCATCAGAAAAGGAACTTAATAAAGGCAAAAATGCCTAAAGTATCTTGTTTCCCAGAAGCCCACTTAGATATGATGACTGTGTACGTATTCCAGCACAGTCAGCGAGACAGACAGAACAGAAAGGATGCATCACTATACCAAAGCTACAGTTTTTTTTGTTGTTGTTCACTTGTTTTAGTCATGTCCCACTCTGTGTCCCTATTTGGGGTCTTCTTGGCTAAGATACTAGAGTGGTTTGCCCTTGCCTTCTCCAGGTGATTTTACATAAAGAGGCAAACAGGGTTAAGTGACTTGCCCAGGGTCATACAGTTTGTAAATGTCTGAGGTCACATTTGAACTCAGGAAGATGAGTCTTCCTGACTCCAAGTTTGACGCTCTATTCAGCGTGCCACCTAGTTGCCCATATGATACTACAATAATATCATATAATCAAGTTTGTATTAAGTGATTATAGCATAATATGGATTCACTTAATGAGTCAATGATTTTAAAAATGTCCACCTGCAGAATAATTGATGAATAAATGCTGGTTAAATTTCTGTTATATTCTCAGGACTATGCTACAAGCTCTGGAGAACTTAGAAGAAATGGTCACTACCCTTAAGGAGTTTCATATAACAAAAAGAAACCACAAAAACAACTGTTGACAAAGTGAATTTCCAATGATTGGGGAATGCCTAAACAAACTGTGGTAAATTCATGCAATAGGATATTGTTGCACCATAAAGGAATCAAGATTAACACACATGAAATATACAGGGCCTCTATTAGAGTATTGATCTGATGTCTTCTATTGGCATAAAAGTGATCCTGGGTTCTTAAAAGCTATGCCAACAGAGCACAGTGATTCCTGCTCAGGTCTTGACACATTGGTAAAGCTAATGATTGACTACACATCCCTGGTCAGAGCATCAGCCTACAAAAATTTAGAAAAGCTCTCTACCATAAAGCTGCGTATTAGATGATTAATTTTTCAGCCAAAGGTGATCATAAAATATTTCTATGGAGTATTTATACCAATGAAAAGTCATCAATAAGCATTTTTCAAGGTACCTACTATGTGCTAGAAACTATGCTAAACACCAGTAATAGAAAAGAAACTAAGTGTAATTAGATAAAAATTCGTTTATTATTTCTATTCTATAATAATAAATGTTTATTGAATTGAATTGAAGTTTTCTCAAGTACTATGCCAAGGTTTGGTTTATTCCCTTCCTTAAAGAGTTTGAAGTGTGCAATCTTTCCTTTTGTATGTGGATTGTGAAGAATTGGAGGTGGGGAGGGACCCACAAGTCACCACTACAAAGGTGAACCTAAAATGCTACAGGAGAATCCTACACATGTCTCTGGTTATTAACAGTGAAAAGAGGAGCTTGCAGCAGGAGCTTTGTGATTAGAAAAGGGCTGGTATTCTGGTGCCAAGACCAGTTCAAACTCCTGTGGGAGTCTGAAGGGATATTTAGCTTAGCATTACAGGAGATTTAGAAAACTTATGAGTTGTCCAATTTATTCTGGGCTAATTTCCATTTTTCTTTAGCACTCGAAATATGTTTGTCCCTTATTATATAGGTAAGCCATAACTTTATTTTTCCCTTGTGAATAAACCCCCCTTTTAAAAAAAGTGTCTAGTCTCACAAAAAAAAAAAAAAAAAGAGGAAAAAGTAGAGCAGGAAAAGATGAATGCCAGGAACTTCGAACTTATGGACAAGTGGCAACAAGTTCAAACTAGATAGCCTTTCAGAATCTGTATAACTCTTGGATGCTGTGAGTTTGCAGGGATGCTGAATGAAACTAAGTACCAGGCTTAGAGTCAGAGTTAAGATAAAGAAAGATATGAGAGAAGAACCTAGTAGTGGGAACAAATTCTCTGATTCATTAATTTATTGAGTCCAAAGAATGATCTTGTCCCTTAGGAAGTTGAGGGCTCAGTCTAAGGACTTCTTTCATAGTCTCCCCCATAAAATCCATCTCACTTACTACTGTCAAATTAATATTCCTGAAACATTACTTAGGAAAAGTCAATCACTTGCCTAAAAGCCATCAAGAGCTACCTCTTTGGTGGTTTGGGTGATTTTTTTTTGAACCATAAAGAGCTACCCATTTGGTATGGATTTGGTGGTTTCTTTTTTAATCTGTATTTCTAATTGATCTCCATTGCATGAAATTCCATTTTCTTTTGTAACAAATCTGCTTTTTGTTGTATCTATGGATATTTTGAGGTTTGGCTACATCTTCAATATTTTCTCTAGTTCTTTTTATGTCTTGTGATTCTTAATTTCCCTGTCTAATTTTCCATTTCCTTATGCTTTTCTCTTAATGAATAATGAATGAAAATATGTTTATTAAGCTCTTACTATAAGTTAAGTACTATTCTAATTACTGTGCATAATAAAAGTGAACAGTCCCTACCCTTCAAGAGGTTTAGATTCTAACAAGGGGAGACAACATATACTGAGGAGTGGTGGGGAGGGAGGGGTATTTTGGTTTGGGAAGTTAGAGGGATGGTAGGTGTGGAGACATAGAGCAGCATATTGATTTTATCATGCCTCTGTAACTCTGAATAAGCAAGGTAGAGAGGCTGGGGGTACCCATGTAGCTGGAAGACAGATGGTGATTTTTTTTTTTTTAAGTTTTGGTTTTTCTTTAACATTACAAGTTAATGTTTAATTTTCTTGAATGTGTTGTTTCCCAAACCAGGGGAGATGCCAAGGAATATCTTTCATTGTTTCATTTTCTCTGTTACTTCTGATATCTGGGTTGATTTCATTTTCTACCAATATTTTAGAATGGCACTGGAATTCTTGAGACAACATGCTATAGTGGGAACCCCATTCTATCTAGACTCAGAAAACCCAGGTTCGAATCCTGTCTTTGCTACTTCGAACTTCTGTGACCTTGGGCAAGTCACCTTGTTGACTTGACTTTACTCATCTATAAAATGAGAAAGTTGAATTAGATCATTTCTAAAGTCCCTTCCAATGCTAAATCAAGATCTTTTTTACTTTACTCATTTTTATTTTGGTTTTGCCTCTAGATCCTGGAACATTATCTTTATTGGCAGCTCCTAGATCTATGGTACTCAAGGGATAATTGTCTATTTCAAGCCTTGACTTAGAAGCCCTTATTCCCATTGAATCTTCCACAACCCAACTAGAATAAATCATGTGATGTTGTGGTTAAGAAAAGAAGACTTACTTATAAAACAATACAAAGTAATTAGCAAGGACTCAAATCAAATATGAAGTACTTAACAACACTGATTTCCCAAAGCCACCACCTCCTACTCATCACCTAAGGAGCTCTGGTCTTGGCTCTTGTTTAGATGCTTTGGGTTTATCCTACTGCCTTCCCAACACAGCAGAAACTGCAGAGATCGAGTCACTCACTGCAAGATGCTGGGTTAGATTCTTCAGTGGTTATATTGGATATGCCAGATTTCTCTGAGGCTCCAGCATTCACAGCAGGGTGTTGCTGTTCATTCTTCATTTTTGCTTATCTGTTTATTTAATATTTTATTTTTTCTCAATTATGTGTAAAAGCAACCTTAATCTTTATTTCTTAAAACTTTGAGTTCCAAATTCTTTACTTCGTTCCTTCTCCTCCTCTCTCATTGAGATAGCAAGCAATTTGACATAGGTATACATATATAATCATGCAAAACATATTTTTGTGTTAGTTGTGTTGTGAAAGAAAGAAGGAATTTGCAGCTGACAATCATTACAATATTGCTGTTACAGCGTACACTGTTCTGATTCTACTCATTTCATTTTGCATTATTTCATGTAAATCATTCCAGGTTTTCTGAAGGCATTCTGTTCTTCTTTTCTTCTAGCACAATAGTACTCAATCATAAACATATACCACAACTTGGTTAGTCATTCCCCAACTGATGAACATCCCCCAATTCCCAATTCTTTGCCGCCATTAATAGAGTTGCTATAAATATTTTTGTACATGAAGGTCATTTTCCTTTTCTGTTTTAAAAATCTCTTTGGAATATAGACCTAGTAGTGGTATTGCTGAGTCAAAGGGTATGCATAGTTTTATAACTCTTTGGGCATAGTTCCAAATTTTTCTGGAAAATGGTTGAATCAGTTCACAACTCCATCAACGATGTATCAGTGTCTCAATTTCCCCACATCCTCTCCAATATTTGTCATTTTCCTCTTCTGCCATATTAATCAATCTGATAGGTATGGTGTGATACCTCAGAATTGTTTTAATTTGCATCAGTCCTAATCAATAGGAATTTAGAGCATTTTTAAATGACAGGTAGGTTTGATTATTTTGTCTGAAAACTGCCTATTCATATCTTTTGACCATTAATCAATTGGGGAATGGCTCTTAGTTTTATAAATTTGACTCAGCTCTCTATATCTTTGAGAAATGAGGCCTTTATCAAAGATACTTGCTGTAATTTTTTTCCATAATTATGATTACTGTGTATTTCCCTCCATCTTATTTATTCCCCTTTTTATCCTGCTCTCTCTCTTTTACCCACCTCCCCAAATCTGTCCTCCCTTCTATCAGCTGTCCCCCCCCTGCCTTTTCCTTATCCCTTCCCCTTTCTGTAGGGTAAGATAGATTTCTATACCCAGCTGAGTATGTATGTAATTCTCTCTTCTAGCCAATTCTGATGAGATTAAGGTTCACTCTCTGCTCCACTTCACCTCCCCCATCTTCCTCTCAACTATAAAAGCTCTTTTGTACCTCTTTTATGTGAGATAATTTATCCATTTCACCTCTCCCTTCTACCTTCTCCCAGTGGTTTTCTCTTTCTCACCCCTTAATTTTAGTTTTTTAGATATTATCCCATCATATTCAACTCATGCCCATACCCTCCATTTATTTACGCTTCTTCTAACTGCTCTAATAATGAGAAAGTTCTTAGGAGTTATAAGTATCATCTTACTGTGTAGGAACGTAAACAGTTTAATCTTATTAAATTCCTTATGATTTCTCTTTACTCTTTATTGTTTACCTTTTAATGTTTCTCTTGAGTCTTGTATTTCAAAATCAAATTTTCTATTCAATTCTGCTCTGTTCATCAGGAATGTTTGAAAGTCTTCTGCTTCATTGAATATCCATTTTTTCCCCTGAAGGATTATACTGTTTCTCTGGGTAGGTGATTCTTGATTGTAATTCTAATTCCTTTGCCCTCCAGAAGATCATATTCCAAGCCCTGCAATCCTTTAATGTCAAATCTTGTGTTAACCTGACTGTTGGCTCCATGATATTTGAATCTTTTTCCTTCTGGCTGCTTGAAATACTTTTCCTTTGACCAGGGAGCTCTAGAATTTGTCCATAATATTCCTGGGAGTTTTCCTTTTAGGATCTCTTTCCAGAGGCAATCAGTGGATTCTCTCATTTTCTATTTTACCCTCTGGTTCTAGACTATCAGGGCATTTTTCCTTGATGATTTCTTGAAATATTATGTCTAGGCTATTTTTTTAAAAAAATCATGACTTTCAGGTAGTCTAATAATTCTTTTTTGTTGTTATTGTTGTTTGTTTATTTTTAGAAGCAATCTGGTTAAGTGACTTGCCCAATGACAAACAGCTAGTAAGTATCTGAGCTCAGATTTGAACTAAGGTCCTCCTGACTGCATGGCAGGTGCTCTATCCACCACCCCTAAGGACTAGTGCTGGTTTCCTGTGGTGTGGCCTGTTCTGATGCAGCCTGTGCTAGACTGTGTTCCTTTCTCACCCCATTGCAACAAACCTTTCCTGCAGACCTTGTCTTGCGTTGGAAAATTGTTTCACCCCCATCCTTTTGTGGGTTCTACCACTCCAGAATTTGGTTTGAGGCATTATTTAAAGTTGTTTGAAGGGGAATTTGGGAAAGCTCAAGTGAGTCCCTGTCCTTTTTCCACCATCTTGGCTCTGTCCTTTGTCCTTCATTTTTTTGAAGACTAGTGACATCATGTATGAGTGATGACTTGATTTGTACATGAATTGGATTGAAGTGAGGCAGAGTGGCATGAAGTCACCAGTCTCTTTCTCTTTTCCAGAGTCATTGAAGTCCAGTGGCAAGACAAAAGTCAGGGTGACTAGTGATAGCCAAGCATTCAGTGGCATCTTCTCCGTCTTACCAAACTCTAAGCATTCCACAGAGCTTGCTTCAGTCTGCCTTCATGGCCATTGAAACAAATCATTCTTGTCTGACCATTCCACTGGGAGAAGTCTTTACACATTTGGGATAAGCATCCCCCTAACTCACCAACAGATTTAAAGCCTGTTGAATCCCCTCAATCTGATTTAGCCCATCTGCAGAGATGGTTAACCAGGGTGTGGCTGACGTGCATTCTACAGCTTCTTGGAGACACATATTAGTTGATGGTAAACACCAAAAGGGAAAGGCAGCCCTGAAAAGGGCTCAGCAAGCCCTCTTACCAGGGGGAGCTAATTTTTCTGAACTCCTCATACAGCAGACTACTAGCAAAGGAACTGAGGAGTTTTGTAGAGAGCCTTGTTATTTCTCTTTAGCATGATAACCAAGAAGAATTGAGGAGAATATTGTTGCTTTCTGATATGTGAATTGAATGAACAGTATGTCATGATCCATTTGTGGCCATTTTTGTTTTGGTTCTCACCTTGGCTCCCAAAAGCTTCCACATCTTGCTCCTGCTAGCCCCATAAGAATCTGTCTTCTTTTTAAACTATGCATACTGAAAGTGTGCCTATCCAAACAGCATCTGTGATGAAGTAGCATCCTTATCTGTTGAGTTAACACACAAGCTTTAAATGAGGTTCCCAAAGAGAACATGAGATATCCAAATATTTAAAGATGCCTGCCTTATGTGTATCAGTGACAGACATCTGATCAGGGATTGGGCTCATCCCTCTCTAAGGAAAAACTATGATTTCTGCTTTTGAAAAGAGCATGAAGAGGGCTGTGGCTGGCTGTTCACTCCTTCCCTCACCTATCTTCCAGCAGGTTTGTAAGAATTCAATATATTTACCACAGCTCAAATATCAAAGGGAACCAGACCACATATGTGGTCTTCGTGGGTCCTAGCAGCTATTCAAAAGTTTTCACTTTCCTCGTAAAACTGACCCCTCTTAAAGTCCTTTTCTAATATGCCCTTCAATAATCTCCCTTATTCAAATACACAGTATAGTATTCAGCATTTCCTCCACCAATGAGAAATCATGTCTCCCTCCACATATGCAGCATACAATAAAGAATTATCCCTCCAGAAAAACTACGAACCTCACCTGACTCGTATACATCTCTTCATTCATCTTCCTTGGCTTCTCACTAGATTATAATTACTTTGTAGAGAAGAACAACATCTCTTCTGCTTTGTTGCTGCTAATATTTTACAGAGTAACCTTTATGTATTAGGCACTAAACAAATGTTTACTACTGCTGCTAAAAGCTGTTATGATAGCTAGGGGTTAAACTTGTGAGAAACTAGAAGAAATAACTTTGCTAGCTTTTAGCTTTATCTTGAGAATATAAAGGCTCAATATTTTTCATGAGTATTTTATCTCAAGAAATATAGGAGGAACAAGAAAGTCAGCAGATGTTTGGGAGATGAGAGGATATAACTTTGAAGAGCCTGCACAGTAGAATTGATTAGACACCATCAGGACAGGGGATAGCCATAGGAAAGTCAAGCCAAAAGAGACAAGGTTTAGATGATAAATACAGGACTGCTACCAGGACAACAGAGCAGCCCTCCATTTACTAGAATTGGACTGAGAATGTGTGGGACTGATACTTAAATGATACATAGGGAGGATAGGTGAAGGAGCAATACCTGTGAGCATTGCTAAAAACTAGCAATTTTGGCCTTGGTGAAAGTGTCACAAATTTGTCTCCAACCAACCGTCTAGAGACAGCTTCAGTTATATTCAACTGGGGTGGGAGAAAGACTTCAGGACACAAAAACCTGGCACACTGGACTTTGGCAAGAAGACAGATACCCAGAGACTGATCCTATAAGCAGAAAGTCTAAGACAGAAGGACATTGCTGGAGAAAATCCTGCCAGAGGTGGAGTTTGGGGGTAAAAAGCAGGGAGTAGCACATCTGGGGTATAGCCACAGAGGGTTGAAGCACACCACTGAATAGCTTACTCTTCTTGTTTCCATCACCACTGCTGTCTTTTATCCTAAATGATCTCCCAATATGCATTACCATGACTACTCTCTCCTGATTCTTCTCAATCTCTTTTATAGGATCATCATTCATATCATGCCCCATAACTGTAATGATTCATTAAGACTCTGTCCTGGCCTCTCTTCTCCCTCCACTCTCTCTGTTGGTGTCCTGATCAGCTATGTTGGCTTTAATTATCACCTCTAATGATCTAAGGATGTAAGGATTACAGCTCTGTATATCCAGCCCTAGTCTCTATCCTGAGTTCCAATGTTGTATCACCAAGAGCCTTTTTGGATATTTCAAACTGGATATCCTATAAACATTTGAAACACATTTCAAACACAAAATTCATCATCTTTTCTCAAAAAACCCTCCCCTTGACAGAACTTTCATCTGTCAAGAACAATTCTTTCAGTTTACCATATTTGTAAACTCAGTCTTTCTTCATCCCCACACTATGTATTCAATCAACTACCACAAATTGCCATTTAACATTAATAGCTATAATAATATATAATAATCATAATACTTTTAAAGTTAATATGATATTTTACAAATATCTCACTTTATTCTCACAACAGCTCTAGGAGGTACATGCTGTTATTAATCTCATTTTACAGTTGAAGAAACTGAGATAGACAGCAGTTAATTGCCTTACCCAAGGCTTCAAAGTTAGCATCTGAACCTAGATTTGAACTCAGGACTTCCTGATTTCAGGTCCAGCACAGTATCTACTGTGCCACCTAGCTGCCTTTGACATGTCTAACCTTAACCTCTTCTCTTTACCCACACAGCCTCCATTCTACTTGAGGACTTCATTATCTCTCATGTGGACCATTGCAGTAGCCTCCTGATTGATCTCCCTGATTCCTTGATAGATCTTCACCTACCCTACCTGACTCAAGTCTCTCTCTATACCAATATATCCACATAGTTGCCAAAGTAATATCTTTATATGGGAACTTATATACACTGCCACTCAGGTGAGAGTTCGGTTAGGGTTACTGAGTTATTTTTTTCTCATTCTTTTAAAATTTATATTAAGGGTTTGGTTCTCTGAATATGGGAGTGGGGATATATTTAGAAATAAAAGTGATATAAAAATGAAATACTACAATAAAATTTTTTGAAGAAAACAACAAAACAATGTCCCTAGAGCACAGATCTGACAATATCAGTTCTTTATGCAATAAATTCCAGTGGTTCCCTATTATCTTTACGATAAAATATAAATTTATCTAATTAGCTTTTAAAGTCTTTCCTAGTCTGGCTCCAATCAAGTCTCCTTATATATTATTTCCCTTCTTCTACTCTGTGGTCCAGACAAAGTGACTTACCCTCTGTTCCTCAAACACAGGCTCCATCTCCCATCTCTGGGCTTTTGTATTGTCTATTCATCCACATCTCTACCTCAAAGAATCCTTCATTTCCTTTAAGACATAACTCAAGAACCACTTTTCAATTGGCTGCAAAACTTTTCAATGAACTGTTGGACTGAGAAAAAATAGATACAGTTGCTCTGGATACACATATCATCAGGAATATAAGGAGAGTAGATTGTGGCCAATTTTTTCTCTTATTCTGTTAAAGCAATTTTTTCACCTAATTTGGAAATACCATGGTTTCTAAAAAAGAAAGTTTGAAACTTGAAAATGCAGCCAGATCCTTTGGTTTTTATGGCAGAATAAAAGTAATTCTATAAGCATATTTGCCCATGTATCACTGTACATTACCTATTAAACAGTCATCTTCATATACAGCTGTACTAGACACTATACAAAGTAAGTTATACAATCTAACACTTGCTTTCCCTGAAGGTTCACAGTGGAAAATGACCAATGTTGAGTAAAGTGATGTGATCATGGACACCATTAGCTCCCATAGGGTAACATTCTGTGGAAACAGTCAACCAAGAAGAGGCCTTACCCAGAGAAAATTGACTTTCACCTTGGCAAAGAAATCACAGCAACTTAAATAGAATTTGTTTTAGCTCTCAGATAATACTTATAGTTCAGCCCCCATTACGGAATGATTGAAGTTGATTACAGCTGAGAGACATTATGGAGTTCAGTGGATTAGAGCTTCCCTCCTACTCACTCCTCATTTCTTCCCTTCCATGATATAGGGTCAATGATAAAAGGTGATTAATAATTCCATAAGGTATCTGTTAAAAGGCAGCATGGAGTTCAATGAGCTGGAACTTCCATTAGTGTATGAAGACGATAACTAAGAGTGATTAACAATTTCTTAAGATATATCTTTTGTGTTAGTATTTACAACTGAGAAACACATGGGACAGTGGATAAAGAGTCAGCCTCAGAGTCAACGAAACCTAGGTTCAAGTCCCTCTGATGTGTACTGTATGGGAAATTTTGGACAAGTCACTTAATGTCTCAGTCAATTCTCTAAAATTATAAGGTGCATCAGCAGATGCTCATGGGTAGAGTATTTCCACTTTTGCCACACTGATGAAATCACAAATTTTGGACAAAAAAGAGTTCAGAGGAAAAGAACGCCTCAATAAAAAAATATGAAATTGAAGATGTGATCTAAAAGTATAAGCAGAAAGCTGTGCCAAGTTTGAAGTCAAAAGTTTCCAATTTCAGAGGGCTGGGCTGAACCATGCAGTACAAGAGCCTGAAGCCGCAAGTTCAAAGCCAAAGTACAGTATAAGTTTAGAAAGTCTCTGAGAAAGGAAATGTAGGAGACCTTTGCAAGTGAGTTTGTCTCTAAGACAATATCATTCTATGGCAGTGGTGCACTAACTATGCCCTTTCTCTGTTCACCTGAGTCAGGGCCTGAACAGAATGGCAAACACAAATATACATAAAATACCATAGTGGGGGATTCCTTGTCTCTTCCCCTTGAACTCCTGAATGGGCAGAAGGTTCGAGGATTAGCTTGCGACACTGAGCATGAGAAGGAAGAACCGTTTGTGTCTGGGACTGATGGCTCTGGATCAAGAACTATTACTGCCTTTTGTCATACATCCTTGGGTTCTCTGGCACTCCTCTAGACTCCATGGTTTATTAACGCTCACCAGTCTGAAATCCAAGACAATCCTCTTTAGGGCTTCACTCAATAGTTATAGGATCCACAAATGCATGTGCTGACATGTACACAGAGAAACACAATTATGTACACTCAGAAGAATTGAGTGGATTCCTTATGTGGGTGGGGAATGGTTAGTTGGGTAGAAAATGGTGAATAAGCAGGGGAGGGTAAGTAAGGATTGGAGGGAAGGGTGTGGGTGAGAATCATTGAAATGATCACCGACTGTTAGTGAAATAAATACTTAATGACATTTTGTCCTAGTGTTTTATAGAAGTCTTGAGACTTTGGGAGGTTTTCAAAAAAGAATAAAATCAGTCAGTGAATGATGAAAGGAATTTTTATTAAATCTTTTTATTGGTTTGTTTTAAATTACACAAGAGAGAATTATTGTCATTTAGTCATTTCAGTCATATTCTACTTTTCATGACTCCTTTTGGGGTTTACTTGGCAGAGATACTGGAATGGTTTGCCATTCCTTTCTCCACCTCATTTTACAGGAGAGGAGACTGAGGCAAACAGGGTTAAATGACTTGCCCAGGGTCACATAACTAGTAAGTGTCTGAGACCAGATTTGAACTCAGGAGAATGAGTCTTCCTGACGTCAGGGCTAGGTAGACACTATACCTCCTAATAACTGCCCTGAAAGAGGACTTAAGGTCTTCCCATCTAGGAGTGGGAAGGAAGGAAAGGAGACAATCAAAGGAAGAGAGGACCAGACCTGGCACTTAAGGGGGGAGGATACAATTGGTCTCAGTGCTGGAGGAGGAATTTCTGGGCCTTTGGTGCAATGGTCCTTCAAGAGGCCATTATATGGACTCAGCACATTCAGATTCTGTCACACTCTCTCTATGTTGAGAGTTAGGGGTGCTCAAGACCCCAAAATCCTGGCTCATCAGGTCCGCCCAGTTGAATTTGACATAAGCCTTCTTTCAGTCAAAGAAAAACAAAGTTCATTTAAGATCTGCCATGTTGGGTAGACTCTGAAGGAATCTGCGCATTTGTGACTCTTGTAAGGACAAGCAGGTCAGATAGAATCTGAACTAGATTGAATCTGAGCATTTTCATAGAGGCAAGGTGGATCTTATATACAGAAAGATTGTGGGAGGGATCTAGGGTTGGCCAAGTAGTCTGGAAGAACTAGAGGAGGGATTTGGGGAGGCTCTTGATGGGAGTGATCTATAGACTGGGGTAACTAGAGGTCAGACTCCAGGAATGAAGAAAATGGGATTAAGGGTGGGAAGTATCTGAAAACTACTTGGAGATAACAGTCAAAGGAGGGCTAGGCTAGGTTAAGGATAACTGAGATTCTGGCATATCTATAAATGACCTCAAGTGAATTCCAGATCAAGTGGGAAGATTGAAGGAAAGGTCAAGGGGGCTCCCAGAGCCTGTATCCCTCAACTGTAACTCCTAGACTGGGAGTGGTAGAAGGGCAACCCATGAGTTCATTATTACTTCCCTACTTGGGAAGGTCCTTGACTCAGGCAAAAGACAGAAGGGACAGTATCTCTCTCCAGGGAACTGATTGGTTCCCCATCTCTCCTTTCCCAGTCAAGGAGCTACCAGAGGCTGGCTAGTACAGCTTGTCTCCCCTCTACCTTCACTTCCCAAGCACTGAGATTTCTAGAAAGGATCAAGGCCAGGTACCAAAGAAGGGTTTGGTCTGGAGTTTTATGAATATTAAAGAGTTTTAAAAAAAACAATTAGAAGGTTTTCAGGTACTGTTATTTCAGTACTAAGAAATATATTTCTTAAAATATTCCACTCTTCACATACATCATCAACTCTCTCATTATTATAGTAGAGAAGACATGGTATAAAATGTTTGCCACTTACCTCCTCCCAGCTTGTTATTTAATTAATCCTGATTTTTTTTCCTTTGGTTTCCTGAACTCCTTCAACCATTAAAAGTCTAGGATCTCTCTCCTTTCAGTCAAGATAGTTCCTTTGTAAGCAATCCCCCATTGGACATTCAGTTTGTTGACTTCTAGAACATAACGATTTTGATATTGTGGATGTTGCAAACTAACTTAGCTTCCTGTTTGTTTGTTTTTTAAATATAAGGAGAAGTTAATGATACCAAAGGGGAAAAAATAGAAAAGAACCTTCCTCATTCCCACACCAATCCAGCAGGCACACTAATGTAAGCATCTCTAAGGCTGGGATGGGGGGAAGGTGGGGGGAAAGACCAAAAAAACTGAAAAGACGACGACTGCCAGAATGAGCAGGAACAGAAAAGAATTTTACTGGCAGAAATTAGAAATCGTTCTTTCTCACTCCACCAACACACAAGTAATGATCACAGAACTGCCTTCTGCTGCCTTTGTAATGCCTGTTACAGAAGTGATCCCCAAAGGGGCAAGAGCGAAAACCAAACAACAGGAGTACCAACCAAGTCCCTCCCACTCGGAGGTCCCACCCCCACCCCATGCCTGTTTGGATGTGCTCTGAGTACCTCGGTTAGTCAACACTGCAGGTCAGAACTATGTGGCTTTGGGCCAAAGCCAATTGCTAAACTTCCAGAAGAGAGAGTAGGTACAGTCTGTGCTCTTCCAAATAAGTTATAAAGTTCAAAGTAGAACAGAATTAGAAGGAGTTGTTGGGCAACATTTCAGAATTAATTTTGTAAAAGGAAATCATTAGCCAGTACATCACTATATCCATTTGACTATAGGGTCTAATGTGATGTTTTTTTAAACTGAGATATTCAGTCCACAGACCAAAGATACTCAGATCACATAACCTAGCGCTTTTCAGGATAGTGACTTCATAGGGAAAAAATGTGAAGAAACTTTTCTTAGCTATGGCATAAATTGATATTCAGTCAAAATACAGAAAATCTGCAATAATTTGTATTTCTTTGGCAAATACAAATATTCTAAGACCATAGTTTATGGGTCATTATTTTAGGGATCTTCATAAATGACCTTTAATTTCTGTTCCAAAAATTGATATAGTCATTAATAGTGACAGGAAAATAATCAGAGCTGAAATGGGTATTGTTTTTATAGCCTTTACTTCATTTGAGCCTTACAATAATCCCATGAGGCTGGTAGTGTAAGGTATCCTATTTTTATTTTTCAGGTGGCAAAACAGATCAGTGGAGTGATTTGACCATGGCTACACACCTTTTAGAGTAGTAGAGGGGCATCATATCTCCACACTGGGGAAGCTCCTTTACACAGGTAAAAAAAGGGGTCAAATCTCATACAGGGCATGTCTGACTGGCTGCCTATCTCTCATGTCTTGGTCAAGGGAACTCCCAGGGACTGGCTGGTCATACCTGCCCTACCCCCAACCCCCTAGAATGGACATTTCTAAAAAGTCTAAGCTCAGGTGCCAAAAAAAAACGTAATGTCCATGGCATCAAGAGCCCATCACAAGTCAGTTTTATATGGATCTCAGAGGTTTTGGGTTTTTTTAAAATATCTGGAAGGTTTCAGGGGACTATTACATATTTCTTAAAACTTCATTCTTTACCTATATCATGATAAGTAGCAGAGTTGGGATTTGAATCCAGGCCCTTTGACCCCAGGTCTAATTGATTTTTGTAAATTTTATTAAGTGATTTGTAGCAAAAGATACAAACTATTAAAAAATAAAATAGCTTTGGAATACTCTGCATCCAAGGCACCTGAATGGAAAATGTTGCTAAGGTGTTGCTAAGAGAGGATTATTCTGTTAGTTTTAAATTAATCCTACTTGGCAGGTTTCAGATAGAAAACTTTTGCGGGGTGGGATTTGGTTAAATACTCTTTAAGAAGAAAGTGAAAAATTAACTCTTAATCAGGAACATTTTGACTAAATGAGGTCTGTGTTATCCTTATAGAAATATTTCCTGTGGCTCTTTTCTTCTGTGTGGAAGAAAAACACAGGTATATTAGGGTTCAGAAGGTTAATAAAGATTCTTGAAAAGCAAGTTCAGACATTCCTGAACCACTTAGCAGGAAGTGGGCATGGAAAATTATCTGTCATTAGAGAAAATCAAGACATCGGGAGTAGATTTTTATGCTAAGCTATCCAGAAGTGGTAGATGTGAAGATGTAGGATCTGAAGAGAAGGTCATTTCTTTTACTTACTATCTTTGTGAACTTGGAAAAGACCCTTTATCTCTCTAAGCCTCAATTTTCTTATCTTTAAAATGAAGGAGATGGGTCAGATGATCTTAAAGTTCCTTTCCAGCTCTAAATCCTACAGTTGTATTAACTCTAGAGTATCTTGTTACCTTAAGAGGAGATTAATCCCAGTATAAGGTTCTTCATGAGTTTGATGGACATTCTAATAAAACTATCTTGATAAGACCAAAATTAGATAAAGGCATAACAGTTGAGTTAGTGAGTAAGGTACAAAATTGTACCTCTTGAGAATGTATAGGCAGAAAGATACATAAGAGAATAATAATCCTATTAGCTCCAGAACAATGCTGCCCTGAAAGGAGAATAATCCCAATATAGGGGTCTTCATGAATTCAAAAGGAACATTCTAATAAAACTATCTAGGTAAGACCAAGGCTAGATGAAGGTATAAGTAGAACAGTTGAGTTAATGAAAAAGGTACAAAGTTGTACCTCTTCAGAGCCTACAAACGGAAGAACCCTAAAGAGAACGATCCTATTAGCTCCAGAACAATTGCTACCCTGAGAGGGGAATAATGTGCATTTAGGGTCTAGTGTGAATTCAAAAAAATATTTTGATAAGACCAGGGTTAGACTAAGCTATAATTATAACAGTTGAGTTAGTGTAAAAGGTACAAAGTTGTATCTCTTGGGAACCTACAAATAGAATTATGCCTAAGAGACCAATTCTGAAATCATAATAGCCAAGGTTAATTCATCATAGAATAAGAAAACTAGAATAGAAATTAGGCCAATCAAAAAAAACCCCATCATATCCAGCATTCTTGCCATTCAGCCATGTTGTCTCTCCTGGTGTGTGTGTGTGTGTGTGTGTACATATACATATGTATACATATACACACATATGTATGTATATATACACCCATACATATATATGTATATATATTAGGTAGAGAAACTAATGACGGAGTACTTATATGTCCTTGAGAACAGTATTTTGTTATACAGATTTCTGTATAATGAACTTACATTGGGTTCAAATAACATTTTGATCCCCTCTCATTCCTTTGAAGTGAGGAAAAAAGGGCAGAGAAACTGGGCCAAGGTTCTAGCCCCAGTAACTGTATGAGTATGGGTAAGTCACTTATCTTCTCTGAGGTAGATTTTCTCATCTACATAACCTACATTAAAATAATGTCCATCTCATATATTACAAAAGGTTGTTATGAAGATGAAATAATGCCTGTGAAAACACTTTTAAAATTCTAAAATGCTTCATGGATATAAGGTGCTATTGTTGAAGTTTGGGTTATAAAGGGGTATGGTCAGCCAGGCTGGCTAAAAGTGATCGGAACTAGGAGCCCAGATAGTCAAGATAAGTCCTTCATTCAGCAAGTAAGCATTCTAGAGGAATCAGTTGAACTGAAACAATTAAATGCATGCCCTCTGTCCAGAAAGTGGAGCAAAGTGAATAAAATATGGAAAATTTTTTTAAAATCTACAACTAATAGCTAATCGAACCCTACCCAAATACCATACCAAGTATTCATGTGTAAAAATACATAAATTGGCTCTTTAGACATAGATCTTGCAAAAATATGGAAAATGATTTTATGGGATGAATGAACTATTAGAGTAATAGAATGCTTTCAAGATGAAAGGCATCTTAGGGATCAGCTAATCCAACCTCCTCACTTTAAAGAGGAAGAAACTGAGAAAATCAGATCTTATATAATGTCAATAGATTTTAGAAGGTCAACATAATGCATTTACCTCGAGTCTTGCAAATCTATCAAAAGGACTTTAAAATAAAAAGGATGGAGGAAGGAGAAGGTTGATGATGTATTTTATGTATATTCCCCAAGTCAGATACCTAAGAGAGTCACTACAAAGAAGGAAAGATAGTAGCATTTGAGGTGCTTGGGACTTCACAGGAGACAACATCCAAGAAAGGAGTCAGTAGCGAAACCCATGGCCACAAATGTCTCCACACAAATGTCCAAAATTTAGGCAACAAATGAGGAAATGCCAGGTCCTAATGTAGGGAGGCAAATTTGACTTTATATGTATCACTGAGAGTGTTGCAAGGAAGGCTGCAACTGGACCATCACTCTGGATGAGCATACCTGTGTCAAAAGGAATGAGATAGGTAAAAGTGAAGATGGATAGTAATGTTATTTATTAAAAAGGTAGACTTATGAGGAAATCTGGGAATGGGGGAGGGAAATCAAAAGAGAATATTTAGTTAAAAGTCAATGGAGGGAAAAATAGAAGTGATTTTTACCATTGGAGTATACTACAGTCAGATCAGGAAAGAAAGCAGAAATAGCTTAGGAGTTTGGGAAGCAGATCGCAGCCTGAAACAAAGGCAAGATATTGTAGTGATGAGGAACTTCCGTTTTCTAGACATCTGCTTGAGCTTTCTCTGCCAAAAACAGAGTATTTAATAAAGCTAATAAATTCTTGACTTGCCTTCAAGATAATTTAATCCTTCAAAATGTGATAGAAACAACAAAGAGGAATTCTATTCTGGATATGATCCTCAATAATAGGAAGAATTATTGTCTGGAGTCAAAATGACAAAAACCTTGGGTGGAAGGACAGTGGGAGAGAAAGTGACCACTTTCTGTTACAGTTTATGACCAAAACGGAGAGGAAATCTGAACACAGTTAGACATGTACCTCCAAGTCTAAGAAAGTCAATTCTGAAGGATTCAGAGGAAGAACAGATAGGATCCTATGGACTAAAAATACTATTGGATACATGAGGCCAGGAGAGTTGGGAGATACTCAAGATGTATGCTTGTGAAGACACAAAGAAAAACAATGCCAATGAGGAAAAAGAGTGGAATTTGTCTGAAGAGACTGATATAGACACACAGGAAACTCACCAACTTAGATTTTTATAAGAAATGAACAGAAGATGAAAATAATTGCAAGTAGTCCAAAACTAAAGGTGCCTGCCTTCCCAAAGGGAATGGGTGGGGAGGGAGGGATGGGGAGAATTTGGAACTCATAGTTTTAGGAACAACTGTTTAGTATTGCTGTTGCTACTAGGAAAGAAGATATACAGTTAATGAGGAATAGAAAATCATCTGGCCCTACAGGAGAAAAGAGAAGATGGAGACAAGAGAAGGGAGGGATGACAGAAGAGAGGGCAGATTGGAGATAGGGAAAATTAGATTGCTTGGGGTATTGGGGTGGGGGGAGGGGAGAAAAGGGGAGAAAATTTGGAACCCAAAACTTTGTGAAAATGAATGTAAAAAGTTAAATAAATAAATAAATAAATAGAATAAATAAAAAATAAAAAAAAACTAAAGGAAGAATATAGAATAATCATGTAAAAATACCATAAGGAATGCTAAAGCTCAAGTTGAGCTGATACTATCAAGGGAAACTAAGGACAACAAAAAGGGAATTGTTTTACTTCTATATTGGGAGAAAAAGGATGATCAAAGAAGGACCTCTGCTTGTAGAGGATGAGGCAATAATAACTAACAACATAGAGAAGAGAGACACTCCATTTTAATTTTCCTTTTGTTCTCTGACAATGACCTCTGAATTTGGAAATGAAGGGAAAAGATGACTAACAGGGAACTGATATCCAAGATAAGATATGATTGTTATCAGTAATATTTGAAAGATCATGGAAAATGGGGGAGGTAACACAAGATTGGAGAAGTACAAATGTCATCCTGGTTTTTGAAAAAGGAATGTGAGGAGGGAGAAAGAACAGTCTACAAACTATACACTAGTGAACTTGATTCAATTCCTGAGAAAATTCTAGAACAGATTACTTTACATTTTCTTCTGTTTTTCATTCTTTTTATTTTGTTCAACTGATTCTTGATGTCTCATAGAGTCATTGCTTTCCACTTGCCCAATTCCAATTTTTAATAGTTTTCTTCAGTGAACTTTCATACCTACTTTTCCAGTTGGCCATTTCTACTTTTTAAGGAGTTGTTTTCTTCAGTGTACTTTTTTCCCATTTTGTCAATTGTATTTTTAAAGGAATTGTTCAATTTTTCTTCTATCTCTCTTATTTGACTTTTAAAATCCTTTTTGAGCTCTTCTAAGATGAGCTTTTGGGCTTGAAACCCAAACCTTTGAGGTTTCAGATGTGTGTTAATTGACCATGTTGTCCTCTCCTGAATTTGTGTTTTGATCTTCCCTGTTAACAAGATATTTTTCTATGGTCATTGTTTTTCTTTGATTCTTCTTGCTCAGGTTGTTTGCCTTTTTCTGGCTTTTTAATCTGATCTCTGCTTTTGGGGCCCTGGGGGCATTATCCCAGACTTCTTGTGCTGGGGGACTAGGGACTGATTACTGGTTTTCTGTGCTGGGGCCTCAGGTGCTGGCTGCTGGATGTTGTCATAGTCTAGTAGTTTACCTGGTGCTGAGGTAGAGCTGGTGGTAGTGGCTGGTATGTGCCTGGTGTTGGCTCATCCACTGAGGTGGGGCTTTCTGCTGGCTTGTTGGGACAGCTCTGTTCCTGTCCTATTCCCCTTCAGCCACAGCAAGAGGGACCTTTTCTGTTAATCCACCTAACTGCCCAAACTAAAAGACTGCTATACTCCATCTTTCTACTGCTTCCACCATTTCAGAGTTTTTCCTGGGGCAATATTCTCTAAGTTTTTCAAGGTCAGTAAGGGAGGGTGAGAGTGACTTACTGCTTATTCCATCATCTTGGCCCCCAGAAGTTTAAAAAACAAATCTAGAAGAGCTTACTTAAGATGATAGTGACCAGGTTATGCCAGACTAATTTCCTTTTTTGATAGCAAATATGGAGGAACAATACATACATACACATATATGTGTGTGTGTATATGTATATATATATATGTGTGTGTGTGTGTATGTCTGTGTATGTGTGTGTGTGTGTGTGTGTATATATATATACACACAGTTATATACGCAGTTAGCGTATGTAAAGCACTTTGCAAAGCTTTAAGTGCTATGCAGATCTTAGCTATTGTTATTATTAGTACTTTATTACACACTGGGTTTAGTGAGCTAGGTTCATTCAGTCTTGAAACTTCTCACAAAAGTCTTTTTGGTACCTTTTGCTTTGCCCTGGGAGTATCACAATTTAGTTCAACTCTAAGCTTCTACAGAAAAGGTGAAGAGTTCTCAGCTTCTATTTGATCCTAAAGATAACTAAAAGGATAAAACCTGAGCCCATAATCAGTCAAAATTATTATTCTCTTTCCATTCATATCTCATCTACCCAGATCGCTCAATGGATAGAGCTTTGGAGCTGGAGTCAAGAAGACCTGAATTCAAATGTGACCTCACTTACTAGCTTCATGACTGTGGGCAAGTCATTTGCCTCTGTTTGCTCTAATCTCCTAGGGAAGTAAATGGTAAAACATTCCAGTGTCTTTGCTAAGAAAACCTCAGAATTTGGTTACAAAGAGTTAGGCAAGGGAAAATACTCAGAGTTACTAGGTCATCAAGCAAACTATCCATACTATGAACCCTGTACTCTGTAACATAGTTCTTCTGCCTGTACAGTCCTCCTGACATGTAGTCATACCTTATTGTTGAGACTGTTCCTTGTTTTTTACAAGCGGAAAGTAGTTGGGGTCATTAGAGAATCAATTCCTTCCCTAGACCTACACAGTCTGCATGAATCACAGTACTAATAAAAGATAAGGCACCCATAGATATAGTGGCTCAGTTCCTTGCTGTTTCTCAACTCTGGGTCCTTCTTTATCCAGAAATTCCTCCTCTTGTTTCTGGACTTTGTCTTGTCCAGGAAGACACCCTCTATGTCTAGGAGTTTTGGTCCAAAACCTCAGAATTATCCAGGAACTCCTACGCTCAGCCACTATTCAAATTCTTGAAACCTCCAGTTTGGCCCAGACATTTCTTACTACTCTACTACTGTGTCCTTCCACTGGGTCTAAATGATGCTATCACCTTCTAAAGTCACATGACTTCTGGACTACATAGGAGGACAAAGTTTTTCTCCAGAGAACTGGCATACATATGTGTCCAAGCAATTTCTTTCTGCCCATCTAAACTATGGTTCTCTCTATGTCTCTATTGGTATCTGTCTCTTTTAAAGACTAAATTCAAGGACATAACCCAGGATTATGACTAGTCACAGGACTGAATCATAAATATGTTGTTAATGGGAATGTTTATATTTCATGTAGGGAGGTACCTTCAACACCAGAACAAAGCTCTCATCCTATAACTTTGCTGATGTTGTTAATATAGAATTAAGCTTGGCTTTTACATATATGCATATATGTGTGTTCATCATATACACATGTACATGTATGTAGTTGGGAAGTATTATTTCAAAGACAAATTTAATTATTAAATTGTTAAAAATTAATAATCATAATTTAAGTTCATAAACAGAGTCCCTGTAGCTAGGGTTTGCTCATTTAAAAACATATGGAAATTCAAGGCACAAGTCATAGAAACAGTAAACAATTATATGAAAAAGAATGATAACAATGAGATAACACTGTTGGTACATTTCTGTAGTGTAACGAAATCAGTCCTCAGAGGAAGGAATATCACTTTGAAAACATGCATTAACAAAAATAGAAAAAAAAAGAGGCCAATGAAATGAGAATTCAATTTGAAAAACCTGGAAAATCAACAAATAAGCAACTTTCCTGAAAATATTTTTAAAAATCTTGAAAATTATCATAAAAATAGTTAACAGGGGGTGAAATAAAAGACACTAGAAATAATAAACAAAACCTGGTTCTTTGAAAAGACTAATTAATGATAAACCCTTTTTGCTAACCTGATCAAAAAAGAGAGATGAAAATAAAATTATCAAAATTAAAAATTCACAACAGAGACAAGTAAGAATAATTATCTGAAATGATTATACACAATTAGATTCTAGCATAGAACACAAAGGCTCTGGACTCATTTTCCCAAATCCCACATACACTAAAAGGTCAGATCTTTAAACAAAGCTACCGTTTTCAGTGTTCTAGGGCTAAATCTGAAGGATTTTCTTTTCTTACTTTGGTGGCTTTATGAGTTCCTATTCAGTGTGCTCCCCAGTATCAATTACCAGTTAGTATCTCCCCAATGCTGTTGGTGTTCATTGAAAAAGACCAATGACGTCATGAAAGTGACTTTTTGACTTGCCAATGAATTGGATACAAGTGAGGCGGAGCTGTCCAACTCATCATCTTCATTCTTTCCTCCAGAGTCATTGGAGTCCAGTGCCAAGACAGAGGTCAAGATAGCTGGTGACGCCTCAACGCAGTGGGTGACATTGACCTTTCTAAATTAAGGTATTTCCCAGGTCTCTGTTTGCCTGAGGTCACATCCATTGAATGACTGAGGGCTGGGTAAGAGTTGAGACAAAAGATGACTCAGGAGCTGCTGGCTATTCCTGTGCTACAAGTAGTGAGCCCAGTTTCCTCTATGTGCTTGTGGGAAATCATGCTACTGACTTGATAGGGTATATGTTTTGTGCTACTGCTATTATTATACCACCCTAATAAATCTCCTTAAAAGCTAATTAAATCTGGCTGACTGACAACAACTGATATAACCATGGAGCGAAACATACTGGTAGAGGCTTATGAGCTATAGCTTCAGAAAACCATCCCTCAAGTCCTCATGCACACTCTTATTATCCTAAGGAAAGATATAGTAGCCAAGCTATAGAGACTGAGCCTGCCAGTATGAGTCAGGATTGGGAGTATCTTCAGAGCCAGTATTGTACCAGGAACTCTTTTTCTCTGTAGAAATCTGGATTCGGAGATCACATTAAGAATTCAAAGGAATTTTTTTAAAAATTTAACCAGTTCTCCACTCAGGAACTTGGGGCTTAAGAATAGTGAATTTGAATTTTCTTCTTAGGCTTCATACAAGCATGTGACTTCAGCTGCAAGCAACCATTACTGCCCCTGGTGGTCAGGGGGGAGGGGAGGAAGAAAAGTAACCCTTTTTTCCTCCCTTGTTGCACTCTAGAAGAAAATAACTCAAGAGGTCACCAGAGAATATGACCAGCTTACTTTCATAGGTTGGGAGGAGGATCCTCAATTAGCCAATCACCAGGAGTTCTTGTGTCTGATCAGATGCCTCCAATAATAGCTCACCCCTTGGAATCTCTTCAGTTTTATCCTTCAGTTAGGAATAAATTCTACTTTTTTGCATGTTCAGGTCCCACTTATTTTAGAAGCACGAACGACTGTAAGAGGATGATCCCTATGTATATGTCCCTCCATGTCCCTCACTCTACTTATGTTCTCTATTTAGGGGAGAGTTTGTCCCAGGTTTGAGAAATAAAAATGCTGCATTGATTGTAGATGCCATTTCACAAAAGTAATTTTTCCTTTGAATTGATTGTGTCCTCTGGCTAAATATAAAAGGAAAACACATTAGTGGGGATTCAAGATCTATCATTTTAGATGTAGACTCATAGAATACTTTGAATCTAATGAGGGACCTACCCTCTGGAGGTAATGTTCTCAGGTGCGACAAGTAAGATATAACATACACATACATATATGCATGTATATACATGTACATACACACATGCGTGTGTATACGCCTACATACATATGTATATACGCACTCGAAATAATTTGGGAGGGGGGGGTCTAACAATTGAGAGAAGTCATGACAGTGAAAATTAAAGAATCTTTCAAAAATGTGGAGACCTGAGTTGGTTCATAGGAAGAAAGGGAGGAAATAGTGGACAAGGACAGATTAAAGATGATGGAAAGAAATGAAATAAATAGAACATAAGGGCCCTGCGGAATTGAGAGGGAATAAAAAAATACTAAAGCAAATGCAGAAAAAATAATGTTAGCAGGGAGTGAATTCTCTTTCTGGGAGACTGAAGGGCAGAATGAGTGAAAGGGTGGGGGGACTGTCATATATCACCAAGAAGACAGGGTGTAGGAGGGAGATTAGATTATGTGCCCTCAGTCTTCTCAGTTAAGTAAGAGGTGAGGTCATTGCCAAGACCAAAAACAGAGCTACGGAACTGGAGACTTGAAGAGAGATAGAAAGTCTGCAAGAGCTGATAGAAGAAATGCCTTAGGGGATCCATGAAAATTAGGGTTCCAGGAGAAGACCAGGGCACAGCGGTGGGGGTTAGAATCGTTTTTCTTCCTCTAGCAGCAGTCTGTCTGCTGACTCCCCCACCTTCCCAGGGATCTGCTCCTTCTTCTCTGTAAGGCACTGGTGGCAGGAAGAAAAGTTCAAACCCTTTCTCAGAGAAGCGCTATTATAACCAAGGAATCATAATTAAAGACAGGGTGCAGGGATGGCAGCTCTATTTCATAGAAAGGATTTGCAGTCTCATTTGCATTTGAAAAACAATCTCATTAGACTGATGTATTAGATTATAAGAAATCCAGTACTAAAATATTTCAAAAGAATAATCACACTCTCTTTTCTGTGCCTCTGTCTCACACACAGAAAAACATACTTTCCCTATTGAAAAAAAATTTTTTTTTTAGTAAGTGTTAATTGGATACCCCAATGGAAGTTGAATTTTGAAAGCTCTAGCATTGTAGAATCATAGATACAGAGCTAAAACAGATCATGGAGGTCATCTGGTCCTACCTCCTTCTTTTACAGACGAGAAAATTAGGACCAAAAGGGCCATCGAGGTAGTAAGAGGTTGATCTGGGATATGAACCCTAGTTTTCTAATTATAAACCAATTGTTCTTTCTTTTGTAAACAATGACTCTCCCAAAAATTCAGGTGAAGGATGGATTGAGAAAGTTATGGAATTAATACTGTTTAAAAATGATTTTGTGAAATTGTTCTAATATATATTTGTAGCAAGAGGCGTGTCTCTGTGTGGCTCGAAGAGGGGCAAGAATAGATATATATTTAGCATCAATTCCTCCACACCTCCACTCTTCTCAAAGGCAGGCTGATTTCTGCCAGGAAGGGAAGCAGAAGATTGGGGCCAGTTGTTGCTCTGGTCTCCTCAGAGAGAAAGGGGTACCAGGTTAACATTATAGCTGTCTGTTCCTTTAAATATTATTGGTGTAGGGGATATAATTTTTAGGTTCTAGCTAATTGTTATTTCTAAGTGGGGAAGGAGAGCCTCAAGCTTTATAGCCAAGGCTTAACTCCTTTCCTACCAGATAACAGTTCCAGAATAAATTTACATAGCAAATAGTAAAGATATCCATTTATCTAAGTTGATAGCAAAACAGAAGTCAGAGAAAGAGTACATACACATATTATCTGTATGCATACAGATAATACAGATTGTATGAGCTTTTCCAATTAGACTCAAGGTAAGTTAGCTCGACTAGAGAGAGAGAGAGTCTCTGATTTTAGCTATGGAGAAATTCTTCAAGCTCTAGAAAGCTGAAGGTGACTGCCAGTCCCTCCAATGTTGGCTTCCTCCCAGTCCTTCTCTCCCCTTAGCCACCTGAAGTGGTGTTCGTATGCTCCATATTCTTTCTAAAAGTCAGAAACCAGTTAGATGGCTCAATGGGTAGAGCACTGGGCCCAGAGGCAGGAAAACTTGGCTTCAAATCCAACTCCAGACCTTCCTTGCTGTGACCTTGTGTGACCCTGGAACAATCACTTAAGCCTGTGTCTGACTCAGCTTCCTCATCTGTACAATTCAGGTAATAATAGCATCTATCTTTCAGGGTTGCAAGAATCGAAAAATGCCTGACACATAGTAAAAGTGCTATGTAAATGTTAGCTATTAGCTATTAAGAGCCACTGAACCCTAAAAGAGCACAATGAGACTAACTACAGACTCTCTCTCTTTTTGTCCCCCCTCCCCTTGCCAGCTCCAGTCAGTCGCTCACACAGGCATGGGACATTGATTTCCCCCAATGAGAGAACCTAACACCAGTTCGTTTTGGGGTTAAGATCACATATATATCTAGATAAATAGATAGATCAACAAAAGTGAATAGGCAGATGGAAAATAATGACCTTGGGTTCAGTACTTTGTTTCTATACTTTCCCCCATCCCATTCCATTCCATTGCAAGGAAGACAAAAAGACTTAAGGTTGAGAAACTGTGTTTTGGGAAGAGATTCTTGAATTCAGAGAGCATTTGGAAGTTTGCTGCAAGGTTGGCCTCTAAACAGATGCTGACCTAGTATAGTTTAGCAGTTAACCCCAGGTGTTCCAACAATGCACTGAGCTAGTTTGTAAACAAGTGACCTCTCCAGATCACAGAAAGTGTTTGAACATAGGTTAGGTGGTCGCTTTTCAGGGGAGTTGCAAAGAGGATCCCCGCACGTGGTGGAAAAGTGGATTTAGGGGACCATGAAGGTCTTTTTCAGCACAAAGATGTTATGATAGCTTCAGTTTTCCTATGCAGTGACTATTTTTCTTTTGTTAGCAGCTTTTTATTTCTAGCTCTGTGAAAGGAGATATTCTTTGGCAAAGCCTCTTTTGGAAATCTTTAAAAGGTCACTTCAGAAGGTGTTTCTTTCCCTATTTTTTTCCCTACTGTGAGTATATCTGGTTGAGAGCAGTCAAAACAGCTCTGCTTCTGGATCTCTTAGGCAAAGGACCACCAAGGCCATATTGATTAATAAGGACCCAAAAAGAGATTTTTCACAGAATCTCCAGTAAATTGTTACTGAGACTTCATTTGAAGACCTCCAGAGTAGAAGGATCCTACTGCCTCCCTAGACACTTTGGGGCAGTTCTCAGCACTTGAAATGTTTCTTCTATATCAAGTCTAAATCTGTTTGCCCATAACTTGTATCCATATTTCTTAGGGCATAGAGTATCACTCATCTAGAGTTGGAAAGGATTTCAGAAACCATCTAACCCAATCATCTCATTTTACAAATAAAGAAACTGAGGTGTGGGAAGATTTATTCTTTCAAGCAAGGGAAGCTAGGTGGTGCACTGGATAGAATGTCAAGCCTGGAGTCAGGGAAACTTGATTTCAAATCTGGCTTCAGATACTAGCTGTGTGACTCTGGACAGGTCACTATACCCTGTTTTCTTCAGTTTCCTCATTTGTGAAATGAGCTGGAGAAGAAAATGGCAAACCACTATAGTACTTTACTAAGAAAACCCCAAAATGGAGTCATGAAGAGTCAGACATGACCGAAAAAAGACAATGAACAACATTAAAACAAGATCTGTTATTGTATGCCAGTCAGGCCCTGGTCTTATCTTCTGAAGCAGCAAAAGAGAAATCTTATTGTCCTTCTGTGTGTCAGAGTGCATTTTGGGCTTCTGAGCTATACTCCTAAAGGCCATCCCTTTACCAGAAGGACAACTATGAAACCACAGGTGGGGACCAAAAAAAAAAAAATAGTGGCCTACTTCTTTTAAAAGGCAGTAACTTATAGTCTTAGAGAGTTAATGAGGCATATAGAGATTAAGAGATGATCCTAGGGTTACACAGCTAGAATGTGACTTGAACCTAGGACTTACTGACCTGTATTGATGATTGCAGCCTAGTTTGTCATAATTATGGATTTGGTGGGTATAGCTTTGGGTCTACCAATCAGTGGCATTTTAAATGTAAGACAAAATATTTTAAAAATATAAATAGCATAGTTATACTTGTAAATCAATCAATGTGTTCACAAGTAAATTGGTGAACAAAATTTGAGAGGCAATGATTGATTTTTTTCCCTAGTACCTGTTATGTTATTTTAATATAAAAGAGTTTATAGGATAATGAATCTAAAAGCTGAAGAGGGTCATCAGGTCCAATACTTCCATTTTACAGATGAAGAACCTGAAGACCTGCCCAAGGAAATACTACATCAAAAGAGAGCATGGATTTCCACCCATGAGGAGAGAATCTCACACCCTTGGGCTTCAGGGCTTGGGTTACATATTTATAAGTCATCTTGCTACTGGACACACACACACACACATACATGTGTATGTATGTATGTATATATGTATGTATATGGGTGTGTGGGTATATGTGTATATATGTTATGTATGTACAGGTATATATGTGCATAGGTGTATATATATGCATGCATATGCATGTATATAGGTATATGTGAACATGTGCAGGTGTATATACATGTGTATATGTATATAAGTGTATATGTGTGTATAGCCAGTTATATATGTGTATATACATACATATGTGTATGTGGCTGGTTATGTGTATATGTTTCTATACATATATGTTCATGGCCAGTTGTATGTGTATGTATACATGCATGTTATGTGACCAGTTTTATTTATATATACACACACATATAAACAGACAGATAGATAGACAGACTGATTTCAAGGGCAAGAAAACAAATTGGTAGATGGAAGACAATGACTTTGGTTTAGTACTTTGTTTCTGTACCTTTCCCCTTCCCTTTCATTTTCAGGGGAGACAAAAAAGAGTCCCATATTCTCTGATTTTAGACTCAGCATTCTTTCCATATGGTATGCTGCCTTCTCCAACTTAGTGATTTCGTGTTTTCTGTGACTCAAACACACCTGCTTCCTACATGGTAAATAGTAGCAACAGGTAGGATCCAGAGCCATAACTAAATCAGGATCTTGCCTCAACATACCAAAGTGTGATGGGCACTACAGTACAAACATCCTTGTAACAACACAAAAACAACTTCTCCTGGCACCTACACAACAAAAATAATTAGTTAAAAATAGGAAGCTACCAGAAGGCTCCCCCTGAGTGAGATCCTTCCTGGCCTGGGCTGGTCTTCTCTGGCAGTAACCTCACAGTGTCCCAGGGTCTCCATCTATATGTGTTTTTGTTCTAAGGTCTCTTCCCCTACAGGGCTTTGTGTCTAGAGGTCTCTGTCAAACCTTTCTCTACTCCCATCCTACCCACACCCACTCCAACACTGCTCAATTGAATTGATTTTAAAAGATTTATTTGATGAGATATTTTGTGTTATTTGACATAGGAGCTAAAATTCCTAGTTATCACTTCACTGGGAGCTGTCCATAGTTGAAACTCATTCTGCATATAAAGGACAGGGGTTAGTAATAAGCATCAGGGTTCTAAAAGGATACCATTATATTGACATGGATATACAGTGTCGAACAAGTCACATATGAACTCTTTGTACAAGCTTGAGCTTGTTTGGACATTTGGTTTCTTGAACTCTTCAGTGACCTTGGATCAAGTTTCCTATATATTCTTGTATCCTGTCACTACTGTGTTGGCAAACTGTTCTGGATGCAGGACAGCATCTCTTCCCTCTGGCTCTGGTTTGCTTTTTATTTCTTGCCAAGCTGCTTCCATTACAAATCTTTATATTCTGAACAACACATCTCTTGCTTCTGGTCCCTACCAACAAGGGTATCTATTCCCTGTGGGCTGCCTTATCTATACTAGGCCATCCTCCCAACACTGCATAGACTCTTTATTGCATCTTCTAGAGAGTTCAGGGAAATCAGCACACATATTTTAAAAATCATAATTTTTTTTTCTGAATCCTAGCCATTTCTCAATTGTACTGCTATATTACTGAGAGGCAGTGTGTGGCACAGTAAATAGAAAGCCACCTATAGAATCAGGAAGACATGAATTCAAGTCTTGTCTCTGAGACCTACTAGGTATATGACCACAGGAAAGTCAGTGTTCCAGATAACTTTCTGTTCCAGTTTCTGAGCTACATTATTAAAGACCATCCCCTCATCAGAAAGATCACTATGAAGCCATAGGCTTCAAAAAAATCTGTAAAGAATGAAAGCTAGTTAAATGAGGACATTCTGCTTAGAAAAAGAGTTATCACAGTAAAAATGGAACTACAGAATGTCAAAAACTAGATAGACCCTTAGAGACCAATCAAGCAACAAAAATTTAGTGAACACTTACCTTCCATATACCAGGCACTGTGCTAAGCCTAGATCATACGTTTTCATCTTATAGATGAAGAAACTGAGGTTCAAAGAGGTTAGGTGACCCAACCAAGGTCACACAGCCCATCATTGACAAAGTGGAGACTTGAATCTAGATCTCTTGACTCCGAATGCAGTGCTCTCTCCACTATGTTATATATATATATATATATATATATATATATATATATACACACACACATGTGCATACACATATATGTGTAAACTGTTTCTTCTTGCAATATATGTGTGTGTGCATATGAATATTTACATACATACACACATATAGTATGTATGAGAGAGTGAGAGAATCATCTCTCTTAGTCATTTTCTCACCAGTTACCTTGCTTCTAGACCAGAAATCATGTCCTGGAAGATTTAAACCTTTCCTCTCTGGGGTTTCTGCCCTGGGATCTCATTGTCCTGTACCTCATAGAGCCCACTGTATCAGTCCAAGCTGGCTCCAGCCATGCTTCACTTAACTCCCTAGCTATCTTTTCATCATCTTCCTTGCCAATCCACATAACTTCCATACTGCCCGTTCCTCCTCCTTCTTCTCCTTTTCCTTCTCCTCCTCCTCCTTCTCTTCCCTCACCCTAGTTTTCCAGTTCTTGAACCATAATGAAATAAGGGTGTGTCAATCGACTCCTCTGAGGTACCACTCTGTAACTTTCCAAACCAAAATAGTCTTTCCTGGTTACTACTTCCCTTTATGTGCCATCTCCTTCTATTAGAGGGGAAGCTCCCTGAAAGACAGTATTGACTGTGTTTCTATCTTTGTATCCCCAGTGCTGAACACAGTGTTTGGCACAAAGCAAGGGCTTAATAAAATATTCATTCATTCATTCACTCATTCATTCATTCATCACACTGCCTGAGGCTGTGAACTTTATGCCTGAGCCTGTTGTCAGGACCTATGTTTAATATTGCTCTCAGCTGGTTGTCAACAAAATCCCTTGAACTTGGTGGCCCAGTTCCAGCAAGTGCATTGCCCTACGCTTGTCAAAGGAGAACAATCTTGAGAAGAACAGGTGGCTGTCCTTGGTACTTGAGTGGAACAAGGGAATTCCTTCCCAGAGTGACACTGCACTGTGAGCGTCAAGTTGTTTCCATTCTCCATCTATCATGGAGGACCTTCTCCAAGAACCAAGGTTAATTACAACTGCAAAAATGCTTCTAGATTTGTCAGTGTCAGGGCCTTGCTTTTACTAGGCAGCCTGAGTTGATTGTGATCGGTCAGTGTGGCAGGCTGACAATTTTCACATTGCCAATTATCACCTAAAAGCAATTTTCACAATTTGCCCTCAATGTCAATTGTTCCAATAAGTAATTTTCCTTCTGCAGTCACTGCTCAATAAATATCTGGCCATTGATTCACTCATTTAACAAATATTTATTAAGTACCTACCCAGCGCTTATGCACTGTGGGAGGTACTGTGTGGGACACAGCGCTGTCTATGACATCATCCTGTCCTTGGAGCTTTGAGTCTAGCAGTAGTTGATGAATAAGTGACCCCCATTTCCCACAGAAATTACATAAATGTGCTTTACATCAGCTGGTAGAACAGAAAGGTCACTGATTCGATTGATGATTAGTAGGGCATTTTCAAAATGCTCTCCCATTCGTTATCTCATGCAATGTTCATGACAAATATGAGAAGTAAACAAAAGCTGCAATGATTTTGCCTATTTTAAAAATGAGGAAATTGAGGCTTAAAGATGCAAAGAGACCTAATAGAAGTTACATAGCTAGCAAGTAATGAAACTGAGACTAGAATCCAGTTCCTCTGAATCCCAGTCTAGCACTTAAACCATTATACCCTATAGCCTCTTTAAAAAGGAAAGAGAGAAAATAGAACTCTGAAAAAAAAAAAGCCTGAGGTCTTGGATCAGGTAATGTGACAGAGATATCAGAGGGAAAAGTGAAGGGGATATGGAGGGCAAAGAGAAAGACATACCCATGAAACAGGAAAATAATTCAACCCACAAGAAATTGTGTTAAATGCTTTGGAGATACAAGGATGAATGACACACGGTGCCTGCCCTTGAAAAGCTTAGAATATGATGATGTGTAAGATATGTACATAAATAACTATGATATGTCAGAATGTGAGCAGTTCTATAAGACACTGTACTATTAGAAATAGGAAACAGGTGATTTCAAAGAGAAATGCAAAGTCTTGTATGAACTGATACAGAGTGACATGAGCAGAACCAAAAAAAAATTTATACTTTAACATCAATATTATGAGACCAAATAATTTGGAAGACAACACTGTAAAAATAAACCACTTGAGAGCTGTAATAACTTGATGAACACAATAACCCTCCATGATTCTCACAGGGATGGGGAACCTGCAGCCTCAAGGCCACATGTGGCCCTTTAGGTCCTCAAGTGCAGCCCTTTGAATCCAAACTTCACAGAATAAATCCCCTTCATAAAAGAACTTGTTCTGTACATCTTGGACTCAGTCAAAAGGCCACACCCAAGGATCTAGAAGGCCACAGGTTCCCCACCCCTGTCTACAAGAGTAATGATGAAGCATGCTATCCACCTCCTGACAGAGAGATGGTGGATTCAGGGTGAAGAATGACACATTAAAAAAAAAAAATCAGTTAATGATGCAATTTGTTTTTCTTTTTTTCCCAGTAGAATAGAGATGAGAGAAAATAGATTTCTGTTAATTAAAAAAATAAGATTTACTTTTCAAAAATAATATGGTAAATACAAAGAAGAGGCCCAAAGTGCTATGAGAAATTTGAAGAGGAAGGGATCTCTCTTTCATATAGGTAAAAGGATGTCCTGGAGAAAGGGCTTCCTGGAAGAGGTGACACATGAAAGAAAAGAGGAATTTCGAAAGGGAGAATGGGGTAGAGGTGGGGGCAAGAAATCCTTTCCAAAAATTCAGAAAGATGTCCTTAAAATAATAATTAGTATCTATCTAAAACCATCAGCAAGCATTATATGTAATGGGGATAAGCTAGATGCATTTCTAATAAGATCAGGGGTGAAACAGGGATGTCCATTATCATCACTGTTATTCAATATGGCCCTAGAAATGTTACCTTTTGCAATAAGAGAAGAAAAAGAAAATGAAGGAATTACAATAGGCAAAGAAGAAACTAAGATATCACTCTTTGCAGATCATATGATGACATACTGAATCTTAGAGAATCAAGTAAAAAAATTCTTGAAATAATAAACAACTTTAGCAAAGTTGCAGGATACAAAATAAACCCACATAAATCACCTGTATTTCTATATATTATTAACAAAGACCAACAGCAAGAAAGAGAAATCCCGTTTAAAGTTACTATAGACACAAAAATTCAGGAAGGTGTAAGTCAAAGGGAGCAAGTTGGAAGCATGATAAAAAGAAAAGTAATTGACCACGATAATTGAGGAGCAAGTTGAATTTTTTTCTTTATGTTAAGCTAAAACCCTCCTTTATACTTTACAATTCTCAGATTTACTTCTTCAATACTTGAAATATTGAAGTAACTTGTAGCTCCAAACCTACAGCCCTGAGCTCACAGGGACCTGGTTGTCTTTAGAGGCCTCTCAATCGTAATTCAATAGTGGTGTATCTTTCCCCTACCAAGAATGTCCCCTGGCAACATCAAGGATCATTTGTATCATATATTAAAATGTTTCTTAACTCTCAAGAAAGCAAGAAGCTAACCTAGCATGATTCTCCCAAAAGGAAAAAGTACTTTGTGGAACTGCTGAACAGTTATTTCACTTTCCCCTCTGACCTACACTGCATAATTTCATAAGGCTGGATCTCCTGGCAGGTCAAGACATGGCTTGTTCTTTCTCAGTCCTTCTGCCTGCAGCATCTTCCTACTGTTTTCTCCTAATAACAGTGTTTATTCTTCCCCTGAAAACTGGTATATTTGCAAGAATCCCCTCATCCTGGGCAACTATTTCTGACTCAGGAATCTCCTAATTCTTGAACTAATGAGGTAGCCACCAGCACTGGAAATATGTGTCTCTTAGGATCACAGTTCAGTCACCTGTGTGCAGGGGGGAAAATCTCACAAACAGAAGAGGCAACCAAGGTCTTGAGGCCAGTCTCAGATTCATTTGCATCAGCTCATTCCAGTGCCACTTCCTTGAGTGGTTAACTGTCATTGTTACTGGAGGAAGGGAAAAAGGAAGGAGAAAAAACCTCCTTCCTCCTTGACTGAAAATTCAAAGGAGAATCTACCTGAATCCCAGGTGATACATTCAAAAGACAAAAGGATATATTTTTCTCAGTCTTTTATATAGCCCAATAAAGAAGTCAGTTCTTCATAGCTCAGTCACTACTCATCTATAGTACAATCTCCCAGGCATGAGGAACAAGTACTTTTCAGAAGCTGCTAGTCACACATGTCCTTTAACAAGGAGCAAGGCCATATGTCCCAGTGAAAGGGAACAACATGTGCATGCCCAGCTTAGAAAGAAAGCATTCTAGTCCAACTTCCATTGTTAGAACAAGACAAAGGGCACAAAGAGGAAGTGTACTTCACTCTACAGTCAAGTATACTTTCCCCTTTCTCTCGGGAGTAAGGGATGGAGAGAGAGGTAGACCCGAGAAGAGGAGCTGAAAGGAGATCTTTTTTTTTTGCATTTTTTTTAAAGATACATTTGGTAAAACTCAAAAATGTCCTAGAAAAGGGTGATGTTTTTAATAACGTACCTCAACTTCAGGTGGCTTGGGAAGTTATATAATAGACAGCCCTATGATGCTATATATATGTAGGAAGCTGTGACTCCTGATTGGCTTAGAAGTCCCTGAGCCCAAGATGCTGCATACAGCATAATGTACTGAGTTTTTAGAGATATTTCAGAGAAGACAGCCCAGAAGGGGAGTCAAGAGGGAAGGAGAAAGAGTTGAGAAGAGACAAACTTCTGAATATTTAACAGGAGTTTCCTGAGTAGTAGATGTGGGAAAAGCAGCTTGTTAATGTCTCCTGAATTCCCAGGTCCACTCTTGCCAAAGACTGCTAAAAGTGGATTTCTTTGGTGGAGATCTTTTTTCTCTTCATTGAATTGAGACTTTTTTCTAGCTCCTGAATCTAGTATTCTATTTATTCTTGTGTTTTCTATTGTTTACCCTAATCTGCATAATCCTCTCAATTTCTGTTTTTACTGACTTTTTGACAATTAATAATAACTAATGCTTTTCTAGCACTTATTATATGCTAGGCACTGTACCAAATGCCTTACAATTACTATTTCATTTGATCCTCACAATATCCTGGGAGGTAGGTGCTGTTAGAAGCGGACAGAGGTTAAATGACTTCCCCAGGACCCATGGTATGTTCATTCTTCATTGCTGAAGAAGACCATGCCATCAGAGAAATGATGACATGACTTGCACTTGCCTTTGTTTTGAGTGAGGGAGGGCTGTGCAGGTCACCAGCCTCACTTCTCCTCCAGAGTCATCTGAGTCCAGTGACCAGATATTCATCAGGATGACTGGAGATAACCCAGGATGAGGCAATTGGGGTTAAGTGACTTGCCCAAGGTCACACAGCTAGTGAGTATCAAGTGTCTGAGGTGAGATTTGAACTCAGGTCCTCCTGACTCCTGCACTGGTGTTCTATCCACAGCATCACCTAACTGCCCCTTACCCAGGACCCCATATCTAGTAAAGTATCTGAGTCTAGATTTGATCTCAGTTCTTCCTGACTCTAGGCCTAACACTGTAATTACCGTACCACCAGCAGCCCTGAATACATTTGTTTGCTATCTCTGATTGTCTTTTGTGTAGCAAGTGTTTGATGGGAGGGAGCTAAGGCTGTCTGGAGACCAAGCTAGCTGTCCCCCTTAGAGTGACCAGGAAAGTGGTTTATATCCTGATCCCCCAAAAGAAAATGGCATTCCTGGACTGCAAATATTTAATATGTAGCAGGTAGATACAATTCTAGCCCAATCTCTTGAAGATCAGAGAGTGAAGGAGTAAGTGGCCAGCCACAGCCCCGTTGCTGCTCCAAACAGGCAAATCACAGCCTCCCTTGAAGATGTGAAATGGGGTGTTCCAGATCCTAGATCTTCTCTTTCTAAATAAAACTCTGCAATGTGGGGCTGACCAGAGTCCCTGAAGCCTCAGGTAAAACTTGTTCTATCTTAGTCCTGGAGACAGCCAAGTCAATGAGGTGTGCAAGAAATAACCAAGGAGTTTTACGGTAAGAAACGAGAATGAAAGGGAAAGGGATGAATGTTGACAGCAAAGACAGAGCTTAAAAATGTAGGACTGAGTAAGTACTAATGGCAGCGGATGTATGTATAAAATAACGTTCTTGTTTCCCAGATGCCTTCCGTTTCCTAACCTCTCAGTATTTCATTTCCGGATTTCATCTTGCTTCTTGTTAAGCCCTTGTCATGCTTGTTACTGATGGCTCCCAAAATAAATGCAGTTCAAAAAATAAAAATAAACCTCATCATTCTATGAAAACAAATTCCAGGGACAGCAGGAATACTGCTAGAGTCAATGAGGAATTAATTCCTGGGGCTTCCGGTTCCTGCTCTGGTTAACAGCGGGTTTTGGGGTGGGGGGGAGCAGTGCTGCTGAAGAATTCCAGTGGCCCTTACTTAGCTGGCTGTTCAATCAGATCTGGCCTTGAAATTTGGTCTGTACCCCACAACCCATCAAGTCTCAGTCCCTCTTTGTCCTTTCTGTCTTGGGCCCTAGGGTGAGAGCACTCCAGGGTGTTAGAAGGAAAGAAGGTCCTGCCTGTTAGGGCCTCAATCAGTGTCTGGCAGCTGGATTAGCTTCTTTACCCTCAGGCTGATTCATCAGGCTTAGTCTATGCAAACAGATGGAAGTTATATTTCAGTCAGAATGTATTTTAAAAACACATATTGAAAACACTCAATTGGGAACCTTGGATGTGACAGAATTTTGATGAAGCATTGATGAGCTGAGAAACCTGGCTTATTGTGTGGTCAGTTTCACCTCAAATTCATTCAGTTTAAGTCAATGAGTATTTACTGTGTTGGCTGTTGTAGGGGATAGAACAGAAGTAGAAAGAAAGCATCTTTTCTATGCAGTGTAGAAGGGAGAGTGGTGAGGGAGAATCAGAAGACCCGGAAGAAAGAAAGCATTGCCTCGGCCACTCTCTTGTGTGACCTTGAACAGGTGACCTATCCTGAGGGGATGTCAGTTTCTGTAAGGATAAAGTGAGATTGATAAGACTTACACTACTGCCAATAGCCCCAAAGATACTTTTAGTGAGTCTCCAGAAGGTGTGTCTGCATCTCAATACCTTCACTTAATTATAAAAGTCAAACATTTTATCTACATATACAATAGTCCACAAACATAAGAGAATAGGGGCAGAATAGTAACTTGTCACAGGATCATTTCTATTGAAACCCCAGTAAAAAAGAAGAAACCAGAATAATATTAATGGTCATAATAGCAGAAGAGAACTGGTACATTTGTGATGCTTTGAAGATTGCCAAGAATTTTTCACATATAATCTCACTTGGATCTCATGATAGTTTTGTGACATGTTTTTACAGATGAGGAAACTGAGGTCAGAAAGGGTAAGCAACTCACCCATGGTCACACAGCTAGTTAATATCAGAGTTATGATTTGAATCTTGCCTCACAGGATGGTTGTGAGACTCAAATGAAATAATTCCACGAAAGTGCTTTTTGAGTGGAAAGTGCTATAGTAATGCTGATTATCGTGCCTATCATGATAATGTCTATTATTATACTTAATATTAGTAGCAGCTCATACATTTTAAGCAGGATGTGTAGTGTATTGGAAAGAACCAAAAAATTTGGGTTCGAGTTCTGACTGCCACTCACTGCCTAGGTGACCTTAGACGGTTGCTTCACTTTTCTCAGTCTTAGTCTCCTCATGTGTAAAATGAGGAGGATGATCTAAATGTTCTTTAAGGTTCTTTTCAGCTCTGATATTCCATGATTTTTATGATATTCAATAAATATTTTCTTATTCTGAACTGTAACTCCAAAAAAGAGCATCCTCATATACAATGCAGAACACAAGCTTTCACACGAAGTCACGAATCTCCATTTCATACCATGTGCCCTTTTTTAAAAGTATTGTAACTTCATATGTGACCCTCAAAGCTTCTCTGCTTGCCTATGCTTCCTTCTAAAAATTTTTATGTTCTTTCCTGTGCATTTTTTAAAATGTCTGAGTCTCTCTCCCTCTCTTTTTTTGGAGGGACGGATCAATATTACTATCCTCAACTTCCCCCAGCCCCAATTAAAAATAGAGAAAGAAAAAAAACCAGCATAATAAATTAATATAATCAAGCAAAACAAATCCACATAGAGGCAATGTCCCAAAATCATGTCACTTTCTGCACCTTGAGTCCCTCACCTCCCTGTAAGCAGTAACATGCTTCATCAAAGGTATTTGGCTAACATGGCTAGTCATTGATCAGAACTCTTAAGTCTTTCAAAGTTCTTTTTCTTTATAATGTTGTCCTTGTATGAGCTCTCCTAGTTTTTCTCATTTCATTCTGCATCAGATCATATCCTCCAGGATTCTCTAAAATAATCTCTTTTATCATTTCTTACAGTGTCTTTTTAAAAATCCCTTGTTCCAGGGGATGGTTAGTTGCATAGAGAAGGAAAGATATATTCAGAGATTCAGGTAATATAAAACAAAAAATATCAATAAAATGTCTAAAGAGAATTATAGAGAAAGAGGGGGGATGATCCAGGAAGTAAGTATCTTGAAGAAAGTGGAGGGGATGGGATCAAGGGATCATAGGTGAAGAGCTAGAAGGAACTTCAGGGATCATCCCAACCCTCTCATTTTACAGATGAGGAAATTGAGGTCTAGAAAGGTTGTCAATTATCCAAAATCACAGAATTAGTAAGTTTCAGAGACAGAATTTAAACCCAACGTTCTTTGACCACAATACAGAATTCTTTCCACTGTACTGTGTGTGCTATCTCCCTAGGTGGCAATGACAGGGAGAAAGCTCACTGGAGCAATGATCAATCAATCGATCAATCAACATTTATTAAGCACCTTATATGTGCCAGGCCCTGTGCTAAGCGCTGGAGACACAAAAAGAGGCAAAAGGCAATCCCTGCTCTCAAGGAGTTCACAATGTAGTGGGGGAAACAATATGCAAATAAACACATACAAAGCAAGGTATAAATTATATTATACAAGAAAAATACGAAGTAAATAACAGTCAGAAGGCATTGGAATTAGAGAGATTATGGGGGATCCTCTCTTGCATGCTATCTCCCCAATTAACTTTAGATAACAACTGTCTTATACTACTACTGTGCCCTTCCATCTCATTAATAATTATTCTGAATATTTATACTAAGAATCATTTATCTGAATCAAAATTTGAACAATTATATTCAATTGAAAATATATAACATACACCATCATATTATTCTCTATAAATCCAATGAGACTGTAAATTCTCTGAGGGCAAAGATATTATCTTTTGTATGCCCATACAAGTTATGCAAAACACTCAATAAATGTTTATTATGTTGAGCTGAAATTAACTCTCTGCTTCTGGAATTAGAAAGATTACAGAAGAGATGAAGTTTCTCAGGTATGAGGTATCCCCAAAATCACAGTGCAGTTGTAAGCAATTAAAGCTATTAAAACGTAGAACTGTACTTGGACTTTGGGGATGCCTTATATATTGAGCTGAAAGGGAGCATATATGAAGCAGTCCATAAAAGATAAGCAGTAAGGTCAGAGGCAGGAATCCTACTGAGTCTGAGACATTAGGGAGTCTGTCAACCTTTTGCATGCAAGAATGCAGAATGATCTCAACATGAAAAATGAGTGAGCAGCACACAGCAGTAAGGAATGGAGGTCATTACTAAAGGAGAATTTTGCCCCCCACCCCTACTCCAGAGGTAGGAAACTGTTGCTGATTTTGAGGCTGGCCACTTGACATTTTGCTGAGGTACATATCAGTCTGTGGGAGAGAAAGAGTGAGGAATCATCTTTCTCCCTTGGCACACCTGTGTGTTCCATGGAGGTTTCTCTGTGTATATGTGAAAGTCATATGTAAATTTCTGTTCCTCTTAGGGTTTAGTCAGCTCCATAAGGCATCCAGGGACTGTGTCCTGTATCCTTATATGGGTTGTGGAAGTTCTGTTAAGTCATTTCTGTCTGGGTCTATGGAAATAGGTAAGAAATAGGGTTGTCCTATTGTAAAATAACTCACACCTATATAATAATTTAAAGGTTATAAAGTACCTATCTCATAAAAACTTACGTGAGGAAGTAGTATTTTTACTCACATTTGACATGAAGTAGACATGACTGAGGAAAAATGTCCCTGGGACTTCATTTCCTATAATGTTTAAAAAGAATTCTCAAGGTTACACTTCCCAGCAGGCTGTATGTCTGGCCACAAGTTGGAGGGGGAGGAAAGTACCATCTGTTTTAAAAAGGAGAGGGAAACTAAAGACTTCAGAGAGCTCATCAGCTCACACGAGTTTCATTACCGTCTCTATCCAGATGAATCACAGATCTTTACATATGGCCTCAGTCTTTTGCCTCAACTTCAGTACCATATTACCAGTTTCATATGTGTGTGTGTGTGTATGTATGTATACACATATGGGAAACACCCTCCCCAAACCATTTTGAACCCCCAAGATCTGAGAAAGGTCAAAAACCTGGATTGGTCAATCAAGAGTGGCATTGTGGCCCACTCTGGGCTTAATCTACCATAATCCTTTGCAATACTCTCTGCTTTCTGAGTGAACTCAAATGCCCCTTCCTGTGTCAACACTACAAGACCAGATGAAGCTAACCAAGAGCATTCTTCTGTTTATGACCACCAAGGACAAGGCGTCTTCATCAGAACTATCTTGAATAACGAGACTTTTCTTATCTTAATATTTTATGGACATATACTATGTTATATCATTTTAATGGTAAAGGAAACACAGATATTCTGGGTTAAATTTCAATTGACACTTTGTCAGTTCTCTTATCTTATTATATTTACAACCTATTCAGTTAAGAAAATCCCTTTCTCATGCTATGGTTAAATGTATATGGAGATCATAAATTTGAGTGACACAGACATCCTGAATTGGGATTGTTCTAAAACATATTTAAGACTTCTAATTCTTTTATCAGACAGTTAAAACTTAAGTTTTGGCTCCATGTACATGTATCTGCTAGCTTTAAGGTAAAAAACATATGAATTTATATATCACCTAGCCTATTTATCTCTTTTAACCAAACTTTCAGGTCAACTACACACACATACATGTGTGTGCATGCATGCATGCATGTTTATGTATGCGTGCATGCAAGTATGTGTATGTGTGTGTATATATATGTGTGTATACACACACACACACACATATATATATATGCCACTGAAAACTGATGTCCCAGGACCATCTCAAACTCACCATGTCCAAAATTGAACTCCTTATCTTTATCTCCTCCCTTTCAGAAAATCCTCTCTGTTTTCTGTCAAAAGTACCACCATCTTTCTAGTCTCCTAGGTTTATAACCTCAGTATTATCCTCAAAACTCCTGAATTTCCTCCCAAATCTCCCAAAATCTAATCAAATTTTCTTGATTCTACAATATCTCTTGTGTTTGATTCTTTCTCCATTCACATAGCTACCACCTTAGTTGAAGCCCTTATCACCCCTCTCTCCTAGACTACTGCCAAAGTCTTCTAACTGGGCTCTGTGCCTCAAGTACTCTTCACTATAATCTATCCTATACACTGCTGCCAAAATGATTGTCCTTATGCACAAATCTAACCCTAGCACTCCCCTATTCTAGCAACACCAATGGCTCCCTATTGCCCCATGGATGAAACATAAAGACTTTTGTTTAGCTTTTATAGGTCTTTGCAGCCTAGTCCCAGTTGATCTTTTTTAGCCACACTGACTATTACTGCCCATCCCAGACTTTGATACAGCCAAACGTCCTCACTCAGGTCACTCCAATTCCTCTCTCTGGGCCTTTGAAGTAGCCACCAAACCCTCCCTCCCAGAATATATTCCCTCCTCATCTCCATCACACAGAATCCTCTTTCTTCAAGAAGAAGAAAAAGGAGAAGAGGAAGAAGAAGAAGAGGAAGAAAAAGGAGAAGAAAAAAGAGAATAAAAAGAAGAAGAATGAGAAGGGGAAGAAGAGGAGGAGGAGAAAGAGAAGAGGAAGAAGAAGAAAAGAAGAAGAGGTAGGAGAAGAAAAAGGAGGACAAGGAGGATTTATATAGCACCAGAAACTAGGCTAAACTCTTTGCAAATATTATTTTATCCTCACAACAGCCTTGGAAGGCAAGTGTTATTATTATCTCTCTTTTACTATTGAGGAAACTGAGGCAGATAGAGGTTAACTTATGGCTACTAAATGTCTGATATGAACTCAGGCCTTCTTGACTCTAGCCCTACCACTCTATCCGCTGCACCATCTACTTAATGAAGCAAGATTTAGTGGGGCTTGCACAAATCTCCTGTTTGAAATTCCAGCATTCTTTCTACTCTACCCAGCTGCCTCTCACCTGAGCAAAGAGTTGCCCATCAAGTTTGCTTGGTTGCTTTCCATGTGTTCCCCATTCCAGAAGCACAAGACTAAAGGCTTCTTTACCCCAAGGCTTGAAATTATAGCAGCAAAATCCTGTGACTGACAATGAGAGAAAAATAAAGATTGGTGAGCCACAACAAGGCCCAGGTTGAAGCTGACAGCATGAATGTGTAATGGGTGAGCCTCCACTTTGGAATCCAGAGGTAGGAGCAGAGAGGGCAGGCAGTAGGTACACATAGGATTACTAAATTAATGTGTTACAGTGGCTCATCAAAAGGTCATAAAAATAAGGCAATCAAAGATGTGGGGAAAAAAAGAGTCACAAGTTGGACTTGGGAGAAAGCGAGCTGGAGGCAAAGTCAAATTAAAAGGCAGAAGTGGATCTGTGGGAGGCTACATTCAACAGTGGCAATGATTGGGAGTGGGTGATAGAGATTGATGGCATGGACTCTAAACCATGAAAAGTGGAGACAGGGTAATGAATCAATGGTCTGGAATTATCCCTGGGAAGTAAGGAGAAGGGTAACTTTGGCATCTCATGAAAGAAAGAGCACTGAAATTACTGTAAGATGCAAATGAATAAGCAATCTAAGTATAAAAAAATCAAATCATAAACTTAGAATGAATGAAGGAAAGTGCTTTTGACAACCATGATTAGAAATTAATAATCAGTCAAGGGACTGAAGTGATTTCAAAAGACAAAACAGATAATTATGTAAAATTAGAAAGCTTTTGCATGAATAAGTCAGTGTAGCTAGGTTAAGAAAGAGAGCTTATTCAATAAAAAAAATCTTTGCATTAAGCATATATGATAAAAGCTTGATGTCCAAGATATATAGGGAATTGACAAAAATGTTTAGCATATGCCATTCCCCTATAGATAGGAAGTCAAATAATAAGAACAAAAGGCATTTTTAAAAAGCAATGCAGTGAAAAAGTGTTTAAAATCACAAATGATCAAAGAAATGCAAATTTCAATTACTGAGTATCAGCATCTCATCTTCAACAAATGGGAAAAAGATGATGAAAGATGAAAATGCTCAGTGTTGGAAAAACTGTGGTAATGTAGGCACATCAATACATCCTCAGTGGGACTGTGAATTAATCCAGCCATTGTGGAAATCAGTTTAGAGTCATGGGCGAAAAGTTTCTAAACTCTTCATAGCATCGACCTACTGGGAATGTACCCAAAGATGTCAACGACAGAAAGGTCCAACAAATACTATTCATAGCAACATTTTCTGTAGTAGGCATAACAAATAGGCAAAATCCTTGGAAACCAAGTAGGTGTCAACAAAGATGGCTGAATAAATTATGGTATGAAAATACAATGGAAAATGATTGTGGCACAAGGGTCAATGTATATGAGGCAATCAAAGAAACATGGAAAGACTTGAATGAGCAAAGAAAGTAAAACCAGTGGAATACTATACACAAAAAATGTATATAATGACTATTAAATAAAATACATAATGAATAGAACAGCATATTTGATAACCACACTAACAGATATCAGAACTTGGCACTAATCAGTCATGCTTCTGATGCCTGGTATTTGATCTCTTTATTCTGGGGCAAGTTATTTGACCTCTATCTGCCTTAGTTTCCTCAACTGTAAAACGGAGATAATAATAGCACCTACTTCACAGAGTTGTTGTGAATGTCAAATGAGATGATATTTATAAAGTGTTTTCATGGCACATAGTGAAAGCTTAATAAATGTTTCTTTCCTTCTGCTGCCTCTTGGCAGGGAGATGGTGGATTATTGGTGTAGGATGTTAGAGACTCTCAGTTGCAGTTTCTATATTGAATAGTTTTGCTTAAATTTTTGAGGTTTGGATTGGTGGTTCACTTTTGGGGTGAGGGGTCTTCTGAGAGAAGATATGACTAGATGTGTGTGTCGGGGGGGAAGAGGTAATTGCTAGATTATCTAAAAATGATTGTAGCCTAAAAAAAATTTTTTTAATAAGAAAATATTAAGAAAAATAAAACGAGATACTACCTTTGTGACCCTGGGAAAGTTACTTCTATTTTAAAAATTCTGTTTCCATATCTGTAAAGTTAGAGAACTGGCCTAGCATTTAATCTCTAACCTTTTGTGGTCCTTGCCCACTGAGAAAGTGTCAGGATGTAAGGTCCCTTTGGAAGAAGTCAATAGTAGGTGAGAGATCTCTGGAGAGCAAGGTTTTTTTTTTAAGAGGAAGAGATGACGAGGTCATACATAGGTTAAAACTAACAGGGAATAATTTTTCCTAAGGAATAAATCTGATCATGTTAACTCTCCTGTTAAAAAAACAAACAAACAAACAAACAAAAAAACCATTCTATGGCTACATATTATCTCTAGGATAAAATGCTAATTTCTATGCCAGCACTGAAAGCCCTCTACAATCTTTCTTTCTAGCAACGTTCCAGCTTTATTTCAAATTATTTCCCTTCAAATGATATAATGTGTTTAGAGCATTTTTGCAAACTTTAAGATGCTATATAAATTGAATAATAATAATCCTCATTACTTACATTAAATTATGTGTGCCCTCTTCCCAACTGTACTATGCACTGTTTCTATTGCTGAACGTTTTCCACCTTTGCTCATTTCCTCAAGCAAATGCCTCCCTGTGCCTGAGAACGTCCTCCATCCTCAACTCTGTCCCTCAGAATTCTTAGCCTACTTCAGTGCTCGGACAGGTACCTGAGGGAAATGTTTTGGATTGACATCTCATCACTGTGCCACTAATTTGGTCTTGGATGCTCAACCCTCTCAGCATCCTCCTGTCTCTGGTTAGACTCCTACTAAAGTGTTTGATGGGAGAAAGCTAAGGCTGTCTGGAGACCAAGCTAACTGTCCCCCTTAGAGTGACAGGAAAGTGGTTTATATCCTGATCCCCCAAAAGAAAATGACATTCCTGGACTGCAAATATTTAATATGTAGCAGGAGGACACAATTCTAGCCCAAAAAGCTTTCCTTTATGGAGGGCAGGTTTCCCTACCTGATTTTAACTCTGTGGAACAAGATGCCCCAACTCTGGTATCCCTTGGTGTTCCCCCCCCCCCCCCAGATTTCTATTGTACGTTTTCTTCTCCTTTTAAATTGTAAAGTCCTTGAGGACAGGGGCTATTTTTCCTTTTCTTATTTGTATCTCCATCATTTAGCACAGTTCCTGGCACACAGGAGGTGCTTAATAACTTTTTATTGAATTGAAATTTCCTAGTTATTAGTACCCTTTTTCTCAACAAATTACCTTATCTATGTACATGTAGTAACCCCCCCCCACCCCCCCCCAGCAGAATGCAATACATATATTGAGAACAGTCAGTCACTCAGTCAACAGGCATTTTTAAAAACATTTACTATGTACCAGGCATTGTTCCAAGAAATAAGATTATGAATGAAAATGGATACTCTGACTACCTTGATTTGCTTGAGTCCCCCAATTATCCAGGAAACTGAGAAGAGCTGTATGAGGACTGGCTGTATTAGCTAACATACAGAGCAGCTTGACATACTAACAATCCTTTCCAGTGACTGAAAGTAAAGCTAGCTGGACATTCAGAAAATCAGTCTCTCTGAAGCCAATTAAGCTCGTAACAGCCTTAAAGCAGACCCTGAGCCACTGGATGGTTTATGGACATTCAAGAGACATCCTTATCTTTGGAGACTCCCCTAACTGTTGGTTATGGAGCTCTTGGTCACATCTTTATGGTATTTGGAGGCACCCCCTTATCTTATTGTTTATGCTGAAGTTTTGCACTGTCAGGAGTAGTTATCACCAAGAATTCTTCTGATTTGTGTATCAAAAGGCCATAGCTCTGACACCTGAAATTCCTCACTCCCCTGTTTCCTTAATCTCCCCTTCCCTTCTGCTTTCCTTTCTAGAACCTGCTCACTTCCCACTTTTCTCCTCAATTCCCTGCCTTCCTTTGTTTGCAAAGTACACAAACACACATACACATATATGTATCTTCCATATCCATTACTGAGCTGAGCTGTTCGACATTAGGCTAGCTACTCCCATGAACATGTTTTACTTTCCTGCTTAATAAAAATCTTCTCTAATTTCACAGGCATCATCTTCCTCTGGTTTTCTTCCCTTTAGGGAAAAGGTTGATTTAGATCTTGAGAACTGGCTTTTGCATCCTCCTGGTTTCTTCCCCGTTTTGGCAGAAAGGGAGATCCAAATTCCCTAGAGAGAGCATCTGCCTCAGTTTACAAGATATAAGAAAGGCGAAAAATATGGTCCCTTCCCTCAAGGTGGTCACATTCTAATGGAAGAGACAAGAAACAACTACGTGTGCACAAAATACGTACAGAGTAGATACAGATGGAGTAGGGAAAAGCCTCTTGCAGAAGGTGGAACGAGCTCTCTTGAAGGAAGCTGAGGAAGTGAGGAGGAAAATGTTCTATGCCTAGGGGACAGCCAATGAAATGACAAGGGCTCGGGAAAGCAGTATTGTATCTGAGGGGCTCCAAGGAGGCAGCTGTATAAAGCACATGCAGGGTAGTAGTAAAATGAGAAGGTAGAAAGGGACCAGCCATTCTGGAAAGCAGTTTGTAACTTTGTCCAGAGAGTTATTAAACTGTGCATTCTCTGACCCAGCAACACCACTACTAGACTTACACCACAAATAGCTCAACGAAAAAGGAAAGTTGCTTATGTGATCAAATGAAATAATAAGTGTATGAGATACGAGATAACTGTACTGACACATAGTAAATGCTGTATAAATGTTAGCTTTTGTTACAATTGTGTACAAAAATATCTAGAATAGCTCATTTTGTGATAGCAAAGAACTGGAAATAAAGAAGGTACCCATAACTTTAGGAATGACTGACCAAATTATGTTATGCGAATATAATGGAATATTATTGGGCTATAAGAAATGGTAAAAGAGTCAGTTTCAGAGAAATCTGGGAAGATGTGCATGAACTGATTCAGAATGAAATGAGCAGAACCAGGAGAACAATACATACCACAACAACAATATTGTAAAAACAAATAACTTTGAAAGACTTACAAACTTTGATCAATACGATGACTAAGTATAATTCCAGAAGAGTGATAACAGAGTGTGCTACCCACCTTCTGACACAGAAGAGTAGACTTACAGTGCAGAAGGAGACATGTGGATTTTGGAAATGACCAATGTGGGAATTTGTTTTGCTTGACTATGCATTTTTTGGTTACTTTGCAAAAGTAACCAAAATTAATTTTTTCAATTAACATAGATTTTTTTTTCTCTTTCCCACCTCCCTTCTACCCGGGTAGAAGGGAGGTGGGAAAGAGAAAAAAAATCTATCTATGTTAATTGAAAAAATTAATTTTAAAAAAGGATGAGGTTACAAAGAAAACGAACAGACAAAAATGCAGAAGATTTGTTGAATTCTGTAGGAAACTAGTTTTTTTCATTGGTGACAGTGGAACCATGACATTTGAAAAAAAATCACACATCCCTTATGTGCTACATTAGAAAATAGAATTAGCACTAAAGAAAACAAAGAAAAACAGGTGGATTAGACCAAGTATACACAGATTTAAGCTAGAAATAGTACAATTTTAAAGTATTGAGGGAATCGAGTTTCAAGATATTTAAAAGAGAGCAGAATTTCCCTGGTATAAGGAACTATCCCCCACAGCTAATTCTCCTAATTTACTGATTTCTGTTGAGAACACTGCCATCTTTCTGGTCACTAAAGAACACGACCTCTTAGTCATCCTCAATTCATTCATCTTCCTCATCTGCTGTATCTGGGAGTATGCTAATCATTGAGGAATGAATCTAGGGTCAATGTGGAGAGAGAATTCTACTGAGGGGAGGCAGATGATTACCTGTCCAAAGTCCTTTCTGTCTATCAGGTGATGATGCTGTGACCTGAGAGATCCAGGAGGCTTCCCTCAAATTAGGCAAAAGTAACCAAAGTTATGGTTTGGGGGAGTCTGGTCAGAAGACAAGAAATTGACATGCAAGTTTGGCCAGGCCTGAGAATAGCTTCCACAGAACTGGAGAAGTTTCTTTCCAACGAAGGAAGAAGCCAGAGGTGAGTGGCCTGGATGCAAATGATGCAAGCCTCCTTTGGAAGTCTCTAGAGAAAAGAAGCCAGGAGGTGGGTGGCCTGACTTTAGGCTAAGGTAGATCAGAGACTATTCTGTTTCTATCTTTGTATCACCATTACCTAATGATAATAGCTAATATTTATATAGAGCTAACATGTATACAATAGCTAATATTTATACAGAGATTTGCAAAGCAGCTACCCAGCAGATGGAGTACTGGACCTGGAGTCATGTTCAAAGCTGGTTTCAGATACTTACTACCCATGTGGCCCTTGGTAAATTACTGAACTCTATCTCAATTTTCTCATCTGTAAAATAAGAATAACAATAGCACCTCCCTACCTCCTAAGATTGTCTTGAGAATCAAATGGGATAATTTCATTGTGAACTTCAAGGTGCTATATAAATGTTACCGATCATCATCTTAAAATCACTAAGCTGTATATATTTTCTGACCTAATCATCACACAACTGGAATGTGCTCCAAGAAGTCCAATGATCAAGAAATGTCCTGTACATAACAAAATATTCATGTTCATGATATTCAATGGTTTCAGTCATGTCTGATTCCCTGCGACCCTATTTAGGATTTTCTTGGCAAAGATACTGGAGGGGTCTGCCATTTCCTTCTCTAGCTCATTTTACAAATGAAGAAACTGAGGCAAACAGGGTGAAGTGACTTGTCCAGGGTCATACAGCTAGCAGGTATCTGAGGTAGAACTTGAACTCAGGTCTTCCTGACTGCAAGTCTAAGCATTCAACCTATTACTTCAGGATGCCTCAATGAGGGGAGGATAAAGAAGGATGGCAGGCATAAGCAACAAAGCTCAACAATACAACTTTGAGTAGGTGATAAAAAAATGGAATAGAATAAAAATTTTAAAGCAGTTTAGAGATGAAAGCAATACTGATAATTTTATATTTACATTTGGTTCTAGACTTGATAGAAGTGCTAGAAGGAAGGACCATGTAGATGTGGGAGAGCCAGATTGAGGGGTAGCCCTGTGTCAGTTCCAAAGGCAGCTGGTGGCACAGTGAATAGAACATGGGACCTGGAGTGTGGAAGATCAGAGTTCAAATCCAGTCTCAGATACTTACTAGCTGTGGGGTCCTACACAACCTAACCTCTGTCTGCCTCAATTTCCTTATCTGTAAAATGAGCAAATAGCATATTTGGCATACTTTTGGCAGCTGTGTAGAGGACGGATTAGAGTGAGGAACTCCAATTTACTCAACTTCCTCCCAGGATCATATGAGATAATAATTGTAAAGCATTTAACAGAGTGCCAGAAATGCATTAGCTATTTTGAGGTCTAGCTTCTTTTTGGTAGACTGCATCTGTTCTTGACTTTGACTTCTTCTGGTATCTAGTATCCTACCAGGACCTTCTCTGGGATTTTATTTGTTGGAAACTTCCATGGGAGATCCTTTCTCTTGGGAGATATTCAAGCATCTTCTTGACTTCAGCATCAATAATAGGAAATTCCTTAGAATGGCTTGAGTAAGATCCCACAGATCCAATCAGTTTTCAAACCTGGTTGTTTTTACATAGATAAGTTCTCTATCATCTTCTCTATTCATACGGCCACTGGCCCATTTCAGATTCTCATCCTCTGGACTGTTGCAATAGCTTTTTAACTGGTCTCCCCTCCTCAAGTCTAACTACTTATTCCAATTCACAGTTGCCAAAGCGATTTTGCAAAATACTGGACTGACCATAGCACTCCCCTGCTCCAATTCCAGTGACTCCTGATCATGTCCTGGATCAAATATAAACTCCTCTTTTTTAAAGCCCTTCACAGACTGACCTCAAACTATCTTTCCAGACTGTTATTGTCATCATGGTTATCATTGTCACCTCCTCCTCCTCCTCCTCCTCCATCTCCTCCTCCTTTTCTTCCTTCTTTTCCTTCTCCTCCTCCTCCTTTTTTCCTCTTCCTGCTCCTCTTCCTCCTTCTTCTTCTTCCCATCCATTTGCCCCTCCCCCTCCCCTTCCTCCTCTATACTCTACCTTTCAGACAAACTGTCCTTCTTGCTATTTCTCACATATCATATTCCTTCTGTCTCTGTCTTTTGATCTAGCTGCTCTCCATGCCCAGCATGCTATCCCTTTTCATCTCCACCTCTTAGAACCCCTTGTTTTCAAGGCACAGATCAAGTGCCACCTTCTACATTAAACCTTTCTAGATCCCCCAAACTCCTAGCACCTTATGCCTTCCCCCAAAAAAAGTTGCCTTATATTTATTTTGAATCTATTTTGTAAGTCAACAAGCATTTATTTAAGTGCTTACTATGTGTTAGATATAGTGCTATGCCCTGGGCATAGAAAGGAGGGGGGAAAAGTCCTTACTGTCAAGAAATTCACCATCTAGGGAGAGAAACAGCATGCAAACAATTGTGTATAAATGAGCCATAACCAGGGTAAATTGGAGATAATCTTGGAGGGAAGGGCCTAAGATTAAGGAGGTTTAGGAGAGCCTTCTTCCAGATAGTGAGGTTTTTAGCTGACTTGAGGAAGCCCAGGAAAGCAGGAACTGAACGAGAAGAGGGAAAAAATTCCAGGCATAAGGTGTGGCCAGTGAAAAGGCACAGAGAAGAAAGAAGAAATATTTTGTGTGAGGCATAATAAAGAAACCAGTGTCACTGAATCAGAGAATACAACATTAGAGTAAGCTGCAAGAAGACTGGAAGAATAGGAAGGAAGCAGATTATGAGGAAATTTAAAAGCTAAACAGAGGATTTGATAGTTGATCTTGGAGGTAATAGGGAGCCCCTGGAGTTTACTGACTAGGGAGGTGACATGGTCAGATTTGTGCTTTAGGAAGATCATTTTGATAACTGAGTGGAACATTTTCATGGGGAGAGTTGAGGCAGGGAGATCAATCAGAAAGTTATCGCAATAGTCTAGGTGTGAGGTGAGGACAGCTTGAATAAGTGAGAAGATGAAATGGGAGATTTAGAAGAGATATTGCAAAGGTAGAATTGCCAGAACTTAGACACAGATTAGAGGTGGAGAGACAATGAGGAGTCAAAGATGAAACTAGGTATGTGTGACTGGGAGGATGGTAATATAGAACAAAAGTTTCTTAAAAGCTGGGGCTATTTGATTTGGGTTTGTGTGTGTATCCCCAGAACCTACCACTGTGCCTGGATAAGAGGTGCTTATCCCTACCATGTGCCTATTACATATTAGGTACATCTTTCCTAAACGTATCGATTGATCCACTCTGCCCATCTCTAAATGAAGTAGCAGGGCATCCTGAGAGACAAATAGAAGGAGGCATGTGCTAGGCACAACAAACCAGTAGCTCCCCTCAGACTCTATAGTGATTACCCAGGATTCTCAACCCAAGAGCCTTGGGAATATCAGTGCCTCCAAAACTCTAGCTCCGCTTCCAACCTATTTGTGTCTCCAGAACTTAGAACAGAGCACATAATCAATGTTTAATGAATGCCTTTTCATTCATTCTTTCTTTCATCCATCCATTCATTCCTTCATCCCCATAAAACCCATGAACCTTTACTAGAGAATTTGAGCAGCCCTGGCTGCTCAAAGAATGAATAGAGCACCCCATTAATTAATTAAGTGATCTCCTAGGAGCATGGCATTAGCTGCATTTGCCAAGTCCCATTGAAGGATCATCACTGGACCTTATTCTTCCTCCTGTCATAGCTTAAAGACCATTGCATGCAAGGCCCAATGATAGCTGTCTCTCCTCATCTCCCAACCAATATCTGATGAGGACCCAAGGGTGAACTTTGTCCTGTACCTTCCCTCTTTCCTTGTCCCTGTTCCACCATAGCTCATGTTAAGTCTAAAATTTTTCCTTGTGTGAGTTAAAATACAGATTTTCATAGGGGTCTATTGCTTTTTAGTGAAAGTCTTTAATTCTCATGTCTGTTAGAATGGACTAGAATAAGCCTTTAATAATAACAATAGCTAGCATTTATATAGTGCCTTAAGTTAAGCAAAGTACTTTACATATATTTTCTCATTTCATCCTTACAACGACTCTGAGAGGTAAGTCCTGTTATTATGTCCAATTTTCATTTTATTGTTTTGACATATTATATCCTTATAGATAAGGAAACTGAGGTTGAAAGAGATTAAGTGATTTGTCCCCACATCCAAATATATGAGGCAGGCTTAGAGTCGAGTTTTTCCTAACTCTACCCTTTCTGCTATACCATTAAGCTGCCTGTATAATACTTTAAGTAGATGAAGGTACTCCCCAAATTCTACTATTTTATTCCCAGAAGTACTCTGCAAAGGTACCAGTAACTGTAGCCTGTCTGAGGAAATAGGAAATGTAATGGCTATACAGAGTGATATATTTATCTGCCACCCACCCACCCAATTAACAGGGCTGCCCCACCTGCTCTTTCCTCAGTCTTTACACCCACACCTACACACCTCTACACAGAAGCATGAGAGCAGAAAGGGAATTATTCCTTTAGCTGGCTGCTGGGATCGTTCTTTGGCCCTCCCAGGTGGTTCACTGCTCTAACATAAAAGGCAACCTGCCTCCAGCCTTGAAGCTGGTGGAAAAAGCTTGATTAAAGATGGACTCCACACTGTGGAAATTGCCGAGCTGAGCAGTATAGTCCTCCTGAAGGGCACCGCACGTCAGTCAGGATGCCTGTCATCACCACTCCTGGTGCTGGGAAGGCTTCCAGCGAGGTAAAGACCAGAGAGAAATGGCCCCTGTTTATGCCATCATATCATGTTTGGACAGAATGAGAGTATTTGTGCTTGTCTGATGCAGAGTTTGACAGCTTGGCATCTCTCTCCCATGTTGCAACAATGAAAAGTCTAGGGAGCAGTGTTAGGTCACCTCCCAGGTGACCCTTGAGGAATGGCAAATTCTCTAGACCAAGGGCTCATAATCTTTTTTGTGTGTTGTGGTCCCCTCTGGTAGCCAGTTGAAGTCAGTGGGCTCCTTCTCCGAACAATGGTTTTAAATGTATAAAATAAAATACATAGGATTCCAAAGGAAATGAATTATATTAAAATACATTTATCAAAATATATTTTTAAATACCACATTCATGGCTCCCAGGTAAAGAATCCCCCTGCTCTAAAGATGACATTCCCTCTTGTGGCTTTGAACAAAGTATCTTTTCTTCAATTTCTCAAGTATCTGGGTTTGATTCTCAACACCATCTGTTCTCCTTTGCCCAACCAAGATTCCAGCTCCACCCTTAGGTGATGCAGTAGCAAGGGCACTAGACCATGAGTCCTGGAGATTTGTGTTCAAATATGGTGTTGGACGCCTACTAGTTGTAGGCTAGTAGGGCAATTCACTTATTCTAAACCTCAGTTTCTTCATCTGTAAAATGAGGATATTAATGGTGCCTACCTTCCAGGGTTCTTGTGAGAGTCAAAGGAGATAACATTTAGGATATATTTTGTAAGCCTTAAAGCACTAGATAAATACTTCTTGTCATTATTGATTTTTAATTACCTTTGCGGCCAAAATAATTTTTCACTTTGATGTCCAGCCTTGTGATGGAATCCTCTCTGATCTTACCTAGGCTGGTCCTTGAATAGCAGACACCTAGCCTGTGGAGCTGGGTCTACACTCAGTTCCTTTCCTATGTTTCAGAATCTGTTAGAACTTGTGTCTTCATGGTCTTTGAGAAGCTGGGGCAGCCACTCACCACAAGGGATCACCACAAGAGGAAGGAGTTAGTGAGTAAACAGTATATAATTCACAGCCCTTCCCTCAGGTTTAGATTCGTGGACAGGGTTGAATTATTAACAATAACAGGTATAACCACAGAGGAGCTACTTAATGTTGGTAACAACTCATGCCACATCCACCTGTTCTGATCCAATCTCTTGAGAAACCCATTGTGGACAGGAAGCAGCATAGCACACTGGAAAGTAAACTGGGAATTGGCATCAGAAGGCCTAAGTTCTAAACCCAGCTACCCCACTGTATTAACAAGCCCCGTAGCACACCCCGGATGGCCTGCTAGCACAGATTCTTTGATCTGCTTTATAAAGGAAAGACAGCTTCAAAGGGGTTAACAATCCTTCCTTAATTAAACACATATAAATCATTCACTAATTCAGGGGAAAGATCAGCACCCTGAATATGGAAAAAATACAAGCAGAGAAATTACCACAAAAATCAGCAGACAGGGTACAAAATAATATAACCTCCTACATATACCACCGATGGGAGAGCACAAACCTCCGAGAAGTGGGGGAGCTCTTAACTAACAGCTACTCAGAGTCCTGTGCAGGCAATCAAAAGGTCCTTGTCATAAGCAAACTCCCAAAGCAAAATACCAGCTTCCCAGTACAGAAAACAAAGACTCGGCCACTAATTGGCTCAGTAGGCACATCGTACCTGTGAATGATCAGGGTTCAAAGGGAATCTATCCTTCAGATGTTTTCAATGAGCCTGGGAAACTGAACTCCAAAAAGAAAACAACAAAGATCTCACTAGGCTTACTCTTATACCCACCTGGTATCTGTGTGGCCTTGGGAGGTCACTTAGGCTCTCTGGGCCTCAGCTGTCTCATCTTTAAATGACGGGATGGATTGAGAGTAATGCCCAAATTACCTACCTTGTAAAAGAGAATAGGAGCAAATGGGACAATACATAAAAGCACTACAGAAATACTACCTATTGTTATTATTATTGTGAGGAGGTAATATATACAACAGCTGTGACAACCACAAATATCGAAATTTAAGATAGTATCGTTGTTATTTTTAATCTCAGGTACAAAATTCTCCTTAAATTTAAAAACACTCTGTTTTGAAGTTCTTGAGCATCATTATTGTGGATTACTTCCTACCTCCCAAATAACACTGATAGCTCCAGTGTGGTGGATTGCATGCTCCAGAGCGCAGGGATTATTTCACTTCTTTGTGTGTGTCCCCAGTGCCCAGAACAATACTTGGTATACAACTGGTATATGTCATGTCCCAAACAGAGAAAGAAACCATAAAGATGGAAACTGCCTTAATCCTCATCAATAGGCAGGTGGTATGCTGATAGATTGATCATAGAGCCACAGAAACAGCATGAAATTTGGAATCAGGAGACTCATGGCTTGGCCACTGCAACCTCAATAATCTTGGTTAAGCTACTTTACCTCTTTGGGTCTCAGCTGCTTTGACTGTAAAACAAAAGGGTTGGATAGATGATGTCTAAGGCCTTTTTCATTTCTAAACTATGACCTCACTTTGTTTATGCATTAAAAAAATAGGAGAAAGTCATTAGTAAGACAGTTCAAATAGACCATACCTTCTATAAATAAACCTATGAATTTCTCTGGTCTTGCTTTTTAAGAAGCTAATGCTCTATATCACCATAATCCCAGTAACCCAAACCTAGGTAGTGTCATTCACACGTCACTCCCTCAATATTCTCTAGATCCATAGGCAAATCACTGATTTTAGATCTGGTGATCTTTGAGAAAGGAGATCTAGCTCTAGTCCCAGAGAACAGGATCCTTAGTTCCAAGTTCTACAGAGTAGAGAACCATGACCTTCTGGGCTAAAATGATACCAACTTAAGGAGACTCTACTTCTGGACAGGAATCTTTGGAAACCCTGGGAATAAGGAAGAAAGGTAAATACATGACTCTAGATATCTGACCAGTCAGTAATAAAAAGATCTATAGAGAGAGGATATAGCTAAACTTTTTCATCTCAGGATTCCTTTTGCTGTCATCGTTATTCAGTCCTTTCGGTTGTATCCTACTCTTCGTTACACATTTTGGAGTTTTCTTGGCAAAGATATTGAAATCTGCTATTTCCTTCTCCAGATCGTTTTACAGATGAGGAAACTGAGACTGACAAAATTAAGTGACTTGCCTAGGCTCATATGGCTAGAAAGTGTCTGAGGTCAGGTTTGAACTCATGAAGATGAGTTTTCCTGACTTCAGGCCCAGTGCTCTATCAGCTGTATTATCAAGCTGCCCTAGAACCTCTTTACAATGTTAAAAATTGTTGAGGAACCCTCAAAGAATTTTTGTTTATATAGATTATATTTATTGAAATTTAACATATTAGAAATGAAAACATCTCAATATTATTATGAAAATAGTTTTGTCCTCATGGACCCCATCAAAGGGTCTTGAGAAATTCCCAAGTGTACTTGGACCACATTTTGAGAACCTCTTCTTTATTGAATATGGGGAGCAGAATCCCAGAAACCTGTTTGAGTCTGCTGCTTTTTCACTAAATGATCCAATCTAATGTTTTGTATCCCTGTTAGATGAAGTGGCCTTAGAAGATAGCCCAAGCCCAAGTTCAAAGAGCTAGAAAAGACCTTTGATTAGCAACCATCTAGTTCAACACCCTTATTTTACAACGAATTAACTGAGGTTTTGAATGGTGAAGACTTCCCAGAGATCCTCTGGCTATCTTGTGACAGGCTTCGATCTCAAACTCAGGTCTTCTCACTCTTTGTCAGTGTATTTCTCCCACCAGAACATCACACTAAATACTTTCTTGAATAGTGGGAGTTAGAGTCTTGTCAGGTCCCCCATGCCAAGAGCACCCCTCTCTTTTCATTCCTTTCTTTTTACTATTAGGAGATACCTTGTTTTCCAGAACTAAAGCCCAGCAAGCTAGCTGTGCCCTGAGCTTGGCATAACAACAATTCTTTGTGCTCTCCCTCCGGACAAACTCTGCTGCAGTGAAATCACAGAACTGTTTTACACCAGCCCCAGGTGTTCCTTGAGCTTGGACAAACACCTGCAGGAACCATGTTCTGGTCATGAAGCCCTGCTATGAATCAAACTTGCCTTGTTGTTGCTATTACCTCCTCAGTGCCACAGCCACACCTCACTGCATGGTTTTTGTTTTGGGTTTTTTTTTGTCTAGCAATTATTATGTGTATCAAAGCTTAGCTGTGCTGTAGTGGGTCTGTTCTGTCTTAGAGCAGACCCTGGCACACATGTCTAATTTCCCTCCTCCAACAGAATAAAGAATGCTTTTTGCTTATAATTACTGTTAACTCTTTGGCTTTGTTTTGCTTTATTTTATTTTATTTTTCAGAGTTTAACAGTTAGTGTATAACCTCTATGAGCTTTCTGGTATTTTCAGAGTTAACAATTGTTCCATAAACTCTATGACTCTTGGTAATTTATTTCCTAGGTCTGACATGTATTTTAAAAAAAAAAAGAAAGAAAGGAGAGTGAATGGAACTGAAACATAAGTGGAACCTGAGGAACCTTATGCTTGTATATTGTGTCAAAGGCTTGTGAAAAGATTCCAGACAAACCATAGGAAGTAGGGTGCAGCAAAACACTGAGCATTCAGTAGGGCAGGACTCTATAAGAGGCAGGAGAGAAGGTTATGTTCGCATAGTGAAGGCCAACAGAATTGCCCTCCAGATCTGATCTGCCTATCAGGGAAAACAAAACAAAATGAAACAAAAACCATTGATGAGGTAACCAGGTCTGATATGGCATAAAGAGCTATAGATGTCCAAGAACACAGAATCTTTGTGCATTAAATGAGTTACTCTGAAGAATAGGGAAGTCAATTTTGAGCTAGGTATTATTAAGAGCAAGGGAAAACATAATTGATACAGTCATCAAATATGGAGATGACTCAAAGTTCACAGGGATAGCTAACTGAGGATGAGAGTCTGGATCCAAAAGGTTTTAACAGACCAGAGTACTGGGCTGACACTAATAAGATGACATTCAATAAGAGGATAAATGCAGTCTTTTACTTGGGTACAAAAAATTAACTTCACAAGTATAAAATGGAGGAAGCATTGATGAATAGTGGTTGTTCTGAAAAAGATCTAGGGGTTTTAGTGAGCTAAGAGCTCAAAATGAGTCAGCAGTATGATGTGGCACCATGTACTGATAATGCATTTTTGCTTATTGTTAATGTAATTTTGCTTCTTAATGGGAAGATCTTTCCCAATCATTAATAGGCCCATGTGGCCTGCTTAATTCACATGGAAGCCTGAGTCACATGAGTCTAAGTCACATGGAACAGAAAGGGGTAGAACAGGAAGAGGAGGGTCTAGAACAGAACTGAGAGGAAGTTAGAGAGCAGTTAGAATTGAAGGACACAGGCAGTTGGCTGTGAGTTAGAGAAGGGCATTTTGTTTAAGAGAAGCCTGTGATTTGCTTAAGGGAGCTGGTTTGTAGGAAGCCTACCTGGGGGAAGGCTTGGGACTGGTGTTGTTCTCTGCATAGCTATTGTGTATAGATTCATTTGTTACTAAGATGGATTTGGCTTTCTGGTGCCTGAATAAATGTTTTGGTTCTGTCTTCCATGTGGAGAGTCTGTCGTATTTCGCGATTCAGAATTGCACTGGCATGTTCATGGCCACTGTAGGAGCTGTGAATATTGTGTTGGTGCTACAGACCAAAAAAGCTAATGTGATCTTAGACTAATGTTTTGGGCTAATGTGATCAAGGGAGCAATAGCTTCCAGGAACAGAGAGATGATGGTCTCACTACACTCTGCTCTTTTCAGGTGCCATATGGAGCACTGTGTGTTGTTCTGGGAACCATGAACCAAAAACCAAGAAAAGACATTGCTACGCTGGAGAGAGTTCAGAGGAGTACAAGGACGGTGAAGTAACATGTTGCTCAAGAATCAGTTGAAGGACTTGAGTATGTTTAACCTAGAGAAAAAATGACTTGGAGGGGGAAGGCAGGGATGCATAATATCTGTCTGCAAGTATCTGAAAGGCTATCATAAAGAGTACAGAATAGATTTACCAGGAGAAAGAACCAAGAATAATAGGTAAATGTTGAAAAGAGGTGAATTTAGGTTTACTTTGAAGAAAATCTTCCCAGTAATTACAATTGTCCAAAAGTGGAACAAGTTGCTTGGACAACTAGATGATGAGTATAGGTTTGTGGGAATTCAAATCCAGTCTCAGAAACTTCCTAGTTGTGTGACTGTGTGCAAGTCATTTAACCTCTATTTGCTACTGAAGAAGGAAATGGGAAACCACTCCAGTATCTTGGCCAAGAAAATCCCATGGACAGAGGTCTACAGGGTCATCAAAAATTGGACATGACTGAACAACAGTTTCTGACTTCAGTGCCTACGCTGTCTCCAATACAGCATATATGTTATCCAGTGGGCACTGAGTCATGACTATAGCTCATTAGCAGTAAACAAACATTGCAAGTAAAAAAGCATCCCTCTAAAGTCCCTTCCTCATAGCCTATCCACCTCTGGCTCTCTGAGTAGGTGTTAAATGGTAATCATGGATATCAAACCCTGAATGGCTGTTGGCAACATTAAAAGACTGAAAAGTTTTTTCCCCTGCTCTGGAATTGTATTTTGACAAAGTCAATAGAAGAAGCAGGAGAAAAAAGTCCTTTCACTTCCTGTTACTATTTTTCAGTATATTCCTCTGTTGTCCCATTGACAGAGAAAAGATTGGACAAACAAATAACAGTGTATAACCCATCTGCTAATAACGATGATAATTCACATTTGAACAGCACTTTGAGCTTACCTTAAAGGAAGACTGGCAGACAGCATAATGTGGTGAGAATCCATCCCAGATTAAATCATCTCAAGAAATCTGGTTCCTAATCCATTTTGCCACTAACTAACAATGATTTGAGGGGGAAAAAATCACTTTATCTCTCTAGCTTGAGTCTCCTTTTCTATGAAACAAGGAGGTGGGGCCGAAATGCATAATTTTTAAGGATCTTTTCCCCCAACACACAAAATCCCTACAGCACATGAATAGACCAAGAGAACAAAAGGTGCCCACCAGAAGGATGACTAGTGGGGGCTTTCGTAAGATCATTGACAGAGCTCAAAAGGACACATGTCCACTTTGTTCTGCCAGGGAACCTGAGCCAGCTGCATTCTTGCCATCTGGAGCCTGCTGGGAGGGAAGGGATATACGGATACCTTGTTTGGATGTTCCACATGGTCAGTTGGTGTGTATGAAGGGGAAAAATAGGGGCAAACAATACAGTGAGGAAGAAGAGCCAGAGAATGTGGTGAGAGATGAAGAGGGAAGTTAACAACCACAAAAATATATACCCCATGACTCTCCTCTTTTGCAGACTCCAAGATATGAGGACCTTTCCCTGCTGCCCCTCACCACTGGAGCAGGTTTGGGTGTACTATTTGAGACCTCTTGTTGACCCTTTTACAGAAAGGAAGAAAAAGGGAACAATGAAAGGCAAAGAGAAAAGGGAAAAGAAAAAAAAGATGGATTTTTTTCATTTGAAAAAATATTAATTTAACAAAATGTTTCATTGTTGTAAAGAAGGGTTCTTGTTGCAGGAGGTTGGGGAAGTCACTGGGAAATTACAGTAATGTAAAAAAAAAAGAAAAGAGCATCAATAAAGCAATTTAAAAAAAAAAAGTATAACATTGAATATATGCTACCAACCAACAAAAGTTTCATAGAGTTTAGTGTAGAAGATGAAAGGGATCTTGGAGCTCATCTAGCACAATCTCTTCATTTAATCTATGGGGAACTGAAAACTCAAACAGATAAGTGACTTGCCCAAAGTCACATTGTCAATTAATGGCAGAGGACTACATTCAAGGGTCCTGACTCCTTTTCAATGCTCTTCTCATTAAGTAACCCTTCCACTTTATTCCTTTCTCTCTTTTTTCTCCACTCTCATTGAGCAGGAAGTTTTCAAGAACCATAGGATTCTGAACTAGAAAAGACTTTAGTCAGCATCTTATCCAAATCCCTTATTTTACAGATGAAAAAATTGAGGTCCAGAGAGGTCAGCTAATATGCCTAAGGTAAATCAGGTAATAAGTGGGAGAGCCTGGATTCAAACCAAGGTCTTATTACATCAAGGCCAGTGCTCTTTCCATGAACAACCCTGTGCATGCCTGAGGGGGTAGTGAGGCACCCTATGTCATCTGCAAGGCATGTGCTGGAGCCAGTTTAAATTTGCCAAAGCGATTGTTAAATTTTCATTGTGAGCATTTAAACCTATAAAATCAGCAGATTAGGGTTTGATTTATTGTATACTTTTTAAAAATTTTTTTTAATTTTTAATTTTTAACACAGTTCATATCATGTAACACAATTCCAACTTTTGGTCAGGTGATATTTCTTCAAAGCATTTACAATATAGACCACAAATTGATTTTTTTTTAACATTAACCAACTGAGACACAAATAATAACAATGAATGGTAACTTTATAAGCCCTTGATCTAATTGTCTCCACACTATTACTGAGAATTAAAAGACCCTAACTTATTGTTGTTGGTCTAAAGTCCTAAGCCTAATAGCTTAATTTTAGACTTGACCTAGGATGTTCCCCTACCAATAATCTATAATTTGATAGATCTGGTATTAAGCTTACAAACCTTTTGACTATAGGAAATTGCCACTAAGAGTAGGGACATTACAGGGAAACAATATCTCCCCAACTTCACATCAGTTCCAGGCAAGAATAGATTGTCAACTTGCATTCAGTGAGGCTTAGAGTCTTCTAGGTGTCAGTGAAGAAACTGAGTCAGGAGAATCCTACTTCAGTCCAGGCTAAACAGTGTCTCTCCCACCCTTCCCATGAGATCACCTTTTTCAGTTCATATCAGCATCTCACAGGCTTATTGGCATCATGGATTGAAGGCTCAGACTGCCTTGTTTGCTATCCACACCTGGAGTTAGACTCAAAAGAACAGTCACTTAATAGTCCTATAGCATCTTAAAATAGCTAGTTCCAATAACCAGGTTTCAGATATGACTATAACTTCACATTGGCTAAGGAACATCTTTTGAGGCATGTCTTAAGTGGCTTACATGCCTTTCTATACATGTTCTAGTTCCTGATTAAATAACAATCATAAAATCAAATTTACCATTAAAACCTTAACTTTTCCATCAATGTCAAATTTTACTCAAGGTTACCTTCCTCTAGGAAACTTAGACTAAAATTCTTTTCCCCAAAGTAAATATGTCTCTGATTTAGTCTCAGTAATTAATTCAGTCAACTGTTGTAATACTAATTGCATTTACATCACTTTGTAACATGTCCAATTTTTCTCTCCAGCTCTCCCCTCCACCAACACCCTAATACCTTGCATTCTGATTACACCTTCCCTCAATGAGCCATCCCTTCTATCACACCCCACCCTTCCCTTACCCCCATCTTCTTTCTTTTCTTGTAGGGCAAGATAAATTTCTATGCCCCATTACCTGTGTTTATTATTTCCCAGTTATATGCAATAATAATTCTCAACATTCATTTCTAATACTTTGAATCCCACCTTCTTTCCCCCCCTACCCATCCCCACTGAGAAGGCAAACAAATCAATACAGACTAAATAAGTGTTGGTTTGCAAAAGACTTCCATAATAATCATGTTGTGCAATACTAACTATATTGTCCTCTATCCTACTCTATCCCTCCTTATTTTTTTATTCCCCTATTTGATCTTGTCCCTTCCCCAAAGTATTTATTTCTAGTTACTCCCCTCTCCCATTTGCCCTCCCTTCTATCATTCCCCTCACCCACTTGTCACCTCCTCCCCTACTTTCCTGTAGTATAAGATAGATGTTCATACCAAATTTAGTGAGCATGTTATTCCCTCCTTAAGTCATATGAGGAGAGAGTAGCTTCACTTTTTTCCTCTCCCCTTCTCCCTTTTCTCCTCCATTGAACAAGATTTTTCTTTATCTCTTTTATGAGTTATAGCCTGCCCCATTCCATTTCTCCCTTTCTCCTCCCAGTATTTTCCTCCCTTACCCCCTAATTTTTACTTTATATCCTTTTTTGGTGTGGATATCATCTCTTTTGATTCAACACAGCCTGTACTCTCTATCTATGTGTGTGTGTGTGTGTCTGTACAATCCTTCCACCTACCCAAATACTGAGAAAAGTCTCAAGAATTACAAATATTTTCTTTCCATGTAGGAATGTAAACAGTTCAGTTTTAGAAAGTCTTTTATGATTTTTCTTTCCTGTTTACCTTTTCATGCTTCTCTTGATCCTTGTGTTTGAAAGTCAAATTTTCTATACACTTCTGGTCTTTTCAACAGGAATACTTGAAAGTCCTCTATATCATTGAATGACCATTTATTCCCTTGAAGTATTATACTCAGTTTTGCTGGGTATTAGCCAGTTTTAATCCCAGTTCCTTTGACTTCTGGAATAGCCTATTCTAAGGCTTTTGATCCCTTAATGTTGAAGCTGCCAGATCCTGTGTTATCCTGATTGTATTTCCACAATACTCAAATTGTTTCTTTCTAGCTGCTTGTAATATTTTCTTCTTGACCTGGGAACTCTGAAATTTGGCCACAATATTCCTAGGAGTTTCTCTTTTCAGGTCTCTTTCAGGAGGTGATCAGTGGCTTCTTTCAATATTTATTTTGCCCTCTGGTTCTAGAATATCAGGACAGTTTTCCTTGATGATTTCATGGAAGATAATGTCTAGTCTCTTTTTTTGATCATGGCTTTCAGGTAGTCCCATAATTTTTAAATTGTCTCTCCTGGATCTATTTTGCAGGTCAGTTGTTTTTCCAATGAGATGTTTCACATTATCTTCTATTTTTTCAGACTTTTGGTTTTGTTTTTCAACTGTTTGGTTTATCTCAGAGTCATTCATTTCCCTGAACTCAGTTCTGTCTTTCAAGGAATTATTTTGTTCAGTGAGCTTTTGAAACTTCTCCTCCATTTGGCTAATTCTGCTTTTTAAAGCCTCCTTATCATTGGCTTTTTGGACCTCTTCTTCCAACTGAGTTACCTTCTTTTTAAAGGTGTTATTTTCCTCAGCATTTTTTTGCTTCTTTAGCAAGGTGCTAACTTGCTTTACAAGCTCTTCTGTTGCCTGAGCCCAATTGAAGTTCACTTTGGAGGCCCTGGAGGCAGGGGTCTTAACTTCCTGTGACAGTAAGCCTTGTTCTTCCTCATCCAAAAGGATGGGAGGAGACAACTGTTCACCAAGAAAATAACCTTCTATGGCATTTTTTTCCCTTTTTGGGGCATTTTCCCAGCCAGTTACTTGACTTCTGAATCCTTTGTCAAGAGATTAGACTCAGCTGCTCAGTTGCCCTGGGTTTTGAGTGGGAGTAGGGCCTGTCACTCAGGGCTGGGGTTTAGATCAGCTGCTCCCTACTGCCAGAGGCTTTAAGTTGAGCTGCTCTAACAGTGTTTCCAGGTTGCTTCCCAGCCTCCATAGCTGCCTACAGTCTGCTGCTATGGCCTCTGCTGTTCCCTGGGATTATTGCTGGAGAAACTCATTCCCTCTGTCCCAGCTGGGAAAGCCCTCCCCCACTGATCTTTGGAGGTTTCTTTGTGACTTGTGGGTTGAGGAATCTGGGACTTTTCCTGCAAGGAACTCTTCCCCAGTGGTCTGTCCATGTCCTGTTCCTCCCAGTGCCATGTGGCCAGGGCTATGCTCTGCTCAGCTCAGTGTCCTGTGAGATAGACCTTTCCTGTCAGTCTTCTGGGTTACCTTTGGCTGGAAACCTCTTTTGCTCTGTTGTTCTGTGGCTTCTGCTGCTCCAGACTTTTTTGAGAGTCATTTTTACAGGTATTTTGTGGGCTGTGGGGGAAGTGCTAAGAGTATGTGTCTTTCTACTCCACTATCTTGGCTCCACCCTCTCAATTTATTGTCTTCATGATTATCTGGAATTTAAGAAAGTGATGGAGATAATGTTGATATGAAGATTAAACTTCAGTGTGTCAAGAATCCTCTTTTTTGGAATACTACTGTGTTATAAGATATGATGATCTGGTTGATTTTAGAAAAAACATGAAAAGACTTGCATGAAATAATGAAAATTATTTTCATTGGTACTTGGTACTGAAATGACAGTACCAAGAAAATGTTGTACATAGTAACAGAAATATTGTCCTAACAATAATTTTGAATGACTGATTCATCTTTGGTATCATAAATACTCAAGCCAACTACAGACTACTACAACTACCTATGAAGGAAGATGTAATCCATCTCCAAAGAAAGAACTGACAAATAGAAGTATGTATGGTATGGTGCTACACCCCCCCCCACACACACATACATGTTGAATTGTAGCCTTCTCTAGGGCAGCATGGTGAGGGGAGGGAGAAAAAAACAGCATAGAGCAGAGAACAAAAGAAAACTTAGAAGAAAGTATAGAAAAGTAAGGTAGCTTTGAAAACAATGTGTAGTATTTATTACATGATTTTTTAATAAACAGTCTGAAATGGAAATTCATAGTTTTATGTTGAATCTTCTCTTTATGTTATGCTGTGTACATGGAAATGTATTTAAGTTCAAAATGAAGAAAAACGTTTTTAAAATGAATCCTCTTTTTATCCCCAGAAAGATGGTTGTTAAACATTTACCTTCACACTCCCCTCTATACTTACTATTGATAAAGGTTTGGTCTTTAAGACTGACCCCCTAGTCCAACTACTGAGGATGGAGGGAGAGGTGGTGGCAGTGTTCCTGTATTATAAAGGATGAGGAGAAAAGAAGTGAATTTGCATCCCTATTCTTTCAGCTCCCAGATCCTGGGGCTGGCAGGAGGTGTGTGTGGGGGGGGGGAATGCCACAAGAGTAAAGCCCTTCAAGCCTCCTACTGAAGAAGCACATGGGGGACTCAGGAAGTAGCAGCTGGTTAAATGGTGGCTCTTTGTTTTCTTTAAAGAGGTAAGGGAGCTAGGGCTTAATCAAGAGGATCAGATTGAAAATTGGCAGGTGGCTTTGCTGGTTTGCTGGCAAATGTCATAGTTCCTGGGCTAAAAGAGAGCAGGCAAATTCTTTCCCAAGAGGGGATAAACGTCTGGCACCCAGCCTAAAAGACTCAGGGGAGGGCATTTGCATATCTCTCACTCTGAATTTATGTGATTGTTTCTCCTGTCACCAGTGAAAGTTCCAGTGACTTCCTCTTCTGAGAACATCAATTGGATTGGCACTAGATAATGACAGCCCACTTTTTTTGTGTGTGTTTATCCTTCCTTGCTGAAGAAAACCATGCCATTACAGAAATGTTGACATGACTTGCACTTGACTTTGTTTTGAGTGAGGGAGGGCTGTGCAGGTCACCAACCTCACTTCTCCTCCAGTGAGAGCCTACTACTGATCAGTGGAATAAGCTCTAACTCTCAGAAATTTAGAGGAGCATCTACTAAAGATACCCAATGAGGATCTCCATCAAAGAAAGAGCTTTCACATCTGTGATCATGCAGTTTTAGAGGAAGATAGAGTGAACAGGGTTGGATGAAATGCTTGTAAGGTCTCTTCTAGGTCAGAATCCTGTGATCCTAGGACCCTTCATACTCAATGAAAGTGGGGAGAAAGGAGGGAAAGAAATGAGGTGATAGGGTTACCTAATGGAAAAAGCATTAAAAGTCAGGAGAACTGGTCCTAGTCTCAGCTCTGCCACTAATTGACAATGTCACCTTGGACAAGTCATTTCATCTGTTTGAACATTAGTTTCCCCATCAATTGCATGAAAAGGTTGTACTAGATGAGCTCCCATATCTTTCCCATCCTCTGTGTTAGATTCTATGAAGCTATTATCAATTGGTAGCATACACCCAACTTTATACTTCTTCCTTTTGAAAAAAAATTTCTTTATTGATCTTCTTTTCTTATTCTTTTTTTAAATCATTATTGTTATTTCCCGGAGTTTTCCTCTACCTCCTGCAGCAAGAATAAGCAATAGTGAACAGAGTGATCTCCTGACCTGGAATAATGAGGGACCTCAGATACTTACTAGATGTGTGACCTCAGGCAAGTCACTTAACCACTCCTTACTTCAATTTCTCCATCTATAAAATGGGGATAACAACTAGCATCTACCTCCCAAGATTGTTTTAAGGATAGAATGAGATTTTTATAAAGCAATCTGTAAATTTTAAAATTATGTATCTAAGTACATAAGGTTTACTTTGCAAACCTTAAAAGTATATATAATATATAATTTTATATATTATATTACATATTCTATAATAAATTATATGTTCTATATTCTATAGAATTTATCATATAATAAATTATATACATATATAATTTTAAGTCACTTAGCTCCTTTTCCTCTACATAAAATTATATATCTTGCTAAAATATATAATCATAAATGATTACATGTAATTATATATAAAAAAACTCTATATAATTATATATAAAATCTCCCTCTTTAAATATATGTGTATATATGGAAAAAATTTTAAGTCACTTTATCTCTCCTTACCTCAGTTTTCCCCAACTATAAAATGGGGATAATACATAGCATGTATATACACATATACTATATATAATTTTAAGGTTTACAAAGTGCTTTATTAATATTATCTTACTTTATCCTTGTGACAACCTTGGGAGGTTATATTATATATTATTATACATAATATGATGTATAATTTTATATATATACATATATATATATATATATATATATATATATATATATATATATATATATATACCATAAACACTAGCTAATATTAGTAGTAGTAGTAGTAGTTTGCATTCCAGGACATATAACTTTCCTTAGAGAGGTAGTATAGAGTAGTAGACTGAATAGTGTAAGATTTAGATCTTGGAAGACTTGAGTTCAAATCCCACCTCTGATACATCCTAGTTATATGACCAGGATGAGTCATCTCCTCTCTAAGTTTGTATCCTCAGTAATAAAATGGATATAACACTACCTGTTGTATCTATACCATAGGGCTGTGCTGAGGCTCACACAAGAACATATGCAAAACACTTTGCAAACTCTGAAGGATTATATCAGTGTCAGTTATTATTATCACTGATGTCTGGACCTAATTCATAGATTGGAAAGGTTGGTGTCTCTCTTGTGCTTTGCAAGTGGGAAATGAAGGAAAGTTGTTATGAGATGGGAACAACGCTCTCACCATAACAAGAAGCTCTCATTTGTACCTCAGCATGAGAAAGTTGCTTCTTACAGATCTTCAAGGTTATACAGAGAGCTTAATGCATCTTTTCTTCCCTTTCCATTTTGACTCAATATGCACTTTATTCCATTATCAGCCCTTACCTCGTCTATCATTTTATCGTGCTTCTTTGTGACACTGGGGTCCCAACAGAACAGGGTTATAAGATTACTTGAGAGCAAGCCTTTTCTGAAAATCTTTCTTGTTTCTCCCTCTGGGATTTTAGACTCCAAGGACAGTCAAACTTTAATAGTATTTAATGTGTGCAAGAGCTTTGGAGAAAAAAAGTGGTAAGTGCTTTATCTTGCAGGACTGTGGGGAGGAAAGCAAACTGTAAACCTCAAAGTGCTGGGGGAAAATGGGTAATTCCCTTGATACAAACATAAGCAGGCTCTGAATTATCTCAGTTTCTGAACTCTGAAGATTAACGTTTTGTGGGTTGGTTTTTTGTTTTTTTTGTTTCTTTCTTTTAGTTATGAAAGTGGGAAACGTGGACAGCTGAAGGAAGAGGAGAGTTAAGCATCATAGTACAATGGACCCACTGTTCCAGTTCTTTGACTGAATCCAAACGTCACTGTTCTATGAAGCTTGGGTTCAGTCAAAGGGTCGTACTTGAGAACCCTAGAGGGTCACATGTGGTCTTGAGGCTGCAGGTTCCTCACCCCTGGAACCCCTCTACATACACAAGTGATCCTATTCCATACTGTCTTCTCTAATAGATTACTTCCTCAATTATCCCTGTTTCCTTTAATCTTCAACCTCTCCCTGTCTAGTGGTTGCATCCCTGCCTACAAATATGTCCATCCTCAAAAAAAACCCTACTTGATCCATCCACACCTATTAGCTCTTGGCTCACCTCTCCCCTTCCTTTTGTAGCTATATTCCTTGAGAACATCATTTATAATCAAGCTGCCACTTCCTTTTCTCTCATTCTCTAAGGAACTAACTTGTGCAGTTTGGTTTCTGATCTCATCATCCAACTGAAACTGCTCCCTTCAAAGTTACCATTGATCTAACTGCTAAACCTAATGTCCTTCTACCAGTCCTCATCGTCCTGACCTCTCTTCAGCCTTTGATATGTCTCCTTCATACCCTCTTATCTCTAGGTTATCACAGTTCTGCTCTCTCCTGGTTCTCCTCCCAGCTGTCTGACTGACCCTTCTCAGGTTCCTTTGCTGGATCTTTATCCAGGTCTTAGCCACCAGTAATGAGTATCTCCCAGAGCTCTTTCCTGGGTCCTTTTCTCTTCTCTTTCTATTCCATTTCATTAGGCAATCTCATAACTGCTTCCATAGTTTCAATTATTATCTCTGTTAGATCTATTTTTCTAGCTCTAACCTCTCTGCTGATCTCCAGTCTCAAACTTCAACTTCCTATTGGACACCTTGAACTTGATGTCTCATAGACATCTTACACTCAACATGTCCAAAACTGAACTCATTATCTATTCCCCTAAGCACTCCCCTCTTCCTAATTTTCCTGTTACCTTTGGGGGTACCACCATCTTCTCAGTTTCCCCAGGTTTATAACCTAGGTGTCATTCTGAACTCCTGACTCTCTCTTACTGCCTGTATTCAATTTGTCAATTATACCTTTGGAACATCTCTCTCTTAAATGTCCCCCGCCCTCTCTTCTTACAGGACTGCCACTATGGTGCAGGTCCTTATCACCTCATACCTGGTCTTTGGCAATAGCCTTCTGATTGCTCGCTCGCTCTCTCTCTCTCTCTCTCTCTCTCTCTCTCTCTCTCTCTCTCTCATCTCTTTTCTTTCTAGTTCATCATTCACCTAATTCTCTAATTAATCTTCCTAAAATGCAGGTCTGACTATATTATTCCCTTATTCAACAAACCGTCAACTCCAGAATAAATTATAACATCCTTTGTTTGGCATGGAAAGCCCTTCACAACCTGGTCTCCACTCCTTTCTTCCTCCCGCCCCCTTTCCAGTCTTCTTAAATCTCACACCCCTCTCCACATTCTCTGTGATCCAGTAACACTGGTCTTCTTGCACAAGGCACTCTATCTCCCGACCCTGGGTATTTTCATTGGCTGTCCCCCATACCTGAAATAGTCTTCCTCCTCATCTCCAGCTCCTGTCCTGCCTGATTTCCTTCAAATCTCAGCTAAAATCTTACTTTCTACAAGAAGCCTTTCCTGATCCCCACTAATGCTAGCACCTTTACTCTGTTGATTATTTCCAATTTATATATTGTTTCTTTTAGTAGACTGAGCTCCTTGAGGACAGGAATTATTTTTCACCTTTCTGTATATCCTCAGCTTTTAGTACAGTGCCACATGTTGACTTACTGAATGAGTGGTCACTTTCCCTGATATTTTCATTATTTCCACCCCCAAGGAATCAATTTTTCCCAATTACAGAAGTTCAGATCTGCTATTGAATTTTCCCTTGTTGTTTTCTCTGCATTTTAAAGGATGAAATCATTATTTAAAAAGCTGTTAGAGATTCTGCTTTTGCCAGTGACAAAGTTGCAGTAGATTCTATGCCAGGCTTCTGAACATTGCATCTCCCCATATACCCAGGCCATTTCACCATCTGTCTGCCAACACTGACTTGCTCCTCTGCACCTGGACCAGGACCCTCCACACAGGACCTGAAACCTTGCAGTATATACTCAACTCCTCCATTACCCAGCATCAGTCCTGGAAAGTTACTCAGCTCATCTTTGGAGCTCCTGTTCTACAGTCAAACCCAGATGATTAGTGGCTCATGGTGTGTGCAAACTAGTTCACAGTCCATGATATTCTTCAATCATTTCAGTCATGTCTGACCCTTGATGACCACATTTGGGGTTTTCTTGGCAAAGATACCAGAATGGTTTGCCATTTTCTTCTCCAGCTCATTTTACAGATGAGGAAACTGAGACAAACAGGGTTAAGTGACTTGCCTGGGATTACAGTTACTAAGTGTCTGCAACCAGATCTGAGCTTTTACCTTCCTGACTCCAGGCATAATGCTCTATCTACTAGGCCATCTAGCTGCCCTACTGGTTATATTGGCTAAGTTTAAATAGACCTTAGACAACAGACCATGATCCAGCTTCATATCCCATCCAGTCATTCAGTCATCTACCCAGCCCATATCATTTGTTTGCCCATAACCCCTCTTTGAATATCCTCAGAAAAACAAAACAAAACCAGAAACTCCAACTCTCCCTGTTTACTGCTTCTAGGGAAGGAACAATATTCTAAACTCCTCCTCCCACACAAGTTAGGCTAATTTTTCCTCTAAAGATAAGGGATTCATACTTGAGTCTTGGTTGACTCTTGGGAACTGTAGATTCAGGCTACTAACACCACTTGCTGGTTGTCTGAGCACAAAGCAGTCACTAAGAAATCCAAGCATTCTCTGATGTTTGGTTGGTAGATCAGATGGGCATTGAGGGAGCATCATTTGGCAGAATCAACTTGAGGGGCGCTCAGTGCTTATCCTTGTTGCCTATCTTTCTTCTGCTTGGGCTAAGTAAATCTCTTTTTGTTTCCACTATTTGAATGACCCCGTAGAATGTTATTTTGTTCCAATATCTGACCTAAACCATAAGGTGAATATCCTTCATAACACCCAGTCCAGAACTCATCTTTATGTGTTGTCTTCCATTTAATGTAAATTGATTGAAGACCCATACTCTCTTCTTTTGTAGTATTTGTATCCCTAGGACTTAGCACAGTGCCTCACGAAAAGTAAGTGCTTAATAGATGTTGAGGTTTTTTTGAGTAATTTGATTGATTCCTTTTCCAAGCTCTTCATCTATTTCCTCTTTCTATTGAGGTTGTTTTTAATCCCAACGACAAAACTCATTTTCCCCTCCAGTGATCTTTATGTAAATGTTCTCATGCTTCTCCACCTCCTTCTTGTCTCCTAAGTTTACTTACCTAAGTAAAACCTAATACACAATGCTGCATATTCTCTCCATTTACCTACTCTGGTTTTTTTTGAATAAGGTTCATTCATCCAGTCAAAGCCCAGTCATGCCCCCTAATCCTGGGACGATCCTAAGACTCTAAATCTCTTCTTTTCTTTTTCCTTCCTTCCTTCCTTTTCCTTTTCCTTTTCCTTTTCCTTCTCCTTCTCCTCCTTCTCCTTCTCCTTCTTCTTCTTCTCCTTCTTCTTCTCCTTCTCCTTCTTCTTCTCCTTCTTCTTCTTCTTCTTCTTCTTCTTCTTCTTCTTCTTCTTCTTCTTCTTCTTCTTCTTCTTCTTCTTCTCCTCCTCCTCCCTCTCCTCCTTCCTCTTCTCCTCCTCTTTCTCCTTTTCCTTTACCTCCTCCTTCTCCTTTCTCTCTCTCTCTGTCTCCATCTCCTTCTCCCTCTATTCATGGGTTCCCATGGGTTTGAAGGTCATTACCATGCAATACAACTCCCAAGTTTTTGTTGCAAGACCCAAACTCTCATCTGAGATTTAGTGCCTAATGGACATTTCAAACTGAATGTCCCTCATTTGTCTAAAACTCACTATATCATTAGCTTTCTCCTAACACAACCCCCTCCCCAATTTTTCTATGTTTGTCAAGGATATCACCATTATTCCAAGTTCCTAGGTTGGTAACCTCAGTGTCACTCTTAACATCCTCAACTCTAAATGTGATATAGTAATGATGGGAAACTTTGACATTCCATCACTCCACATTTCCAATCAATTGTAAAAATTTGCCATTCATGCTTTTACAGTATCTCTTATGGCTGATCCTTCCTTTCAGTCCTTAATCACCTCATCTACACCATTAAAGTAGTCTCCTAATTTTTCTCTCTGACCTTAGGTATTTCCCCATAGCAATCATCCTCCAAATAGCTACCAAAGTGATTTTCCTTAAGGACAGACCTATATCACTCAGTGGTTCACTATTGCCTCTAGGATAAAATATAAACTCTTCTATTTGACTTTTAAAGCTCTTCAGAACCTGACCCACACCTTTCTTTCCAGTCTCTTTCTATATTACCCTTTCCCCACATTTTTGGGTCCATGAAAACTGACCTTGTTGCATGTGACCTTTCATCATCCATCTTCATGTTGTCCTTCATGCCCCATGCCTGGTATAAACTCTCTTCTCAGCTGCATTCAAGACACAGCTCATAGGGCACATTTTACACAGAGCCTTTTGTGATTCCTTTGGATTTATTCTGCATTATTTATTCCATATACATTTACATTGCATCCCCCAAAAGAAAATTCCTCAGAAATAGGATTATCCCATTCTTTCTATTTGTCACCCCAGAGCCTAGCACAACATCTTCTATACAATAAGTGCTTAATAAAAGCTTGTTGATTGAGTTGATTATGCATTTCATCCCAGCAAGTCTCCATAATACCAATGAGGTCAAAATGTCCTCCTAGCATTATGATCTCTTATTCATGTTGCTTGTAGATTAAACTCTATGCAATAGAAGCCTATAGATACCTGCAGTCACTTTGTTTTGGGTTTTGTTTCCTGTGAATTGCTGGGTGTCTCAACAGCTAGTCTTCTTCCTTCATTGCTAGTTTCATATCCATAGGTAGTTCCATCCTTTTTATTCTAAAGTCCATTTCATTAGTTTTCTGAGACACCTGGAAAACAGCACTCTGAACCAATTTAATTAGATGTCCTCCATCCCTGGCCAGGAGTCTTCCATTCCTATATTTTGTCATAGTACAAAAATTCAAATTTCATTCTTGGATGTTGTTGCCTTCTCAGTGAGCAGTTTATATCCCAAACAAATTTGTACCCTTTAACTAGTGAGTGACTCTTTAAGACTTTCACAACTTTACAGTCAAATCACTTGACACCTCTTTCCCTCAGTTTTATTATCTGTAAAGTGGAAAAATCTGAACTTTCCAGAGTTGTCACAGAGGATCAACTGAGTTAATATTTGTAAAGTGATTAACACAGTGCCTGGCACATAGTATGCAGTATAAAAATATTAGCTATTATTATAGCCTTTAACAATTTTAACCACTGAATAGGCACATCTCATTTCTTTTCCTTTTTAGATGACTTTATTTGTTTTATCTATTGTTTTACTAATCCAAATAATTTTCCTAAAGAGCAGATCTGACCAAAAGAAGGCTGACCCCCTCCTTCCCTCCCATCAGTAAGCTGTACTGGTTCCCTTTTACATCTATGATAAAATATTACTTTGTGGGGCATTTAAAGCCCTTCACAACCTGAGCCTTTCCTATCTTTACTTCAGATTCCTATCCCCAACTCCATGATTTAGCTACACTGGCCCACACGTAGGCTATTCCTCAAACAAGACATTCTCCTGACTTGGGGCCTTTTCACTAATTGTCTTCTAAGCTTGGAATACTCTGCCTGTTCATGTCCACCTCTGGGCTTCTCTGGATGTCTCCAGGACTCAGATGAACCCTGAACCTCCACAGGCTGTCTTTTCTAACCACCCTCAACCCCAGCTACTAGTCCCTTCCCTCTGAGATTATATTCCATTTACATTGTATATATCTTTATATACCCACATATAAAGATATATACACCATATATATCTTTTACATGTTGTCTCCCGCATGAGCATGTGAGCTCCTTGAGAGTATGGATTATGTTTTTGCCTTTGTTTGCATTCCTAGTGCCTAGCGCAGTGCCTGGCATATAGGAAACACTTGGTAGTTGGTGGTTGTACTTCATTCTCGAAGAGGACCAAAATGACATTTCTATGTTAGTCAAGTTACAGTGTGTCTGACTGTGGCTGATCAGACCAGTATCAGCTCAGAATGCTCTACCACAAGTTAGGCACGAATAGTCTATGTGAAAACGTGGGGTGGATTCTCCAAATCTGAGCTTCTTGTATTTGTTTTAAGCTACTTCAATTCTGCTTTGTAGGAAATAATAAAAGCTTGCTCATTGATTACCTAACTTTACTAATTTGTTTAATTTACTGATGGTTTATTTATCTTACATTCCCTGCCTTACCAACTAACTACCTTGTCCTTGAGACCTTCTCTTCATGTCATAATTCCTTACCTCTCCTTGATCTTCCTTAAAATCCTGATGTTTCCTCTTCAATTTTGTCTCATAGAAACTGGAAGTAGAATCTGAACCTAGAAATTCTTTTTTTGCAATTTCTTCCAAATTTCTACAAGTTTCTCTTTCCCAGATTCAATTTTTTGCCTTCTTCCTAAGTTTGAACCCCTCCAAACCACTTTTACAATTTCCTTTTCCTTATTCTTTAGCTCTTGGTCTTCTGTCTTTTCCCATTCCCATTTCCAAAACCTTCTCCCTTAAAAACTGAGAGTAACCTACGTTCTCTTATTTTTTTTCAAATTCACTCTGATGAAGGTACCTTAAAAAATGGTTCCTATTTAGAAAAGAGGTTTATAAGCTGAGTAAAATAATCTTAAAATTCCAGGAAGCTAATTCAAAATAAATAGGGTTTGGGAAATTAATTTTCAATCATATTTGTGGCTAAGAACTGACCCAGTGCTGGGACTGCTCATTCCTGTGCCCCTATCAGGACAGGGGTTAAAGTCCCTTAAACCTCAGTTAGAGCAACACAATAGCACTGTATCAAAGGAGATGTGTCACTGGTTTCAAGATAAGAGCATAATGTGCCTTCTCTTTGTGCCTTCTGAGGCCTACACTTGCCAGAGTTCCAGTTTTTTACTTTGCATTGGGCCTTGGTGTTGACTGGCTTTCTTGCTGAGTCAGTGTATGACAAGAGGTAAATACTCATCCTCTAAAACTCAGTATAGTTTGACCTCACTGAGTGTTTCAGGAAGGTTTTTAATACATTAATATGAAATGCAAATTTACATATCAAAATATTTCCTTACTGACTTCTATTGCAATGTCAAGGATGTCTGCCCAAAGAAAAGGAATTGGCACCAAGATGAAACAAATCATTTAAGAACCCTAGCATTCATTGCAAGGCCAATTTTGCCTTTGTCACTGTGCTGTCTTTCTTTTCACTTGATTCTCCCAGTTTCTGTAGGAGAAGGCAATGACCTGGCAAAACAGAGAAAGATCTGACAGTGAAGAAACTGAGGGAGGTACAAAGAGTGCTGAGCTTGGAGTCAGAAGTCCTACTTTCAAGTCCAGACCATGCTGCTTACCACCAGTGTTACCTTTAACAATTGTTCACTTTAACCTTCTTGGCCTCAGGTTCCCCATCTGTTAGATGGGCTAGATGGCTTCTAAATTTCTTTCTAGCTGTCAATCTAGGATCCCATGAAAGGTGGACTCTGGCCTCAGTTTTACAATTAACTAGCTTCACAACTTGGAACTAACCACTCAACCTCTTCTGCATTTCAGTTTCATCTTCTGTAAAATGAACAGGGTGAGCTAGATGCTTCATAAAATCACTTCTACTCTCTGTTTATATGTTTGTTAAATAGACAATGGGCAGGTTGGAGGTATAGTGGATAGAGTGCGGAGCCTGGAGGCAGGAAGACCTTGGTTCAAATATGGCCTCAGACGTTTACCAGCTGTGTGACCCTGAGCAAATCACTTAACCGTATTTATCTCAGTTTCCTTATCTGGAAAATGAGTTACAGAAGAAAATGGCAAATTGCTCCAGTATCTTTGCCATGAAAAACTCAATTGGGGTCACAAAGAAGTAGATATTTATGAAAATGACTGAACAAATAACAACAAAAGGGGCAATCAGTCGACATGAAGTTGACATGGACTTCAAAAGATCCAGAGCAGATCTTCACCCTTCTTGGCCTTAGAAGAATATTCTTCATGACTTTCCATGACCAAAAAAATTTACATGACGGCAGCATGCTGGATTGGAGTCAAAAAACTGGGGTTCAAGTCTTAGCTGTGCTACTTACTTACTACCTCTATGACGCTGAGAAAAGTCACTTGGACTCAGTTCTACATCTGTAAAATGAAGGCACTGGATGATGCCTCCAAGAATGCTTAGAACTTCAAATCCATGATCCTGAATTTATACTACTTTAAAGCTTACAACAAGTCACTTTGGTCAGCCCAAAGCTGGCATGTTGTGTCAAATATTCAATTTTTTGTTGAAGAAAGTTGTTTGAAAAATCAACAAATCTTTCCATTCATGCTTTTGAATTGGTACAATAAGCATCTATCCATTGCTAAGCAGCAGCTTTATTGCCTACATAGCAACAATTGTCTTGTTCTTAATGTTTTCTTATTCAACGATGAAGACTGTAATAGGAGGGCTGATGGTTGGATTGTGCTGGTGGAACCGAGCTAATGACAACAATGTCTCTGAGAGGTTTAAGGCTATAAAAGAACTGAATAAAGAGAAAAGAACTTCTTTAAAAACTGTTATTAAAATTTTGGTTAGGATTAATTTCCTGTAGGTGATTTACCTTTAGTGGTGTCTTCTCCCCTAAACTGAAGTGGTTGACGGTGGTCATCATAGGTATGGTACTACAAGGTACCAACCTTTAAAATTACACCAAGTACAAAGTGTTGTTTTGACTACCACTTATCTAGGAAAGAAATTCTTTTTTAAATTAATTTATTTGTTTTCAGTTTTCAACGATCACTTCCATAAATCTTAGATTTTTCTCCCCATCCCTCTCCCCTACCTTTTCACATTTTCACATTAGTCATGTTGCATAGAAGAATTAAAATGAATAGGAGAAACCATGAGAAAAATAAACAAACCAAATCAAAACACAACACAAGAGAAAATATTTTGCTTCATTCTGAATTCTGATCCCATAGTTCTTTCTCTGGATGTGGATGGCATTTTGCCTCAAGAGTCCTTTGGGAATGTTTTAGGTTCTTGCATTGTTGTGAAGGGCCAGGTGTACCAGAAAGAGTCCTCACAGACTGTGGCTATTACTTTGTACAATGTCTCCTGGTTCTACTCATTTCACTCAGCATCAGATCATATAAGTCCTTCCAGGCCTCTCTGAAGTCTTCCTGTTCATCATTTCTTATAGCACAATAGTATTCCATTACATTCATATACCACAACTTGTTCGGCCATTCCCCAATTGATGGGCATTCTCTCAATTTCCAATTCTTGACCACCACCAAGAGAGCTGCTATAAATATTTTTGTACATGTGAGACCCTTTCCCATTTTTATGATCTCTTGGGGATACAGTCCTAGAAGTGATACTGCTGGGTCAAAGGGTATGCACATTTTTGTAGCCCTTTGGGTATAGTTCCAAATTCCTCTCCAGAATGGTTGGATCAGTTCACAGCTCCTCCAACAACGAATTAGTGTTCCAACTCTCCAACATCTTCTCTAACATTTATCATCTTTCTGTTTTGTCATGTTAGTCAATCTGATAGGTGTGATGTGGAACCTCAGAGTTGTTTTGATTTGCATTTCTCTAATTAATAGTGTTAGAGCATTTTTTCATATGACTATAGATAGCTTTAATTTTTTTCCTCTGAAAACTGCCTGTTCATATCCTTTGACCATTTATCAATTGGAGAATGGCTTGTATTTTTGTAAATTTGACTCAGTTCTATATATATATATATATTTAAAATGAGACCCTTATCACAGATACTAGTTGCAAAAATTCTTTCCCAGTTTTCTGCTTAGGAAAGAAATTCTTGAGGCAAAACATTAAAGATGATCAGCTATCTTGAAAATAAAGATGTAAAATAAATATGTAAGTAAATACATAAAATAAATATCCTCATCCTTTTGGAATTACGTATGTCAAAGGGGCATAAATTAGTTTTTTTCTCACTTGAAAAACTAACAAAAAATCAACACTGGACGTTTGGGACTGTCTTTTGTAGAAAGATGGTTCCCTCCCCAAGCCCTCATTATAGCAGGAATTTGAAGAAACCTGTTTTGCTAGGAATAGATACATTTTCTGAATATTTCTTGATTTGACTTTAAAAAACATGTATGTACATGCCAATAATCCTATCTATTCATGTGTTGAATAATGACTGTTTGCATAGGTACTCTTAATAGGGAATTTTTGTTCATATATTGATATAAAATCTGTTTAGGATTCTTTTGTAAAGCTTCTGTCTCAAAATTGAATGATATGTTCATTTCATATTTTCAGAAGAAGGGAAATTACCTCTAATAGCAGGAATTTTGACTGGATATATTGGTTTACATTTCAGAAGTAATCACTATTTCAGCATCATATTCTGTACTTCATGGTGAAACTTTTTGCCTTCGATTGGAAAAAGATAAATAAAATTGTATGCAACCTTCCTTCCCCCATTCCCATTTCACTGGCAGTTCTAAATGGATGAAGAAAGAATCATTCTGGTTCTGCAATTGTCCTGCATATTCAGCAGAACTTTCTGCTTGGAGGATTCATATTGAGGTGCTTTTCTAGACGGAGCTCATGAACTGACATAATAATAAAAAGAATTATAGCTAACATTTATATAGTGCTTTAAGATTTGTAAAAGGTTTACAAATATCTCATTTGATCCTCACAGCCTTTGGAGGTAGGTGCTATTATTTTCATTTTACAGATAAAGAAACTAAGGAAAATAGTATTAAATGACTTGCCCAGGGTCACACCGCTGATGTCAGAGGCCAGATCCTGACTCCAAGTTCAGTATCCTCTCTACTGTGCCACCTAGCTGCCAATACTGTTATTTCTCAAACACATAGTAGATGTGTTTGTGTGTATGTGTGTTTCTGTGTTCAGTTGTAACAGAGGTGTCCAACTCTTTGGGATCCCATTTAGAGTTTTTTGGCAAAAATACTGGAGCAATTTGCCATTTCCTTCTCCAGCTCATTTGATAGACAGGGAAACTGAGACAAACAGAGTTAAGTGACTTGCGCAGGATAACACAGCTAGTATGTGTTGGTGATAGGATTTGAACTCATGTCTTTCTGACTCCAGGACCAGAGCTCTATCCACTGCACCACCTAACTGACCACTCATTAGAATATTAGGAAATAAATTAATTGAGTCAAGAAGCTATATAATTACTAAAAATAAGCATTGCTGGTGAACTCTAAAACTCTACTTCTGAGGTAGCTTTGAAATTCTATTTGGGCTCCAGAAAAAAAAAAAGAGAGAAAAGGATAGATATGAGACAGATAGATAAATACAACCAAATCACTGCTCTTAATTGATTAAATGTGCAAACCTGCTAAGTGAATAGGGTCCCAGCAGGTTTTTGTATTACCTATTCAAACCCCAGGACACTGTTGGTAATGATTTTCAGTCACAAAGAATTTACATCAAACTGAATCAATTTTCTAAAGCAGTGAGATTACAAGTTCCTTTTACTGATTTCTCGTCATCAGTCTTGTGCTACTTTGCGGGGATGTCTTTGTGGTCTAGCCTGGTACTCCCGTTTTGATGGTTTCTATATTCTGTTTTTCACTATTCCTGAAACAACTCACTAATCTCCTTGTTTCTTCTTTGTAAGCCCACAAAGAATGTGTTTGTGTATGCATATATGTATGTATGTGCATGTATGTGTATTTATGCGTGTATATATGCATGTAGGTGTATGTATGCACACACATAAACAGGTATGTATATGTATGAGTATATGTATATATACACGTGTATGTGTGTATATATTTATACATATATATATAGACATCATCATATTTCCATGATAGATAATGCACCTGCTGAGAGATCCAATGGGATATCATGTTTCATCTTCAAGGTACAAGTAATGGGAAAGTTCTTCTCTCTCTTATCAAAATTGGATTGCTTTTGTTTTTATATCACCTTTACAATTCTCTCAACTGCAAAATAGGGTTGCTAAATGCACCTGTGTCACAGGGTTGTTCTAAGAAGCAAATGATAGAATATTTGTAAAGGGTTAAGCACAGGATCTGGTATATAGTAGGTGCTTAATAAATTCTTGATTCCTATATAGATATAGATATACATACACATACACATACATACACACACAGTTCCCCCTCCACTTCCAATCCAGAGAGGCATCTCTTGTAACAAAGAATTAACAAGAAAGGGGGAAGGGAGGAGGGAAGCAGTTCAGTAAAGTTAACCAGCACATCATTAGTCTGACAGGATATGAAAGGTTCTGCTCACATAGTTGCCAATCTTTGTCATGAAAGAAGGGAGGTGCACTTTCTCATCTCTTTTAGGGGAACAAACTTGATCATTTTAATTAAACAACAAAAGGAATGTTATTTGCATATCTTCTATCTCCGTCATCTAGATAAAGCTGTGTCTTTTCTAACCGCTGTATATCTCCCACTTCGCTTGGCACACAAATATTTAAGAAAATATTGGTTGAAATGACACCTTAAATGCATATCATGGAATCATGAGCTGGAAGGCTGAGTCCATCTTGTTCTTTTATAGGATCCTAGTTCAAGTGGTCCTACAGTCTGTAAGAGCCAGGCTTAATTTGGCTGCAAAGCCTTTAATAATTTGGGCCCAATCTCTCCTTTCCAACCTCTTGATACATACTCTGCTTTCTTTCCGCTCCTCCTCCACCACACTCCATCTCCTGTTTCAGTGCCTTCACCCCGGTCATCCATCACCCATGTTGAGAATGCCCTCCCACCTCCACCCTGCCTCACAAAATCCCCAGCTTTCTTCAAGATACAGCTCAAGCACCACCTTCAACACCAGGTGTCAAATACACAGTTCCTTCCAGTGCAGCTCAAATTAAATTATATTTAACAAAATAAAGAAAAATACAATAAAACAAATAACATTATATTTTAAAATTGTTACTATGCGGCCTGCAGAGATCCTTATGTGTGGAATTCAGCACCACTGTATTTACACAGTTCCTTTCCTGATTTCTTCCCTCATCCCACTGCTCTCTCCCACTAACTACCTTGTATTTATTTTGCATATATGCTACATATATTTATCCTGTATATGCCTACATATGTATATGTTTTGTTGTATTGTGTCATGTTCAGTCATTTTCAGTTGTGTCTGGCTCTTCATGATCCCATTTGGGGCATTATTGGCAAAAGTACTACAGCAGTTTGCCATTTCCTTCTCCAGACTGTTTTACAGATGAGGAAACCGAGGCAAACAGGGTTAAGTGACTTATCCAGGGTCACACACCTAGTAAGTGTCTGAGGCCATATTTGACCTCAGAAAGACTTCAGGCCCAGTGCTCTAACCACTGTCCAACCTGGTAACTGTATTCCCCTAAAGAATTTAAGCTCCTTCAGGGCAGGAATTGTTTTATTTTGGGTTTTGTATCCCAGTGCCTAGCACAATACTTGGTACTGTAAATGCATGACTATTGATTGATGGCCCAGACTAATGGTGATGACTAGGGTGGTGACTGTGTTAATGGAGTGAAATGAAGAGATTAATTAACACATTGCAACTAATTGTGTATGGGGATCAGGAAGGATGAGTTCAGCTGAAAAATATCTACCACAGTAAGTAGGACAGTGGTACCTTTGGTAGAAAATGGGAAAATTCTGAAGAAGTGTGGGTTTGTGGGGTAAGAGATGAGTTCTGTCCCAAACATGTGGAATTGGAGGGTTTACAGGATATCCACTTGGAAATAAGCACTAGGAAATTAGTGGTGTGGCACTGGTGCTCAGGAGAGAGCAGGGCTGCTAATATAGAAAGGGGTCATCTGCATAGAGATGATAATTGAAATCATGGGAGCTGAAGGCATCCAAGGCAGAAAGTGTGGAGAGAAAAGGGAAGAGGGGCCAGCACTCCCATCTCCATCCTTTCCTACATTGAGGCACCACATCAGACTTTTGAAAACTAAATTATCTTTTAAATTACATACTTAATAAGCAACACAAACGTTCCAATATATGAACAAAAAAGACGACTGACTATAAACCTGTGAACCGGCTAAGTAATTTTAACGAGCTATATGTTAAATTTAATGAGGTAATGACAAGGTTGTCATTTGTTAATGTTCCCTTCTGAATTATTTTTCTTCTGTGCATTTTTTTGTTTTATTGAAGTTCTTTTCTTTCTTTTCCCTCATCTCTATCACTTCTCACTCACTCATCACCACTATACATTGTCAAGTCAAGTCAACAGCAATTATTAAACATCTACTATGTGTCAGGCAGCACGGTAATCACTGAAACCCTTCCTTGTAAGAAATACACACTGTGTGTATATGTATGTATATATGTGTGTGTGTATATATACATGTATATATATGTATACATTCTCACAGACACATATACACATATAGACATACACATATAACAATCAATACATCTTTCAGACATAGCATTTCCAGAGTTCATTTATTTTGAAAAAATGAACTCTGAAAATGCTGTCTGAAGGTATATGCCTCATTCTGTACCTCTAAGCCATCACTTCTATGCTAAGAGAAATGAAGTATGTTGCTTTATCAGTCTTCTGAAGTTGACTAGCGACTGAACTGACCACTGTGCTGAAGTCTTTTGAAATTGTTTTCCTTTATATTATTGTGGTCACCATGCAAATAATTTTCCTGGTTCTATTAATTCCACTCTATCAATTTGTTTAGGTCTTTCCAAGTTTCTCTGAACTTTTCATCTTCAGTGTTTCTTAGGGTGTTATTGACACCCTAAGGGGTTATTGACCCCTGAATAACATTTCATCTTATTTCCCACTAAACCTAAATTCCAGCCTTCCACTATAATCAAGTTGGTTTACTTACTGTCCACTTGCCTCCCAAATATTCCTCATTTCAATCTGTCATTTGCTTATACTATTTCCTCTTTCTGGCATGTCTTTTTCCAACTATCCAAACTCTCCATCCGAAAAGGCATAGCTAAAAAATAGAACTAATGTTTAAGTACCATTCTCCTTCCCCCACCTCAACCAACTTTGTGAGTCTTCTCTCATGAAGAAGAAAAAATTAATCATAACCAAACAACCTAGTAACCAGAGCCATGCTGAAGAGCTTAAGTAATATTAAATTTCCATAGCCCTCTGTTTCTCCAAAGAAATGAGGGAGGTCAATTTCCTGATTTCTCTTTCATAATCAAAATTATTCATTTCAATTATGCATTAGGGTTTTAATTTTAGTGGGTTTTTTCATTTTATAATATTATAGACATTGTGTACCTTACCCTTCTGCTTATCTCTCTCTCCTGTTCATAGAGGTCTTCCCATGCCTCTCCAAATCTTCAGTCATTGTTTCTTATGGCACAGCAATTCTCCTTTACTTTCATATGCTAAAACTTGTTCAGCCACACCCTAATCAATGGATTTTCATCCTGCCACTATAAAAAGTGCCCCCATGAACACCCGGGCAAATATAGAACCCTTCTCTTTCCACCTCAACCACTCTAAAGCTGGGCATGCAATCAGAAGACCTGGGTTTAAATCCAGCCTTAAACATTTACCATGTGTCTCTGGGCAAGACTTTAACTGTTTGCCTCAGTTTCCTCAACTGTAAACAGGCTTAATAATAATAGCACTTACCTTGAAGGATTATTGTGAGATCAAATTAGAAAGACTTGCCCAGGGTCACAGTGACTAAGTGTCTGAGGCTGGATTTGAACTCAGATTTTCTTGACTCTGGGGACAGTTCTCTTTCTTACAGCTCCATCTAGTTGTCTATATATAAATAGTTCCAGTTCTTTTTTCCCTGCTGAAACTTCAGGCAAACTGTTAATGTCCTCTACCCTGACTTCTTTATTTGTCTTTCTCATCAAATAATATATGCCTGGCACATAGTAGGTGCTTATATAAATACATGCTTATTACTTCTCTATCCTAGACCACTGCTCTAAGCTCAAAAGGTAGATTCACGGGGCCTTTCTCATGTAATTCCAGACCTTTCCAGAACAAGTAGACCCACTCACAGTTCTACCAACAGTGCATAAGCATACGTATCCTCAGACCCTCCAGCACAGAACACCTCCATTCCTTGTTTTCTTTTCCTATGTACTGGGTGTAGGAGGGAACCTTCAAGTAGCTTCAGTTTATGTTTGTCAATACGAGAGATCTGGCACTATAGCTCATATGATTGTTCAGTTGTGTCTGACTCTTTGTAACCCCATGGAATATAGCATGCCAGCCCCTTCTATCCTTCATCTCCTGAAGACTGTCCATACGGTTCTAATAGTCTGTAATTTGTCCCCTGAAAACTGCCCTCCCCTAGGAAGCTTCAGTCACTCCTCCAGTCTTTCTTTAATGTTCTCCAGCATTTACTGGCTCCGGCTGGTATTACCTCACCATGCCTTGTGTTGATAACTTCTCCTCGTGTATAATTATGTCTTGTCCCCCCATCTAAGTGGTGAGCTCCCTAAGGGTCAGCCAGGGAAAGAGCTGAAAATGTTATTTCCTGAATGAATGGAAGTCTAAGGTAAGGTTACATTAAGGTCTTCGCTGCCTGGGTCCTAAAGTGCATTGCAGTCAGTTGCTTCTTCAAAGGTAATAGGAATTAAGCTCTATGATGGTAAAACAAGGTAAAGAGAGGATTTCTGGAGTATAATAATAATAGTAGCTAGCATTTATATAGTCCTTTAAGGTTTCCAAAGTGCTCTACATAGGGCATCTCATTGGATTCCCACAACAATCCTATAAGGCAGATGTTAATATTAATATTACAGTTTTAATTTCAATAAATGTGATTTAAATTTAAATTTAAATAATTTAATTTCAATAATTAAATCAATGTATTTAATTTACAGTTATAATTTTACAGTTGAAAAAACTAGCTGAGAGAATCCAAGACTTACCAACGGTCACATAGTCACTAAGTACCTGAGGCTGGATTTGAACTCCAATCTTGACTTCAGATTCAGTTCTCTTTCTCAGAGCCCCATCTAGTTGTCTATATATAAATAGTTCCAGTTTCTTTCTCCCTGCTGAAACTTCAGGCAAGCTGCTAATGTCCTCTATTCTGATTTCTTCATTTCTCTTTCTCATCAAATATATCAAACACTTACTATGTGCAAACTACTCTGTTAGATGGTTGAGGGACACAAAGATGTATACATGGTCTCTAACTGTAAAAGACTTACATTCTGAATTGGAAAATCAGGACTGAGAAAAAACCAAACAAACATTCATAAAAGGCAACAAATACTAAGTGAAAAGTGAATGGTATAGACCAGGAGGCTACAAGGTGGGCTGCATGAGACATATAAGGACATGAGGACTTAGTGGAAGTAGGGATTCATCCCACTTATCCCAAGATAATCAATCACGTCTTATATACAACCCTACCATGCCTTTCATCCATTACTATCCAACATTCTTCCCATCTCTACTTCCCTCAACCCTAGTCAGTACACTGGATTGCTGAGAAAGCTCCTAAATGCTCCATCTTCTTCAATAGGTGTTAGATCAAGCAACAATCTAGAGTCTAGGTCCTAGATCCAGGCACACAGAACACAAACGCATATGTCATTGAAAACCCCCAGAGAGCGACACCCTGCTGCTAGCAAGGACTTCTTGCTGACTCTACCTGCCTAGGTTGTACATTTAGTAAGAAAGAGGGATTTTTTTTCAGGATAGAAATTTAGCTGCTTGGATAGTTATGCTAATCAAATTTAAAAAGGAATTACTAACAGTTATTATTTACAAGACAAAACATAATTAGTTCAGAGACTGTCTCAATTGTTCTATTTCAACTCCTACCTAGTCAAGTTCAACTTGTATATGGATACTCCCTCCAATACCCTAACTTTTCATTTCCTTAATTACTCAGTTCCTATGACCAGTATATTCTTTCACTCCATTCTCAGCTGCATAGAGAGGTGGTCACACCTTTGATTTTGCCATGGCCCACAAATGTTCTACTTTCTTATTCATAAACTACAAAATTCCTTTATCTGATCATATTATCTAACCCTTTTTCATATAATATTATCTAACCCATAATATGGAATCTTTTTCTTCATTCTTACCATAATCTATAATCCCTCTATTTCTCAGTTCTTTTTCAAACTATTACTAGCTACAATCTTCTTCTTTCTCTATTTCAATGTCTTGGTGATCCAATTCAACTCCATTGTTAGGTCATTGTTCAGTCGTGTCTGATTTTCATGACCCCATTTGGGGTTTTCTTGGCAAAGATACTTGAGTGGTCTGCCATTTCCTTCTCTAGCTCATATTACAGATGAGGAAACTGAGGCAAAGGGGGTTAAGTGACTTGCTCAGGGTCCCACAGCTAGTGAACTCAGGAAGATGAGTATTCCTGATTCCAGGCCTGGAGCTCTGTCCACTGTGCCATAGCTGCTCACTACCCTATGCCTTGCTAAGTTCCAACCTTGGATTACTCTTATCATCCTCTGCCTGAACAGAGATGGAAAAAATCACAAAGCTTGACTTAACTGAGTTCCCACAAATTTATATTACATCTTTCAACAGAACCTTACTAAAACAAGGCAATCGCTTTGTACCTCCCTAATTAATTCACTAGCTCACTCACCAGTGGCTTTTTCAGATATTTTCATCTATGAAACCTCCCCATAGTCCCATACATCTTCCCAAACTTTGTCTCATACTTCAGTGCAAAAATTGATATCATTCATAGAGAGCTCTCTCTTCTACCCTCATCCTCATTTCATATTACTCACACATCTTTCCCTGTTTTGCCCATGTACCTTGCATGAAGAGGTGGTCCTTCTTGACAAGACAGTTTTCTACAATAGCCCTTCATCCAATTTTATCCTGACTTCCCGCAATGTTGATAGAATAGGAAGATATTCCCTGCCCATTAATAGGTCTAACACATATAGCCTGTGATCACATGGTTTAATATATTTTGCGAATTTGCCCTGGAAATAAGCATGCATATTCATATTCATAGCAGCTGCTATGGGTATTGCTTTGGCATTACACTTCCCTAGCAGACTGCTCCCTTTATATCCATTCTCACTAACCATTAATCTCACTCTATCTACTGGCAACTTCCCTGCTGCCTACAAACACTCGTGTCTCCTCATCCTTAAAAAACCTTCCCTTGATCTGACTGACACTGGCAGCTACTGTCCTCTTTCTTCCCTGTCATGACTAAACTCCTTGAGAAAAACCTCCACTTCCTCTCACTGAATTCTAAATCCTCTATAGTCTGACTTCTATGTCCATTCAATGAAAGTGCCAGGTGCCCTGATCTCTATCTGGCCACTGGACCCAGATGGCTCCAGAGGAGAAAGTGAGGCTGGTGACCTTGCACAGCCCTCCCTCACTCAAATCCAATTCACTTGCAAGCCGTTGGCATCATCTTCCTGATGTGATGATCCTCTTCGAGAACACAGGACAAACAACAATCTTTCCAAAGTCCCCGGTGATCTCTTCATTTCCAAACGTAATGATTTTCTCAGTGCTCATGCTTCTTTTCCCCTTGACAGCCTGGCATCCTTTGATACTGTTGATCACCTTGGATGCCCTCTTCTGGATATCCTCTACTTTCCAGGTTGTGGTTTTGGTGAAACTGACCTCTCTTGGTTTTCTCTCTTGGATGGCTCCTTGGTCTCCTTCGTTAGACCATGAACTGTGGACATCTCCCAAAACTCAGTCCTGAGCCCACTTTTCCCTCTACACTATTTTTGTTGGTAATTTCATTAGCTTTCCTGAGTTCAATCTACAAGGGTCCCAGTCAAGCAGTTTCCCAAGCTACTGCAGGCTGACAAGCACCTGTCTCAACTACAAAGGACACACAGGGAGTCTAGCTTGGGGTGCAGGCAACAAATTATGTCAGCTTGGCAGAACAGGGGTGGAGGAGCTTTGTCCTTGACATAATACTCTGTATTGTGTTTCTGCAAAATATGGCAACTGAAAAGCATAAGTTCAAATGTTCCTTTAACAACACTCGAGCACAGTGCTCTTAACTAAAAATGTTAAATTTTTAGTGATAGCAAAAGGCTTAAACTTCTTTCTAAATAATTGATTTCATCTTTATCTTATCCTTTAGCAACACTACTTTGGTATACTTTTCATAATATACAATATTAGTGTAGTAATAAGTATATGGAATATATAATCATGTTTAAAATCTTTAATTAAAGTTGTAGATCAATGATCTGGACAATTAGTGCCATAGGAATTCAGGAGGTAAAGAATTACTCAAATTGAACAAACCAGAGAACGCTACACAGAAGAGAGAAGTGAGCTTTACTATAAAGGATTTAGATAGGGAAGTGTATTTTGGAGTTTGGGAAATACATAGATCTATGTTGGGTCTGAAAGACAAGGAAGCAGATCAGTTGGATAGGGAGAAAAGGCTTCAAATAAGGAGAGAGAGATAGTGACCAGGTAATGGCTTGTCTCGAATGTTAGGCTAATGAATCTTAGGCCTTAAAACTATAAGACAACTCAGAGGTTTTCTACCCAAACCCCTCATTTTATTTCTATTTTTTAAAGTTTAATAGTATTTTTTTCCATTTATACATGTCAAGGAAAATTTTAGCATTCACTTTTACAAGATTCTGAGTTCTAAATTTTTCTCCCTCCCTCTCTCTCCTCCCCTCTTTTGAAAATGGTAGTCAGTTTGAAATAGTTTACACGTGTTATGAAAAAATATTTCATTATTAGTTATAGTTATGAAAACAATCATTAGGAAATATTAGGCCCAATTATATGACAATAAATCTGACAATCTGAGTGAAATTGATGAATATTTAAGATAATAATAAATTACCTAAATTAACAGATCAAGAAATAGAATGCCTAACTAATGCCATTGTAGAAATAGAAACTGAACAAGCCATTAATAAACTCCACAAAAAAATTCCCTGGGATAGATGGGTTCACAAGTGAATTGTACCAAACATTTAAAGAACAATTAATTTCAACACTATATCCACTATTTGGAAAAATAGGTGAAGGAGTCTTACTTAACAAACTCCTTTTATGCACAAATATCATGTTGATAGCTAAACCAGAAAGAGCCAAAACAAACAAAAAAACTATAAAGCTATTTCCCAAATGAATATAGATGCAAACATTTTAACACAATACTGGCAAGGCAATTACAGTAATATATAACAAGAATTATACACTATGATCAGGTGGGATTTATACCAGCAATGCAATATTAGGAAAACTATCAACATAATTGACCATAGCAATAATAAAGCCAACAGAAATCGTGCGATTATCTCAATGATGAAAAAGCTTTTGACAAAATACAACACCCACTCCTATTAAAAACAACCAAGAACATAGGAATAAAGGGAGCATTCCTTGAAATGATAAGAAGCATCTCTCTAAAGCCATCAACAAGTATTATCTGTAATGGGGATAAGCTAAAGCCTTCCCAATAATTCAAAGTGAAATAAGGACACCCATTATCACCACCATATGGCACTAGCAATATTAACTATAGCAACAAGAAAAAGAAATTGAAGGAATTAGAACAGGCAATGAGGAAACAAAGCTATCACTCCTTGCAGATGATATGATGGTACACTTAGATGAACCTAGAGTATCAACTAAAAAATTATTTGAAATAATTAACAACTTTAGCAAAGTTGCAGATTATAAGATAAACCCATTTAAATCATCAGCATTTCTTTATATGACCAATAAAGTCTAGCAGCAAAAGAGAGAAAGAGAATTCCATATAAAATAAATTTAAATACCTAGGAATCTACCTGCTAAGACAAACCCAGGTACTGTATGAACACAATTACAAAACACTCTCAAAAAATACTTTTCACACAAGTAAGGTCAGATCTAAACAAATGAAAAAATATCAATTGCTCATGGGTTAGTCAAGCCAATATAATAAAAATGACAATTCTGCCTAAACTAATTTACTTACTCAGCGTCATACCAATCAAACTACCAAAAATTATGTTATGGAGCTTAAAAAATAAAACAAAAATTCATCTAGAAGAACAAAAGGTCAAGAGTCAAGGGAATGAGGAGAAAAATGCAAAGGTACCCATTAATACCATATCTCAAACTATATATTAAAGCAGTAATCATCAAAATTGTCTAGTATTGGCTATGAAACAGGCTTGTGGATCAGTGAACAGAGTAGGCACACAAAACACAGTAGTCAATGACTATAGTAACCGAGTGTTCGATAATCCCTAAGACATCAGCTTTTGGAATAAGAATTCACTATTTCACAAAAACTGCTGGGAAAACTGGAAAAGAGGACACAAACCAGATATAGACCAATATCTCACATCATGTACCCAGATAAGGTCAAAATGGGTTCATGATTTAAAAATAAAAGCTTAAGCAAATTAGAAGAGCAAGAAATAGTCTGTCAGATCTGAGGAGAGGAAGAATTCACGACCAAATAAGAGATAGCATTACAAAATGTAGAAAGATCATTTTAATTATATTAAGTTAAAAAAACTTGTGTACAAACAAAATCAATGCAATCAAGATTAGAATGAAAGCTGGGACATAATCTTTATAGGAAGTGTTTCTGAAAAAGGCCTCATTTCTCAAATATACAGAGAACTGAGCCAAATTTATAAGAATATAAGCCATCCCCAAACTGATAAATGGTCAAAGGATATGAACAGGTAGTTTTCAGATGAAGAAATCAAAGTTATCTATAGGCATATGAAAAAGTGCTCTAAATCACTTTTGATTAGAGAAATGCAAATTAAAACAACTCTGAGATACCACTTCACACCTATCAGATTGGCTAATATGACAAAAACGGAAAATGATGAGTGTTGGAGAGGACATGGGGGAAATTGGAACATTTATGTGCTGTTTGAGGAGTTGTGAATAGATCCAACCTTCCTGGAGAGCAATTTGGATTGTTGCCCAAAGGGCAACCAAACTATGCATACTCTTTGATTCAGCACAATACCACTACTAAGTCTGTATCCTAGATATTATATAAAAGGGAAAAGGCCCTACATGTGCAAAAATATTGCTAGCAACCCCTTTCGTGGTGGCAAAATTGAGGAAATGTCCATCAATTGGAGAATGGATGAACAAGTATGAGTATAATGGAATACTAGTATTCAATAAGAAATTATGAACAGGCACATTTCAGAAAAATCTAGAAAGACCTGTACAGACTGATGCACTGAAGTGAAACGAGAACCAGAAAAACATTGTACGCAGTATCAACAACGTTGTGTGATGAACAGCTATGAACAACTTGGTTCTTCTCAGCCACACAACAATCTAAGTACAAAGGACTCACAAAGGATAGGAATCTCCATATCCAGATAAAGGACTGATAGACTCTGAATGCAGATGTAAGCTTATTTTTTCCCATCATTCTTTCTTGTGTTCTTTTTTTCCTTTTAATCTGTTTCTTCAATTCCCTCATTTTAGAAGGAAACTGAGTCCCAGAAAATTAAAATGACTTACCTACGATTTCATAGACTATAAGGGAAAGAACTCAGATCTGAACTCTTCAGCTCCAAATCCAGCATTCTTTCCACTTCATCAAGAAGCTTCTCCAACTTTACATGATAGGAAACCTTCAAGTTCTTTGAGCAGAAATACTTCTTTTTGCTTTGAACATTATTAGTGGTCTTTTACACCACTATTCTCCCAATACATCCTCTTCCCCCAATTGAACTTTTAGCTCATACACCTTCCCTTTTCCCACACTCCCCAACCTCATTTCAAAGAGGGAAACAGGTTTCATTACCTGTTGTCTGGGACCAAAATTCATCATTAAAAGTAATGTTTTAGTAACATTAGCCTAATAGTACATAGATTAGAAGAGGGGTGGAGGGCAATTAACATTTAAGTGTGTTACTGTGGCAATGAAAGCCTGCACCTATACACAGGACATTTTAAAACTCTTAGTACAGTTTTAAGTTTAAACAGAATATATAAACTTCCTTATTTCAAGCTGTTGAGTTAAAACTTAACATTGCACTAAGATTTTGGGATTGCTCTGTACTGCTGTTCTGAAAAGTCTGGCAATAAAAGGAGGGTTCAATATGGAATAATTCAAGGAAGTTAAAAAGGCTGAAGTGAATTTCAAAAGAAGTGAGTTACACTTTTCCAGGGAACTAGAACGTGTTAGAAAGTTTCAGGCTCTATCAGTGGTTTAACAGTATTATTAAAATGAAAATTTTAATGAGCAACAAGGTTTAAAGCCCAAGGTAGTCCATGTGCATCTCAGTATAAAAGGAAAGTTATTTCTGTAACAGCAATTTCACTGCAGGAACACTCCAGAACAGAAAAGCAGTTAACAGGTAAAATGAGAAAGGCACCAGGGCTTATGCAGATATTAGTTTATGTAATGGAAAACAGAGATGAAAACATTTTTTAAAGAAAACTTTATTTTTAAAGGAGATAAAATATCAGTTTCAACCCTTGCCCCTGGGTGTTACATTCCTAGCAATAACAAATTTTAATTGGTATAAAATAGTTTGAAAATAGTTTTTCAATTCTAACATTCATGTAAATGAAACATCATTTTTAATAGGGTCAAATTCTGAAACACAACCTTTTACTGTCCACAAAGGCCTGTAAAATGATATTTTAAAAAACTGTAAGAGAAAGTGTTACAAAAGTTACTACTCTTATAGGCACCTATAGGAAAGATTATATTTATATATACATATGCGTATATATATTTTACATATTTTTATGTGTTTAAAACTGCATTAAGAAATAATGTCATGCTACATATCAGAATGAACTGCCCCATACTATATCTTTTTGACAAACAGGTTTGAAAACCAAAATCCATACTGGTACCAGAGATACTCCTCACGTAAAAGACTGAGCAAGTTAAGAAATTATGCCAAAAAAAAAAAGAAAGAAAACAAAAGAGTAGAAATACTGATCCTATGGTGACAGACAAGGGGATGAATGAATTTTCCCAGTTCATATACTCTACCATCTTCCCTTCCTTCCTCTTCTCTTCTGTTTTGGCATGCTAAAGTCAAATTCCTAGTCTTGACCTGATTGGTATGAGAACAATTTTCTTTAGACTAAATATTGGGAAATATTTTGAAAAATACATTCTCTAATCTGGCCACCATGAAAGACACAGGAGAAGTTTCATGCAAACAGGTCCTCAAACATACGCTGTCCCATTGCAATATAGACATCTTTCTCTTCTGGAGTCATTTGCGCCACTAACTCAGGTCGCTGACTCACTTCGCTGTAGGAGAATGAGCGTCCAGCTACCATGACAACTGGGTCATCTGCCACCTCCTCAAACTCTTCCTCGTCATCGTCCTCTTGGTACATCGAGACAGCTGCAGATGGACGAGGTGGAGAGTCTTCATCTGATTCACTTGTCTCACTCTCTGAGTCACTGCCATTTGCAGTCGTTAGAGGAGCAGCTGCCCCAACCGAGCCCACTGCCGCTGAAGGTGTCTTCTTCTCATGAATGAGGAGAGCTCGCATGACCTCCTCATTATCATCTAGGGCCATTCTGCCTTCTTCCCGTTCATGAAAAGCATCCAGGTCTAATCCACCTTGAACAAGAAAATATAAAAAATAAGGCCCTTCGGAAGTCCCTTGCACATGCACTCTCTGTGGGATGAATCCAGAATTCATAAACTGCCTTCCAAGAGGAGACAGCAGCTCTTCTATAAATGGAGAAGAGGCTCCACATTGGTCTGGGACTAAACAATAACCATTAGCAAAGCATCCAGAGCTTTTCCTATAACAGAAGGTGCTTCAAATGCTACAGCCTCATCAGCACAGCTTTCCTCACCATCACTATCACTTTCTGAATTTTCCTGTGCAAATATTTTGCTTCATTAATAATGAAAATTTTTCTTACTATTAAGCGAAGTATGAGTAGAAAGATATTTGAATTCTACACTTTTGATATTGCTAATAATTACTTAATAATCTAATTACTTAATAAGAAAGCTGGTACCAAGGAATTTCATAAATGGTTGTCCAGGTGAAAATTTGAAATGTATATTGAGAGGGCTTGATTTATTTTTCAGAGCCTTAAAAGTAGGTCACTTTTCTAACACCACTACTGACTAGTGACTCATGACTCATATGTAATGACTTTTCCTTTCAAAATGCAGTAACTGCTCGGATGCGCCAGTTTTGAACATTCCCTAGCAGGGCCAGTTGTACATACTGCTAGAAATAGGCATCAGGATATCTATACTGTATAATCTGAGGGGTGCTGTAAAGTCCTACAGGCCACACCCCTCATCTGTCTGGTGCAAAGCTGTCTTCTTTAGACTGGCCAACAGAGAGAGACCTATGCGAAAAACACTTATATACTCAGGACAGTCTTAGCAAAGGGGCTATATTCTCTCATTATTACATCAGCACAGATTAATTTATCTGATTAACTAGTTACTCAGACATTTTGGAAAGCAGTCTGAGTAGGTGCTAGACTGTGGGGATCCCCCAAAGGGGTGTGGCACAACTGACTTCATCTACTTAAAATCTGGCCCTGTTCACCAGACTCCTTAATGTTAAGGCTGACCTAATCAGTAGGAATGACAGTTAGCTGGGGTGAAGTAGAATTGTGGTTGTCAAGGGAACCCTTCTTCCGACTGAAACGAGAACATTGTGGAGAGTCACACAGCAGAAAACCACTCTCGCTACCCAGGTACACCTCCTCCATCCTTGTCTATACTATAAAGGAAGAATAGATTATAATGGGAAGAGGGTCAGAAAGATGGAAGAGGGAGATGATTTTTGGTTGCTTATAAGATTTTTGTTAAAAGAAAACCAAGTAGTAAAGTAGTAATAGTGGTAATTCAGCCCAGGAATCAAGTGAAACGCTGCCAGGAGTACAGAAAGATCTAGTCCCAGCACCACTTTTTTGGGACACTTATAGACACGTGTTAGTCTCATTCCCATACTAATGGGCACATCAACCCCCAAATCTAAAGAGCAAAAGTAACCCTGGATTCAGTTACATAAAGGGTATGTATGTGCTACTGGAATTCAGTTGTACAGCTTACACAGTATGGTAAGCATAGCCAACAATAATGGTTTGCAAAGCTCTTTTTATTATCTCATTTGAATCTCCCCACAACACTGGTGAGGTAGGTACTATCATCCCCCTCCTTTTACAAGGGAGAAAACTGAGGCTAAGAGAGCTTGAGGGATTTGCCCAGGGTCACACAGTTACACAGGATTTGAACTCAGAACTTTGAAAGTTAAGTCCAAGTCCAGAACTCTCTCCACTACACCACCTAGCAGCCACTATGCATATAACCTGTCTGGAAATTACCATGTGAAATAAGAAGCAAGCAACTGTGACCCAACATTGGCCTCCATTCCCATGATGTCTCTTTTTAACTGTGCTCTGTACTGTCCTGTGCATATAATATGGATCATGATGTGGTGCAGCGGATACAGCGCTGGGCCAGAAGACAGAAAGACCTGAATTCAAATCCAACTTCCAACACAGACTAGCTGTGTGACCCTGGGCAAGTCACAACTTTTGTCTGCCTCAGTCTCAAGAGAGAAAATAACAGCACCTACCTCTTGGGCGTAGTGTGAGGATCAAATAAGGTAACATATGTAAATACTTTGCAAACCTTAAAGCGCTATTTTGTTATGAAAACAAATTAGTAAGTGATTCCAGAAGAAGTAAATGGGTAGCAAAATAACTCCAGCAGATTCAGGAGAAAGAAGAAATGTTTCTGGTACTAAGTGTTACTCACAACTAAAAGAAAAAAATCTCAAATTAAACTCAGGGCTGTAAGGTCTCCTCCCTAAAACTGGAAACGATATTTTAAAAAGAGAAGTAAATAACGCTCTTTGCTATTAGATCAGCTTGCTTCTGAGGAGTGCTATAAATTTTCTGAAATGTCCTGTCCTCTTGTTATATTTCTAACTTCCTGTTACAAGGAGGGGTGAAAGTATACCGCAGTGATGAGGCCATACAAGTGTACAGGCACAACATCCTCAGCTGCACCAAGACAGACACAGTTTAGCCTCTCACCTTCCTTCATCTCCTCAGAATCATAGGCTCCCTGGACTGTGCTCTCTCTCAGCCAAATGGGCCTCTCTTTGCTGGGCTTCCCTTCAGCTGCTGCCCGATGAAGTTCATCTTGGTCCTCCATGCTGATGACAACATTCTGAGTGTAAAGGTCCTCGTAGGACGGACCCTTGGTAGTCCAAGCCTCTCGGTGATGTCCACCTGCAAGGCCAGCAGCTCCAGCAGCAGCAGCACGCTCTTTACTAGGAAAAATCAGAAAGAAAAAAGAAATTTACAAAAATATTCACTGCATAGAAGTTGACAGGAAGATGGATGAGGGACAGGATTGAGAGGATGAGGTATCTATTGTAAGGCTGGAAGTCAGCAGCTATACCACTTTTATGCTAATCTACTAAACTGAAGAGAACCCTGAAGTACCTTTCTACTGCATGGAGCCTGTAGTGGGGATCAAGATTCAGAGGCTCTATTCAGAGTTGATGTTTACGGATTCTGGGGTAAAATACAACCCACTAATTTTCCATAGCTTTGAGCACCCAAAAAGACAACTGTCAGAAATCCAGTGAATCCTGTCCCTAAGATTACAACACCAATGACCAAAAGAAAATGGTTGAAGAGATAAAAACAGTTTTAATTCATTGTCTTGTTGATGGCCATACTCATGAGAGAACCAGAGAGTCTTTGCTTATTTAACGAGCCAAGGAAGATGACCAGAATGCCTCAAGAGCTACTGTGACTGCCCAAAGAGATTCTAACTATATGTGCTGGTCCATTACCTTAGAGTCATCTTTCACTATCCCCTCTCTCATGCCACATATCTAATGAGTTGCAAAGTCCTACCGTCTCTAACTCTGCAATCTCTCTCTAATGTGGCCCCCCCCTCACACCAGTTTATCCTCACTACTACTATACTAGCTCAGGATCTTAATTTTTCTTGCTTCAACTACTGGAATAGTTTAAATGGCCTTTATGCCTCCAATATAACTATGTTTAATCCATTCTCCAGATTGCTGTCTGAGTAATATTGCTAATTCAGTGCCAGGAGCATGTCATCTCTCTCTTTAAAATCTTACACCTCAGAAATAGGATATAATCTCCTGAGCCTAGCATCAAAAGGCCTCCACAAACCACCTCCAACCTACCTACTGGCCTCATCTCATACTGGTGCCCTCCAAGGTATTTTTAAATGAAATGTTATTTTATTTTTACAACGCTGTTGTATAAATTTCTCCAATGGATTAATTTCTACTGTCCAGTGTTCATTCTGCTCTCATCTCCAAAGCCTTCCTTGCTCAGTCTGCCATGGGATAAGTGGGCCTTCTTCTCCATCTCTAAGACCCTTCCCTTCTTCGAGGCTAAACTCAGACTGTGCTTCTTCCTTAGCACACATCCCCAGTACCCGTCAACAGTCTTTGCTTCAATTCTTGTAGCACTTTACTTGGGTCTCACTTCCTCATGTGCAGATTCTCTGTGTGCCTGTTTTTCCCTTTACTTGCTGAGGCTCCTTGAGCCCCAAGAGTTCCTCCAGTAGTCCCTTAAAGTGGTAGCTACTCAATGAATGCTTACTGAATTGTAAACCAAGAGCAGCAACTGACTGAACAGACATTCAAGGAATTGGGAAGGACAGACCAGAGGGAGGGAGGTCTTCTTGGTGCACTTCATTGTCAATTGACACATGTGAAGACTCTGTAACCCCTAAAGCACCAGTAACAGAGATACCTACATTACCATCCTTGAATTCTGCGTACGTGGGAGAAGAGAGGTAGTTACGCTGAAAAATCAGATTACTTACTAACCTTATCCTATCCCTTCTCTTTTTTCTCAACTAAAGGCCTTGGAAAAAAAACTGTCTATACTTGGCGACTTCATTTTTTTCTCTTTTAAATCCTCTGCAGTCTGGCTTTCTGTCTCATCATTCAACAGAAACTGCCAAGCCAATGGCCTTGTCTCAGTTCTCATCCTCCCTAACCTCTGCAGCATCTGCCTTGCCTGCCCTTCCCCTGCCCCATCTACCTGCACCTGGTCTTGATGGTGCTCTTGTCTTTGGGTTCCCCCCAACCTGTCTGACTACTGCTCCTTCTCAGCCTCCTTTCTCCTATCACACCCAAGATCTACGAGTGTCCCTGAAAAGCTCTATCCTGGCTCCTCTTTTTTGCTCTATACTATTTGGTGAGCTCATCAGCTGCTATGGGTTCAATAATCGTCTCTACACAGGGGATTCCTAGATCTCTCTCTAGCCCTAGTCTTTCTACTGAACTGCAGTCATACATCAATAATTGCTTACTGGATATTTCAAACTGGATGTCCCAAACACATCTCCAACTCAATGTGTCCAAAATATAACTCATTACCTTCTCCCTCTCCCGCAATATCAACCCCTCTACTTAACTTCCCTACTACTGTTTCAGTCACTCAGGTTTACATCCTTAGTGTCTTCCTCAACTCTTTACTCCGCCCCCAAGTCCAATCCATTGCCAAATCCTGTCATTTACACCTTTACAACATCTTTCCTACATGTTCCCTTTTCTCTACTCACAAAGTCACCACCCTAACTCAGGCCTTCATCACCTCTTTCCTACACTGTTGTAAGAGCATCCTAAGTGGGCTCCCTGCCTCAAGTCTCTTCTTTGCCAGGGCACCTAACTACCTTCAGGATTAAATGCAAAGTCCTCTGGCACTTAAAGCTCTTTATAACCTGGCCCTTCCTATCTTCTTATGCATTATTTCTCTCCACATGCTGGACAGTCTAGTTACACTGCCTAATGTGTTCTTCACACAAGGCTTGGTCTGCTGCCTTCATTCCCTTACCCTCATTTCCCATGCCTGGAAGGTTCTTTTCTTCACCTCCAACTCTTAGAATCCCTGACTTCTTTCAGGACTCAGCCTAAGTGCCACCTTCCTCAGGGGGCTTCCCCTACCGACTGCCAGTGTCATCTCCTTTAAGGCTGCCTTCCATCTGGAAATGTTATCTCTGCTGAATGTAAACTTCTCAAGGGTTAGAACTGTCCTTGAGCATATCTGAAGGCAGTGAGGAAGAAACCAGGTAGGAAGAGGTTGAAAGTTAGAGGAACAGAAGGAATGACTGAGGAGAGAATCTGCTGGAAGAGATGGGATCATTGGCATGTTAGAGGGGCTGACTCTAAGAAGAGCCATCTCATTATCTGAGGCTAGGAAAAAGGAGAGAGTGGGTGATCAGGTAAAGAAAAGTGGAGAAGAGGGAACTCAGTGCAAAAAGGCTTCAATCTTAGTAAATGAAGATGTGAAGTCTTCAGCTAAAAGAGCAGAAGTAGTAATGTGGGAGGGAAAGAAAAGAAGACTTGGAATACTTCTGTGAGGAGACAGGGCATAAACTGGAGACGAATAAAAAGATTTCCTTGCTGAAGTGAAGACCTAGTTGAAAATGGGTAACAAATTTATAACTACCCCACCACATGGTTCTGTGACCTCCTCCAACACTATTCAACAGCACAAACAGATGGTAGGAATAATCCAGGCCCAGGGTTTGGTGAAGAAATAAACAGCTGGTGGACAAAGAGGGCAAAGCTTCGTGAGCAGAGGAGAGTGCGGAGGGAACCAGTTAACTACAGAAGGGAAGAAAGTAAGTCAGAGCATGGGTAATGAAAGGGAGGAGGAATCAGAACTTGTGATGAAGGTGATGGCTCCACTACTGTCCCTCCACTCTATCCTTTGTAATTTCAATCTGTAATGAACAATTTCACTTCTTCCAACCTCCTCTCTCACGGATCTTTTCAACAAAGACTCCCCACTTCCGGAATTAAATTGGTATTACTTCTTCTGAAACTTTCTTCCATGGAAAATGCTTATTCCAACACCCCAAGATCTCCAGAGTCAGGAAGAGGGCTCAGTAGGCAAGCCCCTAACTCCCCAATGCAGCTTCTAGACCACCATTCTGTCTGCTCTGAAGGTTACAACAGCTGATCACAATATTCTCTTCCCGTGGAGATGATCCTGCTTCCCTGATGGACCCCAGTTCACTGATCATTCTTCAGAGCTACCATCCACAATGATCCTAGCTCTTCAATCTGCCCAACCGTAATGGCCTTCATTCTTTTCTAGAGTTCAACCATCCACAAACATGGCCACAACTTGGACTTTGTCATCATTGGGACTGGCAGCACCTCCAAGAAAAGGAATTCTTCTCCATGACCACAACCTGCTACATCTCCACTTCTAACTCCGATGTAGCCTGTTTTGTTTTTTTTTTTAATATATTGTCAATAAAGAAGACTAAGAATGTCAAATGTTACCAAGAGGTTGGAGGATGAAGGCTGAGGAAAGACCCTTGAGTTTGATGATTAAGAGACGGTCTGCTCGTGATCTGGTTCCTCAGCGTCTCCAACTCAAACCAGCTCTTTGCTGGGCCTTTCTACCTTTAACTCTGTTGGTCACTGATTATTTAATTCTCTGTCTCTACTCTTCCTGCTGGGCTTCACATGACTTTGCCTACTTTGAGAAGATTCACAGAGCCACAAGATTACAGTATATTTCTTTCTGCGGAGAACTTAGGAAAATGAGCACTTGGAGACTCTGCCAGACATCTAATCAAAGCCACAACTCTGAGTTAAGGAAAGCAGTAGTGATACACTGCCAATCCCTAATGCATAGTCTCTTAGAGGTGCAGAAGACAGACTCAACATGAAAGTACCCTTGGTAAAGGCATAAAGTCCTCATAACCCACCTTTGTTTTAGGGCTGGGATTTCCGTGGGTTCTGGCTCAAGAATTTCATATGCCAAGTTAACATCCTCAGTCTCTCGTAGCAATGCATAAATGGGCTCGATCTGTTCGTTAAACCTTGCCACAACTGTTCGAGCATCTTTTTTGGGCATTGCTGACTCATCCTCCTCCACTTCTGCTTCACAAAAGGTACAACGGAAAATTCCTACACAGACAACAAAAGCTTGTGATTAGTGAACCAGAGATATCCAATCAGTCTCTCTGTGGTAACATTTTTTAAAAAAGCAAATATTTGGGTTCATTTTAAACTCAAAACCAAATTCCACCCCCCGTGTGCCTTCCTTCTCAGATACTCATTCCACAGGTAGTATTTAACACACACACACACACAAAAAAAAATCAGTTATGTTACTGGACGTAGGTCTCGGTGGAACTGGGAAAATACTTTCTAGGATGCTACTAGATTTTTATTTCTTATTGTCAAGTCCTTTCCATTTATGTTGGCCATTTTAAATATAGGTGCCAACACAAGGTTCTTAACAAGTTAATGTCATTAGTATTAACTATGTGCAGAGTATTGTGCTAGTGAGATTATGGATGAGAAACAAAGATGAGTCAGACCAAGACAGTATCCTTTTGGAGCTTCCTACTGAATAGGGTAGATATCACACATGCAAGGAAGCAGAAAACTAAATAGCAAGTCAGAATATGGTAGTTGTTTTTTAAGAAGTACTCTGCTGGTTCACAGTATAGGCTCAAAGTTAAGCATACAACTGTTTTCTTATACTCTCAGGATGTCTGAAACCAATATTCTTCATTTGTCATGCCCTTCTGCCTACTGCAGTATTTTATTAAAACTTAACCCATGTTTTAGAGACCACCTTATTCCAATAAATTCTTCAAATCTAATTCCCTAACCGTAATTAAGAAATAATTTTATAAACACACACACACACACACACAAATGGATCTCCTATTTGTGTAGTTTAGGAAGAGGTCAGTGCTACATCATTATCATTCTGCTCACTTTAACAATAAGGAAGTTCCAATGAATTCAATAAAATTTTATCCAAATGTGTCAAACAACTAGCTCTTTCAAAGGAACACCACAACTACATGTTTATGTTGTTTGCAGAGGAAACCAGAAGGTCATAAGCTACCACAGTTTGAGAGTGCTTGGAGGCTGGTGGTGACCACACATGAAACAAGCAGTAAAAAAATCATTAACCCAGCCTCACCGGGATCACTGCCTGAATGCCTCAAATACAGTACTTAATCAGAGTCCTGGGTATAGCTCCTAAAGCAGGCTGCATTTAAATAAGTAAAAGGAGAGCTGTAGTACAATGAAGGGAGAGTTAGACTGGGAATCAGGTGACAAGAATTCAGGTTTAAGTCTGGGCTATAACCTTAAATTTTATGTGACTATGGACAACTCACTTCAAATCTCTGACCCTCAGTTTCTTTATGTGTAAAATAAGGGGACTGACTAGATTATGGTCTCTCCTGGCTCAACAATCCTATTCACTGTAAATAGAGAAGCTACTTTGGGAAGTCAGTACTTTAAATGACAAGAGAATGGAATAAATTAGCTCTACAATCTATTTTTCCATTTTAACAACATTAAAAACCCCCATTTAGAAGCAGTTTGAGAGATCTGCATTAGAAGGTGTCAAGTTTTCCAAGTTTTTCAGTGAAATCTATTGATCCTTGCTACTGACATGAATAAGTGAAAAGAACAGCAGACCCTAGGCAGGAGACATACTCCGATAAATATCAGTTTGATGGACTTTTCACAGCAAAAAATGACTAAATTATTCCCCATAATTTGAGGAAAACATTAAGACTATTATAAAACCCATCTCAAACAACATTTATTCACACCCAGTCTCCCTCTTCAGGTCATCCCAATCCCTTATCCCTTATCCACAATTTGTCATCAAATGCTGTCATCTGTAGCCATTTTCCACTACTACAGTCATCACTTGTCCTGGCCCACATCTGTTGCCTAATTCTGTCCTAGCTCCAGTCTCTTCCCACTCCCATCCATCCTACACACAGACATAAGATTAATTCTGCTAAAGTATTGCTTTCAACTACCACTCCTCTAACTCAAGAACCCACTTGGTAGCTTGTAAATATAAATAAGATTAAGCTGAAATTCAAACTCTTCCCTCTAGCATTGAAGGATCTCCGTAACATGGTCCACTCTATCTAGCTAAAAATTAGTGGCTGTAATTGCTATTCTCTCCATCCAGGATGGCTGCCTCGGCTCTTGCTCATTCCCACCTCCAAGTCTTGTGTTCATATTGTTTCCCCTCCAGAGATTGTTTCCCCTTCCTCTTTCTTTTCAAATCCATTCTTTTAAGGCCCACTCAAAAACAAGCTCCCCAATTAACACCTTCAATAATTTGACTTTATCACTCTGAGCCTTTATCACCTGCATGATACATTGACACATATCACAATATTCAAATGAGTAGCATATGACACTATGGAGTAAGAATTTGAGAGAGTCAAGTTCTAATCTGGCTCTGTGACCCTGAACATATTATGGAATTCCCCTGAACTTTATTTTCTCATTTATAAAATGAAAATATTATCATTTTACCTTGTCTACTTCAAAAGGCAAAATATTTACATGTATATCTCCCTACTGACCAAAATGGCCTCTTCATATTTTTTTTGCGGGAGGGGGGTGTTAAATATTCTTCTTTCCCATCCCCATCTGCAGTGGAAAAATGGAAAATTGAACACTTTTAAAACAAATCATGTATATATTCCCATGTCGTCCATGTCCAAAAATGTGTTTCATTCTGCACATCATTCCATTTCCTCTCTATCAGTAGTGAGTAGCATTTATCACTGGTCCTCTTAATACAGGCCATTTCTGCTTTGACCAGTTTTCAAAATTTTTGTACAATGCTGATGGAATCTACAGCATGCTAGGAACCTAGGTGGCACAGGAGATAAGGCTGGACCTAGGGTCAGGAAGACCTGGATTAAAAAAAAAAATCTGGCCAAAGATACTTAATAGCAATGAAACCATGGGCAAGCCACTTAACCATTCGAAGTCTGTCTCAGCTTCCTCAACTGTAAGATGGAGGCATTATTAGCAACCCAAGGTTGTAGCGAAGCTAAACAAGGTACTGTAAAGTACTCTGCAGATCTTAAAGCACTATATGATTACTATTACTATTCTTATTATTCAATAAATTGTTCTCTTGGTTCTTCTCACTTTACTCTGCCACAATTCAAACAAGTCTTCTATATGCATGTTTTTCTGAATCTATTTTTCATCATTCCCTATAGTACAAAAATATTTTCAAACATATATAGAACCGTTTCCTTTTTCTTTCATCTCTTTGGGGCAGTAGTTCCAGCATTGGTGGTATTGGATCGAAGGGTACTGGTACTCTTGGGGTATAGTTTCCAATCCATCTCCACAATGGCTGAACCAATTCAGCAAGCCATTGATATACAGCACCAATGTGACTATTTTCTGGTAAACCTCCCCATTTGTTGTTTTCCTTTTTTTTGTCAACTATGTTGAACTGATTTATGTGAGATGAAACTTATTCTTGGTTATAAGCCTATAGCTCTTTAAATCATGTTATCATGACTATGGTTCTTTGGTACTGGAACTCTTCTGATGGACTGCAGTATTTTTCTTTTTTGACTTGGAATCTCTGTATTCTGGTTATTATGTTCCTGGAAATTTTCAGTTTGAGTTTCCTTCAGGTGGAGATCAGTACTTTTACTTTTGTCTACAGGTTCTACAAATGTCTGGGAAGCTTTCTTTCATTTTATGTTGTCTCATTAAATCATAAATTTGTTTGGTCCATTCTAATTTTCAGGGAATCTGTTCTTGGGGCACTGTTTTGTACCTTTTCTGCCAAGCTGCTAATTCTCTTCTGAACTTTCTCTTCACCCACCCCACCAGCTCTTTCCTCCAGGCTTATTTCATTATAACACCATAATCACTCTTTTGGACAACATGTATTTCAATTGAGGCACTGCCTATAGGTGTTTTGGAGTTATTCCCTTCTGGATTGGTATCTTGAGTATCCCTAACATCATAGTAACTATTTCTTTATTCATCTTCCAGGATTGGAACTCTGTGTTAGGGCTAAGCTCTGTATGATTCTGGAAGAACTATAAGGGCCTCATATGATCCTTGTTCTTCAGCTGAGGGTAAGGGCAACAGTATTATGGCCCCCTTCTGCAACCCATTGGGGGTTGTGGAGGGGAGGAGAAAGGAGGGGAAGGGGTCCTGGCCCATTCTTCTTCCATATTTCCTGAACTCATTACTTGTTCTTGGGCCAAATTTGTGATCCTTTGCAAAGAGTGAAAGTGAGAGAAAGCACAAGCAAGTGACTGCACCTGCCACTTTGGGAGGGGCTGGGTTACCTCACCCTACCTCACTCCCCACCCCCAACTCCATCATCTTGGTTGGTCTCAACAGGATTTTTTCATCTTGTCTCTACAGTAGAGGCCAACAAACTCTGTCCTATGGGCCAAATTCGACTCACAGCCTTCAAGTTGTACAAAAACAGGTGGTAGACCAGATTTGGCCCACAAGACTGTTTGCCAACCCCTATGCTACAGAATCACTAATTCCTCAAAACTTTTTGTCTGATTATCCATTTGTGAAAATCCCAAAGAGGGACTGGGCATTTAGCAACTCCTTTAGCAAATGAAACAGGCCTCTGATAGAAACTGTGCCCAAAACTACTCACTTCAAGCTTATCTGTGGAATTCATTTACATGATCTATCTAAAATTTCCAATTAACAGAAATGAGTATATGATGTTAAAGATACTTCTATTTTTATTCAAAGATGTTACAGTTTTCTTGCACAACGTTTTCTAATAAACTGTCAGCCCTTAGCAATTTGGGTCACTACTTAACAGACAGTAATTTGTCCAATCTTTTTTTTTTTTTTGTAATTTTAAAATCAAACTCTACTACTTCATTATAGTAGATAGAGCACTTACTGTTAGCTTTATTCTCTTTTTGGTGGTATCCATGTCCAGGGCCTTATCAATGCAGTTCAGTTAGAAGGATCTGTAACAGTCTACCTTAAGCCTAGGAACGTACCCTACAAAGGCAAAAGTTTTGGGAATGCACTTCAGTGAGCTGCTCCTGGACCTAGCCTTGCTCTACCTCAGCCTCCTGTTTTTTGGTGGCCTTGAGAAATCCAGTCCCCCAGACACGTTAGGTCTTCGACCTCTATTTGCTTGGGCCTCAATTCAGACCCAGTCCCAACTTTACCCAGAAGAGGATGATTAGGTGCAATCCAGTCCAAGCCTGTTATCTATTCTTTCCCACCTGCACCTACTGATCTCATGCAATAATTAAACCCTACCATGGAAAGGTTAAAAGTAGTTTTCTAATATGAATGAAAGATATGACAAAAATGGCAAAAATAAATCTTTTCTACATGACTAATCTTCTGATCTCTAATATTTAGAGCGAGAATATAAATAAAATTCTCCATTAACATGTTAGTGTTCTTAGCTGACAGCTTTATTTATTTAGCACCTTTAGAGGATGACTGAATTTCTAGAGTATTCATTATAGGGGTGCATGACTACTAATTCATCTCTGATATTACCAGTCCAAGAAGACCTCAACATATTGGTTTTCATTTATAATAAACACATTTAACGGATAATGAATTTTTATGGTTTAATACAGAAGACAGTGTTTTGGTTTCAGACCTTTTCCCTTCCCCAGTCCTTACTTCAAACCCAGAACTACTAACACAATGGCCTCATGATTACCAGATGCAGGAGACTTTCAGTAGTGATTCAATGGATTTGACTGAACCTCTAAATCATTTAACTGCTATGTGTCTCAGTTTCTTCATTTACAAAATGAAGTAGTTGAATGAGATTATAGCTAAAGATCTGTCTCAACACTAAATGCTACCATCCTTCTTGAAACTGTCTTCAACTGTAACACTATACCATCCTTCTAAGTCCAACCTTTGCTGCTCTTCTCTAAGTGTGAGTCTAAACGAGCTTCAAGGTTCTCTGATAACCTCTCCGTATAATCCCTCCTTTCAAAATCTTTAAGAATTCCAGAGATGGAAGAAGCCTCAAATAGTTACAAACTGATGGGTGCCTGAATCCTTTATTCAACACTCCCAAAAAGTGGTAATCCAACAAAGATGGCTCCAAGACTTGGAGAATGGATCAAAAGAAGCAAAAAGTTGATTAAACTGTAGAGAGGCTGGAAATGAAGTTCAATTCTGAACATGTTTATATTATAGTTTGACGTTTTGATGGCTCTATCTGATAGGCAGTTGAAGATATTAGTACAGCTTGAAGAGAGATCAGGAAGGGCTGGAGTCATCTACACAGAGACAAATGCTGAAGGCACCAAAAAGGATGAGATTGCTAAGGAATGAAATATATAGATAGAAAAATGAAGATAATACTTTGGGGAACAGAATCAATAAAGAAGACTGAGCAGTTGTCATGTGGAACTAGAAAGAAGCAGTGATACGGAAACAGGAAGAAGAGATCACACAAAAGGACTAGTTCTTCAGTCAAATGGCTGAAAAGAATGGAGGAAGACACAGAAAATGTCATTAGATTTAGTAATTAGGAGGTCATGTGTAATCTTCAAGAGAACAACTTAATTTTAAACCAATACACTGAAATATCCTATTTTTTAAAAATTCCATGGTTATATATTCTGAGGAAATGTGTACATGTATGTGTACATCTAATATTCAGTCTAAAATTAAAATGTTAGATATAGTGCCACAAAAAAAAGATGGCCTTAGCACATGATTTTAAAAAAAAAATCAATATGAAAAATGTAAAAGGTTTAAAATTGCACACTTAATAGAACTATGACTTGAGTGTTAATGCTTTGTCATGTATCTATGGTCTCAATGATTTCAATGTATCATCAAAACAAATGGGCTGTTGTTAATGTCACAATTCATGCTTGCTATGACCAGTCTACTTCCTTTTACAGTCAAATATCTTCCTGATGATACTCTCCAATGTTTTGCAAATAACTTGCTATAGCCTATTTATACTCAAACATGCCTCTCTCCATTGCCCTTTGGGGAACCTACAATTTTGATTTCTTAAGAGATTTTGGTTCCTCATGACTCACAGACATATGGCATCACCTGAAGATTACTAATATGGGATAGATGGATCACTGATGGAGAAAATAGTTTGTTGTATGAAAACCTGATATTTACTTTTCCATTTTAAATATCTGTTTGTTGTCTTCTTTAAATTCCTTAGGTTTCACTCTCAAATGCTCTTGGGGTAAACTAGCTGCTTGTGAAGGCCAATTAAGTTTTCTATAAACCTGATTTTTCCTTCGATACCTTTCACTGTTTCATGAGGCAATTCTGATTAGGAAACAATCTTCCCCATTCCTCCACAAAAGTACTATTCTAATGCCTCATCATGAAGCGCAGTTGACCCTGATTTCTCTTAACACTATACTACTGGAACACAAAGAAATAGGTTTAATTACACTAGATAAGATTTCTAAGTCTAGCAACAGACCAAATGTACTTTCTGAAGATCAGTCTAGTTAAGTATAGAGGCTTATCATCAGGAGGCCAGACAACAACTTTGTCTACATCAATCCCTGAGATAACCATAACAACAAAATAAAAATCATCCTCAGTTCCATATGGCTTCCTTTTCCTTCTCAAACTATAAGAGTGGTGGCAACTATGGCTGAAGATAAGCAGTGTGGTTGGTACTTTGTATGCAAATTCTCTGTTCAACATGAAGACATAATACTAAATGAATTATATTAAAAGTTGACTTACAAGGAAAATACGTAGAAATCACAGGATGGCTTTGTACTTTCTCCTCAGAGATGCAAAGGAGTTAGTAAGGTTCATTTTTATCATGAGTCGTGGTAACAACAATTATTAACGGGGCACCTGGTTGTTTCATGTTACAGGGTTCGCAACGAGCATAAGATAAATAAGATAATTATAGTTTTAGAAGCCAACATCTGCTAGAGAGAACAAGGAAGTAATTCCATGAAAAACTTGGTAAGACTCTCTAAATTAAATCAATATACACATCAATAGCAGTGGTGGACTTTGGGAAAGACGGTGAAAAATATGTTGAAAGATATGGCTCAGATCAAGAAATTTAAGAGCTGAAATTTCGGTTTACATATCACCTAGGCACCTCACCGTCTTACTTCATGAAATGATACTTATATCATGGCTATTTTCTTCAAGAATAAAGTTAGAAATTGTCAGGTGTAATGAGCACTAAATATTTCAAAAAGAAAATAACAATACCTTAAACAAGAACCACCTAGTTATTGATGTAAGAATCATTTCTGAATCATTTGTGTATAACTGTATACACCTGATTTGTTAGAAGAGCAAAATCAGCAAAAATTAGAATAAAAATAAAAAGATATGGTATACAATTAACAGAGTGCAAATCTATTTTTAAGTTTACATTTTGCAAAAAGAGACTTCTTGCCAAAACAGCTACTCAAAGAGAGGACCGTTCGGTTCCTTCATACCCACTCCAGCAAGTCTGAAATTGGCACAAGACAAAAGAAATACCAACAAGTTCAATAAGAAATTACAAAAGTGATTTCTTCCAGTCCAGAACTACATAAAAAGTGAGACAGAAGCCCATAAAGAAGAGGAAAGAGGGGTCCCACCCAGTAAAGCCTGTACCTGCTAGCCCACTGGTGTAACCAAAGGTAGGTCACAGAAAAGCCTGATGACCAGGGTGGTAAGAAATCCCCAAAGCAGGTAACTTGAAAGCTGGGGGTGGGGGAGGGGAACTAACGAATGCCAGAACAGGAAAGTCCCAAACTCAGGGACTCAAGGATCCCTGGCATTTATGCTGAGATGCCATAAAAGGCATCGAAGAGTCTGTGATTTTAACCTCCAAGCCCCATGGGAACCCTGGAAGGCAGTGAACTGCAAAAGACACCAGGTGACCATGACTGACCAACTACCCCAGCCAAAAGCACAGCAGAGGACAGAACCTGACTAGCATCAAACCCCAATTTAGAGCTAAAACTGGAGAAGTAAACCAAAGACTAGTTATCAAAAATTACTGCATATCTAGAGACTCCCAAAAGATGGGGAATAATTCTGTAATAATTGAAAGCAGAGACTCAAATGAAAAAATGGATTTTTTATAGGGATTATGTCAATACTCGGAAAAATGAAGCAAGGGGAAAAAATATTAAAGTGACAAAAACCTAGGCTACAAACTTCAAGATACATAATGGTCAAATTTAACAATTTTGATGACAATCAAGTCTACAAGTTACAAAATGAAAGACCTTCAAATAGCACAAGATGCTTCTGTACTCACCAGAAATCACAGTTGGGAATGGAATAATGTGTTCCGAAGATGAAAGGAGCTTAAGATGCAACCCAAGGACATCCCCTGCAAATCTAATCATCATTGAAACAAGACAGTCTATAAAAGAAAGATGTGAAGTGTTCCTAACCCTCCCCCGCAAAGACATGAGCAGATAATGTGTGTGTGTGTGTGTGTGTGTGTGTGTGTGTGCGTGTGTGTGTACACACTCTATATACACTGAATCCCACACAGTATGTACTTAACACTTGGCTCACTTGGTGATTTAACTACCTTTGGATAGACCGTAAGTTCCCTGAGGGTAGGGACCTTTGTCTTTGTATCACCAGAACTTAGTACACTGCCTGGCACATGACAGGTATTTAAGAAACCTTTGTTGGTTGACTGACTGATCTGAGATTTGAATTTATATTCCAAAATTACTGACGATTTCCAGGGACCTTGGAAAGAATGATAACTTTAAGAATTATTGTTGAGTCATTTCAATGGTATTCAACTCTTTATGACCCCATTTGGGGTTTTCTTCGCAAAGATACTGGAGTAGTTTGCCATTTCCTAATCCAGCTCATTTTACAGATGAGGAAATTGGGGCAAACAGGGTTAGATGATTTGCCCAGGGTCCCACAGTCTGTGTCTGAAGTCAGATTTGAAAACAGAAAGATGAGTCTTTCTGACTTCAATCCCAGCACTTTATCCATTGTACCACCTAGCTGTCCCCAAGTACTAAGTGCTACTTTTTTTGCTCACTCATCATTTCCACACTTCTTCCCAACAACCCCCCAAAAAGCCTAAAAACACTCAGAGCAATACTGGGAAGCAGCCACGCAATCTTAGTTTGCTAATCTATCTCAAGTCCCGCCTCACAATTCTAAGGACAATTACAGGGTTTTATAAACACACATGATGTTGCCACCACCCCAGTGTAGGTTCTCATTACTTGAAACCCAGGCCATGGCAGTAACCTGCTGGCTGATCTCCCTACCTCAAGTTTTTCCCCTCTCCAGTACATCTCTCACTCAGCTGTCAAAGAGATCTTTGTCTCTGGTTAGATCTACAGCCTAACCATTTCCACCCCTGTCCTGCCCCTCCAATTCAACCAACTTTAGTAACTCCCTACTGACTTCAGGAATAAATAGAAAAGCCTTTCAACACCCTTCAAACCTGGCCCCTTCCCACCTTTCCAGTCTTCTTATATCTTATACCCAGTGATCCATCTCCTATCACTAGATTCCAGGTATTTTCACCGGCTTTCACCCATGCCTGGGATTTTTCTCATCTCTTCTTCCTGGCTTACTCCGAGTCTCAGCTAAAGTCCCACTTTCTACAAAAAAGTTTCCTTGTCCTCAATCTTAGTGCCTTCACTGGGATTACTTCTAATTTACCCTGTGTATATGTTGTTTGTGCAGAGTAGTTTGAATGTTATCTCCTCAATTAGACGTGAGCTATTTGAGAACAGGAACTTTTTGCCTTTCTTTGCATTTTCAGTGCTTAGCACAGTATCTCACACACAGAAAGCATTTTAAATGCTTGCTGATTTGACATACATACCAATAATTTAAATAAATAGGAGGCAGTTCAGCTTTTAACAGTGGCAGAGTCTTCATATATAGAAATACTTTTTTTCTTTTGTTCCTTTGGACAAAATTATTCTAAATTTGGACTAGGAATTTAGGAGTTGGTGAAACAGGACACTACCTTTCTTTTCCTATCTATTAACGAAGGGTTGCATATCCTACTAGTCAATTTCTCATGCAGACCTCGTTGAAAGTCTTGTCATTTTTTAAAAACCAACCAAAATTCACATTTATGATAAAAACAGTTAAAAGTTCAAGAGCATTTATTAAAAAAAAGAGCAAGGATATACTGTTTTATCTATGCTTGTACTGTGTATGGAGATCACTGTATTAGATCCTGAAGTAGTTACAAAGTTTAGAAAAGATACAGTCCCTAGTCTCATAGACTTTAATTTTCTCTAAAAGTTTAGATCCCAAATATCCCTGACTTCCCCATTAATGTGGGGACTGCTCACATTTAAATGATTTGATAATTATCTGCTTCAACTAATAAATGTTTTCAAGCATAGAAGCCAAATTCATCTGAAGGGGGGAACCCTCCCACCAATGTTTTCAAATGACTTAATTTCTAAAACTGAAACCTTCATCTCCATTCTTAAACATAGTCATGTTCTGTCAAACAAGAGAAAATGATTAAATAATTACTGATTAATAATGACTGAAATCACATCTGACTACAATTTAAATCAAATCCACCAGTCTACTATTCTATTTCCTTTAACTTGGTCCTTTACAAACACTGATCAATATTCTCAATTACAACCCTTCCCACGTAAATATGTATGCATATATGAAGCTGAAGACAGAAAGTCACCTCTCAGCCTTTTATTTGGTTTAAGCAACAACTCCTTTCATTCTTTATCCCAAAGACCTATTTTACATACTATCACTTTTATTGCTTTTTTCTATTTTTCCAATTTGTACATTTTTAAAGAATGGAGTGAGAATAAAACTGGAGGTAATAATATTAAAAGTACACTGAAAACAGCACACAGATAAATCACAATTTATGCAATAGCTGTTACACTAAACAAGTTTTAAGTAAATCAATTTTAAATGTAGTATGGATCCTAAAGGAAAACAAATAATACTGGTTACCTTAACTTATTTATTTTAAATTCATATTTTTACACATCTTCAGTGAGGAAAGATAAATTCTCTCTGAAAGGCCTTTTTAGATAGTCTAGATCAGAAGTGGCATTTTCAGAACCTAAAAGTTAAAATTTGTTCAATTTCCCTTTACCAAGAACTCAAGAAGAGGCAGCACAGTAAGTGGAGGGAGGTGAGAGGAGCCTTGAAGTTAGGAAGACCTTAGTTGAAGATCTGCCTCTGACTTACTAGCTTGGTAGAAGCAGGTAAAGCACTGAATTTCTCAGACAACTTTCTCAGATTTTACATTTCAGACAAGTGGAAGAAGTTTCTGCACTAGGAATGCTTTATACTGAAGACAGAAAACAAGAACAGAAAAAGGACCCAAGACAAGGACCAGAAAGACCACAGTAAAGGGGCGCACAAGCGTTATATTAAATGACAATGTTCCTGAAATCCAAATGGTTTGAAGGAGTTTTTTTATCTCCTCTAATTTCCCAACTCTTACATCTCTTTAGCTAATTCTACTAGCTAACAGATACTTAGAAATTTATAAAAAAAAGTATTATCTTTATTGAGAAAACAAGATCAAAAGCTTTATTTGTCATAATTATAAATAATACATACAAAGGTAGGAAGATAAAGCCATTCCTACTGAATTTTGGCATTTCCTCCATTCTCCACATGAAAAAAAGAACTGTGATTCCCAATTGTCTTGGGATGAAAGAAAAATATTTTCCAATTTCACAGAGTATTTCTCTCTCCTGTGGTCAGGCAAATAGCAAGGATCACACTTATGGGAGGGATCTGTAACCCAGCACAGGTCTACTCCCCTCTAGCACTGTTAAGCAAGGCTTGTATCAGAGTAGCCCCACCCCATTAAATTAAGTACCTGGACTTAAGAGATTTATTCAACTCTTAAAATGAAGCTTCAAGTTTCCAGCGTTAGGGCAGAGGGGGCACAGATCAACCCAGTTAAACCTTTTATGTGGATGGTTGGTGTCCCAGAAAAGAAGAGAAGACAGATGGATCCAGAAAAAAGGAAGGCCGAACTTCTGTAGCTTTCAGCTGAACTATATCCCTCTGGCTTCCAAAAAGGACAGACCAACAAGTGAGTGAAGAAATAAAGTTAAACTATGCCAACACCCACAATACAGACCCTGACATTTATATTTTCAAGCACATGTACAAAAGGCTCAAACAGCAATTTCAATGCATATGTATGCGTGTATTTGGGGGGGTGAGGTAAAGGAAGGAAGATAAAGGGGGGAGGGAAAGAAATATGGTTTTGTGTTCTAGAAAATGTGGTATATTTTTTCTAAAAATGACACTTCCTCATCATAAAACATGAATACTTGAAAAGAAAATTTATGTAACAGATATACCCTTACCTGTCCCTAGATCAAAGAGCTGATTGGCTTCCAAGTCTGTAAAAGTACTATAGCAGGTGGGACATTTAAAAGATGCCCGATTAGTAGAATCTCTTTCATCAGTTTCAATCCTCCTTCTCATGTGGTCTAGCTTATATTTCACCACATTAACCAAAAGACGATAATTTATAAAGTAGTAATTATGGCGAGTAGTCTTGCCATCTGCAGCAGTCTCTACTCTCATTCTGCATTTGATGAACTTGTCACCCTTCAAGTTGTTCAGAACTGATCGGAGTTGTTTCCGATCAAATTTCAGCAGCTCCAACATGTCTTCCTCCTTCACACAAGGGTTTCGGATAAGGATGTCCAAAGCCAGAGCATGTTCAATTCCATAAAAGCCCCGTACCACGTATTTAGCAAGCCTTTTCAAAGATGCTGGAACCTCCGTTAGGACATCTGGGTCAGTCATTTTATGCAGAATACCAGCACTTTTCATATATTCTGTATTAAGAAGAAAAAATTAATCCAGGCATAAGGAGAATTTAATTGGTTTAATTTAGGAAAAATCAATAGTTGACCTACTGGCATACACAAGAAAAGAAGGTAGCAATTAAACATGTGTTGAAAGGCATTAAATAAAAAAAACTTTTAGTCATCTCAAATTACATCTCATAAAGAGAATTTATAAAAAGATCACCATTAAAATAACTGTGGCTCATGCATTAACATCTGCTGCAAAGAACAAAATAGAGAAATCCCATAAAGGCCCTGATGAAAGCCTCTAAATAAAATACTTTCATACTCAACATTAAACTAAGTATTACATTTAAACCTGGTGACTTCAATGCAAATCCGGGTGTAGGAGAAGACAAGGACAAAGAAATGATTTCCTTGACAAGTGGAAAGAGATGCTAGCCAAGAGTAAAGCCATATTAAAATATCTTAGATGGTGGCCTAGGAAGAGTAAAACTGTCTTTTAAAAAGTGAGATGCAGCATACAGAAACATAAGTTTATAGAAAGCTTGGTAAGAGACTCAAATAAGCAAAATTACTTGGAATATTTAAGGACGAAACTAGACTGAGGAAAAATGGAACACAGACATTAAAAATTCTTGTAACAAAAGCTTTTTACCACAAATCTGGACTCTTAACTCACAGTCTCTGAAGTGCTGCATGAAGAAATAGAAATGGCACCGGAGAAAACACATGAGACAAAGAGCTAGTTTAGACCAAGCACACCCAAAACTTGTGGCTGGAAGTAAGACAATTTTGAGGTCACTGAGGCATAATAGACTTTTGAAGCACAGAAAGAGGGGATAACAGCAAGGACATGGGAAAAAAAACTGGACTTTATTATTTAAAAAAGGCAACTGGGAAAAAATATCAACTGCGATTTACTTTTCCACATCTACAAAAATTTTAAGAGCATAATCTACACATGCAGCAAGGAATATAGTTTTTCTTTTTGCATAGTGAATAAATGATTCCACTCATAAAATTTGAATAAATTTATATGCTTTTAACATAATCAAAGCTAGTGTTCATTCCAACATACCACACGAAGGCAGGGACCTGTGAGCAAAATAGCAAAATAAAATAAGACAATATAAGATAATTGCGAGATAAATTACATGGCATAAACCATGAGTAGTTTGGGACTTTATAGGAAAGGGGGCTACTGAGTCCTAGAACAATCAAGGAAGGCATTACAGAAGACCTACAACCTGAGCTAATAAACCTTGCATGTTATTGGAGAATACACCTGTAGGGGATTAGAAAATCCACCCCCTAACCCTTCTCATGAAATCCTGAGGGAAGAAGTACAAAGTCATTTCTGTTCTGGGAACCTGGCTCATCAGGGGGAGAGGGAGTCAAGGGCCACACAGTGTTGTTACCTCAACTGCAACAGAACTTTCCAATACATTAAGTTAAGACTCCTCACTGTCCTCTAAGCGCAACATGCTTTTTCACCCATTTACCGCTTTGGCTCCTAAGTTCTCTTCCTCTAGAATGTCTATTTACCTCTGTCTAAATCTAGGTCAACTCTTCAAGGCCCAGCTCAAGTGAAAGCTTCTCCTGTCCACTTTTCCCCATTTGGAGACCACTGGCAATGCAGATGCATATGAGTAAAATAGATTTTTTTTTTAAAAGTCAACTGATTCTCAAGCATATTATTTTCATGCCAGTGGGTTACTAAAAGTTTACCTTACTTCCATCAGTCTCTGTGACAATCCAAGAGGAAATAGTGCACTATTATGAAGCAGTAGATAGGAGAACTCCTACGAAGATTACTAGCCGGAGGTGGAGTCCGGAAAAAGCTGGGTTCCAACTCCCTCCTCAGATATGCACACAGCTGTGTATTCCTAGACAAGTCATTTAACTTCTTTGTACCTTAGATTTTTCATCTGTAAAATAAGGGACTAGATACCCTCTAAGGTCTGGCATGTACTTTGTATGCACTTTAAAATGTTATAAGAGGCAGCTAGATCGCCAACACCCAGAACACCAACTACCCAAGACCTGAGTTCAAATGTGACTCAGACTAGCTGTGTGACCCTGGTCAAGTCACTTAACCCTGATTGCTTCAAAACAATTTTTTAGAAAATAACCTTTATCTAATCTAGGGTTTTTGTAATCTAAACCTGCTGTCCTATGAATTCCCTCTTTCTCATCAAGGATTTTCCCTTAAAGCAGTATTTTAATTATGCATCCAGAACCTAGCAGTAAGCCATAAACAGAACTCACTCACTCTACACCATCAAGTTTGTTCCTCCCCTGGGGAAACCTCCACCTCTCTGCTTGGAGTGTTTTCCTCCCTGTGTCCCTCCTCCTCTGGGACTGCCAGACTGGAAAGCTAGGGAGCTTCCTTCAGGGCCCATACTCTCCCAGGGCTCTTTAATCCAGGCTCTCTCCCTGAGATCGAGCCCAATCTATCCGGGCAGTAATCTCGTTGGCACACAGCTACCGGCATGGCAGACCTGCTCGGGGAGTTCCTGGCGGGCAGGGACCTGCTTTGGCCTTTCTCTGGCTTAGTCAGCATAGTGCCTGGCACATAACAAGTGTTTAATAAATAAAATATCTACCTGTTCCGACTAATAATGTGCCAGTTTAACGAGTATTTCTTTATTAGACCCCACGATGTGCCAGGCACTGCGCTAAGCGCCGGGAATGCAAAGGCCAAAAATTCGAGGGATACCAGCTTAACTGAACCCTCTGTGGGTGGGAACCACAAAACTTCACCGGGTCCCACTGTTTTCGAACTACTGCCCCGGGTGGGCTTCTTCACCCTCCTCTCTTTCCACGCCATATTAGGGTCCCCTCCGCGAGGCCTCGCGGCCGGGCCAGAACTGAGAGCCCCCCAGGCCTCAATGGCTTCAGCGAGACGCCAGGGCAGGGCACCCTTCTCCTCTGTGAGCCTCAGTTTCCTCTTTCGTTAAGCGAGGGAGCTGGACCGGCGCTTGGTGAGGTGTCTGGCTCCTCGCAGGCCCCCGGTACGGGCTCGTGGACTCGCCCAAACGTTCCCTCCCGGCTCGCTCGGGCCCTGAGGCCCCGGAGCACGCTGCAGGGGAGCCTGGCGAGAGCAAGGGGCCCGAGGGGGCAACCAGGGGCCCAGGGAGGCCAGCCAGCGGCAGGGGAAGGACCAAGACGTAGGAGGCACCAGGGGGTGAAAGCCTGGTGCTGCGGAGAACCCGGGGCTCGGGGAGCCCCACTCACCAGAGACAGGCGGCAGAAGCCGGGAGACCCACGCTCAGCAGGCGCACCAAGGGCCGTCCACAACAAAATACATCACCAGCGCGACGCCGACGCCGCCGAGGGCCCGCCGCGCAGCCCTGCTTCCGCTTCTAGCCCCGCCCCTCCCGGTTCTAGCCCCGCCCCTAGGCCCCAGCCCCGCCCGCCCGCAGCCTTGGACCGGCAGTCTCCTCCTCCCAGGAAAGACGGCTCGTAAAGATACATCTAACCAATCAATGCTGCAAAAAAGAGAGTTCTATTCCCATTAACCAATGAAATAGCGGAGAAGGAGGGCATGGGGCGGTACCGTGTTCAAACAAGGTCTGTGATTAGTAGGTTCTCTATCAACCTGCCCTAGACCGGGAAGGGCTTGTTATTATCCAGTGGCGGCAAGATGGCGTCGTTGGATCGAGTGAAGGTGCTAGTGTTGGGGGACTCAGGTGAGTAGTCCTGGCTTTGTTCTCTGCTCTCGACCTCGCAGTGGTTGCCGGAGTTCGCTTCCTTCCTCGTGGCTCTTCTCCCCGCTTTTAAGCTTTTCGGCTGGAGTCAGAGGCTCCGTGGGAACGGAAAACTACATTTCCCAGAGGGCCTAGCTGGGGAGAGCGCTTGTGTGGGCGGGGCTCCCTCTTCCTTGGCTCCCGTGCTTTTGGCCGACCCTTAGGTGTGCCTTACTTCTCCGGGCGTTTTGCTTCCTTTCTCCTAAAACCACGTGAACGCCTGTGTGCGTGTTATTGGGGGAGGAGGGTCTTCCTCGTTGGAGATCGTAGTCAGCGGAATGACAGCCCCAAACGATCAAAACACGAGAGGCACAGATCACCTTAGCACCGTGCTTAGTCAGCATTTAGTCACCTCCTGCTGTGTGCCAGGCACTGGTGCCAAGCGCTGGGTGTACAAAAAGGAGGAAAAGACTCCCTGCCCTGGAGGAGCTTACCATCCAGCGAGAGAAGGAACATGCCAACGAGGCGATACAAAGCCAGTTATATCCAGGACAAAGAGGGGAAAGGCACTGCAATGAAAAGGGGCTGGAGGTAGGATTGTAACAGGTACGTAAAGGAAGCCAGGGGGTCAGCCGTTGGAGTGAAGGAGAGAACTGACCACCACAACAGAAAACCCTCATTGAAACTTCAGAAACCATGCTTGGATGGCTAACTGGGTCCAGGTTACGAACTGTAGTTTGCTGACCCTCGTGTTGGGAGAAGGGATCTTGGAATTGCAAATTAAATTTCCCATCAAGTTTATCAATCACCAGAAACACCGCTAACATCCACACTTTGCATTGACCCAGCAAGCCTGTGTTTAAGCGCCACTTCTGTTCCTGTGTCCTCTACAGTTTTATTTTTAAGTCACGTATCTATGCAAACCAGACGCACGGTTCTCTACTCTGTTAACCACCTGACAACACAGTCCCAAACTAGCATGAAAAGGACACTGGGTTGATTGGCCCGGGGTTCAGGTCCTTACTTAGACCCTGGGCAAGACTCTTGGTGTCAGTTCCTTCATCTGTAAAATAAGAGAGTATTAATAAATGGAGTCAGTATGGTGCTTTCTACTAAAAAAGAAAAACCCCAAACTAATTTTAGCTTACCTCTCTCACTCCCTCTTACTATAGAATAATTCCTCCACGTTCAAGAGACTCTGGATTTGCGTCTACTCAAAACAGAACAAACCTCTATTGATGTGTCTGTTTTTTCCCTAGTTAGCCTGAGGATACATTTATTTTGAAAAAAATGCACTTAATAAAATAGCTTAATAAGGAAATGAACAATAGATCTTTTTCCCCCACACTCTCCCCTTCCCCAGTAAGGCAACATATACTCTGCCATACATATATACATTTTCAGTGGAGAGAGTGAGCAAATGTAGAGATCATGTTTGAGGAGCCCACACTTGGGGAACATATCTTGGGAGTCAACTGCTGGGCTCCTGATGAATTCTGGTCATGTCCTTCCTTCAGTGTTTCTGACTGAGTCGTGTTGGTTTACTGGGCTTACTGCCCCTACTCCTGCCTGGACTCAGCACCTCTGCTGGACTCTGTCAGATGCTTTTTGACTTCAGTCTGCAATACCTCCAGCTTCTGGCACAGCCCTTGGATGCTGCTGCTTGAAGAAAGAGCAGAAATCGTTGTATTAGAAAACCTCCCCCATCCTGCTTCTTCAGAGTCTCAAACTTGAGGCTTATTTTCCCTCAAGTAGGAGATTCTCAGCCCCAAGGGCTAAGCTCTGAAACAGTGAACAACATCCTAGACCTTTTCCTTCTCTTTAATCATCCCCAACCCTCTTCCTTATACAGGGCTGGGTATTTTAAAGGACCTCACCTGGCTTATGGTGATTGTTAGATACACTTTCCCAGTGTTCATCTTTGCAGGCTAGGCTATAAACCATATAAAAACCATAGGGTTATAGAATTATAGTCTAGCACTGGGAGGTCCCTTAACAGGGTATCTTTGCCTGATAATTGTCAGATCACTCTTGAGGTTTGAAGTTCCCCAGCGTTTTAAGCTCTGTTTCTCCCTTTTGCCCATGTAAATGAGCAGATGGTGAAAAGGTATAGAAACAGTATGCACTCAGTGGGCAAGTTCATTGTCTGTGCTAAGTCACTTAAAGCCTTACATGTGACTCATTGACTGTCATCTGCTCTTGCAGATACAGCCTTTCAGGGGCATTTCTCCATACTTGTATTTGGACTGTTTGTTCCTCCGCTTCAATCAAGTCTGTGCACAGTGGATTTTACAGGCTGAACAGCTTCAGTCATGTAAATTTTATTTGAAGGTTTGTTCTGTCCCCAAAGTTCACCACAGTTTATCACTTCAGCTTTGATGGGTCAAGGTCTGGCTTCTCACCTTCACTCTTTTGAGAGGCATGGAAGAGAGCAGGGAGGAAAGAGGCTAGATGTTGGTCAGTGAAGAGGGTGGACCTTCCAGAGTTTAAAAGTATTTTACCCATAATGGTTGTCAGGAGGGGTAGTCAGATGGATAGCAAGTTTTCTCACAGATAGAGAAGGTTGTAATTGGTTTGAGGGGAAGTGCCTATAGTGTGGTAGGCTCACAATCTCTTCTGTTCTCCAACATTCCTTCAGATTGGGGGGGACCCTGGAGAGAGGAGGAGGAGGAAAAACTGAATTAAAGGCAACCCTTTTGAAACTTGCCTCAGTGTTGAGGAAAATGAGAACGCTGACGTAAAAGCTGGCCCAGGATGTGGACACAAGCCTTTCCTTCTGACCAGAGGGTGTAACTGATGAAAGGGTGCTTGTGTCCATGATTCCTGGTTTTTGTAGCTCAGTACCTTGTTCATAAGGTATGTAAGGACATATTTACCATTTTGGATTTTTATAACTACAAGAGTAAATGTAAATGAATTCTACTGTTTGCTACGATGAATGAGTAGATACACGCTCATTAAGTGCTCATGCTAAGCTCTGAGGATACAAATAGAAAAGACAGTCTTTGTTCTCAAGGAGCTCCTGTCCTAATAGAGGGAGATAACATGCATGTACATATGTATATGTGTATATTCACATGCATACATATATATGGGGTTTCATGTACAAATGTCAACAAAGTCACAGAAAAAGATCCAGTGTACTTTAAGGTACAAAAATAAAGCAGATAGTAATGGACCTTTTTAATACTATTTCCATTGATAAAACCATCCATGTATCTGATATTAAACAATTTGAGGGTGCCAAGGACTTATATCATTAAGACTTTGTTTTTTGAGCCTTTGGTAGCTGCAGCTGCTGAAGTGAGGGCTGCTGCACCTGAAGAAACAGTTCGGAGGAGGCATCTCCACCACAGTTAATTCCCTGCATGCTGGCTTTGTGAGCCAGGCTAGAAGGGGGCTGGTGGTCTGGAGATTGGACCTGAGGAACACTGTCCTTTCTGGGCATGATGATAAGCTTACTAGCTCATCAATGGCAGCGTTGGTGATGGTGGGATAGATGGCTTCCTTTCCTACACATCCCTTGATGATGACTGCTGCAGCCTGGCCGGTAGTCTGGTGGCCCTGCTTTCCTGGGAGTAGAGAATCTATGATGTATAAATAACCATATTGGTAATTGGAGGCACTTTTGCCTTCAACATTAGAATCTCTGAAAACCCCACCCTGCCTCCCTCCTTGGCCCCTTTTGTTAGGTTTGATTCACAAATAAGAAGTAAGAACTGATCAATAGAAGGTAGAATGTCAGGAGTGGTGGCATATGCTTATCCTTGCTACCAAGGAGGCAGCTGAGGTTGATAGGTCCTTGTGTTCAGAACTGCGATTCTAAGGACTCAAGTGGTTGCTGTACTTGAAGCAAGATTGGGAGGGCAAGCTTCTTTCACCCCATTTCCCCATTGTTTTCCCTTTCAGCTTAATAAGCTTCAGCATATTCCCACTGGCAGTGGAAATGCTGGAGACAGAAAACTTCTTAGGCTGTCTTGATTACTCTCCTCATTACAATTTTATTGTCTTTTCTTACATCCCTAAACTGTTGAGGTCACCATCTTTTCAGAATTCTCAGCTTAAGCGAAGCTGTTTTCTTTGTAGCACCCCTGTCCTATGGATAAGTCATTGCTGCAATCAAAGCAGAAATAAAGAGGATGAACCTGCCTGTCCTACTCTTGCTGTGTTATGCAGACTTTTGCTGCCTTGGAACCATTGAGAACTAGAAAATTGAGACATCCTTAATGTACATCAGGGAGGAGAATTAATTTTTTCAGTATAAAAAAGGAAAGATGAGATACTGAACACAGGTCCTAGTTCCGTCTTCCCTCACTCCCTCCAACCCCCTCAAGCATCTTCATTACCCAGATGGTAAAAAGCTATTTCTGATGCTGTAGCCCTCCTGAGACTTCTTGGAGATACCAGTCAATAGCCTGTGAGTCATTTGGGGAGGTTCTACCTTTCCCTACTTTGCCCCTTTTGTCCTTTGCTGGCCAATCTGAGTTTTGGGACTTCTACTGTCTCAGATCAAGTTGCCTGAACAATATCTCCTAATCTCCAGCTCTCCTTAGACTTCCGATGGCTACAAAGAATATCCTTCAGTAAACTTCCCCAAGATTTATAAGCTCTATGCTTGTGATCCTTTTCTTTCTTCCATGAATGTGACAGTTGGTTTATCACAGAATAATATATTTAGGAAACATTTGCTGCTACATGTAGAAAATAACATGAATAAGAAAATACATCAGTTGTCCTTTTCAGTTATTTTCAGTGAACTCCCAAAGTTACCCTGTTGCATTTAGGGAAAGGAATAGGTTACTAAAATAAGTGGAAAGCCAGAAAATTGCTTTTGTTAATTGCTAGGGTAACTTGACTCCATGTTGGACTAGGGTGAAAAGCTATAAAGTCCCCAGGGGTAAGGGTTACTTGCTGGCCATAGGATAGAAAACCAGAGCAGAGTGTTGCTTAGGGTTCCTTCGTATTGTGAGAGTATACAGGATAACTGGTAGGAGTATTGGTTTCAAAGTGTGAAGAGAATAAGTCTCAAGGTTGATCTTAATAGTAGGGGGCGTTAATTGGTTGAATAGTCCATGTATGGTATGTGTTCATTGGGCCAGTGACATCACAGGTGAATGAATAGGGTCAATGAAGGGTAGGTTGCCTGAAGAGGCAGCAGCAATGATGTCACAGGGTAGGCAGTGCTTGAATTTGGATAGTTCTAGGTGGTGCTTAGTATTTTGCCTTCTTATTATTGGACTTTTGTGACAGTCAGTAGTCTGAAGTCATTAAAAGCTCTGTATAGCTTTCCAAATGCAATTTGGCCCAATTTCCTTTTATTTATTTCTGGGCCAGATCTACTGTCTTATTTGTAGTACTAGAACATATATGTTCTAGTATGTTATATCTCTATCAATACATAAAGTTTGCCTGGCCAGCTCCATGCCATTGGACAATATGTCATTTTATCTACTTTGGCTTCCATGTGTAGATTTGCTATAGATTTTACTGAAGAGACTTTGTAGGATTCTGAGGTGCTATGCATTTAGGGCTTTGTCCCATGGCAGCATTTGGACAGCCTCCCTATCAGTTCAGAATCTTTTAAATTATACATTACCTTGTTATACTTAATGTTCACACCAAGCAAGAAGTTGAAAAAAAAATCCCCATTTTTGTTGCCTATCATTTTGCCAAGAACCTTCAAGGCTATATTTTATTATGAACCAATTTCATCAAACAAAGTCAATAAGCATCTTATTTTTCCTTCATAATATTTTGGAAATGTGTTGCCCCCATAATTTCTCTGGTCGGCAAAATTGTTTCCTGGCTGAACCAGTTGCTAGATTCTTGACTTGTTTTGTCTACTGTTTTTACATAGATATAACACTATCTACACATGGTGATAGTTCTACATTTCTTAATAGTTGTGTTTTGTTGACTTAGAGTGAGTATGGCCAGAAACTAGGAGGGTTTTCTCCTCCCAGATTGATTTTTTTTTCTTTTTTTTGTCTTACCTAGCCTTAATCACTGAATAGGTGTTGTCTCTACAAACTGAGACCTGGGAAAGACCTTAGCTTAAAAAGGCCAAGGTTTTGGGGTAGAGCCAAGATAGCTGAATAGAAAGATGGACCTGCTCTAGCTCTCCCCCCATAGCCTATAAAATACCTGTAAAAAATGATTTTAAACAAATTCTAGAGCAACAGAAGCCATGAAATGATAAAGTGAAAGAGATTTCCAGCCCAAGATGGCTTGGAAGACCAGTAGGAAAGGTCTATCACATGGGACTCAGAGCAGAGCATAGCCCAGCCTTGGCCATGCAGCATGGACAGGACTGGAGCAGGCTTCAGGGCACAGAATCATGGGTAGCAGCTACAGTTACCACATTTCTCAACCCATAAATGCCAAAGACAGCTTCAAAGGTCGGTAAGAAAGCTTTTTCACCTGGGAGAGAGGGGTGAGTGGTCTGGCCCTAGCCCTGGACCTAGGGCAGCGACAGCCACTGCTTCACCAGTGTCCACTTTTGGAACCCTCAGCCTAAAGACCATGGGGGAATTGAGCAGCTGATCTGGGTCTCAGTTCTGAGTGGTGGTCCTAGGGTGAGGAGGAGCTGTTGGTGGACCTGTTGGTGGCTGTAGAAAGGGAATCCTACTCACAGATCACTCACAAAGAGTGCTTGTGGTTGTTCCCAGATCAGAGCATAGGCCAGGAGAGGATCCCTTGATTGTGCCACCTTAGAGGAACTGAAAGCTTACAGGTTACTAGAATATACCCTCCACTTGAGAAAGGACTCAAAAGTCAAGTAACTGACTGGAAAAATGACCTAAAAGGGGGGAAAAAATAAAACTATAGAAGGTTACTTTCTGGGTGAAAAGGTATTTTCTTCCATCCTTTTGGATGAGGAAGAACAAAGCATACCATCAGAGGGAGACATCAAAGTTAAGGTTTCTACATCTAAAACTTCCAAAAAAAAATATACAGTGATCTCAAGTCATGGAAGAGCTCAGAAAGGTTTTTGAAAATCAACTAAGAAGGGTGGAAGAAAAATTGGGAAGAGAAATGAGAGCAATGCAAGAAAATCATGAAAAGTGAGTCAACAGCTTGCTAAAGGAGACCCCCCCCAAAAAAAAAAACGCTGAAGAAAATATCACCTTTAAAAATAGTCTCACCTAGATGGCAAAGTAAGTCCAAAAAGCCAAAGAGAAGAAGAATGCCTTAAAAAGGCACAATGGGACAAATGGAAAAAATGGCCCAAAAGCTCATTGAAGAAAATAGTTCTTTAAAAATTAGAATGGAGCAGATGGAAGCTAATGACTTTATGAGAGACCAGGAAATTATAAAACAAAGTCAAGAGAATGAAAAATAGAACTCAATGTGAAATATCTCCTTGGAAAAACAACTAACCTGCAAAATAGATCTAAGAGAGATAATTCAAAAATTATTGGTCTACCTAAAAACCATGATCACAAAACATGATCACGAAAAAGAGCCTAGACATCATCTTCCAAGAAATTATCAAGGAAAAGTGCCCTAATCTTCTAGAACAGAGAGTAAAAAAGAAATGGAGAGAATTCACTGATCACCTCCTGAAAGAAATCCCAAAAGGAAAACTCCTAGGAATATTGTAGCCAAATTCCAAAGTTCCCAGGTCAAGGAGAAAATATTACAAGCAGCCAGAAAGAAACAATTCAAGTATTGTGGAAATGCAATCAGGATAGCACAGGATTTAGCAGCTTCTACACTAAAGGATTGAAGGGTTTGGAATATGGTATTCCAGAAGTCATAGGAGTTAGGTTGAAAACCAAGAATCACCTACCTAGCAAAGCTGAATATAGTACTTCAGGGGAAAAATCGAATTTCAATAAAATAGAGAACTTTCAAGCATTGTTGTTGGAAAGACCAGCGCTGAATAGAAAATTTGACTTTCAAATGCAAGAATCAAGAGAAACATGAAAAGGTAAACAGGGAAGAGAAGCCTTAAGGAACTCATTAAAGTTGAACTGTTTACATTCCTACATGGAAAGATGTTATTTGTAACTCATGAGACCTTTCTCAGTATTAGGGTCGTTAGAGGGAACATATGTGTGTGTGTGTGTGTGTATGCATTTGTGTATTTGTAGGTGTGTATGGGTATGTATGTATGTGTATATTATATATGTGTGGGTGTGTATATGTACATATGTGTATATATGTATGTGTGTATATAAATATACACACATTTACATAGAGGCCACAGGCTGAATATAGAAAAAAAAAACCCACAAAATTTACTGTTTAATGGAATATATTAGGAGTAAGAGAAAGGGAGAGGTAGAATGTAGCAAATCATCTCACATACAAGAGGGAAGAAAGAACTTTTACAATGGAGGGGAAGAGGGGGAACATGAAAGGAAATAAGTGAGCCTTACTCTCATGGGATTTGGCTTAAGGAGGGAATAACACAAACTCAGTTGGATATGCAAATCTATTCTACCCTGCAGGAAGGCAAGGGGGAAGGGGATAGGAGAGGGAAGATAATAGAAGGGATAGCAAATTGGGGAAAGGGATAATCAGAAGCAAACACTATTATGGGAGCACAGGTCAAGGGAGAGAATGGAATAAATGGAGGGCAGGATAGGACAGAAGGAAATGTGGTTAGCTTTTTACAACATAACTATTATGGAAGTGCTTTGCATTGTTACACATGTATGACCTATATTGAATTACTTGTTTTCTCAATGAGTGTGGGTAGGGAGGGAGGAAGAGAATATGGAACTCAAAGCTTTAAGAATGAATGTTAAAAATTGTTTTAGCATGCAACTGGAAATTAAGATATACAGGCAAGGGAGTATAGAAGCTTATACAACACGACTATCAGGGAAGACATTTGCAAAATTACACAGATATGGCCTATATTGAGTTGCCTGCCTTCCCAAAGGGAATGGGTGGGGAGGGAGGGATGGGGAGAATTTGGAACTCAAAGTTTTAGGAACAACTGTTTAGTATTGCTGTTGCTACTAGGAAAGAAGACATACAGTTAATGAGGAATAGAAAGTCATCTGGCCCTACAGGGGAAAAGAGAAGATGGAGACAAGAGAAGGGAGGGATGACAAAAGAGAGGGCAGATTGGAGATAGGGAAAATTAGATTGCTTGGGGTATTGGGGTGGGGGAGGGGTTAAAAGGGGAGAAAATTTGGAACCCAAAATTTTGTGAAAATGATTGTAAAAAGTTCAATAAATAAATGAATGAATGAATGAATAAATAGAAATCTATTTTGCCCTACAGGAAGGGGGATGGAAGAAGGGTGGGTAATAGAAGGGAGGACAGGGGTGGATAAGGTGCATGCTGTCCTGGGGTGGGGATGGGGAGAAAATTTTGAATTCAAATTCTTGTGGAAGTGAATGTTAAGAACTGAAAAATAAATTGTATATTTAAAAAAAGGCCAACTTTTCACACTGCATCTGGGGCCATCCCCAGTCATCCTGCTCTGTATGTCACCACTGAGCGGAGATGTTTTAGTTGAAGATGAGGCTGGTGACTTTGCACAACACTGCCTCACTTAAATCTAACTCACTTGCAAATGGAGACATAACCCTTCTTGACTCATTGGTCTTCTTTGAAAAGGAAGGACATACCCTAACTTGAGGCCAGTCACTTAACTTCTCTAGCCTCAGATTCCTCATCTGTGAAACCTAATCCCTGGGAGGAAAGAGGGTGTGCAGCTGGGTGGCAAAGTAGATAGAGCAGTAGCTTTGGAATATTAGGACCTGTGTTCAAATCTGCTGTTAGACACTTACTAGCTGTGTAATCTTGGGCAAGTCACTAAACCCTAGTTACCTCCAAAACAGAAAAACGAATCCACAGAATTATTGTCAGATCCAAAAGGAATAAAATGTGTAAAGTGCTTCACAAATCTTAAAGGGGTAAATAATGCCAACTGTCTTAAAAATTTCTCCCTTCTACATCTAGTTATCTCTTTTGTTCACATAGAGTCAGATTATCTCTTCTCAGATGACTTCCAAACCTAGCCCTTGTCCCTCACCTGACCTCTAATCATTCATCACCAACTGCCTGCTAGATATCTCCTGAATAGGTATTCAGATTAGATATTTCAAATTCAACATGTTTAAAAGAGAACTCATGGTCTCTCCCCCCAACCCACTTCTTTTCCTAACTTTCTTATTTCTTTGGATGACATTACTGTCTTCCCATTTGCCCAAGTTTGGAATCTCAGAGTTATCCTTGACTCTTCAGTACATCTATCAATAAGCAGATATTAAGCACTTACTGTCTATTAGGCACTGTGCTAAGGACTGAGGTAGATACTGACAAAAGTGAAGCAACATCTGCCTCAAGGGTGCTTACATTGTAATAAGGGAGACACCACCTAAGTGTCTAAGGCCAGATTTGAACTCAGATATTCCTGATTCCAGTCATGGTGCTCTATCCACTTCATCACCTAGCTGCCATGTATGTGTGTGTCTCCGTCTGCCTCTGTCTGTCTCTGTCTTTGTGTGTGTCTCTGTGTGTATCTGTGCCATTTTGGGAGGGAGTGTATCAGCAGCTGAGGTCATGAGGAAAAGCTTCATGTAAAAGGTAGCACTTGAACTGAGCCCTGACCTAAACCAAGGATTCCAAGAGTTGAGAGAAAGGGGTACCTTTCATAGGGAATAATGATGGCCTACGTAAAAGCACAGAGATGGAGAGATGTATATGGAACAAAAATAGGCAAGCTAGTATGGCTCAATGTTGGGATACATAGAAGGGATTTAGGTGTAAGAAGAGGTCAAATTGTAAAAATCTCTAAATACAAAACAGAAGAGTTTGTTTTTAATCTTAGAAATGATAAGTAGCCACTAGAATTTCTTGAGTGGTCAGAGGAGATATGAACAACATTATCAGAGCTGACTTTTGGAAAATCACTTTAGTATCTATGTGGAATAGGGAGACGCTTAAGGTGGGGAGACTGTCATCCAGGTGAGAGGTAGTGAAGGCCTGAATTTGGGTGGTGGTGGTTTGAGTTGAGAATGAGGGACACAGGCAAAAGATTTTGTGGAGATAGTAATGCCAAGATTTGGGAACTGATTGAATGTGTGGGGTGGGAGTGAAGTCAAGAATGACATTTGAGTTTGTGAACTGGATAATGGGAAGGATGCTCTTGATAACCATAGGGTAGTTTGGAAGGGAGGATGGGTTTTGGGAAAAGATAATGAGATCTATTTTGGACATGTTGAGCTTGAGATATCTCTCAGACGTTCAGTTTGAAATGTCCAGTAAGCAATTGATGAGGCAGCATTGGAGCTTAGGACAGACAGACAGGTCTGGTAATCATCAGCATAGAAATGGCAGTGGAGACTATGGGAACATGAAGTCATCAAGTGAAAGTGTAATGAGAAAAGATAAGAAATCCTACAACAGTGAGTGTGACGTGAATTATCAAAAGAGACAGAAATAAATCTGAAATGTAGGAGCAGAATCAAGAAAATAAAAATCAGTGTTTTGAAAAGTCAGAGCTCATCCAGGAGGAGAGAGTAGTCAAATGCTACAGAGATTAAGAGGAACAGGGATTGAAAAATGACTATAGATTTGGCAAGAAATCATTTGTACCTTTGGAGAGAGCAATTTCAATTGAACAATGAGACTGGAAGTGTGATTGCAGAGGGTTCAGAGGAGAGGAAGTGAAGGCACCATGTGTAGATGACTGTCCTACTTTGTCTGAGGTAGAGAGGAGAGGTGCAGTATGATAGTTAGCAGGGATGGTGAGACCTAGCTGGGGTTTTTTAAGGACGGGAGAGATTTGGGAGTATTTGTAGACAACAGGGAAGGAACCAAAGATTGAAGATTAGAAGAGGGGTGAAAATGGGGCCAATTTTTGGAAAAGACGGGAAGGGTTGGTATCAAAAGCATATGTAGAGGAGTCAGCCTTGATAGGAGGAGCCATTACTTCATTAAATAAGGATAAAATGGTCAGGAATGATGTTATGGATTGTCTGATGAGGTAGGGGGAAGACAGAGCTCTTGGTGAAATGACTCAATTTCTTTATTTGGGAAATGTGGGCAAGGACCTCATCTGGCAGGGTCAGGGGAAGAGGGGCTGTAAGAGTCTTGAGAGAAGATTTAGAACAGCTCTTGTGGGGAGTTAGTGAGAGAAACAATTAGGGAGGAGTAGAAGGATTGCCATACAATAAGAAGGGCCCCCGCTCTGATTAGATAGTATCATTTTGTAGGGCTGGGGAAGGGGAGATGAATTCCTCCACCTCTCTTCAGGAGTATGTGATGAGGAGCAAAAGGGATGGATGAGGGGAGGAATCCAGGGCTGTGGTATTACAGGGTGTGAGTGTGGGACCACAGGATGGTGGCAAGTTGGACTGGTTCCAACCAAAGGGTTGAAATTGTGAAGGTAAAAGAACGTAGTCAATGCAGGAATAATGGGCTGGGTGAGGCAGGGTAGAGTTTAACGATCATGGTGAGAAAAACTTCATTTTGGAAGAGCAAATTATAGCTAGTTGGTACAGTACATAGATACTAGACTTGGAATCAGAATGTTCTGAGTTCAAATACTGCTTCAAACACTTACTAGCTGTGTGACCCTGGTCAAGGTACTTAACTTCTCTTTGCCTCAGTTTCCTCATCTGGCTTGGGGTTGGTATCAAGAGAATCCAAAATGTATTCATGGTACCTTCTTCTCTGGGTTCTTGTGAGAATCAAATGAGATAGTAATTGTGAAGCATTTTAGCGTGTTTGGCACATACTAATTGCTCTATAACTGTCAGCTACTATTTTTATCATCATCATCATTATTTAATCTCTCTCCGCATTATCTGTATATTTGCAAAGGCTGTGTCCCCCATCCTTCCAGCCCTTCAGCATAACATGACCTCTTTTATCATCAAATTCTTAGAGTGTATTCATGGGCCATATTGTTCCAGAGGTCTTTTCTGAAGCCTTGGGGAAGGTGCTCCCACCAAAGTTAACTCTACATATACTTGTATATATTTTGAATATTTTTATCCATGTACATCATGTTTCCCCCCAATATACTGGAAACAACTTTAGGGCAGGGACCATTTCATTTTTATCTTTATATTCTCCAGCATCTAACACACAGTGGGTATCTTGTATATAACAGCAACTCAATAAATGCCTGTTGCATTGAATTGTCTTTTATCCAGTTTCCATTTTTCAGATTTTACAGCTTGTTTAAGTTAGATGGATACTGCTCCAAGTCTTAGTAAATACTTATCCCTTTTACTCTAAACAGGCAATGATTTGACTGCATGCAGATTGTTGATTATGAAATGACTGATCACCAGACATTTCCTGTCAAAATGCAGCTTCACTTTTTAGAGTTTCATTTAGTGTTTGCCCACGCTTTGCACCTGTCTTTTAGTATTCATGCTGCTCCTTATGTAAGTGACCTTGAGCAAACCACTTATCTTCCTTGAGCTTCAGTTTCCTTGGCTGGGAAACGAGGATTGGGATGGAAGATTTCTCAGCCCTAAATCTGACATACAAATGACTGATTTAGCTGCCGGGCTTCTCCCTTTCACAACTGAATCAAGATGATCTTAGCAAAGTTTTCATAGAATTTCCCAGTCTCATCCCATTAGCTAATTGCCCATTAGCTTAGTTATCATGAGCATTTGAAGGTGAGGTGACCACGCGGTCCATGACATGATGCTTCTTACTGTCCTTAGGCATGAGAGTAAATCATCCTCCTCTGTTTGCTCTATGTGTCTTCCGACTTCATTTAAAACAGGATTGTTTACATGGATGAAATTCAGCTCCTTTAGTAATATGGCCAATTTGATGATTGGACAAAGTTTCCAGGTTAAGAGCTCTTAAGCATGTGAGTGAAAACTCTTTCCATCCATGCAAATTGCTGGCTCTTCCCTTCTCATCATATGTGATTCTTGTTTGAATCTTTTGGCTAAGTCATAATTATCAGCATATAAGAGATTTCATTCATTCAGCCATTGCCTCACAGAATTGAGAACTGAAGGGGACCTTAGAGATCATTGGATGAGGAAACTGAGGGTCTGAGAGGTGAAATATCTTGCTATAGGTCACACAAATAGGATGTTGCAAAGCCAGGATTCAGAACTCAGTCTTATGAATTCTGTTGTACCATCCTATTAGAAAATCTACCTATCCCTACTGAAGGCTTATCTCTGTTTCTTCCAATAGTTCATGTATAACAGTGGAACAAACACTCAGCTTGTCCGTGTTTTATCCTTCACCCCTCAGACTTGATCAGCCGTTTTCTTTTCTACCACAACAGTCTTTTTCTGGTGCTTCATGGCAGGGAGGTGGTCTTCGTTTCCCAAAGGAGTGCAAGTCAGCTTTTATAAAGCTGCAAAGCCTGGGAATGTGAAAGATTGTCTGCTGTCTTAGGATCAATGTAGCTCAGAGCAACGAGATTCATTACCAGTAGGTTTTCTAATGGGTAATGAGATTTTTGGCCATAGTGACCTAGGTTTAAAAAATGTGTGGAGGGTGTGTGTGTGTGCATGCGCACAGTATCCAGTGGGCAACTAGTAATATAGCACCAGATTCTGAGGGGGAGAGATTAGCATTGGACATATTGATTTCTGTAATTTTTTGCATATGGGTGATAATTGAACCCAAACCATTAGTTGCAATCACTAGCAGAGAGTGTGAAAAGAAGAGTAGAAGGCTTGAGACAGAACCTGGGAATTCCCATTCTTAGAGGGGCAGGAAGGTGATGGGCCATCAAAGGAGATTTTAAAAGTCCTATGAGAACAGCTAGGAGATGTCATAAATAAATCAATGTCTTAGAAGCCAGGAGATGACAAGAAGTGTAGGAGGAGCAGTGGTCAGCAGTGTTGAAGAGTGTAAACAGGTCAAGAAGGCTGGGGACTGAGGGAAAAAATGAGCGTTTGGATTTAACAGGTGAGACATCATTGGAGACCTTAATACAAGTTTCAATCATATGGTAGGTTTAGAAACCAGTTGTAAGAGATTAAGGAGTGAGTGAGTGGCAAGTGGAGGCAGTGACTTGATACTACTTATTCTAGAGGTTAGGCAGAGAAGGTCTCCCCCCTCCCCCTGAAAGTTACAGGAGGATAGCTTGAGGCAACAGTAATGTCAAAGGTAGATATTCTGTTTTCTTTTTTTAAAGCTAGACTATTGTGTTTTGGTTTTAGGCTGTCTGGAAGAAATTAGTAAATAGGGAGATATTAAAGAAAAGAGAGAGAAGGAGGGAAAATGGAATTGGGGAAGTTGAAGGGGGAGAGGGAATACTTACTGGAGTAAGCTCTTGAAGTTGTGTGGTGATAAGATATAGGACACAAATGGAGAAATTGGCCATGGAAGGGAGAAGGGATAGTAATGGATGGATACATTTATAGGGAGATTTTGAGGTGTCAGTTAGGGGAGGAGAGTTAAAGATGGATTCTTCTAATCTCCATAAAGTAAGAGGCAAGGTTTTGTATGGAGCGGTGGGAAGATGGATTCCAATATATACACAAATTGAAGTATTTATATCTTTTTCAGGTGTTGGGAAATCTTCACTTGTTCATCTTTTGTGTCAAAATCAGGTGTTGGGAAATCCATCCTGGACCGTGGGCTGCTCTGTGGATGTCCGAGTATGTAGTCTTTAGATTTTAGTTTTTCCAAAACTATGTTTATATTAGCTAAGAAAATGAATTCTTTCAGAATTAATTATATGCCTTTAAATTACAGGGTCAAATTAAACTTTTAAATAGGTTAAGTCCAAGAACTTTTTGATAAAGGTTGGCTCAAAGTGCAATCCAATGCACTTCTGTCTCAGTATATTACTGGACCTACCAGGTTGTGTGACTTGGCGTTGTAACCCTCGTTCTTAGTCATTGGGTCCATACATTAGATTTCTGATAAGGCTGAGCCATGTGCAACTGTTCACATGATAGATCGTATAAGTAGTTCTTGGATCACCTCAGCAAAGATGTCACTTTATAGTTGGGTTGCTTCTGTTGATTTGACTCTTTCCTGCCTTGAGTGAAGGTGATGGATTGGGAATAGGGAAGTGGGGAATATAGGAGATGTTGTTTTAACATCTTGCTACTTTTATCTTAATTATGGAGTAGTACAGAAACCATAGCTGAGACTAATTTTGTTGTAAGTTTCATGTGCTTACAGTAATGAAAGTTTGAACAAATTAGAGGGAACATGGAATACAGATGCCCTGTTCCTGAAACTTGGTTTCAGAGGGAACAGAACCATGTGAATGATCCAGGTCACTCTAAAATCATGGAATGGTGAAGAAGGCCCTGATGGTTCCTTTAGCCTTAACAAGTAAACATGCAACCACCTTTGTAGAGCATAATCTTTAAAATAAAAGGTTCTAGTCTTTTTTTTTTTTTTAAGGCCTGATGATATGCTTGAGATCAGCAAGGGTAAAGGGGGAAGAGTTAGTAGAGTAAAATAATCCTGAAGTTGATTAGAAGCCTGCTGGGTGACAACACGTGTTATAAGGAAGGTGACACTACTGGCCTTAATTTAATAAATTTTTTGAAGTGGGGGTGGGTAAGACATGACATATTCAAATCAAACTGGAGGTCTAACAGTTAAAGCTTTGAATTCTATAGGTAGATTACAACACTGCTGGTTAAGGGCCCAAAGAAGATAGATTAAATTACAAGGCATTAGCTCTTCATAAATATTAACTTTTTTTACATTTAATTTTTTAATTATATATAACAAAAAATTTTAATATTGATTTTTGAAATTTTGAGTTCCAAATTCTCTCCTTCCCCTTGAGAAGGCAAGCAATTTGATATAGACTATACATGGGCAGTCATGCAAAGCATTTCCATGTTAGGCATATTGCAAAAGAAAACGCAGACCCCCAAAGTCCCAAGAATAATAAAGTTTTAAAAAGAGTATGCTTCTATCTGCATTCAGATTCCATCAGTTCTTTCTCTAGAGGTGGATAGCATTTTTCATCATAAGTTTTTCAGAATTGTCTTGGATCACAAGTACTGCTGCTAATAGCTGAAAGTCATTCACAATTCATCGATTGTACAATATTGCCACTACTGCATATGGTATTCTATTGGTTCTGCTTATTTCACTTTGCGTTAGTTCATACAAGTCTCTTCTTAGGTTTTTGTAAAATCATCCTGCTTCTCATTTCTTACAGTACAATATATTCCGTTATAATCATATACTCCAACTTGTTCAACCATTCCCCAGTTGATGGACATCTCCTCAATTTCCAATTCTTTGCCACTACAAAAATATTTTGTACAAAAAGGTCCTTTTCCTTTTTCTTTGATCTCTTTGGGATACAGACCAAGTAGTGGCATTGCTGGATCGCAGGGTATGCACATTTTTATAGCCCTTTGGGCATAGTTCTAAATTGCTCTCCAGAATGGTTGTATCAGTTCACAACTCTGCCAGCAGTGTTTTAGTTTACCTATTTTTCCATATCCCCTCCAACATTTCTCATTTTCCTTTTCTGTCATCAGTCTGGTAGGTATGAGGTAGTACCTCAAAGTTATTTTAATTTACGCTTCTCTAATCAATAATGATTTAGAGAATTTTTTTATGATTATAACTTTGATTTCTGCCTCTGAAAAGTGCCTGTTCATTAATTATTAGCTTTCAAAACAATACATTTTATGTAGAAGAGCAATACAGGGATGTTAGAAGTGCTTTATATTGCCCCTCCCTCCCTGTTGCTCAGAAAGTACACTGCACTGAAAAAAATAGGACTAGAATTCCCTATAGACTCCCCAAAGTAGGAATCCAGGTACATAGAGTTAGGTGTTCTCATCATTATAGACCCCAAGCATACATATAAACACTAGGAAAAAAAAGCCATGGTACCCACAACCCATTTGACTGATTGTTTTGGACTCTTTGGTACTCACTAGTTCCTTTTTGAAAAATCAAGTCGTATCTACAGTCTATTGGGTTATTTGGTGTAGTGAAATAGCGCCAACCAGGAGAGCATTGTACACAGTTAACAGCAACATTATGTGATGATCAGCAGTGACTCAAGACAATTTCAAAAGACTCATGATGGAAAATGCCATCCACATCCAGAGGAAGAACCGTGGAGTCTGAACTCAGATCCAAGCAGACTATTTTCACTTTTTCTGTTTTTGTTTGTTTTTTATTCTTTCTTGTGGTTTTCCCCTTTTTTTCTGATTCTTCTTTCACAACATGACTAATGTGGAAATAAGTTAGCATGATTGTACATGTATGACCTGTATCAGATTGTATACTATATTGGGGAGTGGGGAGAGGAAAAAGGGGGGTGGAGAAAAAATTGGAACTCAAAATCTAGTAAACAATGAATGTTGAAAACTATCTTTTCATGTAATTGGAAAAAATAATACTATTTCAAAAAAAAAACAAAGCTGGGAAAAAGAAAAATAGCACCAGACTAGGAATCCGGAAACCTGCGCTCTTGCCCTAACTGATCGGGCAAATTGCCTAACCTCCTGGCACCAGTTTCCTCATTATTAGAGGGTTGAGCTAAAATATGTCCCTTCTAGTTCTCACTTTCTGTGATTTTTTTTTTTTTTTTTTTTGGTAAGAATGGAGCTTGGGCTGAGATGAAAATTCTCCTCCATTCATTCCTGTATGTTCCAGTCTAGATTTATTGATCACTTCTGCCCTACAACTTTAAAAAGATTGCATTTCTTCAGGGACATAAATTCTAATAGGTTTTTGTTTCTGACTCTTCAGAGGAAAAATATTCTATAGGAATTTAAGTAATTATGACCTGTTATAATAAAATAAACACTTTTTTCCTTCAGAAAGATTTTGATTTTACAATATTTCTACCTAAGTAGCTTGAAATGACTGTTTTCTAGAGTAATTTTATATTGCCATTACTGCTTCTGTTTTATTAGAGGCTGTGAGTAAGGCCCTTTGGATTGTAGGTGCAACCATTAAAATGCACTTTTTCAAAGCTCCCTTGGAAATAGTTCTGTCACATTTAGCTCATTTCTATTCTACTGAGATGCCAAGTAAATATAGAAGTGAACAACGTGATGAAGTGGTCGGTTTTCATTTCAGAGGTATAATTAATGAGTTGAATATACATTCTTAAAGTAAAATTACTGAAATCTTTGTATTAATGTTGACTACAAGGTTGATTCAAACTTACTGGAAAGGAGGAAATGAATTTTCTTTTGCAAAACTTTTTCATTTTGGAAGTGATACAAGTATCACTTATACAAGTTATACAAATATAATTTCCTTAATTATATGATAACCAAACATACAGCATTTTGTTGTGTCTGAATTAATTTATAATCTGGAAACAAATGTGGCATATAATTTAAATTTGCTTTCCTGGAATTTTGAAACACTAATTTATTCATTCGATTCCAGGCAAGAGAAATAGCCTTAACCCTGACTGTAATAATATAATGTAGAAGTTTGATCAATATAATTTATTTACCAGAGCAAAGATACCAGAAAAGCTCAGAAGGGGGGAAAATCTTTGTAACAAATTTCTCTTGTAAAGTTCTCGTTTCTTAGATATATAAGGAACTAATTCACATATATGACTAAGAACTATTCCCCAATAAATAAATGGTCAAAGAATATAAATAGGGAGTTTTCAAATGAGGAAAAATAAACTATAAATAATTGTGGGGAAAATGCTATAAATCACTAGTAATTAAAGAAAAAAATCAAAGCAACTCTGAAGTTTCACTCACTGGCACTGATGACAAAAAGGGAAAATGACAAATGTTGGAGAGGCTTTGGAGAGATAGGCACAGTAGTGCCTTTTTAATGAAGCTATGAGTTGGTCTTGCCATTCTGGAAAACAAATTAAAACTATCCCCAGAAAGTTACCAAAAGTTACATATCCTTTGACCCAGCTACCTAAACCACCTTTAAGCCTGTACCCCAATGTAATCAAAGAAAGAGAAGCAGTATCTACTTGTATAAAAAATATGTAGAGCAGCTCTTTTCTTGGTGACCAAGAACTGGAAACTGGGGGTGAATATTGGAGAATGGCTAAACAAATTATAGTATATGAACATAATGCAATATTATTGTACCCTAAGAAGTACTGAAATGGACATGGCTAATGTGGGGATTTGTTTGCTAGATTTTTTTTTCCTTCTTCTTTCCTTCCTTCCTGCCTTTTTTCTTTTTTTTTCCTCCTTGTGGGAGAAGGGAAGAGAAGAGAAACAGATTAATTTTTTTACATGCTTCTTAACTGAGAAAATGAAAATAAAAGCTAAATAAAAATTTGTATGAACTGATAGGTGTAAGCGAAGAAAACAAGAAAACAATAAACCCAATGATTATAACAATGTGGGGTAGTTTCTAGAGCCAGGGTCCTATATTTCAAGGGATCCATGAACTTTGATGGGAAAAAAGTGTATCTTTATTTCACTACCGCTGGTTTCCTTTGTAAATCTATGTATTTTATTTTATGCATTGAAAAACATTATACTGAGAAGGATACAGCGGTTTCACCAGTTTGCCAAAGGGATCTATGCCACAGAAGACGTTAAGAAACCTTAGGTTAGAGGGACAACAGATTAATTGAAGGTGTGAGGTATTTTCTCCCCTCATGAGGGTAATTGTGTCAGTGGTTCAAAGTAGAGAACAAAGAGTCACCGGAGGAGAGTTTGAAAAAAAATTATAAAGATGGGTTAGATAATAACATCCATGAAGAGGTTACCTTTGAAATGAAGGGGCAGCTCTTCCCCTGAGACCTCAGGGAAAAGTGAAATTTGCACCAGACAGATTTTGAGGTGGAAAGGAAAAAGGAAAACAACCTGGGCACAAAGCCAAGTATATCCAGCTGAGGATTAATAGGCAAGAGTAAAATGAGAAGAATTTCCCACCCCAGTGGATGTTGAAATACTGCCAGGGAAGCATAACAAATAGGAGGGTAAGGAAAGTAGTACAGAGAGATCAAAGCATTTATCAGTGCTGATGGCAGCCATCCACTTCTACTACCCCATCACTGCTAGCAGTGCTTCCTTTGCACCATCTTGCTCAAGAAAGGATTCTTACTTTGCTGGTCCCTGAAAATGGCACATAAAGTGTCGTTCAACAGACACAATTCCTAGACTTAATGGATTTGGAAAATATTTGCAACATTCTGTATTCTTTATTAGAGTATCTAATTTCCTTTAATAAATTAGTTTTATTCAAGATTACAAAAAATATGACTTAAAATGGAACAAAGAATTATATGATTATATCAATAGAAACAGAAAATATTTTTGACAAAATGTTGCACTCATTCCTATTACAAACACTTGAAAGCATAGGTATAAATGGATAAGAAGCATCTTCCTAAAACCATGAGCAAGTATTATTTGTAATGGGCATAAGGTAGAAGCCTTCCCAGTAACATCAGGAGTGAAACAAGGATGCCCATTATCACCAATATTATTCAATATTGTATTCGAAATGCTATCACTAAGAGAAGAAAATTGAAGGAATCAAAATGGACAATGAGGTAATATCTCTTTGCAGATGATATGATGATGTACTTTGAAAATCCTAGAGATTGAATTAAAAAACTAGTTGAACTAATTGTTTTAGCAAAGTAGCAAAATATAAAATAAACCCATATAAATCATCAACATTTCTATATAGTACCAACAAAAGCCTGCAATAAGAGATACACCATTTAAAATAACTGTAGATTGCATACCTGCAAGTATACCAAGACAAATCCAGGAACTACATCAGCATAATTATGAAACACTTGTTATATAAATAAAGTCAAATTGAATAATTGGAGAAGTATTCATTGTTCATGGGTCAGAGCCAATATAATAAAAATGACAATTCTGCCTAAATTAATTTACTTATTCAGTGGTGTCCCAATTAAATTACCAAAAAATTATTTTATTGAGCTAGAAAAAAGTGACAATTCATTTAGAAGAACAAAGAATATCAAAGGAATTAATGAAAAAAAAAGTTAAAGGAAAGAGGTTTGGAAGTACCAGATCTTAAACTATATTATAAGGTAGTAATTATCAGAATTATCTGGTATTGGCTAAGAAATAGAAAGGTGGATCAGTAGAACAGAGTAAGAAATACAATAAACGGTAGTGACTGATTATAGTAACCATGTGTGTTTGACAGTTGTAAAGATTTAAGCTTTGGGGGTAACATTTCACAAATTGTTGAGAAAACTGACAACAGTTTGGAAGAAATTGGGCATAAACCAGTATCTTACACCATTTACGAAGATAATGTTAAAATAGATAAATGACTTGGATATAAAGAGGTTAAAAGAAAATTTGAAGAATGTGGAACATATTACCTGTCAAACATATGGATAGGAGAATTTGTGAATAAATAAGAAATAGCATTGTGAGATGTCAAATGGATATTTTTGATTATATTAAATTAAAAAGGTTTTGTACAAATAAAACTAATATATCCAAGATTAGGAGGAAAGCAGAAATTTAAGAAAAAAAATTTTTAAAAAGTTTCTTGGATTAAGCTCTCCTATCTCAAATATATAATTTTGTTGAATTTATAAGAATGAGTCATTCCCCAATTGGTAAGTGATCAAAAGAATATGAATAGCAGTTTTTTGATGAAGAAATCGAAGCTATGTATAGTTATATGAAAAAAAGCTCTAGATCATTATTGGTTAGAGAAATACAAAATTAAAAGAACTTTGATATATCATCTCACACCTATTAGACTGGCTAAAATGATAGGAAAAATGGCAAATGTTGAAGAGGATGTGGAAAAATTGGGGCACTAATACACTGTTGGTGGAACTGTGAACTGATGGAACCATTTTGGAAAGCAATCTGGAATTATGCCCAGAGTTATACACAACTGCATACCCTTTGACCTAGAAATACCTCTATTAGGTCTGTCTCTCAAGGTGATCAGAGAAAAAGGAAAATACTCCATATGTTCTAAAAATATTTATAGCAGCTCTCTTTGTGGTGGGAAAGAACTGGAAACTTAGGGGATGCCTATCAGATGGGGAATGGCTAAACATGTTGTGGTATGTAATTGTGTTGGGATACCATTGTACTGTAAGAAATGATAAGTAGGTTGATTTTGAAAAACATGGAAAGACTTACATGAAATAATGAAGAAGTGAGCCAAAGCTCAAGAACATTGTGTACAGTAGCCAGCAATATTGTTCTGAGAATAACTGTGAATGACTAAGTTTTCCTGAGTATTATAAATATTCACATCCCCTACAAAGGAGTTAGGAAGGAAGATGCTATCACCTCCAGAGAAAGAACTCTTTGAAACATTGCCTTTCTCTAGTGCAGATTTGGGAGGAAGGGAAAGAGACAGTTTGGAACTTAAAGTGTAACCAAAAAAATTAAATTTTAAAAAATGGGGCAAAGATCTCACCTATTGACTACCAATTTGGTGTTTAATAAAAATCTAAAGATCTTAGCAAGTGAGAAGTTCCTTATTAACAGCAGAACTTTAGATGTTGAGGTGCCTCTTCTCTCTGGATGTACAGCCCATCTGCGTACTGCACTGTTCTAAAAATTTCTGTAGGCTCTTTAATGATTATAAATTTCAAGTCTTTTAAGAGCTTTCTTCCATAAAAAAAATGTCTTTTAGTTTTACATTGCTTCTTACCACATTATGTTTTTAGGATAGTAATGACTTGGAAGAAGGTGCGACTTACTGTGTCAACAGCAGGCTTTCTCTTAGGAATTACTCAGACTTGTGAAATCAGATGTAATCTCACAGTTCAGTGTTAGCACTGCAAGACGCTATTTAGTCATGTCATTTAAAGTCTGTTCAAGACAGGAAGTATTTATGAAGCAGCTAACTCTACTATGTGCCTAGAATATGCTATGGAAATTTCAGTGGAAGCATATAAAATAGTCCTGTCTTCAAAGGTCCTATACCTATACCCCATTAAATGTAGTTGGAGGGTTGGAGAGGGGGGGTGTATGCGAAACAATTTGAAGGTGCTATCTAAGAAAATACTAACTTGAATATCATAAACTCTAAGTTACCTAGAACTCACAGTCAGTCTAGATAACTAAGAGAAAACAAGTGCTAATATTTTTCCAAAGTTGTAACCATTTAAGATGTAAACTTTACTCCTATGTATATTTTCCTATCTTCATAAACATAAACAGGATAATAAATCTATTTTAACCTTTCATGCGTAGAACAGTTATCACAATAAACATCAATTGTTATACAATAATAATTATACATTATGTTTGCAAAGCAGTTGATAAATTTCCAAAACACTTTCATTTGTGTGTGTTATTTAATTTCGCAGAATCATAGACCTTTAGATTTGGAGATCATCTACTTCACTCCAGTCATGGGAACCATATTTGAATGCCTTCAGCAGCAAAACTAGCCCTGATAATATAGCTAGCATTTATATAGTGATTTGAAGTTGACTTTTCATTATTTTGAGATGGGAATCTTTCCAGCTCCAAGTGCTCACAAAATACTGCCAATTTTATTTTTCAACAACTCTAATTGTTCTCCTCCTTTTTGTTGAGCCAGATTCCATTTCTCCATCTTCCTGTAGATCATAGCTCTGTTTCACCACCACGCAGAATAAGCGTATCTTTCACCATAATTTGTGATCCATCTACCCTGTTTTTCCCCAGGCCATCACTGCTACACTGACTATACTCTCCACGCTTCTCCATCTCCAGGGCTTGGGTGAACCAATTTTTATCTACACTATCCTCAACATTCACTCTATTTGTTTATCCCATTGTCCCAAACTCCAACAAGGATTATTTTCAGCAAAACTTAATAGGACTATATATTATTTTCTTAAATTTTATTTATTTTAATTTATGGAATAAAACAAACAATTCCATAACATAGTATAATAAAAAAAAGTTGGCCACACATGAAACTGCAAATCTATCATGTACAACTTGCTATTCCGTTTAAACAGATAATAGTTATCAGGTAAATTTCTTATTTTCCTTCTTTTCTTCCCCTTCCCTCCCCCCACCAGAGATGGCTAATATTAGACACAAATACATGTGAGTGTGTGTGTGTGTGTGTGTGTGTGTGTGTTTAAAAGCATTCTATGCATACTTCTCTACTGAGACCTGCAGAAAGGCCATCCAAAGGTGAGAGGGTTTACCTCAAGAGGCAGTGGGCTCCCAGTCACTGGAGGTCTAAAAGTGGAAGCTGGGTATCTATTTTATCAAGGGTGTTGTAGGGGAAATTCCTGCTCAGTGCTGGGACTCAGTGAACTTGGAGGCCCTTTTCAGGCCTGATGTTTTGAGTTTCCCAGAGAGATTTCCCACAGAAATTGGTGGAGGTACATGTAGGAGGAGTTGCTACGTAGCTGAGATCTGGAAAGATGAAGTTGACCATCTCATCAAATACTGAAGGATGGTATATAATATGAACCTTAAGTGTACCCATAAATAAATATATTACTTTCCCCCAACACCTGCTGCCCTTCTGACTTCCATCTTCTGTCACTAAATATCCTCATTGCTAAAAAAAAAAAAAATTAAGATTTCAAACATAAGATGTGGAGTTTAGCTCCTACTCTGTACCTCAGGGCTAGAGATAAAGGATCATAGAGGTGACAGTTGAAGATATGCAGGTGAATAAAACTGCCAAGAAACAAAATTTACACAGAGAAGGATGAAAACAGAACCTTGGAGAACACCCATGTTACAAGGTCTGGGAGATGGAAAGGAGTGATTTAGTAGTGTTAGTGATTCTATATCCAGTTTTCCTAATTTGTAAAGAATAGATACTGACACCTACCCTGTCTTCCTCACAAGATTTTATGATCATCAAATGAGATGGTGTATGTTGAAAATGCTCAGTACTCATTAGGTTATGCATGTAAGCCATGATTTAGTAGTTACTGTAATTCTTTATTTGACCTGTCAGGTTCATGACTATAAGGAAGGAACACCGGAAGAAAAGACCTTTTATATTGAACTGTGGGATGTTGGAGGCTCAGTGGGCGGTGCCAGCAGTGTGAAAAGTACACGAGCAGTGTTCTTCAACTCTGTAAATGGTAAAGTATTTGATTTTTCCCTTCTTCTGGTATGAAATCATCTGACATGGAACTCCAGGTGACCTTAGAGGGTCATATCCATTCAGTAAAGAATGTTTGTTCACCAAATACCTCGTGTACTTGGTTTGAACTTGAAACTCAAGGGGCAGCACAGCTTTGTGCTGAATTTCTCTACCTATGTTACAACATCAGACCATTTCCTAGTGCTTCCATCTTTTGTTGTTCAGTCGTTTCAGTCATGTTGGACTCTTCATGACCTCATTTGGGGCTTCCTTGGCAAAGATACTGGAGTGGTCTGCCATTTCCTTCTCCAGCTTATTTTACAGATGTAGAAACTGAAGTAAAGTGGCTTGTCGAGGTTCATACAATTAGTAAGTGGTCTGAGGTCAGGTCTTCTTGATTCCAGGTCCAGTATTCTCTCCACTGTGCCACCTAGCTGCCTTTCCATGTCTCATTCTCATTACTGTCATGTAAAAGGAGATTTAATTCTTTTTTTAAAACAAATTTTTATTGATAATGTTTTTACACCACCAAAATTTCTCCTAGTATTCTGTCCCTTCTAAGAGGTAGGTTTTTCTTAAGAAAAGGGAAAAAGAAAAAATATTTATAGCAGCACTCTTTGTGGTGGCCAAAAACTGGAAATCAAGGGGATATCCATCAATTAGGGAATGGCTGAATAAATTATGCCATATGAATGTAATAGAATACTATCGTGCTATAAGAAATGATGAACAGGAAGACTTCAGAGAGGCCTATATGAGCTGATGCTGAGTGAAAGGAGCAGAACCAGGAGAACTTTGTACACAGCAACAACCACAGTGTGCAAGGAATTTTTCTGATAGAATTAAAACTTCACTGCAATGCAAGGACCTAAAAAATACTCAGTGGTCTTTTAAGGCAAAAAATGCCTTCCACATCCAGGAGAGAACCATGGAATTCAATCACGGAATGTAGCAGATCATCTTCTTTTGTATTACAGTTTGGTTTGTTATATGATTTCTCCCATTCATTTTAATTCTTCTATGCAACATGACTATGGTGAAAATGTATTTAATAGAAATATATGTGTAGAACCTATATAAAACTGTATGCTATCTCAGAGAGTGAGAGTAGAACACTGAAAAAAAAAGAAAAGAAAATGAAAAGGGAAAAAGAGGGGGAAAATCAGCAAAAATAATTAGTATGTTGAAAAAGTCTTAAGACCATGTGCAGTGTACCACACCTGTGGACCTACCATCTCTGCAGAGAAGTGAGGTGAAGCTACCATTCTTAAAAAAAAGGAAAAGGCAGAAACATTCTCATATCACTGCCAAGCTTATTGAAAAAGTCTGTTTGTTTTCCACATCTGTTGCTTCTAAATCCTCACCACTCACTTCAGTTTCCCTCCTCTTTCAGTCCAGTTTCTATCCCCACCACTCTCATGATCCCATAGTACTCTCAAAAGTCACTGATGAATTCCTGATTGCCAAATATGAAGGCTTTTTCCCCAAGAGCTTTATTTTTCTGTTACTTTTCTGCAGCATTTGGCACTTTTGACCTTCCTTCTGTATTTTTTCTCCTCTAGGGCTTCAGAAAGACCCTACTTCAGTGGTTCTCCTTTAGTAAGACTTCACCAGCTCGTGCTCTGATGACTTCACTACATCTTCATCCTTTCCTATTCATACCCTTCATATTTTATCCTTTTCCTTTTCTGTTCTTGGCACTCCTACCTTCTGGTGGTCTCATTATCTCCTTTTGGCAGATAACTGCGCCCCAAGCCCATATTTCCAGCTGCCTATAGAATATTTCTACCTAGATAAGTCTTTTCCAGCAGCACTTTGAACCCAACATTTGAGCTTCTGCTCCTTCCTCAAAAACTGCTATTCCTGATGGTATTTTTTTGAGTAGACTGTCATTCACCCAACTTTTTATGTTTGAAACCTTATTATTGAAGGTATTGAAACCTTGACTCTTTCCTGTCCTTCACATGATATATTTAATTAGTTCAAAAATCCTATTGATTCTCACTCCACAGAATTCCTTAAGTCTCTCATCTCCATTCCCGTTGTTGTGATCTTCTTGCTTCCAGTCTTAGGATCCATCTTCCAGTTCATCCCTAATTCCACTGCTTCATTAATTTTCCTTATGTATAGATCTGTTCATGTCATTCATTCCTCCCTTAAAAGCCTTCAGTGGGTCTCTGTTGTCTTCTGAATAAAGGTCACTTTAAACCTAGCATGCAAGACTTTACACAATATGACCTACCCTACCTTTCTAGCTTTACCTCTTCCCCTTCATATACTTCATACTTCATAAGCAGACACATACATGCCTCACACTTTCTCACCTTGGTTAATACTGGTCCTTTTCTTCTCCTTCTCTAGACAATCAAGCCCTGCCTTCTTGTGATGGTTGAATTCCTGTTTGTCCTTTAAAATCCAGCTCAAATGCTGCCTTCTTCATTGTCTTTTCCTGATTCATCCAGTCAATGATGATCTCTTCCTGCTCAGGTTTCACATAGTTCTGCATACCTCACTTGCCTTTACCATCTATTTTATAATATAGTTATTTGTGTATGTCCTTCTTATATATATTGTCAGTTCTCTAAGGGCAAGGATTCCTTTTTTCCTAAAATTGGTCCCATTGCCAGGGCCTAGCACAGTGCTCTGCACGCGTTATTGGACACGTTATGTTGTTTATTGAATTTAACGGGAGCCAACAGTACCTACTCTGAAATGAAATTGCAATTTATTGACACAGGTTCACTGACCATGGAGTCCTCCACTGACCTGCAGTTACCCAAATGTCCCTGGTTTCCCAGAAGGGTTATGGCTCTTTGTTAGAATACATAACTCTTTATAATACTATTCCATAGCCACATTCAGATAGCATTTATTAAGCATCTACTGCTTGTGGAGACTTAGAGAAAAATGCTTTAAAGGGTACAAAAACAAATAAAGGGCAGTACCTGTATGTGTGTATACACATGTGAATATATACACACATGTATATTTACATGTATGTATATGTGTGTTTATGCACACACATACACCACATTGGGTACCCCATGACCCACCAAGCCCAGCCTCCAACAAGTGGCACAGTCAGTTGACAGCATTAAACTTACACAGTCCTACTATAAGACAGTAAGGCAGCATATAAGCAAGTGAATGGTGTAGTGTATCAGTAAGCACTCCAGCATTCACAGAGGGGCCTGCTATCACAGGTTCTTAGATCTACATTCATAAAAGAAAAGACAACTTTTGAGGGGTTAACAGTCACTTTAATCAAGCACATGTATCGTTCCATGTACATATATCATTCATCTGATTCCAGGGAGTCAGCACCCTGAACTTCAGAGAAAATACAGAGAAGTTAAGAGTCAGCAGACATGGCTTCCTCTGCCTGAATTCAACCAGTAGTTGCAACTGTAGTTAACAGAGAGGGAAGCACAACATCTGGGTTCTCAAAGCTGGGGGCGGGGCTTCTTAACATCTTCCCAGAATCCTCATCTGACCAAACAAACACTTCCAGTAAGTAAGCCCCAAAATAAAACCCTGGACCTCAGAGTCTTTATAAACTTTTTACAGCTAGAGGACGTCGCATCCCTTGAGAACCAATGCCTCAAATCTTCCCAAGCCCAACAATGGATAAGAAAGATCCTCCTAAGTCACATTCAAATAGAGGCATTATGCTTGTTGATTATACTGAAACAAAAAAGCAAAAGATCCTCTTTTACTTGCCATTACATGTAGAGACATATAGAAATGTGGAAAAGAGGTAAAATAAAAACATAACCAAAGGATAAGCTTCTTAGAAGAGGTGAATCTTACCCTGTGCTGCGCAGGACTGATGAGCTTGGATTTGGTCAGATTGTTATACAGCTGTCCCTTCCACATCGCAGGTTTTAGGGGTACGGTGCCCCTGCCCTCCGGAAAATCTGTGTAAAACTTTGTGGCCCTCTCTTCAGACCACAGAAGAAGCCTGAACTTTTTCTTTTCTTTTTATGGGATGTTTCCAGTACCTTATTGTAAAATTTGATTTGATAGTATACAATGCTATACATATACTTTTTGCATTTCTGAGTTTCTGAACTTCTTTTGTGTCATCTGCTGGCCTTCACTTGCCTGTGGCTCCTGCAGAACTCCCCAAAGATTCTCCGATTTCTTATGCTGACTTGCAATATATTGAAACCACAAAGGGGAAAGTCACGATGTGGAAGGGATAACTGTAATGAGTCATCAATGTAACGTTAGTCTGACTTGATAATAGGGACGCTTGGATATCTGTCTAGTCATCAGCCATTTGTTATATGTCCATTGTGGGAACTCCATAAGAGTACCTTCCTCCAGTGGTGCAGGCTAGCACCTTCTTTGTAGCATACAAGTGAGAAGGGCACCCAGTAGTATATGTCAAAGGGAGGATTCAAATTCAGGTCTTCTTGACTATTCACTGTACGCTACTCCTTGCTGCCTTTCCTTACTCATAGTAGGAGCTTAATAAATGTTTTAATTAAATTGAATGCTAAGACCCACACTCAAATGCTTAGAAACTTTACAAAATTCTCATTAGCAAAGCGTATGGTCCTGATTTCAGAAAAAGAAACTAGTCTGGATGTGTAAATCTATCTATTTTTCTCCTATATTTTTGCAGATGAAAGAGTAGTTTCTGAATTTGTTTTTATTTATTATTTTTCTATGCCTTTTATCCCTTGGTAAAAAGCAAGTTCCCTAAGTTCAAGGACAAGTTGATTTTTTTTTCTCTTTGATCATGCTTTGTATCCAGGAGGCACTTAAAGTTCATTAAATTGAGTTATTTCTGTTCATTTTAATCTTTAATCTCAGTCATCAGAAAAGTCCTTTAATATCTTTTTTCTTGTTCTTTCGTTGTGTTTTTGGCATATGTCCCCAAATGCATATAGTTGTTGTTCTCATTCAGATCTGTTTTTCAGCTCCAGATTCATAAAAAAGCAGTAACACATATCTTGAGTTTGCTGTAATGAGATTCAGCCGTGATCCACAAGCCTGCCCTAGGCAAACAACATATAAACAAATGATTTTGAAGATGAGAAACGGACAAACAATTCTGCCCTCCATGCTTTACCCGTTTGAGATTGATAGTACCACTGTGTCTGGAGGGTATGAGATTTTGCAGTTTTTTGTCCGCTTCTGGATTATGGTCAAAAGTGGGAAAGTTGAAAGTTGAAATGTAACCTGTTGGCAGCCTACCAACTTGCTGTATTCTCTCATATCTTCAATTTGATTTTTCAACCCCTCAAAGAGACCACACTATCAAATTTGTAATCAACAATGGCTCTTATTTATAAATTATCATCTCACCTATAGCCACTAGTTACTGGTGATCTTTTTTCTTTCCTGTCTTACTGGGAAAAGAAGCAAAAATACAAAAACTCTGCCAGTTTTTTTGAGGATCTTGACAGCGTTTACTTTTTGACTAATTCTACTTTTGCATATTTCTTAACTTCATTGATCCTCCATTCTAAATTTTTCAGATTTTTCTCACAAATCCATTGATATTTATACTTCTTAGATTCTTTCTTCACCCTGTATACACCTTTTGCTGTTTTAAATTCAGTTCTTAAATATAATAGAAAATGTCAGTTCTAAATGTAAGAAGTTTTAAGAATGGACTTTTTGAACTAATGTGATCCAAGTTAAATGTACTATATCTTATTAACTAAGGAATAGCAGTCTCTTCTCCATATCTGGCCCTTCTGGCCCTTTCTCCCCTTCGAAGCTTGCGAAGAACTAGTTTTAGCATCAGAAGACATTGCTCCTACTCTCATCCCCACTGCTTTACTAACTGACCATGAACAAATCACTTAAACTCCTTAAGTTTAGTTTCCCTGGCTGTTAAATGAGCATAATGCTTAACCTAACACCCACATAGGGTTGTTGTAAGGAACATTTCCTGTAAACCTTATAAATGTGAACGGTTATTTTTCTTATAAATATCAGATTAAAAAGGTCTTGTTTTATAGTATCATTTTTAAAAAAAATTATTATATTAGTAGTGCCTATGTGTAGCATAATGCTTTAAATAGCTAGTAGGTACTCAGTAAATGTCCTTTGGATACAAATTCTTGGTTTCAGCCTTTTCTGGTTCTCTGTAATGATGAAGTGGCCACTGCAGCTATTTGAATGTCATTGCCTCGGCCCTCACAAGTCAGTGAAGCTATAAAAATGACTTGATCTAATTACTTAAGGAAGAAGTTTTAAATGAGTTTAAAGCACTTTTTTATGAAGGAACCTTTTCTTAGCTTAGCACAGGGTGTGGAACCTGTGGCCTTGAGGCCACATGTGGCCCTCTAGATCCTCAAGCGTAACCTTTTGACTGAATCCAAACTTCACAGAACAAATCCCCTTAATAAAAGGATTTGTTCAGTAAAACTTGGACTCAGTCATAAGGCTGTACCCGAGGACTTAGAAGGCCACATGTGGCTTCAAGGCCGTAGGTTTCCCACCCCTGGTTTAACATGTTGAATCAGATACTAGGATTCTCAACTCATGAAGCAGTTTCATACTGGAATTAATGAAGCTTGGGAAAAGAAGCCATGACATTAATGGTATTATTTTTCCTGTTGCATTTTAGGCATTATTTTAGTCCACGACTTAACGAATAAGAAGTCATCACAGAATTTGTATCGTTGGTCATTGGAAGCTGTCAACAGGGATTTGGTCCCAAGTGGAGTCTTAGTTACCAATGGGTAAGTCTATCATTTTTAGACAAGAAATTACTCAAACTTCAGGTTGTTATCTTCTTTACCTATTGCATAAAAGTGTATGCTCTGCAAAAACATTTATACATTTGTTGTTTGAAGAACAAGGCTAATTTTTAAGACCTTGTTTTTTTATATATGAACATCTAAGTTTTATGTGAAAATAAGAGATGTCACATGACCAACAAGATAGAGGATAGACATATTGGTTGGGTCATGTCACCAATAAAATTGAGACCTTAAAACATTTCCAAAATAGGGATTAGGTGCAAGAGATGATAAAGCAATTTCAGCTGTCTCCATGGAACCCTAGTGAGGTAACAATCCAATGAATTAATAACACACGACTAACATGCTGACTCGTCACCTTCTGCCCCATTGCCCACCACACTGTAGCAGGGTTACACAAGCTAACCCACAGGCTTACAACAAAACTCATGTCTTTTCTCTCCTCCCTCCTCTAAGTGCCATAGAAAACCAAAAGGCACAAGCTTGTTCTGCCTGAGATAACAGTACAGCATGACATGGTTATATAGTTACACTCAGCCAGACAACTGAGAAATAGAAGGAACTAGAGTAGCACATGTGTGACTGTGCAGCACATCTAGCCGAGGTCAGTCCTGTCTCTCGAGAAGTCGCTTGGGGCAGACGTTGAGGCTGGTGAAACAGGAATTTTCCAGTGTTGGGTGGAGGCTTTGATGGCTTTGAGGTCCAACCCCCAGAGACTATCAAAGGGAAAGTAGTCAGAAAATGATCAGTAGGGGAAAATAAGGGGAAAAAAGACTGGAATTACCAGAAAGCTCAGGAGGAAAAACAGTTGGTTAAAGAACTTGAGCATAAACAGATAAACTGACAGGGAAGGAGCTGATAACACAAGGAACCGTGGTCTGTAGATCAGCTAAGCAAATCCAGAAATCTGTGACTAAATATTGTAAGATGAAGGAAAATGGATCAAGTCCTTATGATACAGAAGAACTCATGGATTCCCAGGAGAGTATAGAACCATAGCTGCAGGTTTCCGAATGTTTTAAAAGAGAAATAGGAACCATAAAAGAATTTATGACTTGCACAGCATAAATCATTAGCAGGACAGAAAAATTTGAATCCAAGGTGGCAAGTCTTACCAAAGAAACAAAAAAGGAATAACTGAATAGGAGTGGAAATACATAGAAATCAAGGACAGGTTGGAAGAGGAAAAGCAAAAAGTAATAATGTTAAAAGAAAACACAATCTCCATACCAACAAAACAGGAAATGTATACATCTTAAGGCTTACAAATAACATGACAGGTCAAAAAATTTGAATGCTGTAATGCAAGAAACATTGCAAGAAAACTGCCTGGAACTACTGAAAGCGGGGGAGAGAGATAACTAATCAAAAGAATCACTACATGACCAAAAAAACCTTATGTGGCAAACTCAAGACAAGTAGTGTTGACATTTAACAATTCCTATGGCAAATTCTGCAAGCAACCAGGAGAAATGCCTTCAAATATAAAAGAAATGAAATTTGAATAACAAGACATTGTTGCACACTGCATAGACTGCAGGAAGCAATGAAATTTGTTCCGGAGAGCAAGAGAGCTGAAGATGCAATCCGACACAGTGTACGCAGCAAACCCAAGCCTAACCAATAAGAAGAAGAGATGGGCATTCAGTAAAAAGGAGGCATTCGGAGCCTTCCGAGAAATTCACCAGAACTGACCAGATTATTAGCTTTGCAAGCGCTCCTGATGACAGATAATGCAGGAAAGGTAAACAAATACCACAGCCAAGCTCAGTAACAAAACAACAACAGAAAAACCATTAAGAGATTTCTTTCTGAAAGTGCACAAGGAGATAACAGTGAAAGCAAACAGAACTGATGGTAGAGACACAGACCTGAAATGTCATGGATTGATCAACACTCTGCCTACCCATAAGTGGTTTTTTGTGGGACTGAATTACAGAATGAGAGGACGCATTAAAGGGGAGAAGGAAGGAAGAAGATACAAGGAAATGTGAAGAAGCTTAATGCAGGTGAAGATTAACAGTCAAGAGGAAACAACTCCTGTTAGGGATTGAAAAAGGGGGAAATTTTGTTTTAGTGGTAAAAGAGGGACTCACTAAAGAATATTCTCATGGAGGAAGAAAGATGTTCTATAAAGGGAGATGGGACCTTTGGATATAATCTATACACATGGGTATAATATCCAGGGATTTGGTGCTTAGAGAGACCACTCAGGACAAGGGGAAGCAGGGCTTTTGGAGGCAACACCCACAGGAGTGGGAAGGCATATACCTAGGGAGAGTTCATGGCAAATGGGGGGCGGAGGACATTGCCATGGAAAGCAAAGGTTAATAATTAACTGCTCTTTCTGGAATGTAGAAATATTCCTACCATTGGGCAATAGCCTTTCTGTTACCTATAGGAACTGTCTTTGTTCTAAAAGTATAACTGGAGTGAAAAAAATCTACAAGGCCATAACATGGAAATTCTTTAATAGTGGGAATCAAAAATATTTACTTTAGAAATTTTAACTCCATGGGGTTACAGAGATTAAAGAATGACTGAATAAGTATCAGGCCCATGAATCAAAGAATAAAAGTCTGGAAAAGACAGAAAGGGAAGATTAATAAGGAAGAGAACAAAGGAAAGAAATGCTTTGTTTAGATAAAGGCTCAGAAAATGAAATTTTAAAAACTAAATAGTAAAACAAGTTGATGGGAAGGAAAGGAAAAGGAATTTTACTTAGCCACTTACCTGAGAGGAGAAAAAAAGTGAAGAATTAAATAGCTAGATAAAGGAGAGAAAGTAAAAAGGAACCAGTGAGTCAGGCAAAACTCCAAAAATGGGAGAAAGGTAACAGAAGGGAGTAGGGAGGGGTAAAGTTGGAATAGAATTACCTTAGAGTAGATTAAGCTGAAATATCTATTTTATTTACAGAGGAAGAGGAGGAAAAAAAATCCTAATTTGGAAAAAAAAACACAAATGGAGGGAAATATAAACGTATATCTCAAAACTTTAAATGATAGAGTTTTAAAATCCAACAAAATGAAAAAGTGACAGTTTGTATAAGAAAACAAACCCCCACAATCTGTTACTTTCTTACAAGAAATACATTTTAAAAACAAAGACACACAGAATAAAAATGAAAGGATGAAAAAAAACTTATTGGGCATCAGATGAATCCAACTGATTCTATCAAACAAGGCAAAAACAAATATTCAAAACTTTGAAAGGGATAAATAAAAGAGATATAGTTCTGGGAAGAACTATAGTCAGCAAATCAATATCATTATTAAACTTTTATGCTTCAGTTAACTAAATTCAAAAAAGGAAATTACCTAAACTACAAGAAGACATGGGTAGTGATACAGTAGTGGCTGGAGACTTCAGTGTCTTGCTCTCAGTTTTGGATGTATCTAAAAAGAAGAATAAAGAGAAAATACAAAACTGGACAAATTTTCTGGAGAAATAAGAGCTAAAAGACCCATGTTGTCTTCTAGGTGGGCCTGGCCTGCTAAAGAATATACATATCTTCAACAGCACATGGAGCTTTTACAAAAAAGGGCACAGAGATAATACAAATAAAATGTGAAAAAGCAGAAATAGCAAACATCCTTTATAGACTACAAACAAAATACCAACACCAAATGGAGACTTAAAAATGAAATCCTAAATAATGAGTGGATCAAAGAATAGTAATTATGTGAAAAAATTATAATGCTGAAACAACTTACCAAAATTTCTGAGATGCAGCTTAAATAGTTCTTAGGAAAAGAATCATATCCCTATAAGAAAGACATTAACAAAATAGAAAAAGAAGATTAATGAATAGAATATGCATTTAAAAATTAGAAAGTTGTTTTGCAAAAAATAGTTATAGGAAAGTAAACACACTACTACAGTGTTGGAGGAGCTGTGACTTGTTCCATCCATTCTGCGCATAAATTTGAAATTATGCAAGTAAAGTTACTGAGTGGTCTTCATACCTTTGAACCAAGGGAATCTCACTATTGGGCTTATGCGCCAAGGAAGTCAAAGACACAAAGATCTAATATAGGCACGGTCAGATTTTTTGTGGTAACAAAGAAGTGGAAACAAAGTGGGTTCTCATTGATTGGGGAATGGATAAAAATCTGTTATATAAATGTAATAGAATGTTCTTCTGCAGTTAAAAGAAATGACAGATATGAAGGATTCAAAGAAACAGCAAGAGTTTTATGAGAGAATTGTCTGGGAGGAGAAATAAAGCAGAACTGAAAGATCCATATACATACACATTGGTTACAACATTATAAATGAAAAAAAATCACTAAAAAGAAGTTGAACTCTGAACATTTGAAAAAGTCATGAAAGATACTGAAAACAGATAGTGAAATATATCTTCTCAGCTGAAAGAAGTTGGACTACTGAGACAGAACTTCATATACATGTAGTCACTGTATAATATGTTTTTCTTTGTCAGAAGGTGGGGTTCAGTCTAGTTGGGGAAAGGATTTTTTGGAGGGAGTGTCTTTTTCTCAGAGGTGACTGATGGGGTAATAAATTACATCAATGAAATGTATTTTGAAAAAGTGAAAAACATGAGGTAGGAGAAAGAAGGAGGGGAAGGGTATTACTTGAAAGACTTTTTGACAGAGACAATATTTTTCTCAAAACAATTAGTAGGAATTTTTTAGGTGTCAAGGAATGTAGCTGAGTCACTGTGAAGTGCATTCCTACCTAGTTGTCAGCATCCAGGGAGCCTTCAGTGAAAGTGTAACAGGGAGATGGACTTATATGAGATGATTTGTTATAGATGGAATTTTTGGTAGGGAGTAAATAGGGAACATGCGTATGTGATATGGGGGATTATGTATCATCAGGACTAAAAAGAGAAAGGGAGAAATTGAGTACAAATACAAGACTTTAGTGATTAATAAGGCAAATCACAGGTTCACACCTTGTCTCTCAAATCAGTGCTTATGTTGGAAGTAAGAGTCAAAGGTCTCTAGCAGTAATTAGCCAAGATGTGATAAGAAGGATGTTAATGTTTTTAGAAGGTAGATTACAAGCAGTAGAACTCATTCATGTGGGAAGGAAGGAAGAAAGGACGGAAGGATGGAAGGAAGGAAGGAAGGAAGGAAGGAAGGAAGGAAGGAAGGAAGGAAGGAAGGAAGGAAGGAAGGAAGGAAGGAAGGAAGGAAGGAAAAAGAGGGAAGAAAGAAAGAAAAGGAAGAAAAAAAGGAACTGAAGAAAAGGGGAAACTATACTCATTTGGCTATATTGACTGGTTTATTGATTTCGTGACACAAGCCAGCCTGAGTTGTGTTGAAACTCCATTTCTGTTGACGTACTTTTTGCTTGTAACGTATTTTTTAAAATCCGCACCTGGCTTATCTTTCATAATTTAATTTAAATTTATGTTTAAATTTAAATAATGTAGGGCTCCATCTTTCTTTCCAACAAAATGAAGCAACATTCATATCATTTCTTTACCTTTGAATGAATTTAGAAAGTAGCTCTTTTTCATACCCCAAAGACACTGATATTTTCTTGGGGCTTGGATGTCAATACAAGTTTGCTTTCTAGTTACAAATTACTTCCTTTTTGTATTCAATCTGTGTCCCAGTTTTAAAAGATCATAGATTTAAAGCTAGAAGGGATCCTAGAAATAATCTAGTCCACCTCCCTCCATTTCATAAAGGAAGAAACTGGGAATGAAACCCAAAGATACTTAGGGGCTTTTCCAGAGCCACAAAACAAGTAAATGGCATTACTGGAATTTGAATGCTGGCACTTCGAGTCCAATCCAGTTCCATTGCACCCCTCTTTTCCTCCTCATTTGCTAAATCTTTTTTTTCTCCTTACACAACTGTATAATCAGACACAGATCATCTATATTTGATTTTCTGTTCTTTGTCATCTCTGTGCTTTCTTAGCACAATTTCCCTATTTAATAGGTATGCATACATACCCACTGACATGGAGACACGTCCTCTGTGATCTGTCCTTTGTTCATTTCCCAAATGGATACCTGGTAGTTTGTCATTTTCCCCTGTGGCACAGAGATAAGGCAGCCATAGGCTCTTGGATATTCTTGGAGGTATAATGTGAATTTCCCATCTTGCCGCTTTCACTTTGAAATACTAGGATATCTCCAAGTAGCTGTAAAAATACTCCATAGCCAAAATTCTGGACGTAATTCCTGGAAGAAATCTTCTTCTGAGTCAAAATTCAGGAGTAATAATAAATAAACAGTTATATAGTACTAAGTTGTAGTTATAGTAAACAGTTAGATAAGCATGTGGCAGACACTGTGTAAGCACTCTGAAAATACTATCCTCATAGCTACCCTGGGAGGTAGGTGCTGTTATCATCCCCATTTTACAGATAAGGAAATGGAGGCAAATAGAGATGAAGTAATTTGCCATACAGTTAGTATCTGAGGCTGCATTTGAGCTCGTCTTCCTGATTCCAGACCCAGGGCACTCTATTCACCTAGTTACCTAATAATAAGTAACAATGAGATGCCTGTCAGTCATCCTGTTTTCATTGACTCAGGCACTTTGATTCTAGGTCATCTCTTGGGCCTTTAAAGTCTAGTAGATCTGCATTTTTCAAACTTTGTTTCACTGTCAGTCTGTGAGGTTCTACAGATATGTTTGGTTTAAATCATATAGCCAAAAAGCTGGCTGCTTATTGAACTAATTTATAGCATTGAAGGCGCTGCATAATCCCTTGAAAGTGTGTGGGCAGCCTGGCAAAGTCATATGGGGGGAGCGGCAACAGACTATGAAGATGGTGGATTTTTGTTCCCACTTTGATTAGAGACAACTCAATACAATCATTAAGTTTAAAGAGACAGAAATGCAAAAGTGTTCATAATCATGCCAACAATGAAACAAAACTTTTATGAATCTCGTTCAAGTACTAAATCCTAAGAGCTAAGATAGTAGTGATCTCCAGTGTATACATTGTGTATTACGTTACCAACATCTTAAAATCATCTCATGATTGTTTAAAAAAGTATGAAGGAATTTACAAACAAAATGCCAAAAATTAAAAGTCTTGAAATGGTAATATAATTGTGAGCAATCTACTAGAAGCAAACTGTATAGCACACAAATTATTTCCAGTGATAAAAAAACACTTGACTGGCTGTTGCCCTTCATTCTTGAAGAGGACCAAAATGACATCCCTATGTTTGTGGCTGATCAGAGCAGTACAAGCTCAGAATGCTCTACCACAGGTTGGGCACAAATAATCCACGTGAACATTTGAATGGAGATGTCTCTAAATTTGCACATATCACATTATTTTGAACTACTGCTATTCTGCTTTGCTCATAGAGCACAGCCCCTTTTGACTGCCCACCATGCTGGGCAGCCATTTGCCAGTGTCTCCCATGTCATATAATCAATTCCAGAGCTCCAGTGAGACCTTGAGAATGTCCTTGTGTCGCTTGTTCTGACCATCTTGTAAGTATCTTCCTTGTGTGAGTTCTCCATAAAATAGTCTTAGGCAAATGTACATTTGCCATTCAGACAGCAATGTCTGCCCATCAGAATCTCACTTGCAGTAGAATTTGAATGCTTGGCAGTTGGCTTGAGAAAGGACCTCAGTGTCTGGTACCTTATCCTGCCAGGTGATCTTCAGAATCTTCCTAAGATAATTCAAATGGAAGCGATTCAGTTTCCTGGCATGGAACTGGTAGACTGTTCAGGTTTCACAGGTGTACAACAATGACATTAGCACAGAAGTTCTGTAGACCTTCAGTTTGGTATTCAGCCTAGTAACTCTTTTCCCCTATGCTTTCCTTCACAGCCTCCAAACACCCCACAGGGTTTACCAGCAAGAGAGTTTGCCCACCTCTCTAAGAAGGTAGCATTTAACTCCATCCAAAGTAAAGTACAAGGGAAGCTTACAGAGATGCAGGATTCTTAACTCACTCAGTAAGAAGGCAGATGAAATTCAGCTTTAAGCTGATAGTAACCATCCAAAGAACTTTTATAAATAGCCCTGAAGGCTATTTATGGGCCAAAGAAGTAAGATGTATGTAAATTATTCAGTGCTGATGGTGCATATGGAAACAATAGAAACCAGAAGTTAGGGGACTGGGATGATAGGAATGAAAGGATAGTGCTAGATAAGGACATGATCCTAGAGATGGGCGGAGAACTTCCAGACAGCACATGTCTGTTTTCAACAGACATCAATCAGTGTTGAAGCCAGTGATTATTCACTTTAGGTTGAAGTCAATCCCTTTCTAGTCAGATTTCTAACTTGGCAGTAGCAAAGACATGCCCTTCATTAATTCTATATTCTCTGATTCTTTAATTCTCCTTTTCCCACTTTATTTGAGATCATCTCAAAGAAATGCCATCGTAGTGAAGTCCTATGATCTTCCCTGATTGATTGTTACAGCCCTTACTCCATACCTTCATTTCAAATCCTTCCAGAACATCAACCTCCCTATACCTATACCTCCCTTCCTTTCAGCAGAAAGTTTCAACACCTGCCATCCTGGGAAAATCTTAGAGATCGCCCATGCTATTTTCTCTTTTCCACTATTCTGCACTTTTGCTCCACTCTCAGAAGAGATGACCCTTCTCTTCAACCATGCTAGCCCTACCACTTTTGGACCCTTATCTGTCTCTTCCCTGAGCTTTTCCCTTAAATTGGTTTCTCTCTTTTTACCTTTAGTGTCTTTTTGCCCACTAACTCACTTCTTCATTAACTTCAAAATTGCCAAAGTTTTCTTTCATCCTTAAAAACTTACACTGGACCCTCAGTCTACAGTTATTCTCTTCTCCATTTTCTAACCAAACTTTTAGAAAGGACTGGCTACATTTAGTGCCTCCCTTTCCTCAGCTCTGACTCATCTCTTAGTCCCTTGCAGCCTGACTTTTACCTCCCTGAAACTACTTTCCACTCACATAGCAATTCTCTGCTTGAGACCTCATCATCTCTCACCTAAACTATTTCAGTATTCTCCTCCTTGATCCTCCTACTGAAGTCTTTCCATTCCTGTGTATCTCCTGCACATCCACATCCACAAAGTTGCCATCCCTAAAGCCCTTCAAGGCTCTTCAGTGACTCCCTAAGTACCTTTAGGATTAAATATAAAAGGTGTTATTTGGCATTTTGTAATGCTATTGAAACTAAAGATCTTCCCCACCCATTAGGGAAACTGGATTAGAGGTGGCCCACACCTTTTGTTAATTTTCTGATGAGGTACTGGTTCTCAAGGGTTGTGGTGCCCTCTGGCACTGAAAAGTGTGTAAATACTCTGAGGTGAGGTTTTACTTTGGGGCTTACTCCTTAGAAGTGTTTGGCCACAGGAGACTGTGGGTAGACTCTAAGGCTTGCCCACCCCCCTTCCCCTGGCTTTGAAAATCCAGATGTTGGTGCTTCTCTCCCTGGTATCTATGTATGTGTGTAAAGACGGTTGGATCTGTCTGTTGATCTATGATGCATGTATTACTTATGGTCAGGTAGCTGGAAGCCCTGTCGATTATTATTTCTTTGTATTTTCTCTGAAGTTCAGAGACTTTTTCCCCTGAACTAAATGAATAATATATATGTGCTTTTAGAAAAGCAGATCTAAGAACCTGTACAGCAGACCCTCCTGGATGCGTCAGGGTGCTTGCTTTTACACAGTTAAAGCCCTTTGCAGTCTGACTGATTTCACGTCACCCTCCCACGTACTGTGTATTCTAGTAGATTGACCTGTTGCTATTTCCTGCACGTAATTTCGCAGCTCCAGCTCATTCCTTTAAATAGACTGTTGTCCATGCCTGGAGCACTCTTCTGCCTCACCACCAACTCTTAGAATCCTGCGCTTTCTTTAAGACACAGTCTAGGTGCCACATTTCTTGAGCCTATCAGTTGTTAATTCTCTCCCCTTATTAAATCTCATTGTCTTTATTTTGTATTTTTTTTAATAGTCATCTTGTTTCTTCTTACTAAAAAGTAAACTACCTGAGGGCAGGCCCTGCTTGATTCTTAGTCTTTATAATCCAGTGCCTAACAGTGCCTGGCATATAGTAGGTGCTTAAAAGGGGCATTTTGAGTTGAATTGCATTTGAATTAGTTTGTGATATTATTAGATTTGTTTAGATTATTTGAAAATGTGTGTTTTAATCATCTCTGTGTTATTCCCCACTATTAGTAATAAGGTTTAAAAGATATTTTTAAAAGATTTTGTTGGGACAGCTCTCCCTGTATTATTTGAAGTGAAAAGTCCTTCCATTAAAGAGATTTTAAAAATCACTCAAGTACCTGGTTATTAATTTGTACATAAAGATGCTTAATATGCCTCAGTTGTTGAAGTAGCTCCAGAAACTTGTAGCTTTAGCTCAAAAAGTTAATGAGTAAAGAAATGACACTTGGTAAATGGGGGAAAGCATCCATGGATATATAAAAACAGACAACATAATGGCATCAAAACCTGGTCAGATATACACATAAAAGGAAAAAAAAATGCTCATGGAAAGAATATGACTTGTAACTGCCTCATTAAAATTAATATGTAGTCTTTTGCTTTTTTATTCTACAAATAAAAGTTTACAGTTACATTTACAACATGTATATGACTTATTTTGTGGTCTTTTTTATATTTTTATGCATTTGAATATCTGTACTTAATTGATGGAAGTTAAAAGTATTTTTTTAATTGGACAGGTAGATGGACCAGAGACGAGAGTCAATTGATAGGTAAATGATCATGGGCTGTATAGTATCAGTAAAATAAGCAGAACCAGGAGAACTTTGTACACAGCAATACCCACAGTGGGCGTGGAGTTTTTCTGGTAGACTTAGTCCTTCACAGCAATGCAAGGACTTAAAAAAATTCCCCGTGGTCTCTTAAGGCAAAATGCCTTCCACATCCAGAGAAAGAACTCTGGAATCCAATTGCAGAATGAAACAGATCATCTTCTTTTGTATTAGGTTTTGGTTTGTTTTATGATTTCTCCCATTCATTTTAATTCTTCTATGCAACGTGACTAAGATGAAAATGTATTTTAATAGGAATGTTTGTGTAGAACCTATATAAAATTGTATGCCATCTCAAGGAGGAAGTGGGGAAGGGAGGGGGAAAAAAATCTGAGATATATTAAAGTGATTGTAGAACACTGAAAAGAAATAAAATAATTTTAAAATTTTAAAATTTATAAATTTTAAAAAATTCATAATTTTCACTTTTTCATTGTTATCTGTAACAGGGATTACGACCGAGAACAATTTGCTGATCACCAAATCCCCCTGTTGGTAATAGGAACCAAACTTGACCAGATTCATGAAGCTAAGCGCAGTGAAGTTCTAACTAGAATTGCTTTCTTGGCTGAAGATTTCAATGCAGAAGAGATTAATTTGGTGGGTAATACTAATAATAATCGCTACCATTTATATTGTGCTTACTACATGCCAGGCACTGTGCTAAGGGTTTTACAGTTATTATTTTTTTTTTATCCTTCCAATATCCCTGGGAGGTGGGTGCTGTTATTACATCCATTTTACAGATTAGAAAGCTGAGACCAACAGCACTTAAGTGACTTGCCCAGGGTCACACAGCTAGTAAGTGTCTGTAGTCTCCTGACCCCAGGCTCAGCCCTCTATCCACTGTGTCACCAAGCTTCCCTGGTATTTAACCAGACATGTTGGTGTTGTCAGAAAAGCCTATCCTCAGTGGGTTAAGGGACATTGAGATATTGTAGGACATTTAATATAATGGGTACTTAAAAGACTGCAGATGGATCAGTGATCATGTCAGTTTGGAGTCTCTCTTCAGTGATACAGATGACATTGTGTTCCTGCCTGACCATTCTGTCCAACTCTTAGCCATGTCCTCCCCTACATTCATTATAAAGGGTCCATCCAGTGTACTGGAGGACTTCCTTGATTTCTCCTAACATTGGAAGGATGCAAGTGGAGTACCGTGGAGTTGACCTTCCCTTGCCTTTGTCTCATGGCCAGTCCATCTTTTCTTGTCATATATTTCCCTAATAGCATCTGCTACCCTTTGAAGTTTCTTATTAGTTCCTAACTTCTCCCATCTGTATGATGCAGACAGTATTACTTGATCCTTAAGTTATCATCTAATCTACCTCCCTCAACTTACAGATGAGGAAATTGAGGCCCTGGAAAGGGAATTAACATGCCCAGTGTCACACACCTAAGTTATTAGTAGAGACATGACTATACCCTAGATTCTGTCAATAGCTTCCTCACTCTTGTTCTTTCATCATTAACCTGTATGTTTTAACTCTTTTATCACTTACTGTGGTAAGTCTGTGGTCATTTACCTGAGAAAGTTCATTCTTTTGTGCCAATTTATTAGACAGTTAACCCTGTTTTCTGGCACCTAGCAAGATAAGTACTTAAGAAGCATTGGTTCTGTCAAATTAACCTGATGTAAAGTAACCTACAGCAGTGATTCCAACAGTATCCACTGTGGTAATTCACTTGTGCATGATGAAAATTATGGACTTACTATAATGAAGAGAAAAGCTAAGTAACAATGTTTCGAGTAGGGGTAATGGGATTCATACCATTGAATGGTCTGAACAGTATCACTCATTCTGTGCCTCAGTTGCTCCTGCCTTAATGAGTCAATTAGCTACCTCAGCTTTAAAATCCACAAAGAAGGACAGCCAGGCATATGAAGGAAATGAATCTATCCTAATCATTTAAATTCCTCTATAAACACTCGTATGCTTACATAAGCTTTGAGAACCGAATATCACACAGTGGATTACTAGACAAGCTGAAAATTATTAGTTTTTCCCATGCGGTAATATACTGTGGATTATTGAGCCCCCTTCTGAGCACAGTTAGGGCTTCCTGCTAACAATACCACATGATACTGTTCCCTTGTAGGCCAAGCGCTATCAAATGGGGAAGAATGCTCATAGGCTACTCCTTAACCTTGGCCAGCATTTCTTTTTTTTAATTCGTTAATTTATTTATTTCTCATTTTCAACATTCACTCCCATAAGTTTAAAATTTTCTCCCCCTTCCTCACCTCTCCAAGAAAGCATGCAATCTGATATATGTGTTCTACATATACATTCCTGTTAAACATATTTTCACATTAGTCATGTTGTATGCAAGAATTGGAAAAAATGGGAGTAACTGCAAAAAAGAACAACATAAAATAAAACAAAAAAAGAAAATAGTCCGCTTCGATATGCATTCAGACTCCATATTTCTTTATTCTGGACGTGGATGGTATTTTCCATCATGAGAGCTTTGGAATTGTTTTAGGTCCTTGAATTGCTATGAAGAGCTAGGTCTATCAAAGTCAGTCATCTCCCACTGTGACTGTTACTTTGTATAATGTTCTCCTGGTTCTACTCACTTCACCCAGTGTCAGTTCATGTTAAGTCCTTCCAGGCCTCTCTGAAGTTTGCCTCTTCATCATTTCTTGTAGCATAATAGTATTCCATTACATTCATATACCACAACTTGTTCAGTCATTCCCTAATTAATGGGCATCCCCTCGATTTCCAGTTCATGGCCACCACAAAAAGAGCTGCCATAAAGATTTCTGTACATGTGGGTTCTTTTTCCAATTGACCAGCTTTTCTGTTACAGATACATTGAAAGGGAGATAGACAGAAATGGTAATGGTGGCTCCTTACAAGTCATTTATCTCCAGTTCATGCCTCATTACAGGTGGATGAGTAGTTTCTACTCTTTATCAAGTCTCTTCAACTAGATCACCTCCCCTGTAGCCCATTCTCTTGAATTGTTTATATCTTGTTTTGCTGTGGAGTGTGGGCTCTTTACTTTAGGAATAGCAGTGCCACAAGCAAAAACTGACTCTCAGCTTTCCTTTCCCCTTCATTTTTCACCATGGAAGATTTGGTACAAATGCCTTAAGAATCAGCACTGGATTTTGAAATATTAGAGGGCAGATCCTGTGTAGAGTACATCAGGTCCCTGTACTTCCAGTTTCCAGATTACTCAATTTTCAACAATACCCAGAAGAAAAATGGACTAAATTGAAAACCAAATTTATTTTATTCTTGTGGTTCCTGTCAATTTCAGTCAAAATTTTTTTTGTTAACAGTGGCTGTGGGTTTTCCTGATCAATCTAGAATGTCATTCATCATTCTTTAACAAGGATGGGGCCAGTTTTACATGTTTTTAGGATCTGGAAAACATGCTTATCTGATAGAGTTTGAGTGCCTTCAAAAAGTTCACATACTTGATGAAGAACTTTGGACTTTTGACAGTGGCCAGCCTCTGACGCTAACTAGTAACTAATTAGTAGAGGACATTGAGCACCAGGGAGATGAAAATGAGGGAAGCTGATACCAAGAAAAAAACATAATTAGAAAGAAAAGTCACAAATTTAGGTGAAAATAAGCAAGTTTAGAGTCACCAAAAAGAGGAAAGTCTAACTGTTTGAATGCCATTATAATTTTATTGATCACAGATCTATTAAGTGATAAATCTTCTTAAATCTGACCAAAAGAAAACATCCTGACAATACAACTATATAGTTTAAGCAGAAGATGTTATTTAAAGCATATGTTTATATGGTAAGCAATGAAAGAGATCAGAGTACAACTTGTACATAGTCTTTAACGGAAGTGCTTATACATACTTCCTTCAGTAATCAAAGATTCCTGATTTCATCCATGTGAGCACTCAATCCCTACTTGCCTCAAGGCATAGATTAATGAGTTCCTATGGCAAAAAAATTCATTATGTGATAACAAACATTCTGTGATGAACTTTTCCAGACTTAACCAGGCTGATCACAGACAACAGACATATCTAGTGTTATCCATTGATCTGGCTTGTTCTTGGTGCAACAAATAATAGCATATTTTAATGTCCAGTCTCCAAGCCTTTGATGAGGCATCAAAATAGGATTTTATACTCTTATCAAATACACTGTGGCTTGGACATCTTGCCTTTCTCAAACTTAGAAAAGTGTTAACAGCTGTCCATTTGCAAAATCCTAATGTGTCACAAATTCCTTTTTTTTTAAAAGATTTAAATTTATTTATTTTTAGTTTTCAACATTCATTTCCACAAGATTTTGAGTTTGAAATTTTCTCCCCAATTTTACCTCCCCTCTACCCCCGAGGTGTCATGCATTCTGAGTAGTCTTTCCCCCAGTCTGCCCTCCCTTTTATCATCCCCCCACCCATCCCTTTTACTTTCTTGGAGGGCAAAATAGATTTCTATATCCCATTGCCTGTATATCTTATTTCCCAGTTGCATGTAAAAATAATTTTTAACATTTGTTTTTACAATTTTGAGTTCCAGCTACCTCCATTGGGAAGGCAAGGATATAGGTTATACACGTGTAGTTACGCAAAACACTTCTGTAATAGCCATGTTGTGAAAGAGTAACTATATTTCCCTCCATCCTCTCCTGCCCCCCAATTATTCTTTTTTATCCTTTGACCCTGTCCCTTTTCTAAAGTGTTGGCTTCTGACTATTTCCACTCCCAGTCTGTCCTTCCTGTCATTCTCGCCCTTATTCCTTTTCCCCTAATTTCCTATAGGGTAAGACACCCAATTGAGTGTATATGTTATTTTCTCTTTAAGCCAAATCCTATAACAGTAAAGTTCACTCATTTCTTCTCACCTCCTCCCTCACCCCCTCCATTGTGAAATCTTTTTCTTGCCTCTTTTATGTAAGATAATTTACCCCATTCTATCTCTCCCTTTCTCCTTCTCTCAATATATTCCTCTCTCAACCATTAATTTTATTTTTTTAGATATCCCTTCATATTCCACTCACCCTGTGCCATCTATCTATCTGTCTATCTTTCTGTCTGTCTATTTATCTATCTATTTCCTCTAACTTCCCTAGTACTGAGAAGAGTCTCATGAGTTACAATATCATCTTTCCATGTGGGATTGTAAACAGTTCAACTTTAATAAGTCTCATATGATTTCTCTTTCCTGTTACCTTTTCATGCTTCTCTTGATTCTTAAATTTGAAAGTCAAATTTTCTATTCAGTTCTGGTCTTTTCATTAAGAATACTTAAAAGTCCTCCGTTTTATTGAATGTCCATTTTTTGCCCTGAAGGATTATACTCAGTTTTGCTGGGTAGGTGATTCTTGGTTTTAATCCTAGCTCCTTTGATCTCTGGAATATCATATTGCAAGCCCTGTGATCCCTTCATGTGGAAGCTGTTAGATCTTGTGTTATCCTGATTGTTTTTCCACAGTACTTGAATTGTTTCTTTCTGTCTGCCTGCAATATTTTCTCCTTGACTTGGGAACTCTGGAATTTGGCTACAATATTCCTAGGAGTTTTCCTTTTGGAATCTCTTTCCAGAGGCAATCAGCAGATTCTTTCAATTTCTGTTTTACCCTCTGATGCTAGAATATAAGGATGGTTTTCCTTAATAATTTCTTGAAAGATGATGTTTCGGCTCTTTTTTGATCATGACTTCAGGTAGTTCAATAATTTTTAAATTATCTTTCTTGGATCTATTTTCCAGGTCAGTGTTTTTCCAATGAGATATTTCACATTGTCTTCTATTTTTTTCATCCTTTTGATTCTGTTTTATAATTTCTTGATTTCTCATAGAGTCATTAGCTTTTCATTTGCTCCATTCTAATTTTGGAGGAATTATTTTCTTCTGTGAGCTTTTCGACCTCCTTTTCTATTTGACCAATCCTGCTTTTTAAGGCATTCTTCTCATTGGTTTTTCAGACTTCTTTTGCCATTTGGGTTAGTCTATTATTAGATTATTAAATTATTAAAGGTGTTATTTCCTTTGGTATTTTTTTGGGGAGACTTCAGCGAGCTGTTGACTTGATTTTCATGATTTTCTTGCATCACTTTCATTTCTCTTCCCCCTTTTCCTCTATTTCTCTTACTTGATTTTCACAATCGGTTTTGACCTCTTCCATGACCTATGACCAATTCATATTCCTTTTGGAGGCTTTTGATGTAGGAGTATTCTGCTGTCCTCCTGTGGTTATATGCCCTGATCTTCCTTGTCACCAAAGTAAGATTCTATAGTATGAGTTCTTTTACAAAGTGTGCTCATATTCTCAGCCAAACATTTGACTTTCTAACTCTTTGTCAAGGTAGAACTCTGCTTCCAGTATAGGAGTAGGGGTGTGGTGGAGAGGGTGGGGAGCTGTGCTTGATCGCTCTCTGTCTGCGGACTCAGAGCTCTGGAAACAGCCTCTCCTTCTTGCTGTTGCTGCTGCTGTTACTGGCGCTGCTGCTGCTGCCACCGTCCCTTCCACCCTGGGGCTGGGGCCGAACCAGGCTAGACTCCTCCCTCACCCAGGTCCCACAGTGTTCTCCCACTGACCTCTCCTGGTATTTGTGGATTGAGAAGTTTGGAAACCACCACAACTGCCAATGACCCAGTCCCCTAAGGCCTGCTCCTGTCAGGCCTTGCCAGGGTATGGCCCATGCAGGACTGTGTTCTGCTCCCTGCCCAGTACAAAAGACCCTTCCTGTTGACCTCCAGGATTTGTTTCACTCTGTCATTTTGTGGGTTCTGTAGCTCTAGAATTTGTTTAGAGTCATTTTTACAGGTATTTGGAGGGCTTTTGGGAAGAGCTCAGGAAGGTCCCTGCTTTTATTCTGCTTATCTTGATACCGCCCTATATTACACATTCTTGACCAGAAACTATTTGATAGTTTCTAGAAACTTATCTATTTCTAGAAACTAGATATTCGAACTATGCTAGAAGGTCCATAGGGTTTTGATTCTGGCTTGTATGTATTTCAAAATGAGTTTTTCAGAAAGTTTAGTAAGTGTCTGAAACATATTATTTTAGATTTGTGGAGTCTCTTTTTATGCTAGGAACTTTGAAATTCCAAACAAAAATTATTTCAGCCACAGAAAGAGCAATTCTTTAAAATTCATTTTTGGATATTTTACGCAAAAAAATAATAACCTTGTTCTCTCTTGTACTTTATAACATATTTTGAAGACCACGTAGTATTCTTTTGCTGTTATTATTCTACAAGTTTGGCATCAACTTCTGGTCAAAAGCATAAGGATATATAGCCAGGGAATTTTGTTTAATGGGTAAAATAGGTGGTTATAAATGTGTGTACTTTGAGGGAGCATCAAATGGTCTTTAAGGTCAACAGAACAGAATAAAGCAATTATTACTCAGAAAAAAACAAATTTAATTTCAAAGAGGTCATTTGTAGAAAGTTCAAAGCTACATGATTCTCATCTCTTTAATAGATTCCAAAGCATGTTTAGCCTAGAAGTTATATCACACTCATTGTGATGATAATGTAGGCTTCACCAAGAATTAAAAGGTATCTTAAAGTAGGAAACAAAGGTTTCCTTTCAGGGACACAGCTATGAATACCCTTGACTGTTGTAGGCTACTTGCTCCCTGCCAGAGATGAAATAGCTGTTAATTTTCCATGAGTGGAGAAGGCCTTGCCATTACTAATCACTTTTTTATCCCAAAAGCCCAATCTTCTCTGCCTCTCCTTTATACCAGATCTTTTGTTTTTCTTCTTTAATTTTTGGTCAATCAACATTCTAATATACTTCATTATTTGGATCAGTAGCTATCATTTGTTTATTTGCTGTTAGCAATAACATCACTCTCTGGTATTTGCCTAGAGATTCAGACCCATGTTTCTGATAGGTGGAAAAATCCTTAGCAGGGGTTCTCCAGTGCTTCAAAATTCTGAACTGAAATGTTAGACAATTCCAACCATTACCCTATAAAATCATCACTGAGCACCAGGACTGAGATCATTTAGAGATAAATTACGTATAATTTCTGATTATGATGACCTAATGTTGAATAATTAACATTAAACCATTTATTTCTGTAATCCAATTCACCAGATAATCATTGTTCAAAACTTTTTTTAAAAATCAATAAAATTGATTGGGTTTCTGTTCATTTCACCCATGGAGGAATTTTTATTTGTCTCCTAAACCTTCACCATTTCCTAATCTCTCTCTAGAGGTAAGCCACTTTCAGTTACATAAGACAAATCTAGTGATATGTGACTATTTTCCAAATTTACCATTGAATTGAAAGATGATGTCTGTTTCTTCTAGATGTATTTCTCTACATTATTAATTTCTGTATCATGATCTTTGAGCACATATAACAATATTTTTCCTCATTTTTGACAAGTTAATGCTCAATCTATTGAACCTTTTTCAAATTAAATTTTAATTTTCTTCCCTAATTACTTGTAAAAACGATTTTTAGTATTTGTCTTTAAAACTCTTGAGCTCCAAATTTTCTCCCTTCCTCCCTCCTCAAACTCCTCCCTCCATTAAGAGGGTAAGCAGTTCAGTATAGATTATAAATGTCTAGTCATGCAAAACGTGATATCTCACACAAAGTGAGAATGTGATAACACTTTATCCTGAAAGAGCCAGGGTCTCCCATTGCATCCTGAGCCATCTCCAGTTGTCCTGATGAATACCAGGCCACTGGACCCAGATGGCTCAGGAGAAGGAAGTGAGGTTGGTGCATAGCCCTCCCTCACTGAAATCAAAGTCAACTGCAAATCATGTCATCATCTTGATGTCATGGTCCTCTTCAAGAATGAAGAACTTACTGATTCAGTGCCATGCCAATCAAACTACCAAAAAGTGACTTTATAGAGTTGAGGAAAAAATAGCAATTCATCAGGAAGAACAGAAGGTCAAGAATATCAAGGGAGTTGATGAAGAAAATGTGAAAGAAGGTGAAAAAAACATGAAAGAAGTACCAGATCTCAAACTGTACCACAGAGTAATAATCATCAGAGTCTGGTGCTGGCTAAGAAATAGAGTGGTGGATCAGTGGAATAGATTAGGTATACAGTACACAGTAGTAAATAACCATAGTAATCTAGTGTTTGACAAAACCAAAGAGCACAAGAACTCACTATTTAACAAAAATTGCTTGGAAAATTGGAAAGCAGTTTGATAGAAATGAAGTTTAAATCAACATCTCACATTTTATACCTCATAAGGTATACAGATAAGTAGATAAGGGTGTATCATTTAGACAGAAAAGGTGATATCATAAATATATCATGGATCATGGAAAATTTTACCTGTCATATCTACGGATAAGAGAAGAATTTATGACTTACAAGAGAGAGGATGACAGGAAATAAAATGGATAATTTTGATTACATTAAACTTTTAAGTTTTGCATAAACAAAATCAATGCAGCCAAGATTAGAAAGTAGGAAACTAGGGGCAAAATATACAAATTTCTCTCATAAAAGCCTCGTTTCTCCAATATATAGAGAACTGAGTCCAATTTTTAAGACCATGAGTCATTCCTTGATTGATAAATGGTCAAAGGATATGAACAGGGAGTTTTCAAAGAAATCAGTGCTGTCTATACTCATGTGAAAAAATGCTCTAAATCAGTATTGATTAGAGAAATGCAAATTAAAACAGCCCGGAGGTATCACCTCACAACTATCAGATTGACTAATATGGTGGAAAAGGAAATGACAAATGTTGGAGAGGATGTAGGAAGATTGAGACAGTGGAGTTATGAACTTACCTCACCATTCTAAAGAGTAATTTGGAACTATGTCCAGAGGACTATAAAACTGTGTATATCCTTTGACCCAGCAATACTACTACTGCGTCTGTACTCCAAAAAGATAAAAGGAAAAGGACTTGTATGTACAAAAATGTTTATAATAGGTCTTTTGTGATGGTAAGGAATTGGAAATTGAGGGGCTGTCCATATCAGTTGAGAAATGACTGACCACATTGTATTTTATGATTATCATGGAATGTTGTTGTGCCATAAGAAATGATGAGCAGGGTAGTTTTAGAAAATTCTAGGAAGACTTAAATGAACTGATACAAAGTGAAGTGAGCAAAACCAGGAGAACATTGTACACAGTTGACTTCAATATCTTACAGTGGTCAACTGTGAATGGCTTAGCTACTCTGATCAATGCAGCGATCCAGGACAATTCAGAAAAACAATTCTGAAACAATACTGCCTCCAGAGAAAGAACTGATAAAGTCTGAATGAATATTGAAGCATAATTTGTTCACTTTCTTTTTTTGCTACATAGCTAATATGGAATGTTTTTGCATGATTTCACATGTATTATTGATATCACATATCTTGCCTTCTTAGTGGATGGAGGAGGCATCAACAGGAGGGAGAGAATTCAGAACTTTATTTTTTTATTTTAAAGCTCTGATAATAAATATGCATAGTCAATCAGGCTCTTTCTGTCCAGAGGCTGGATACCAGTCCTCTGGTATCATGGTTAGTCATTGTAGTGATCAAATTCTTAAAGCCTTTCAAAATTGTTCATCTTTACGATACTGTTGTTAAATAAATTGGGCCTTTGGTTCTAGTAATTTTACTCTGTTTAATCATCTCCATAATTTCTTCCAGGACAATAGTATTCCAACACATTCACATGCCATAGTTTGTTCAGCCATTTCCCAATTAAAAGGTACCCCCTTAGTTTCCATTTCTTTGCCACTGCAAAGCGAGCTGCTATGAATGTTTCTGTACATTTTGGAAGCATAGGCCTTGTAGTGATATAGCTGAAACTCAATTCTGTCTGACTGATGTCCAGTTTTTCCACTGTTTTGTTTCAAATAGTAATTCCTAGTATTATCATTTTCAACATTTTGGCTCAGCCTATTCATAAGCAATTAATATTTCTCTAATTATTTAGGTCCATCTTCATTTCTGTAAACAGCATTCTGTAGTTGCACTTATAGAATTCCTATATGTAGTAGATAGGCTACTAAATGTTTAATACACCTGGAAGTAAGTTCTTTTTTTTTTTTTGGAGGGGGGGAAGGCAAGACAATTGGAGTTAAGTGACTTGCCCAAGGGAATACAACTCATGTCAAGTGCCTGAGGTCAGATTTGAAGGATCCTCCTGACTCCGAGCAGGTGCTCTATTCACTTTCCCCACCTAGCTGCCCTAAGGTAAATTCTTAACCTGCTGCCTTCAGGCTTTCCATTTTTGTTTCAACACTTCTTTTCTTTGGGGCCCTGTGCCCTTTGTACCTTCGGACCTAAGCATCGCATCTTGAGTCTTTGGAAGAAGTAATTATGCCTGTGTCTGGTGTTGCATTGGACCTGAGAACTTCAATGATCTTTTTCATGTCACATTGGTTATGAGTCAGTGTTCTGTGAGGATTAGTGGAGAGGACTGGAATTGAAGAATTCTTACCTAATTCCCAGTGTGGCCTTAAATTAATTAGGTGCTTGGTGCCTTCAGCACACACACAGTCCCTGGCACATGGTAGGTATTTAATAAATGCTTGTTGGCTGGTTGATTTTTCCATTAAAAAAATGCTAACAATATAAACCTACCTCAAGGAGGAGCATGGAATTGATTGGTCACCAAAATGTAGGCAACATTACCTTTCTGTAACACCTCTCCTAATTTATTGTTGAGTTCATTGTAATTTGAAAACCGCCTGTAGAAACTATTTGTGAAAGTATAATGCACTTTATTTCTCTATAGAAAGACTTAATAATAATCATTACAATTAATAAAGAGCTTCTGTTGAAACATATAAGTCAGTGCTCCTGACAGATCTTGTGTTCCTCTTTCTAGGACTGCACAAATCCCCGATACCTTGCCGCAGGATCTTCCAACGCTGTCAAGCTCAGTAGGTTTTTTGATAAGGTGAATTCTCACTTTCTTTTCTAATATAACTGGGAGCCTGTGTATTATGAGAGTTAAGGACGTGGCTTGCAGTGTCCCTTTATTCCTTCAGACCAAACTTAGCAACCTGGGGAGCATCTGCTGTTTCTTTCCTTATCTGTTAGTATAATTTTTGCTCATTGCCTGCTGAAGTATTTGTACCATCAGCAGCATCACTTTGTCCACAAAGGATAACTCATGACTACCAGAGTTTAAATTTTTCATTTTTGTTATTTGTCAGCGGGCAACTGATCCCACTTATGATTTTAAATACACATTGCTTTGTGTATACACATTCCAAAAAAAAAAAAAATGTACTCACCTGATGCTAATACAAGGCCTAAGGATTGTTTTGATTTGCTAGACTGATTCTAAGTACTTATTAATCCCAGACACATGTAATTTCTAAAGTAATTGCTAATATGAAGTTGACCTCCTGATAATTCCCTTTCAGAGACTTTTGAATTCCAATTATTAACCTATTCTTGAAGTGCTGAAATGGAATAAAAATGTAACATGACTCAGCAAGCTCATAAATTAGGGTACCGTTTGTCTTTGCCTTGGCAAAGTCACTTATCTGCAGAACTGCTCAAGTGAATGCTATATGCCCCGTGTTCATATTTCACATTAAGACAACTGGAGAGCAGTTTCCTCATCTTCTTTCAAAGTACTTCTTTCAGAGTACATTTCTTTCACCAGGACTTCTCTTGTGATGAGAGGTTCTCCATCTTCAGACTTTATTGGCACAGTTTATCTGGATCTTTCCTTTGCCCTGGTCTGATACTTATTTGTGCACATGTTTTATCTCCCTGTTAGATTATAAACTCTTAGAGTGCAGGGACTGTCATTTTTTCATATTGATATCATCAGCACCTCGCTCTTAGTATGTACAGTTCTGGAGAAGAGGGTATGAGAATCAGGAATAGGAATCTCTCCTTCCCTATAAATTTCTTCTTTTGGTATGCCCCTTTGTCTTTGCATCTCCAGTGCCTTCTATGCCTTACACATAGCAGACATTTAATAAATAGCTATTGGATTGGGTAGGTTTGGGAATACATTGGTTTGGTTTGGAAGTTGCCATAATCACATACATGGGTGAGGCAAACACACACACACACACACACACACACACCTAATCACATACGTGGGTGAAGCAAACACACACACACACACACACACACACACACACACACACACACACACACACCCCCTTTCTTTGTAGAGAGATTTCCAGAGTAGGAATATTCCACTGCCTTCTCATTCCCTATATGATCAGAAAGTACTCCCTGTGACCTGACTCTGATTTAGTGCTCTCTGGCACATAAGAAAAAAGATCAGGGGAACCTGAGCTTCCAAGCTTTTTCAGCTCCAGAAAATTTGGGGTTTAGTATTAGATTAGCAAACATTTTTGCTTATCGAATTTAAGGATTGTCATGTGGATTATATTCTTAAATGATCTCACTTAATAATTATTAGCAAAATATGATGAAGAAAATCATTAGATACATTATGAGCAATATTGTCATGTGACAGCAAAAAGAAATTCAAGAGAAAATGACTAGATTATCCCCAGAGCATTTAGAAACAAACCAGAAGGAGGAAAACAGACAGGTACAAAGTAGGAATAGACCTGCTAGAATTTCTCTTTATTTTCATTGATGGGCATGGTGGAACTACCAATGTGGTGCCTCAAATGTGCATATTACCAAGATGCCAGGTGAAAACTGCTAATAGTGCTTCAAAAGATATAAGAAAAAATGGCTAGATTTGACCAAGAAGAAATTTGTATTCTATGATACACTTAACTCTAAAAATATTAAGAGTAGAATTTAAAGATTTAAAAAAAGAAATTTAAATTGGCATTTCAGCTGTTCTGAAGATATCTCAAAAAAGGAAAGATTGCAAGAGAATGAGAAAGATCACAAATAGTGATTTTACACAGAAAGGCCACGAAGAAGATAATTGTAACTATGGACCCATATTGCTTGCTTGTTTTCTCATCTTCATAAAATCTTTGAGCGCAAACTAGGCCAATATGAAGGATATCCTTGATGAATCCTTGAGAAAGGAGCAGGCACGATTGAGATGGTGGTTTCCTCTAGATTATCACATCACTGTAGCTACACAACTGCCTGAAAGTTATAGAGAACATGTAGGTTCTCATTTTGTTCCCTAATTTTAAGAAAGCATTTGACTTTGAATAGCTTTGACAGTTTTTCTCAGGCAAGGTTCCTCGCACCTGTACCTCAGAATCATTTAAAACTCCATTTCTAATATGACCACAGACATAGCTTTGTTCAGCAATGTGCTGGAGTACTTACATCAAAGAAGGTATTGAAACAAACTGATTGATAGATGTTCAACAGAGATGTCATCTGGTGATGTGGAAAATGTCCTGTATAAAGTCCAAATGAAAGCAAGTTTTACTCTAATGAAATTTCCACCTGCCCCTTTTTGCAGTGATAGAGCACTACAAAACTGCCTCAGAGAAATCCATAACAATGCACAATTAATCCATCTCATCTTCGTCTCGAGGAGGAGAAAAACAGATGAAAAACTTATCTAGTTGAACAGGTAGCCTATTGACTTAGCCCATAAATATGCTTGCATAAGTGCTGCTAGTGATCTGGGCTGAGAATTGAGGAAGCTATCAGACTGGATTGTATTTGGGAAATTGCACAGCGGTCTCAAATTGATTACCTCTGAAAAGCTATTGAATTACCATTGAATAGATGAAACCAGTGAATACCATTATTCTCAGAGTAATGGTGTTCACTGATGAATTATCTCAGAAGAATTAAAAGGACAGATGGAAATGAAAGATGCATGGCAGGCAAGCCAACTGTAGTATATTAGCTGTAGTGGCTCATGCATGAGAAGTTGCATAAAGAGTATATCACTGGAAAGGAAAATGGGCTGGTCATATAGCAAAGAGTGAGAAACAACCCAAGGATGCGACCAGGTGGTACATTGGTGTCCCTGAGTTACTAAAAGAACAAAGAGGAGATGTGGGGAAACACAGGCGAGTATCACACATGATCAAAAGGAATAGAATGGGGTATGATCTTCACCATGTAGGCAGTACCCATCAGTTCCATTTAAGGAACACTACAGAATTTCTGCCCTTAGATTTGAACTATTTGATTTTTTCCCAGGACGGTTTTTATGCCATCGTTTCTTACATTGTCATTCCCATGGAGACACATTTGTCCCTTACCTGAGCATCCTTGTTACAATGGAATTTATCCTGGCTCCAGCCACTGCAACAACAAAGATCAGTATTGAGTATTTTTCACATGTTCTCCATCACATTAAAATAATGCTAACATTGTGATAGTATATCTTATTTTCAGTTGTTTTTTCACTAATTATTACTTTACACAGGTCCATCCACATTCTTTGACCTAGCCTTCTTTGTGACTAAGGATAAGGACACACAGCTGTTAATGAAACATCCTAATTAAGGGTTCAATCTGTGGTCATGAAAAAGAGCATAGCTAACTGTATAAATGGAGATCAAACTCACAACCTTGCCCTGATTAGTTCTGTGCTGTGTCTAAGCTATCTGGCAACAGACTTTGCTTTAAATTGTATGAAGCCTCTTAATTATAGATTAATTAAGTTCTCTTAATTGTGGATAAGCCTTTTAGTCCCCTGAGCAGCCATCACAGTTAACCACATTTTCCAGTTATGTGTATTCTGCATTTGCTAAATCGTCTCTCACTTTCCAACAGGTCATAGAGAAGAGATATTTTATTCGAGATGGTAACCAGGTCAGTGACCACCTTTTTCTTTCAGTAAAGTGAGGCCTATAATTAGAGTTAAGGTGCCATGTTTTATCTTTTATGATGTATACTGGCTCTAGAAATGTTTTCCTGGATCTCAGATATTAAATGGTAATCACCATAATGATTCTCAAAAGACCTGTATCCTTAAACCTTACCCTTAGATTTGGAATAGTTTGATTTCTAAAGCTTTATGGGGGAAGGTAGAGGGGAGGTAAGACAAGGAAATTAGGGTTAAGTGACTTGTTCAAGGTCACACAACTAGTCAGTGTCAAGTGTCTAAAGCCAGATTTGAACTCAGGTCCTCCTGACTCCTGGGCTGGTGCTCTTTTCACTGCACAGTCTAGCTGCCCCAGTTTTTAAAGCTCTTTAGATTATAAAAATACAGAGTGACAGGGATTCCTCTTGGCTCACAAGGAAGCACATGTCCTGTTTTCTTCTATTCCTAACATTGAAGAACAGGCTTTTGTAATGGTAACAATTCATTTTGAACTCTAATATATTAATTAAATAATGTTCAGTCTTCACCTGGAGTTTCTTCTTTCATAATTTAGGTTATGCTGTTATTACCTATACCTGTTTGGCAGGTATACCTATACTTTGGCAGCATTTTTTCCTTAACTTATGCTTACAGTTTTGAATTTCTTAGTAAAACTTCTCCTATGAACTAGTTCCACAATATAAATGTGTGAATGCTATCCTTGGGTCATTTCACTATGGAAAATGAGAATTAAGAGAAAAGACATTCATGTTATTAGGGAGATGAATGTGTTGCATCTGCGTTAGACATAACTTTTCATCTTCCTACTACAGATGCCTGGCTTTCCTGACCGAAAAAGATTTGGGGGAGGAGTTCTGAAGAACCTGCATTATGACTGAAATATACTCATGCTTTTAAAGAATGAACAGGAAGAAACAGATTTTCTCTTCCTGATGGGCTCCGGGGCAACGTATTGGCTGCTAGAACGTCCAGCCTTACATGCATCTGTCTTCAAAATTCTTTCCTTCATCTTCCCCCGCTAATGGAAAAATAAAGGGAAATGACAATAGGGGTTATTTGCGAGTATGGAAGCCTTTCTTCCCTCTCTATCCCTGGCTTCCGTGGGTTCTCCAGCCATGTGGAAATAGAGAATACTATCAGGTTTAAGCACTGAGCAGCAGTGACTTGGCAGGACAGCGAAAATTTACTCTTGCCCAGTACAGAAAGGTTTTCTTGTGTGTCTCATCTAAACTTAAGTGTATTTTAAAATGGGGTGCCTCTTCGTTTAGACTCTTAAGAGAAGAGGTTTATATTAGCCAGTCCTTAAATTGTTTTTAGTAGCTGTCTTTCATTAACTTTTTGTCGTTTTCAAAGAGGAAAAGCAGAATTAATTATGTCTCCATTCCAATCACACACTCTTCACCATGGGAGTCTTGTCTGCCGCCCTTCCTCTTCCTTATAAATGGCTCAGTGGCTCGAACAGGCAGACCGAGAGCCGCAGTTAAATATAAATATAAATTAATAATACATGGGCAGCAACGGTAGCAGAAAAATAAATAAATCGGTCAGAAGTTGGCAGCTTCCTGAGTCCTGGAATCGTGGAGCTCCACCTGCCTGCAGTCCTCACTGAAACCTTGGTAATAGGCAAGAAACATTTGTAGGCCGGCAAAAAAAAAAAAAGTACCAGTAAGGAGTGACTTACAGCCCTTTCACTCATTTATCTGAAGTAAAATTCAGCTCTGAAAGAGTAACTCTTAGCTCACTCACATGTACTCTCTGAATTCGGGATACCCTTCTTGGTGCCAGCATTGGAGGATTCGCTGTGAGAGGAGTAAAAACAGACTTTGCAGCCACACATTCACTAGGAGATAGGAATTATGGAACAGGATTCTTGGCTTTCTTGATGGCTCAGTAATTGGTTTAGGATCATGTCAGTTTTTTGCACAGCCTTTCTTTTTTGATTTTTGCCCATCATTTCTTCTTGTTACAATGAATCCTGCTTTTGCGGCTTTCCTCAGAATCTCCTTGATTGACCCTCTGTCCTCTTCCCACCTCCTGTGTTCATCTCAGCTTCAATTATTTCCTCCCTCCCCCTGCATCTCTCTCCATGATTTTTTAATTAAGTTCCCACCTCACCACTTCTTTTCTTCATTGTAAAAATAAAGCATTCACACTCCAGTTTCTCCTCTATCTTTTTCTTCCATTTTAATTACATTTCAACACTTCAGCCAGTCCTGAAGCAGAAGAGTTTACAATAGGGTTTTACAAGAAAGGTTTTGGAGGGTTTGGGGACCATGTCACCCCCACTTTCTCCCATAGTTGTCACCACATTTGAATAGGGTTTGGTGGTGGGAGGCGGGGGTGGCAGGACTATAATACCCCTGCCACATGTGGATTTTGGCATGTGTTAATGTTGTGCCTGGGACTGCACATTGTTTGTCAGAGTCCAACAACACCTGGGCAAAATTCTCCAACTGTGGCTCTCATCTTTCCCATGTTAAAAAATAATTAAGTAGAATCAATGTCTCTTTTTCCTTCCTCTTGGTCGTTAATTTCAACCATTATGTCTCCTCCTTTTAAATTAAAATCTATTCCAGTTTATTCCCCCTAAAAATTACAACAAAAAAACAAAAATACTTTCCCAGGGGCAGAGCTGATTATCTTCCCCTTATAAAATGAATGAACATAATTCTTTGTCACCACCCCAACCACATTTTTTTCGAAATACTGTGTTCCTTTCACACCAAGAAATGTGTGGCAAGTGTAAAGCAGTGACAGTAGGGGGCCTGTTGCAAGGAGAGAGCTTATGTTAGATGATTTTGAATGCCCTGATGGAGGACAGCCTGAGGCAGACGTGAAGGAGGTAGTCTGGCTTTGGATCCCTTCCACTTCCCTTGTCAATATCATTTTTCCTCCTTCTTGCTTCATCCAACTCCCATAAGCTTCCCCAGGCACCTATCCTATATCCATTCTCATTTTCGGCCAACCATCAGCTGATTCCTGCCGAGGGGTGAGCTCATAACCAATTATCTTCAGGGAACCTTTGGAAACAAAAAGCCTTCAAGACCCAAAAGAATTAAGCTATAACAGTTAAATGGCAAGTTGATATTTCTAGGCAGGAGTTGCCTGTTCTCCCTGGGCCTGGGATCACAGAGCCATGCATGCCACACTCCATTGTCAGGATCCCTGTCAGTGCATTCTCCTATTCTGTCTCCCGCTAAGACTGCCTTATACTGCAAGGATGTATTTCCAGCATTTAAGTGGGTAACCTGTTGGCAATTGGTACCTTCCCCACCACCACTACTGCTCCCATCTTTACACTTAGCTTGGGGAGGACAACTACCACCCTCTTTCAATAGGGGACAAAGATTTGGCACACTACTGAAATTTTGCCAGTACCTCCACATCTCACCTTCTGTTTAACCTGGCCCTTGGTTCATTGCATTTTTTTAGAATTGTCTCTTTTGCCTGATAGCTTTATTAAGTAGTAGAGTCTTTTTTCTTTTTTGGTAAGTGGTATTGTATTATTTCCAATTACTTGCAAAGATAATTTTCAGCATTCATTTTTATAAGATTTTGAGTTCCATATTTTTCTCCCTTGCCTCCCCCCTCTCTAAGAGAGCAAGCAATCTGATGTAGGTTATACATGTGCAATCAAGTTAAACATATTTCTACCTTAGTCATGCTGTGAAGGAAGAAACAGAACAAAAGGAAAAACCACCACCAAAAAGAAGTGAAAATAGTATGCTTTGATCTGCATTCAGACTCCATAGTTCTTTCCCAAGATGTGGATAGCATTTTCTTATTATGAGTTGGAATTGTCTTGGATCATTGTATGGCTAAAAAGAACCAAGTCCATCACAGATGATCACTGCACAATATTGCTGTTGCTGTGTACAACATTCTCCTAGCTGTGCCCACTTCAATCAGCATCGGTTCATGTAAAACGCCAGATTTTTCAGAAATCTCGTAATTTCTTACAACATAATAGTATTCCATTACGTTCATAGACCCACAGTTTGTTTGGCCATTCCCCAACTGATGGGCATCCCTTCAATTTCTAATTCCACCACAAAAAGAGGTACTATAAATATCTTTGTACACTAGGTCCTTTCCCTGTAGTGGAGTCTTTCTCTATACCTCGACTCTGCAAAGACTAGTATCAAGCTTATAAACTTTATTGGAAAGGGGAAGGAGGGTAGCAGAAAGGACCTTGGAAGTCATTTAGTCCCATTGTCTTTTTTTACAGATAAAAAAAACCCTAAACTATTACCATCTAATATAATAGATAATAAGTCTTTAAGTGTTTAATAGGGAGAGAGATGAAGTCATGAGTGCACCAGAGACTTAGAAAAATGTTTTGGAGGCAGAATTGAAAGTAAATTCAATGCATTGACCTGCATGTGACCATTTTCTTTCTAGTTTGTCACTTGTGTTGTTCCTGGGTGGTTTTGATAGTTTCCCAGCTCTTTGAGGCCAGGGCTGTGGAAAAATGATGGAAAAATGGCTGAATTTGGAGCTAGAGCCCTGAACTTCAATCCTAGCTTTACTGCTCCCTCCTAGTGTGAACTTGGACAAGTCGTTTAATCCTTGTGGACTTCGTGTTCCTTATTTTTAAAATGAGGGTGTTGAACTGTATGATTGTAAAGTCAATCATAACACATTTGAGGACTGCTGCTGTGAGTAATTTCAAGGGTCTAATCCCATAGTGTAATGAACTCTTTATTCAGCAACAAACTAAACATTGTTCAGTAAAGTAAAATATAACATTCATAGCAACATCCTTAAGTAAAAAGTTTCATTGTGTGTGTGTGTAACAATATCCTTAATACCAAGCACCCAAGTAAAGTCTTTTTTCAAAATATCACACTACCCACTCCTAGGTCACAGTAAAAATAGTCTTAATATCAAGTGTCCAAGTAAAATCCTTTTTCATCTTGACTCAAGGGTAACTTCCAAACCCCACAGTTACTCAAGGGCTGATCATGCCCAGCTCTTGCCTGGGCTCCTTCTCTCAGCTCATAGGGCCTGTTTCACTCCAAACTTCCTGCTTTTATCTGACGGCAGGGGCTCCTGCTCACAGCTTCTGTTTCTAGGAAAACAAAGCTTAACAAGGCTATAACAGTATTTATACACATTACTAGCACCATCATCTCAATTCACTCATAAAGACCAACAGACAGGGCTTCTGTTCAAGAAATTAACACAGATCAACAGACAGGTCTTTGACACCACAAACATTATTTCTGTTAGGTCTGACTGTGCTCTCTATGATAGTGTACTGTTTCTTATCAATGACTCTTGATTGATACACTCAAAGGCAAGACTCAATCAAAGGCATTTGATTGGCTAAAACTCAAACAGCTAAAGACCCTACTTTGCTTGCTGTTACAAGGATCTCTGAGGACCCTTTCATGTCTAAACTCATAGATTCTATGAAGCATTAATTGGAAGTAAAAGAATGTAGACCTTATGAACCCAAACTGGATAGGAGCCAGAAATAGAGCATTTGCCTTCTAGATCTGAATAATAGCAAATAACAGTAGAGGAGTGGCCTTACAGAGGCCAAGGTGATACAACCTAGGGAATTATTGGGAGTGGAGAGAGTCATAGGAAGACATACTACTGGGAGTAGGACAGTGGGGAGAGCTATAAGTTTAGTCTACCAATTCTGAGCAACAGGTTGGAATTAGGTAAGAAAAAAATGACCCAAACCATTTGTGTCCTTTGACCTGCTGGATAAATGGACATAAATGCTAAGGAGGGCAAAGGCAGAAAGATTCTATAAAAAATAGTGTACAAACTTTTCATAGTAACAAAAAAAGTGGAAGCAGGTGCCTGTGGATTGTTCAGTCATGTCAGACTTTGTGACCCTGTGGCCCACAGCACACCATAAGTGACCACGGGGTTTTCTTGGCAAAGATCGTGGAGTGGTTTGTCGTTTCCTTCTCCAGATGAGAAATCTGAGGCAAAAAGAGTTAAGTCATATAGTAAGTCATCTGAGGCCAGATTTGAACTTGAGTCTATGACTATAGACCTAGCACTCTAGCCACTGTGCCAGCTGGCTACCTTGTTAAACTTATTATTCCAGAACTGCATGCCATAATGATACTTAATTTAAATATTAAATGGAGTAACATAGAATAATGGTTAAAGTCCTGAAAGTCAGGAAGAGCTGGGTTCTAATTCTGTGATTTCCTAGTGGGAACAAGTCACTTATTTCATCTGAGCCTCCCTTTTATCTGACGATAGCTAGGAGTTGCAGTGGATAGAGCACTGGGTCTGGAGTCAGGAAGACTCATCTTCCTGAGTTCAAATCTGGCCTCATTCACTAACTGTGTGATCCTGGGCAAGACACTTAACCCTGTTTGCCTCAGTTTCCTCATCTGTAAAATGAACTAGAAAAAGAAACAGCAAACCACTCCAGTATCTTTGCCAAGAAAACCCTAAATGGGGTCACAAAGAGTCAGAGGTGTCTGAAATGACTCAACAACAGCCGTTTTATCTAGGTTCTATAGCTGATAGAGTAGTATGTTTGAATTCAAATCTGGTCTCAGAAGCTTTGAAGTTGTGTGACTCTGGGCAAGTCATTTAACTTCTATTTGCCTCAGTTTCCTCAATTGTAAAATGAGGATAATAATGGATCAAATGAAATATTTGTAAAACATTTAACATAGTGCCTAGCACATCTATATAAATGTATGTTCCCTTACCCCTCCCCACTGGAAGAAGATAGAAATGTGATCATATGATCTTAGACCCTATAAGTCCACATGTAGCAATTTTGAGACTGAATAAAAATGTATTAGAGGACTTCATAAATCTTAAAGATCAAGTGCATAAATTCCAGCATAGAGGTCAAAGACAACACTTAGCGGAGCTCACAGGAAGCTGTTGAGCAGGAGCAGCTTCTTACTGTCCCTACCCATTGTGGATTGCCTGGATTCATCTCTTAGGAAAGCCTGACATCTGATCAGGGGAAGTAGGCTCCCCATTCTCACATTCATTTGCTCTTCACCTTTACCCAGGCTACCCAAGGACATTAACTTTTGCCTCTAATGCAGCGTTTCTGAAAGGAAGGAAGGAAGGAAGGAAGGAAGGAAGGAAGGAAGGAAGGAAGGAAGGAAGGAAGGAAGGAAGGAAGGAAGGAAGGAAGGAAGGAAGGGAAGGAGGGAAGGAAAGAAGGAAGGGAAGGAGGGAAGGAAGGAAGGAAGGAAGGAAGGAAGGAAGGAAGGAAGGAAGGAAAAAAGAAAGGAGGGAGGAAGAAAAAGAAAAGAGGAAGAAAAAAAGGAGGAAGGAAGAAAGTAAAAAGAAAAGAGGAAGGAAGGAAGGAAGGAACAGGAAGTAAAAAAGGACCCCAGTGCATTGCATGAATCTGGAATAGGACAGGTCATTTATTACCCTCATAGAAAGCACTGGGAATCACAAGACCCATCCATACATTACCAGAATGATTTCAATAGAATTGAGCATCTTGACATTATTGCTAATACAGGCAACTGGAAGGTATGAGTACATGACTGTTCTTTACCTCTTTATGGGTGTTTTTTGGGGTTTTTTTCTGCTCTTAGGTGAAGGCTGTGACCTTGTGAAATTCAGGTCAGGAAAGTGAGCATCCATGCCAGGTTTTGCAGGCAGCCAAGTCTAATGAGGATTTTGGTCTCAAGTGACTAAGTGGATAGAAGGCAGCCAAAAGGAAATATAAACAACTCATCTATCCAGCTATGCATTTGGAATTGAACTTGGTAGAGCAAATACTATGCAGAATACTTTAAATATGAACCTAATCTCTCCAGGGATCAAGGTGGTATAGGGGAGAGTGTGCCCCTCAGTGCTGGGAAGGAAATGCTTCACAATGTCTATTGTTACTCTCTTCTCAGGAAATTTACAAATATTTTACAAACTTTTGTTAAAAAATGAATTCATTTATACAGTAATGATTAGATAAATGGTACTAGAACATTAATCCACTGGAGGGTATTGATAATACAGGGAGCAATCAAATGTAATGAGATTGATATTGAGGAGAACATACTGGAATCACGGCTGTAGCCCTGACAGCATTAGAGAAAGACATGCCAACGTTGACTTCAGGTCTCTCCCCATCCCAACCAAGGGGAGATGTGACCTTGCTTTGGGGAGCCAAACCTGTGAGTAGCAATGCGAGCTGGGATGAGAATACCCCCCCACCCCAAATTAGAAGGGCTATCCTGGAATTAGGCAACTATTAAAGAAGTCCTTAGAAAGTATGAGGATTGTCATGTTCATCCTTCATTTTCGAAGACCATGCCATCAGAGAAATAATGACATGATTTGCACTTGCCTTTGTTTTGAGTGAGGGAGGGCTGTGCAGGTCACTGGCCTCACTTCTCCTCTAGAGCCATCTGAATCCAGTGACCAGATATTCCTCAAGATGACTGGAGATGACCCAGGATGCATTGGGAGACCTTGGCCCCTTTAGGCCAAGGCCTTTTCAGGTACACACTTGGGGTGAGGCAACACCCATTCATTGAATAGGCCTGTTGAAGAAGAGCCAAGGCATGGCCCCTTTAATGAGGTCAAGAAAAACAAGGACATCAGGCTGGGTGGGAAACAGCGACAGTTACTATTGATGATCACTGTAAAGCTAGGGGGGTCCAAGAGCCCTTGGCAGGGGCCCCTTGGAGTCCCAGTTTCAGAGTGTAGTAGGTTTAAGTTTTTGGGAGAGGACAGGGTACAGGACATGGAAAAGGGAAGAGAAGGGAAGAGGGAAGGAAAGGGAAGGAAGCAGTATGGACTCAGACTCAAAATGTACAAAACAGAACTCATTGTCTCTCCCTCCACAAAAACAAAAACAAACAACCAAGAAAAAACGCCTCTCCTCTCCTAAGGGTACCAGCATCCTCCCAGTCATTCAGACTTGAAACCTCAGCATCACCCTCAAATTCTTTCTCCACTCACTCATTCAATCTGTTGTCACATGGTATTGTTTCTACCTTCACATTTTTTGTATACATCCTCTTCTCACCACTCACAAACTCACCATCCAATGCAGGCTTTCAATCCCTCTGGACTTTCATGAGCCTGGACTATTGCACATCTTTCCTCCTGGTCTCCTTTCTTCAAGTCTGTCTTCAATCTACTTTTCTCAGCTTCCCAAGTAATTTTCCTAAAGTTCAAGTTTTACGCTTACTCCAGTGGTTTTCTACTAACTCCAAGAGATAGTCTTCTGTTTGGCACTTAAAGCGCTTTACAAGGGTCCTTTTCTTTCTTTACAGATTTTTTTTTTACACTTTATTCCCCCTTAAGTACTCTACCTTCCAGTGACAAGAGCTCCTAAAACTGGACACTCCATGTGTTTTAGATTTTGTTGAGAGGCTATAGCTAGTAAGGAAATGGAGGGTTACTTACTATTGTCTCCTCCAAGGGCTCCTAAAACTGAACACTCTGGTTTTAGACTTCGTTGAGAGGCTGTAGCTAGTAAGGAAACTGAGGGTTACTTCTTATTATGTCCCATCTAGGCCCTCTGGTTTAAGTATAGGAAAAACAAACAAACAAAGCTAATCACTGATAAAAGTCTCATTTTCTTTTTTTCTTCCTTTTTTTTTGAAGTAATTTGGGTTAAGTGACTTGCCCAGAGTCACACAGCTGATAAATTCCACATTTGAATTTGAATTCATCTGACTCCCAGTGCTACCTAACTGGCCCTTCATTTTCAAAATCTGTAAGGGATTCAAATTTATAAAAGCCGTGCCCCAACTGATAAATGGTCAAATAATGTGAGCAGGCAGTTTTCTAAGTAAGAAATTCAAGCCATCAATAGCGACATGAAAAAAATGTGTCACTAATATCATAGGAGCACAAATAAAAATTACTCTGAAATTCCACTCTATGCCCATCATATTAGGAAAGTTGGCAGATAGGGAAAATGACGACAATTGGAGCAATATGGGAAAAAATACAGACAGTTTAATGCACTGTTGGTAAAACTGTGATTTGGTTCAGACTCTCTGGAAAGCAATTTGGAACTATGCCCCAAAAGGTAATAAACTGCGAAATCTTTCACCAGTACTGTGTATTTACTCCCAAAAAGATCAAAGAAAGGAAAAGGACTCATGTGTACAAAATGTTTATGTCTTTTTGTAGTGTCAAGGAACTGAAACCAAAGAGGTGTCCATCTATGGAGAATGGCTGAACAAATTGTGGCATTTGGATGTAATAGAATATTGTTGTGCTATAAGAACTTATGAAGGGAATGGAACTTGGAAGTGTTTGTATGAACTGATGCAAAGTGAAGTGAGTAGAACTGGAGAACGATTTATACAATAACAAGAACATTTATAAAGACAAACAACTTTGAAATATTCTGATCAATGCGGTAACGAGTTACAATTCTTGGCGACAAATAATGAACTGGGCTACCCATCTTTTAACAGAAAGGTGATAGACTCGAGGTATAGAATGAGACTTTTTCAAAAAACATGGCCATATAAAAATTTGTTTTACTTGGCTATGCATATTTGTTACAAGAGTTTTCTTTTTTCCCTTAATGTGGAGTGCTGGAGAGGTGGGGAAGGGACAAGAAAACGTTTTTGTGCTTCATTAAAAATAATTAAAGACAAGTCTGGCAAGAGAAATTATTTTATTCACATGCCCTAAAAATCCTCTCCATTTGAAGGTCACTCTTCTATCCCTTCTTTTCAATCTTCTAATTCATTGGACTGATATTTAGCCAGTCTCATTTTCCCCCTAGTCAGTAACTCAAAAGGAAAAGAAATCCTTCCTGTGAACACTCGGAAATAATTCATCTGATTTTAAACCACTACAAACAAACCCTTATGAAGCAATGTCAATAACCTCAAGCAAGGTTTGTTGGACTTTATCACTTGCACACTAGGCAGTTTAGAAATTTCTCTTAGCAGTTTGCTAACAAATAGCAGATAGGTAGGAAGAAGGAAAGAGAGATTGGGTTAAAAACTGTTTTCTAGAAAGAGCAGCATTTTTGCCAGATACTTTCTTTGAGTTTGGGTTTGGTGAAGGCCCCAAAGGCTGCAAGAAGAGAATGCTGGCAGATTTGAAGGTAAGAAATGATCTGGAAAGTTTCTGTATCTAGAAGCTGCATAGATTACTAGTATACTTCACAGAACTTATATAACAGGCTATATGGCAAGGAGACAGCTAGGTGGCATGGTGGTTAGAATTCCAGGCCTATAAGCATAAAGACTTATTTATCTGAGTTCAAATCAAACCTCAGAACACTTACTATCTGTAGGAAGCTGGGCTAGTCACTTAATTCTGTTTGCCTCAGTTTCCTCATCTGTAAAATGAGCTGGAGAAGGAAATGGCAAACCAGTGCAGTATCTCTGCCAAGAAAACCCCAAATAAGATCATGAAGAGTCAGACACAACTAATATAGCAAGGGATTCCGGCAATAGGGAGCTGTCTGTCTTAAGGAATTCTTTCCGACTGCCCAGACACAGAACTTTGGAATGTTAGAACTGGAGGAGTCTTCAGAGATCATTTAGGACCATATGTTTCATTTTACAAATGAAGAAACTGAAGCCACCAAGAAGAGAAATGACTTGCCTGAAGTCACACAGTGGCAGAAATGGGACAAGAACAAACTTTCCCTACCTCCCAGAACACTATCTCAGAGGGGCCTCGGGGTTTAGAAACCTTGAAATATCAGCCACACACCCCCTTTTCCATCTACTTCCCTCCACCCCTCACACCCTCTGGACCTCATCCGGCCCCACCAGCTCCCATCCTGCTGACTGTCAGCCCTGCCGAAGGGCTTCCCTTCTAGGTGAGGGTTTGGCTGCTTGCTGCTGTCTCCTGTACAGTGTTGCCTGAGCAGGCTAGCAGCAGTCATACCACCAATCTGCTGACATTGACTGACATGGCTCACAGCTTCCCCTTCCAGACTTTACACATCTCCTCCTGCTGCTGGAGCTGACTGGGGAAGAGAGGGGACTAGTTGGGGATGTTCCCCAATCCTCAAATTAGATTGAGCTGTTTATTCTCTCCAGATTATTATTAAACTTCAAATGAAATTGTGGCTAACCAACACTCCAGCCTTTCCCCTAAGGAATAATGTTTTTTTGTGTACTTAAAGGAGAGAGTGTATTATGTAAAGGGGAAAAAAGAAAATACTCTAATTTTAATGTCTGCCATTAGACCTCAGAATGACAGAGTGTGTGATCTCTCCTGGATGATAGGATGTGATATGATTTTGTGATATGATATATCCGAGATATCATGATTGCATAGTGACTGATTTTCAAATACATGCAGATGAATTCAAATTAATTACAATGACCAATCTTGATATTTTCTAGTATCAAAAAATGACATAAGATCCCCTTCATAGGAAGTGGGGTTACAGGTATAAAATATTGCACAAGCTATCAACCAAGGTCATTTTATCAGTTGGTTTTTTTCTTTCTTGTTTTCCTTAATTTAAAGGGGGTTAGATTTGCAGGAGTGGGGGATGGGGTGGACATTTTGGGAGATGACTGTGGTATAGGGACAATTTGTTCGGTCATTTTCATTCATGTCTGACTCTCTATAACCCCATTTGGGGTTTTCTTGGCAAAGATGTTAGAATAATTTGCCACTTCCTTCTCCAGCTGCTTATACAGATGAGAAAACTGAGGCAAACAAGGTTAAGTGATTTGCCCAGAGTCACCCAGTTAGTAAGTGTCTAAGGGTACATTTAAACTCAGGAAAATGAGTCTTTCTGGTTCCATCCCAGTGCTCTATCCACTGTACCACATAGCTGCCCTTGGTATAAAGACAAAGTCATCGGAGGCAAAGTCATCTTTTAAAGAAAAATATAAATTCATTCTTAGTGACACCTAATCTGATGCCTCCCATTCCCATTTTACAATGATCAGAAGAAATAAACTTATTTGTCCAAGTTTCTGCAACTAGTAAGTGTTACCAGTAATAATTGCTAGTAAGGTGGAACTTGAACCCAGGTCTCTTGGTTCCTAATTCCAGTGTTGCAGGGAAACAATGTCTCCCCAACTTCATGTCAGCTCCAGGCAGGAGTAGATTGTCAACTTGCATTCAGTGAGGCTTAGAGCCTGCCAGGTGTCAGTGGAGAAATTGACTCGGGAGAATCCTACCTCACCCAGGCTGAAGAGCCTCTCTCCCACCCTTCCCATGAGATCACCTTCTTTCAGTTCATGCCAGCATCTCAAAGGTTTACTGACATCATGGATTGGAGGCTCAGACCACCTCTGTTGCTATCCATACCTGGAGTTAGACTCAGAAGAACAGTCACTTAATAGTCCCATAGCATCTAAAAATGGCAAGTTCCAATAACCAGGTTTCAGATGTGACTATCATTTCACTTTGGCTAAGGAACATCTTTTGAGGCAAGTCTTAAGTGGCTTACACGCCTTTCTACACATGTTCTAGTTCCTGATTAAATGGCAATCATCAAATCAAATTTACCATTAAAACCTTAACTTTTCCATCAGTGCCAAATTTTACCCAAAGTTACCTGCCTCTATGAAATTTAGACTAAAACCCTTTTCCCCAAAGTAAAGATGTCTCTGACTTAGTCTCAGTAATTAATTCAGTCAATTGTTTTAATACTAATTGCTTTTACATCACTTTGTAACATGTCCAATTTTTCTCCCCAGCTCTCCCCTCCACCAACACCCTAATACCTTGCATTCTGATTACCCCTTCCCTCAACGTACCCTCCCTTCTATCACACCCCACCATTCCCTTATCCCCATCTTTTCTCTTTTCTTGTAGGGCAAGATAAATTTCTATACCCCATTACCTGGGTTCCTTATTTCCCAGTTATATGCAATAATAATTCTCAACGTTTGTTTCTAATACTTTGAATTCCACCTTTTTTCCCTCCCTCCCTCCTTACCCATCCCCACTTAGAAGGCAAGCAATTCAATACAGACTAAATATGTGTTGTTTAGCAAAAGACTTCCATAATAATCATGTTGTGTAATACTAACTATATTGTCCTCTATCCTACTCTACCCCCCCCTTAGTTTTTTATTCCCTCATTTGACCTTGTCCCTTCCCAAAAGTGTTTATTTCTAGTTACTCCCTTCTCCCATTTGCCCTCCCTTCTATCATTCCCCTATTCCCCTCACCCCACTTGTCACCTCCTTCCCTACTTTCCTGTAGTGTAAGATAGATTTTCATACCAAATTTAGTGAGCATGTTATTCCCTCCTTAAGCCATATGTGCAGAGAGTAGATTCACTTTTCCCTTCTCCCCTTCTCCCTTTTCTCCTCCATTGAACAAAATTTTTCTTATCTCTTTTATGAGTTATAGCCTACCCTATTCCATTTCTCCCTTTCTCCTCCCAGTATTTTCTTCCCTCACCCCTTAATATTTACTTTATATCTTTTTTTTTTTGGTGTGGATATCATCTCTTCTGATTCTGCAAAGTCTGTATTCTCTATGTATGTGAGTGTGTGTGTGTGTATACAATCCCTCCACCTACCCAAATTCTGAGAAAAGTCTCAAGAGTTATGTTTTCTTTCCATATAGGTATGTAAACAGTTCAGTTTTAGAAAGTCTTTTATGATTACTCTTTGAAAGTCAAATTTTCTCTTCAGTCCTGGTCTTTTCAACCTGAATACCTGCAAGTCCTCTATATCATTGAATGACCATTTATTCCCTTGAAGTATTATACTCAGTTTTCCTGGGTAGGTGATTCTTGGTTTTAATCCCAGTTCCTTTGACTTCTGGAATATCCTATTCTAAGGTCTTTGATCCCTCAATGTTGAAGTTGCCAGATCCTATGTTATCCTGATTGTATTTCCACAACACTCAAATTGTTTCTTTCTAACTGCTTGCAGTATTTTCTCCTTGACTTAGGAACTCTGAAATTTGACCACAATATTCCTAGGAGTTTCTCTCTTCGGGTCTCTTTGAGGAGGTGATTGGTGGATTATTTCAATATATATTTTGCCCTCTGGTTCCAGAATATCAGGGCAGTTTTCCTTGATAATTTCATGAAAGATAATGTCTAGGCTCTTTTTTTGATCATGGCTTTCAGGTAGTCCCATAATTTTTAAAATTGTCTCTCCTGGATCTATTTTCCAGGTGAGTTGTTTTTCCAGTGAGATGTTTCACATTATCTATTTTTTCAAACTTTTGGTTTTGTTTTTCAACTGTTTGGTTTATCTCATAGTTATTCATTTCCCTGAACTCAATTCTCTCTTTCAAGGAACTATTTTGCTCAGTGAGCTTTTGAAACTTCTCCTTCATTTGGCTAATTCTGCTTTTTAAATCCCCTTCTCCTTATTGGCTTTTTGGACATCTTTTCCCAGTTGGGTTAGCCTCTTTTTAAAGGTGTTATTTTCCTCTGCATTTTTTGGTTCTCCTTTAGCAAACTGCTAACTCGCTTTTCAAGTTCTTCTATTGCCTGAACCCAGTTTAAGTTCCCTTTGCAGTCCCTGAAGGCAGGAGCCTTGACTTCCTATGACAGTATACCTTGTTCTTTCTCATCCAAGAGGATGGGAGGAGACACCTGTTCACCAAGAAAGTAACCTTCCATGTGTAAGGGAATTGCCAACCCCCAACTTCTTGGACGGCATTCAGTAGTCACAACTCAGGTAAACTGAGGGGAGACTGGTAAGGCATGAACAAGATGGTGCTAGGAGGAAGGGTTCTGCCCCTGTTTTGCTCAAGGCTATTTTCCCAGACTTTTCCAAGAACAAAGAAGCCCAATAATGTTTTTCTTTCTAGGAGCTACGTGTCCACACTGGGCAGTCCTGGCCTAAGGTAAATTACTTCCATATAAGGGCAAACTACTAGCTGATAGGTTCACTTAGGGCACTGGTGTCAGAAAAGAGATAAAAGTACCGCTCACTGCTTGAATAAACAGAGTTCTTACTATCTTGTCTCCTGCTTCAATCATTGCTTACAGCTACACTCCACCAAGGCTGACAGGCCTCTGCTGGTCAGATAAGCCTGTGGCCCGAGAGATTGGGCTCAGACTCTCAAGGTCCCTAACATCTATGGTTTTATTTTTTTCCCTTTTTTGGTCATTTTTCCAGCCAGTTACTTGACTTCAGAATCCTTTGTCAAGAGGATGGTCCTATTGTCCCTCCTTTCCCCAGTGCCATGTTCAAGGCTGAGATTTGACTCAGTTGCTGGATTCCCTTGGGCTTTGAGTGGGAGCAGCATCATCACTCAAGGCTGAAATTTAGATCAGCTTCTCCCTACTGCCAGAGGTTTTAAGAGGCATTCCCTCTTGCCCAACTGGGAAAGCCTTCCCCCACTGACCTTTGGGCTTTCTTTGTGGCTTGTGGGTTGAGGTACCTGGGACCCTCCCTGCTGGGAATTCTGCCCCAGAGGTCTTCTCAGGTCCTGTTCCTCCCAGTGCCACATGGCCAGGGCTGGGCTCTGCTCCACTCAGCTTCCCGTGAGATTGACCTTTCCTGTTGGCCTTCCAGGTTATCTTTGGCTGGAAACTTCTTTCACTCTGTTGTTCTGTGGCTTCTGCTGCTCTAGACTTTGTTGAGAGTCATTTTTACAGGTATTTTGTGGGCTGTGGGGGAAGCACTATTCATCTTTCTACTCTACCATCTTGGCTCCACCCCCCTAGAGATTTTTTCACTTACATTATTTTATATTGTTCTCTTGCTTCTGCTTAATTCCCTTTACATTGGTTCATACAAATATTACCATGTTTCTTTGAATTACTTCTATTTATGATCTCTTATGGCACAATAGGAAGAAGGTAAGTGGTTCAGTGGATAGAGCCCCAGGCCTTGAGTCAGAGAGACCTGACTTCAAACACAGCTTCATCAATTTACCTGGCTGTGTGACCCTGGGGAAGTAACTTCACCCTGTTTGCCTTAGCTTTGTCATCTGTAAAATGAACTGGAAAAGGAAATGGCAAACCACTCCAGTATCTTTGCCAAAGAAACACAATGGATAATTTTGGTGTGCTGTAGTCCACAGGGTCGCAAAGAGTCTGACATGACTAACATGCCACAATAGCATTGTTATATTCAAATGGAACAATTTTTCTAATCCCCAAATTTGTTTCTAATTTTTGCTGTTCAAAAATATCACTATGAATATTGTGGCAAATGTAAACTTATCTTTCTTGAGATACAGGCATAGTAGATGGATCAAACACACATTTTAATGACTTCTCAAACAGTTTCAAATTATTTTCTAGAAAATAATTTTTTTTGTGAATCTTAAACAAATACAAAATAGGAAAAGAGAGAAGAAACTATTACTAATACTTAAATACAAAATAAGAAAAGAGAAAAAAATTGCTACATGCACAGTAGAACACTGAGGATTCAAAACATAAAGCAATAAATTTCAATTTCTTTTTTTTTAATAGAAATTTATTTGTTTAACTTTTTACATTCGTTTTCACAAAATTTTGGGTTCCAAATTTTCTCCCCTTTTCTCCCCTCCCCCCACCCCAATACACTGAGCATTCTAATTTTCCCTATCACCAATCTACCCTCTCTTCTATCATCCCTCCCTTCTCTTGATATGATAAATACTAGATATTGTGTTCAGAGCTGTCCATCTTTTCTTTATGTTCTTGTAGTTTTCTGTTAAGTACTTTTTAGTTTGTTCTTTTTTTCCTCCCTTCATTCCCCCTCCCCCAAATACAATTAAGTGCAAAGTGAATATATCTGTATTTTTTATTATATATGTTTATCATATATGTATGTACACATACATATATGCACATTCATGTATATATACATATATACACATATAGACATTCATACATATACTTACACTACATAGATATCCATAATCATTCACATATATACACATATACATTCCTATGTATCTATATACGACCATACTATACTTGCTTATGGTCTGTTTCTCTGCGGGTGGATAGCATCTTCCTTCATAAGTCCAAGTCTTTCTAATATTTCTCTATATCCACCAATACAACTTTGTACTGTCTAGCTATTTTAATTAGTCTAAAACAATATTGATCAATATAGTTGATGTAGTTTTCCTATTTTTCTCTTTTGATTAAATCTATTTTAGTTTTAACTTTGAGATTATGATTACCATCCCTGCTTTTTTCCCTAATAAATTCTACTCCTGATCTTTATTTTATGTTTGTATGTCTGTTATTTACTATACCTCCTGACTCCTCTACTTTACTTACTAACAGCTACCTTGCCCTCCTACTACTCAACCTAACTTCCCTCTAAGGATCACTCTCTCATCCTCTCCCTCTCCCACCCTTTCTCCTTGCCCTACTGTTTCTATCTGAATTTAGAAGACTTTTATAGCCTTCCAAATATATATGTTGTTCTTTCTTTATCCCATTCCCATTAATCTAGAACCCCTTCTATATCTCCCTTATTCTATTCCCTCACTCTCTTTTCTTTACAAATTTAGAAGACTTTTATTGCCTTCTATATATATATAGTTCTCTCTTTAACCTAGATCTGATGTGAGTAGAGTTCCCTCTAAAAATCCCTTCCCTATCACTGTAACCTTTTATTTCTTTCTGAATTTAGAAGATATATATATATATATATAATATATATATATATATATATATATATATATATATATGCATTGTTCCCTCTTTAACTCATTCTTGATGACAGTAGGATTCCAGAACTACCAACCCTCCTTTCCCATCTAATTTCTCTATGTCAGATCTTCCTCTCACACCTCATTGGTACAATTACATTTTTTACCTTTTCATTTTTTTAGAATCACATCATACTCAGCTCTGCCCCAATCTGTCTCTCAAACTGCTCAATTACTAATTACAATCTCATAGATATAGTTTACCTTTTCTCTTGTAAAAGGTAAACAGTCTGTCTTTATTGAGTCCCTTGCAATTAGTCTTTGATGTTTGCCTTACATTTTTCTTGGATCTTGTATGTCAAATTTTCTATTAAGTTCAGGTGTTTTTTGCAATAAAATCCTGAAAGTCTGGCAATTCATTGAATATCCATTTTTTTTTGTTCAGGATTATGCTTAACTTTGCTGGGTATGATATTTTTGGCTGCAACTCCAGTTCTTTTGCTCTTCAATATAAAGCGTTCCAAGAACTGTGGTCTTCTAATGTTGCTGCTGCTTGGTCTTGGGTGATTCTAATTGTGGCTCCACCATATTTGAATTTTTTTTTGTTGTTTGTTTCTCATAATATTTTCTCCTTGAGCTGGGGGTTTGGGAATTTGACTATGATATTCCTGTAGGTTTTCCTTGTAGGATCTTTTTCAGGTTGTGATTGGTGTATTTTTTTTTCTATTTTTACTTTCCTTTCTTGTTCTAACACTTAAGGACAATTTTCTTTAATTATTTCTTGTATTATTGCATCAAGATTCTTCTTTTAATTGTAGCTTTCAGCTAGTCTGATTATTCTTGTTTTCCCCTCTTGATCTGTTCTCCACATGAGTTGTTTTTCTTGTGGAGATATTTTTTCCTTCTGTGTACTTTATTGTTTCTTGGTCTCTTAAAACTTTGCTGGCCTCCCCTTGCCCAATTCTTGTTTTCAAGTAATCGTTTATTTTCTTAAGATTATGGATTTCCTTTTCTAGTTGGTTAACTTTCTTTTTATAATCTTCTTGGTTTTCTTGGATTATTCTTTTTAAATTAAATTCCTCAATCTCTCTCACCTCATTTGATTTTTAAACTTTTAAGTTCTTCTATGAATTCTTTTTAGTCAGGTGACCATTTAACAGTACTCTTTGGGGGTAGGAGAGTCTTCTCTATTCCCATAGTAACTTTTTGTGGTTGGATTCTTTCTCCTCTGCCTACTCATTAAAAAAACATTATAGCAACTTGTAATCACGTCTAATGCTGGGGCACAGAGTATGATGCCTCTGGCCTCAGGTTCTCCTTCAGTTATTCCCCCTGGCCTGGAACTAGAGCCAAGAACTTCACACTCCTGTAAGTGTCCACAGCCAGCAGTGTCCTCTCCCCTCACCCCACCCCCACTGCTGCCTTCACAGGATGTGTGCGGGTTCCTTCTCTCCCAGGGCTGTGTGTTGGCAGCACAACTGGGCCTGGCATCACTTATCAGAATAGGGTCCCTCAATCTCCCCCTCCTCCACTCTCTGGGAGGTGAGAATTCCTGTGCCTGGGGCCGAGGCTACCCCACCCCAAAAAGCACAAGAGCTCACTCTCTGTTTGCTGTTTCTGTGGAATTAGCCTGGAGGTGTTTATACTTCTCAGGGACCAAACCTCAGTCTTGGAATGTTCTTCTGCTTTGGGGGACTACTGTTCTGCCACAACTCGTTTATTTTTTCCACTCTACATTTGTTTTCATTTTATCAAAAGTCTGCCAATTTTTATAAATGCAAGTCTCTATCAGTAAGTCCTATTTCAATTCTCTCATACCTCTTTTAAAATCAATAAGTCTAATTATATTCATTACTTTTTCCTATTTCTCTCTTCTTTCTTCCCTTATTCTACTAATGTACTCTCCTTTCCTCAATTTCTTTTTTTTTTAACCTCCTCATTTTTAAAAACATCCCCTACTTCAAATTTAAAAGTCCTTTTTGGGTATTTGGCTTGGGGATATAGCCCTCAAATAACTTTACTTCTTTGGGGTTGTTAGCCCTCACTCAGTAGGAAAAAACATCCATTTCTTACCACCTGCTCAAATCAGAAGTGCCAAGCGTATAATCAAAGGTATAATATCAAAAACACCCCAAGGTCACGTTAGTGTCTGCTTGAATCCAGGTTTCTTTTAACTCTTAGGCTAGTCTTGCAAAGAAAGTTTTGTTCATTTGAATATTTATTAAGATTTCTGGTCCCTGGAACTACAGAAAGTTAGGAAGGGAAGGAAGCTTGGAGATAACGCAGACCAATCCCCACATGGAGAAACAGAAGCAGAGAAGCAGTGTCTTACTCATGACTACACAGCTAGGCATTGCCTTAAAAATCTGTCTCGTTTAAGTCTTTTCTTCATCCTCTTTTTTTTTTTTTTTTTTTAGAAATAGCTTCAGAAAATCTTATCTAAAGGTAGGTTGTTGTTTTTTAAATTCAGTTAAGTATTAACTCTAAGAAACTTAGTTTCCTGATGAAACTCCCTTGGGGGAGGTTCAGTGGGAGCCAGAAACAGTCTTACCATTTATAAATAAATGATTCTCAACTCTTAGCGGTTGTAGTTTATAGAACAATTTATTATGCACTGCTCCATCAGCCCACCAATGTAAATTATATTCTGGTGTCTCTATTAAGACTTCAAAAGCATTCATCCCTGCCTGCCGTCTAATCTCTCTCCTCAAAGGTTAATGCTGGAGGTTAGCCCAGGGATCCAAAGGAAGGGATGCCATGATGTTTATTGATTAGGATGATGGTGATACAACATTTAATTTTTTATATTTCTCAGCATTTATCTCTTTATTTCCGTCAAGATGTCAAAACGAAGACTCAAATGAAATGAATCCTTAAGGTCCCATTTGCTTTAGATGTAACATAACCACAGGAAAAAGAGACATTGTAAAACTGGTGCCTAGGAGATACTTAATAGAAGGTCAATCTAGCTAATCTGGGACAGACTGCCACCAGGAATTGACTGGTTTTCTTTAAAACAGCACATAGCAACAACCAATAACAAACAATTACACATATAGATATATAGTAACTCGAGTTAACTAAGTACTAATAACTCTAGTTAATCCTAGTAGCATTAGTAACTAGTGACCAGGAATTAGGAGGAAGCCTCCCTTAACAAATGGTCTATGAACCAAGCCTTGTTGGAAACCAGAGATTCTAGAAGGGGTCAGTGAGAAGGATGTACATTCCAGATATAGGAAAGAGTCGATTCGAAGGGCAAAAAGTCAGCAATGAACTGCTGAGCAACAGAGACCATTCATTTCCAGACACCAGGTATTTTCACAGGCTGTTTCCCATGCCTGGAATGTATTCCCTCCTCCTTGTCTCAGAATCCTTCAAAACTGAGCTCAAGTGCCACCTCCTGCATAAAGGCTTTCCTGATTCTCCCGTGAGGCTAATATTGTTCTCTCCTGCTAATTATTTTGTATTTGTTGCATATATATATATGTATGTATGTATGTATGTATATATTCAATTTGTATAATTATATAGTTTCTCCTTCAAAAAAATATAAAATTCTGGAGGAAGGGGACTATTTCACTAATGTTCTTTGTATCCCTATCACCTAGCACAGTGCCTGGAATATAGTAAGGGTTTAATAAATGCTTTTTGATTGACTAACTGATTTGGAAGGGATTTATTGCATCCAGGAGAAGATCAGGAAGAGTTTTACAGAGAAGACAGAATTTTATTTGAGCTACAGACAGATGGGAACTAAATCTGTGATTTCACTGGTATAGGGAAGTCCAAGACCGGGAAACTCCCTCTTACCAAGGCAGGTTGAACCTTTCTCTGCAAATTATAGTTTCTTGAGCACTGAGAGGTTAAGTGATTTGCCCAAAATCACACAGCCGGTATGTGTCAGAGATGGAATTTGACCCCAGGTCTTCCTGGCTCTGAATCTAGCTCTATCCATTGTGCTGCCAACACCTCTAGAGCTAAGGAGGATGGATAGGAATTCAACAAGGGAAGCTGGTAATGAGACACTATAAGCATATACTGAAGCCCGCTTGTATGCACCACATACAGTTGTCAAATTTTAAGAACAAGCATTTAGAAATCAGAATTAGACAAATGTTTCAAATGAATATTGATTTATTATTTTGTTGATTCCCAAACTTAAGAAAGTGATAGAAAAAATGTTACTATAGATTAAATCCAAAACTCTGTCATTCATTCTTTTTTTCCCAGAAAGAAGAGGTTGTTAAATATTTACCAGCACACCCTGAGTACAGTTATAGGGAACAATAGGCGCAAAAGCACAAAAGAAGGAAAGCACAAGTCATGTTAAAAGGTCAGACAATAGCCTGGTTTTGCTGGAGCATAACGGGTTATGGAAGGGGAGAGTGATGTGAGAATAGTTAAAATCTATAGCTTTTCCCTTCCCCCACTCCATTTCTACCTCATGCCCAGTAGCAAGATAGAAAGAGGGGCCATCTGTTCCCTCTACTGGAGTGATATATTGGGGATCAGAGCCAAAAACAAGCGCCTCATCAAACTACTCTGGTTCATAAACAAATATCCTGGGAGCCAGGTGAGAATGAGAAAGTAGGCTTGGGAGCTGCCAAGGAACTAGGCATTCTGAATTAACACACAACACAATATGTCCAGGTACTTGTTCTCCAAATCATCCAGAGAAAACTGTGCTTGTGAAGTTCTCTTGTAAATAACTTGCCTTAAAAAAATATGTTGGATTAAATTACTAAGAATTCTCATTGGAAATCAACCCAAGCCCTTTTGCCTGACTTCATGATTAAGTTTTTGCATGATTCAGGGAGTGCTTCACATGAAGTGATATTTTTTTAATGTATGGTGGCTGAATGAGAGGCAATATGACAGAGTGGAAAGGACCCCAGCTCCGAAGGCAGATGTCCTGTATTCAAATTTTGACTTGTGATGCTTGCTACTCGTGTGACTGGGTAAGTCACTTAACTTCCCTGCCCTCATCTGTAGAATGGGACAGTTAAATGAGGTGACCTCAGAGGTCCTTTACAGTTATAGATCTATGATTCTATGATCCCATATCCTTCCCCCTAATAAATCTTGCAATCAGTAAGTCCAGAGTTCAGAATCTGGCCTTGACTTTAAAGCCAGGGCACTGATTCCCTTCTCTCTGCAGCTGTGGAAAGGAGAAGCACATAACCCTTTGGCAAACCTAACAACACTTAACTAAGTTTTTTATTTTTTATTCCAAAGGCTTTGGATAACTAACTTATTTAGCAAACAATGACTCAGCAACTTCTCATCCCTGTCTCTTGCCAGTGCGCTGCAGCTAAAAAAGAGAGGCCTACCCTGAATCAGGATCTCCTTTGGTATTATGTGGCTGCTGTCCAACCTACCAGCTGTGCAAAAAAAATCCTAGATCTTGACCTGGTAGAAACTTTAAAGGATATCCAGACCAATGCCCTCATTTTACAAATGAGGAAACTGAAGTCAAGAAAAGTGGACTTACCCAGGGGCATACAGATAGTAAGAGGCAGTACCAAAATTCGAATCCAAGTCCTCCAACTCTAAATCCAGGGCTCTTTCCACTGAACTGCGTCTTTAGGAAATAATCTACCAAAAAACTCCAATCCAAATCAGATGCTCCAGTCACAGTCTCTTCTTCCTCATTCCAACATACCTACAATCTAGCAATGTGATATGACTGAAAGATGTGAGAAAAAGACAATATCCATTGTGAAGCCAGGAAAGGTTTTATTAATTTTTACATTCATTCCTGAATGAATGAATGGGTAGTTCCTAATGGACTACTACGCTTGCTTCAGACAAACGCAAGGTTTATATGCCCTGTTTTCAATTCGAATTTCCCGCCTGCCTCCCATTGGCCAGCATTCCTCATTTTCTTTATAGAATGCCATGATATAAATTCTTTTAAAGCAATTCCCTTAATTAACGTACAATCTTTCTGGTATCGATCTGAAAGCTTGGTTAAAGAGGCAAAAAACTAAGTGATAACTTAATTGAATAGGTGGTAAATACAGTAAGATAAGAGAGTGGACAAAGTATCTATTGAAATTATAACCCAGAATATCTGTGTTTTCTTTACCATTAATATGCCATAACATAGTATGTTTCCATAAAATATTAAGAAAAAGTCCCATTATTCAAGATAAGTGTCTCAGCTTAAGGGTCATAAACAGAAGAAAATGTTCTTAAGTCAGACCCATCTGGCCTTGTTGACATAGGAAGAGGTATTCTCTGAGTTTACTCAGAGAACAAAGAAGCTGTTAGGTCCAGGCTCTTCTTCTGGTCAATAATGTCAGGCTCTGGCTCTTATTGAGAATCAAAATGATATTAAATGATTATCACTGATATTACAGATATTATATATTTTCCATGGAAACATAAGTTCACTTCATTTCTTACAAAGAGCACTGAATCAAAATTCAAAAGACCTGGGTTCAAATCTCACCTCTCTTATTTCTGTGACTTAGGCAAGTCATTGAACCCCCTGGGCCTCAGTTTCCTAATCTTTAACATAAATGAAGAGGTTGAAGTAGGTGGTCTCAGAGGTCCTTTTCAGGTCTTATGGTCCATGACTGTTCTGAGGCCAATAGTTAAAAACATCTATAGTTTCCTATTGTTGGCCTCTGGGTCCAGAAAGCAATCTGCATTCCTCACTTTCCACAAACCACAGTCCCCCTTTTCTCTCTTGCTGTAGATGCAGTGCAGCACTTGGGCCCTTTGAGAAAAGTACAAGCTCTGTCCTGATCACCATGTTCATGAGATGGTCTACAATCCCTCCATTTCACCACATTTAGTTTGACTTGGTTGTTACTTCCCACCCCCATACCCCAACTAGTTGAAATGCAATCCAGCTAAAGGTTAAGGCAAGTCTGAGTACTATCCCCTCCATGTCACCAATTAGCTTTGAGAGGAGGAAATTGTGTGCAGAGAAGAGCCAAACACTATGTAGGCCATGGTTCTTTTCCTTTGCTCAAAGATGTCAGTGCAGACTCCATGTTACTGGCCTGGACCTAATAGAACTCAGCGTTTTTGTCATAGACTTGAAGATGTATAGAGCAATCATGTCTGAAAACAGGCAAAATTCTTCCCTTTTATCTATTTACAGGTCACATTTTACATGTGACAGTCCTTCCAAATAGAGAGGGTTATTTGCCTGAATATTATGCACACACCCAGACCCTTTGAATCAAAACATAATCCTCTATTTGCTGTTGCTATAATTGCTAAAGTGTTTCTTCTCTGCAAAAAAAACCAAAACAAAACAAAAAAAAAACACAAAAAAACCAAAAAAAATCCAAAACATCTCCCTCCATCCCTCCACTCTGCTAGATTCACTTTCAGTGCCTGGACTTTTTTTTTAATTGCAATGATTCTGCAAACCAATCAATTTAAGTTTCATTTCCATTTGAAAAGGAACTGAAAGGAGAATATATTTACTAGGGCTACTAGTATGGATATAGTATTTTGAATATTCATGTTCCATATAAGTTAAGGAATCATAAGACAATAAATTAAGAGCTGGAAGCAGTCTTAAAGACAAGGAGGCCAACCTTTCACTTTATAGAAGAGGAGAGTAATTCGTGTGTGTGTGTGTTCGTCCTTCATTGCCGAAAAAGACCATACCATCAGAGAAATGATGACATGACTTGCACTTGACTTTGTTTTGAGTGAGGGAGGGCTGTGCAGCTCACCAGCCTCACTTCTCCTCCAGAGCCATCTGAATCTGGTGACCAGATATTCATCAGGATGACTGGAGACAACCCAACCCATGATGAGGCAATTGGGGTTAAGTGACTTGCCCAAGGTCACACAGCTAGTGAGTGTCAAGTGTCTGAGGTGAGATTTGAACTCAGGTCCTCCTGACTCCTGCACTGGCCCTCTATCCACTTCACCACCTCGCTGTTCCTAGAAGAGGGGAGTGTATGGCACAGAGAGATGAGTGAGTGTCTGTGATAGAATTTGAACCCAGGTCTTCCTGCCTTCAAGTTCCGTGTCCTATCTATCCCATGTTGTCTCACCAGAAGAGGGAGAAAACAGATATATTCATAGCTACCCACTTACCCCTATAGAAAATAACTTTTTTGGAGGGGGAAAGAGGAGTGTCTATAATTTCATTGTTGTAGAGAATTCCTGAGGTGTTAATTCCTTCTACCTATCCTCCTATCTAATGCAGATAGGTAACTCTTTTGCAGTCTCTAGAATTGCCCGCATCACTGAGAGTTGAATAGAAGCCTCAGAGAAGTGTGACTAGGAACAGGATAAAAAATGGGCCCGTGCTATTTACTCTCAGTTCGTCTCCTTCGAAGTTTAGGAAAGTTGTAGGGTGCCTACTGTCTGGGGTACAGTGGAATGGGTCACTCAAATAGTATATATCAGAGATGGGACTTTAACCCTAGTCTTCTTAGCTCCTAGGTCAACCCCCTATCCTGCCTGCCTCAAGTTTCTCCTTGCTCCAATCCATCTCCATTCATCTACCAAAGTCTTACCATGTCAAGACCCTCCCCTCCTCCCCATCCCTTAACCCCAAAACACATATACTCAAGCCCCAGAACCTCCAGGGTTAAAAACAATATCCTCTGTCTGCTATTCAAAGCACTTCATAACCTATCCTTCACCCCCTCACACTCTCAAACACACACACCTTACTCGTCAACAGTTACTGGATCCAGTGTCACTGATGCCTTTCCTATTTCACAAGCAATACACTCCATCTGTCCACTTTGGCTTAGGTATTTTTTCTGGTTGTCTCTCCCCCCATACCTGGACTGGAATACTCTTCCTCCTTATCTCTGCCTCCTGCCTTCCCTGGCTTCCTTTTAGTCCCAACTGACATCCCGTCTTCTACAGGCAGCCTTTTTCAACTCCTCTTAATTCCAGTTCCTTCTTTCTGATTTATTCTAAGTATAGCTGGTTTTTATGTGTTTTCTTGTTATCTTCCCTATTAGGTAAGCTCTTGAGGGCAGGACCATCCTTTGCCTCCTTTTGTACAGCCTTGCCAGTGCCTAGTCCATAGGTAGTGTTTATAATGCTTATTCACTGATTGACCACCCACCACACAAGACAATCTGTCTAAAAAGAACCTACAATTATGAACTCAGAACCAGAAGGTACCTTAAGCACCATCTAGTCTAAAATCCTCATTTTGCAGATGAGAAAACTGGGACCAAGAAATGCTATGTGAATTTCCCAAGGTCACATGGGTAGAAAATAGTAGAGCTGAGATTTGGAACCAAGTGGATTTTCTTCTATACCATATCACCCATAAGGTGTCTATGGTTCAACAAAGAGGCTATGTCTTGATCCTAAGGGGTATATGATCAGTTAATTGGAAGTAGGGGAGATCAGTAGCCTCTGACATTTCCTGTCACAGACAGTCATAGTGTCTCTAGCTATACTGCACCTACCCTAATCTCCCCAACACTCCTCTACCCTGCCTCCTCCCTCCACTGAGCAAGTTCCTAATTTCCCCTATTCTGAGATGAGTGTTGGTCCCGAGACAATTATTACTTAGCCGCTCCCTGGGTACCCACAGAAACAACTACCCAAGTATCATCAGGAAAATTCTACCACTTCAAGAATTCCCATGCCCTGCCCTCCAAATCGTCTACTAGCAATGGCAGGCATCTTTAGGAGGCAGAGCTCTGAGCTTGGGTAGTGACCAGTAAGGAAGACTACCCCATTTTTCATTTGGGGTTGGACTGACTCTCAAAAGATGATCAGGCGTAGATGGGTTGTGATCTGCATTACCAACATCATTACATTATCTTCCCCCTAATTCCCTCCTTCTTCTGTATTTCTACTGAGGCAAAAACTACCTTTCTAGTCACCCAAATTTATAATCTTTATCTCTTCCTTCCATCTAGTTGCCTACAAACATCCAGGTCTCCCAGGTGTTTGGTCTATTTATGTTTACCTTTCCTTCATAGTCAAAATTCCATAAAAAGTCACCTGCACTTGTTTCTTCCACTTCCTTACTTCTCACTCACTTCTCACTCACTGACTTCTGACTTCACCATTGCCTGAAACTGACAGCTCCAAGGTCATCAGTGATTTTTTAACTGACAGCTCCAATGGCCTTTTCTTAGTCTTCATCTTTCCTCTCATCTGAACACAATTTTCAATGTCCTTTCCTGGATCGTCATCCATCTTCTGCCTCCTAATAGTGGATGTATCTCAAGGCTTTGTTCTGAACTTCTTTTCTCTTTATACCCTTCCCCTTGGTTAGCTCATCAGTTCTCATGGGTCCAATTATAATCTTCATGCAGATGATTACAAAATCTATTTATCCAGTGCAATCTCTCTCATATTCAGTACAGTATTACCAACTGCCTGCCAACTATCTCTTAACATCTCAAACTCTAAATCCAAACTGAAAATCACCAGATTTCCCCTAAAACTCATCCCTCCACTTCCCAGTTTCTAATGAGGGTACCCAAGTCCTTCTAGTCACCCAGGCTAACAACCTTGGAACCATCATTGACTCTTCTCCTTCAACTCCATCTCTTTCTTCTCCATCAACTTCATCTAATCACTTCTCATGTTGTACATGCTTGCAAGACATATCTTGTGTCTGTCCCTCTCTTCACTCACATATCCAGAAGAGAGTGGATGCTGAGGAAGTAGGGGAAGTGAGTGATGCTTTTCTAGAGCTTTGTCCATGAATGGGATAAGAAATCTATAATGTAGCTAGAAGGGAGATCTTTTGCATGCCAGAAGAAGCAGTCCTGTCCAAATTTGAATGGGTCAAATCAATTCTGAGTTCTGTTTCTTCACTCCTTACCTTCCCTGCTATCTGCATGGAAACTAAATGGAGTTCTGGGATGAGTCCTGACTCAAGGGCACAGATAAGAGTTCAGGCTCAGAAATCATAGGAGGGTAGGAGTAGAGAGGGAAATCTATTAGATCTAGAGAGGAAAAAATGGCTTCTTGTTAGAGTGGGGCTCTCATGAGCAGTGCCAGAGAGGGTCTAACAAACCAAACTAAGGTATTGGGATTTTGATCATAGTATTTTATGCCACAAAATTAGATGATTTATTCCAGGGACAGTATCAGCTACATAGAGAAAAGAGTAGGGGGTCATAGATTGAACTTGGGGGAAATAGATATCTAGGTAACAGAACAATGAAAAAGATCTAAAAGAAGTTTTTATTAAGATATTAAGAAAAGATGAACAATTTTGAAAGACCAAAGAACTCTGATTAATGCAATTAATGCAACGACCAACTATAATTCCAGAGGATCAGGGATGAAGAACACTACCTGTATCCCCAAGGCAATATGTGGTGACTATGAATATGCTGGCATAGTTCTCAATAGCCAAGTATAAAAGACGCTCTATATAGAAGTAAAACATGTATTCAGACATCAGAAAGTCAAATCCCAAAACCAGAAAGCAAAATTCATCATGGTGATCAGGAAGTTAATAAACATGATTACAGTAGAGGACAAAGCCATTCTCAAATCTCTCCTCTCTCAGCCAGGGCCTTCTTACCATCAACTGTCAAAATGTGTCAGTTGGGCCTATGTCAGTTGGCCTGACTCCATTTTCTCTCTGATACTTCCTCCCAGTTCTGCTCCACCCTTCCTGTTCCACCCCTTCAGCAAGCTCCTCCCACCATGTGTGACCCAGGCTTCCAGGGGATCCAAGCAGATCATATGGGCCTATTAATTAAATACAAAGATCTCTCCATTTTAAATTGCTATTACATTTGGCCCTAAGATCTTTCATATTCATTACGTAGGTTAGTGGAGCAACGGTATCACAAGCACCTCATCATTCCCCCTCAACAAATGGGGCCCAAAATCTTGGGGTAAGGGGCAAAGGTCTCTTCTTCCACGACTACTTCCTGCTGAGATTGGATGTAGAGCTGTCCTTGCCCCAAGAGATCCCATTTGAGAGATCAGTTCTTTAGTTGGCATCTGGAGTTTGGTCAACTTCAGGTCCAGAGATGACACATCTCCATCATGGATAGGAGGTGACATCTGGCTTAAGTGATCAGGTATCTGCAGGTGCAGGGTACTAAGCCTATAAGAAATAAATCTAGCAAACAAGTTTAACAGATGAAAAGACAAAAAACAATCAAAAAAACAAGGAAACAATAACTAGAAGCAGGGTAGATATAGGGTCAGCTGTGGTTTCAGAGTCCGTAAACTCACTATCACAGCCTCATTCACAGTAGAATATATGAGTTAAGGGTACAATTTGGTAATCACCCTCTCTTGAATAAACAACAGTTACAGTATTATCTTTCCCATGTGCTACCATTTCCGCAGCCTTTGGAACGTCGTCTGGCTTCCATTTTACTCGTACTTCAGCTCCCAATTTTATTCTATCAGTAGAACCCAATCCTTCAGTTACTCTGCTAGTTATTTCAGAGGAGGGTTAAGTTTTCACAAGTAGTCTTGTTTCACAAGGAATAATAATCACTTGAACTATTCTATCATTTTTACAAAACTGTATGGGTCTATCATCTAAATTTTGGAATGTTACAACAATTTCTCCTTGATAATTAGAATCTATCTCTCCAGTCAATACATGTATTGCTTGAGCTGCTAATCGTAATCTGAGCTGGGGTTTGGCCAACTTCCTATTCTCCCTGAAGGTGCGACAAACTTGCATACAAGGTTCAGGAGGATCTGTACAGGCAGTTCTTACTTCTCTATTTCGCCTGGTATCAAGTCCCTTTTCTCAGTGTATTCTGTGTAGTTCATTAGTTGGAATAACATCTACACTTCTAAAATCTACCCCTGACCTCAAAAGAGCAGTAAACAGTTCTCTCCTTGTCAATTTATTCTGATTTTGAATCCACTGGCTATTTACTCTTCTCTCTCTAGAAATGTTGTCTTTTCCCCTGTCTCCTAAGTCACCTAACTGTGAAATCTTGTCCAGCACCTCTGAAAGAGGATGCCCTATTTCCCCAATTATTAGAGTCAAAATCAAGTGCTTGTAAGTAGGAGGAGTCATCTTCACTATCATATTCCTATGGTATACTTCAAAAAAGGAGTATCAGAGTATGTATCTACATTTCTGGTCATTATGGCAGTCTTCATTACCTCCTCCTTTAACTTTCTTATACATTCCCTAAGGAATACCAGCGTCTGTCTCCACTAGGCCACATAGAGTCATTAGGATACTGCCTACTGCAGCCTTCTGGAGCCAAAGCTAACAGACTAGTTGTATTGTTACCTCCTTGCATATTGTAATCTCTAAAAGTTTGAGGTACAAAAGGATTCTGACTAATACCTATAAATTTCAGTCAATGGGATCAATAGCTACTCCTCCAGCTCTATCATCACTGATTCTCACCATCCAAGATACTGATTCTCCCATCCCTTGGGTGAATTTACTCAAAATTTCTGTGATCTCTTGCTGAGTAAAATCCTCACTTATTTCCCTTAACAGTGAGTTACCTCCTTGGTTCTCCTGTTTTAGCCTCACTATTGGGCATGCTTCTGACTGAGAAATTTCTTCCTCTAAAATTATTTCACTTCCTTTGTCACTGTGGCAACTAGGCTGGGTCCGTACAAAGATCAGATGCACATTTCTTTTGTCAGTCTTCAGCTTCTTCCGAGCTGTATGAACAGCCTTTCCTTCCACTTGATACCCCTCCAGATTGCTTTTACACTCTTTTTCCATCTGAATTTCTACACATAATACCGTAAGCCATTAGTAAAAGCCAACCTCTCCTACTTACCCCTGCCAACTCCTTCCCTGGAGTTATTGGTATTCCTTGCAAACACTTTCCAAGTCTCCAGGTTCCTACTCTTGTTTTCACAGTTTTCACAGGGTTCAGTGCTTTTAGCCCATTCCCTTGCTAGGGAGGAAAACAGTAAATTTTCCCATCTTGGGATATTAAAGTCTTCCTCTAAATCGTTTCTGCCTCCAAATAGAGATTTTTTACTTTGTGATGCTGTTAGTGATGCCAAATATATCCCCAAGGCAATATTCACAGAACTGCTGGTGACTATGAATATGTCAGCATAGTTATAGAAGGCAGAAGAAAAACATTTATTTAAACACCAGAAAGGCAAATCCCAGAACCAGAAAGCAAAATCCATCATGGTGACCAAGAAGTTAATAAACATGATCACAGCAGGGAGCAAAGCCATTCTCAAACCTCCCCTCTCCCAGCCAGGGACTTCTCAACTGTCAACTGTAACAATGTGTCAGTGTCAAACCACCCCTCCCCCAGCCAGGGACTTCTCAACTGTCAACTGTAACAATGTGTCAGTTGACCTGTGTCAGTTGGACTGTGTTCTTACACCTCTGACCTGACTCTACTCACTCACTTCCTCCCAGTTCTGCTCCGCCCTTCAGCAAGCTCTGCCTACCACTTGTGACCCAGGCTTCCAGGTGATTTAAGAAAATCATATGGGCCTATTAATTAATGAGAAAGATCTTTCCATTTTAAATTACTATTACACTACCCTATTCCTGACAGAGAGTCAATGGGCTCATGATACAGAATGAGACTTATGGTTTTGGACATGATCAATGTAGAAATTTGTTTTGCTTAACTATTCATACTAGTTATAATTTTTTTTTATTTTTCTTTGGAGGCAGTTAGAATGGAGAGAAAATAATAGCCTTTTAATTGAAAAAATATAATAAATATTTTTTAAAATATTAAGAGGACAAATACGGTATTATTTCTTACATGCTAAATAAGAAAAGATTTATAGACTCAGAATATGCAAAGATTCAAAGACATATTATATACACATATAGAGATGCTCCTATATAGAGACTGTACCAACATATACTCACAAAGACAAAGACCAGTAACATGAATGACCTTTGGAATCACCTGCATTGATGGACTGCTAGGCATCCCTTGTATACTATTGCACCCTTTACACTACTATACACTGAAAGGCTCTGGGTCCATCCTGGGGTCATGAGCATGGATACATTTGATTTTCAGAAGTCTACTTCCTTCTTCTAGAAGAGCACTGTCTGGCCAATATGCCACTGGTGTGGCATGTTAGGATGAGAAATCATCATCACAGCAAGAACTTGCAATGGTCTGAAAGTTGCTTCTCTGTCACCTCTACTCACTAGTTCTGTTCCCTGGAACCACACAGAGCATGTCTAATTACTATTACTAGCACATAAACTTTTTGAAAACATACTCTATGTCAATTTTCTCTTCTAAGCTAAACATCCACCATTTCCTTCAACTGATCTTAAAGGACATCAATTTCAGGAGACCTTGTGTACTCTCCTTGGGATGAATTCCAACATGTCAATTTATTGTCGTTCAGTCAAAAATGAAATCATAGGAGATAGTAAACTTTCCATAATAAAGAGTTCAAAATGAAACTTGACTAAAGGCTATCTGTCAGGTGTGTGATAGAAGGCATTCTTGCTTCAGGTGGGGAGTTGGGCTACATGACCCAAGTCTCTTCTAACTCTATGGGTTAGTGGATGTGAAAGAACACAGCTCAGTGGGTGTCAAAAAGGGGTGGGAAAATAGATAATAGGTGAGACTGTGAAGACTAGTGGGTGCCAAAGCAGGTGAGGAGTGAAGGAGGTGAGTCATCACTCATGGAACCATTGGGATCTAATAATTTAGCTCTCCTGTAGACACAGTTGTAGAAGTTACAAAAAGCTTTTTGAAATCCAGCTTCTTCAATTCACTTATGTGTTACATCTTTCTTGACTGCAGTACATTTCGGGATTTGGAAATGAGTTTGCCTCAGAGGATCCACGCTGCCCAGGAGCCCTGCCAGAGGGACAGGTATGGAATATTCAGTATAACTGATTTATTATCTCTGCTGGAAAAGGAAGACTTAATTATCACATGGCCAAATCCTCATGTGGGCTTCAGCTAGTCACTAAAGCAATTGGGATTCATGTAAGATTTTCTAGACAGAATTTAAGTTCTTTGAAGACAAAGACTTTTTTCATTTTTGCCTTTGTATTCCCTGAATCTGGAACAGTGCCTGTCACCCAGTAAACTAATAATGATTGTTAAGCATTGGTTTGCAGTGTTTTATTATGTAGGCCATTGATGTACAAATGGGCAAGTGGGGGTTGTCAGGGTCCAATTGCTACATAATCCCATGCTCAATGTGTATGGCGTGAGTTAATTACAGGATTTCCCAGTGTGTGTGTATATATATATATGTATGTATGTGTGCATGTATGTGTGTGTTGGAAGGGAGCATTTCCCCTAAATCAAAAGCAGATTTAATCCAAAACTATACTCTTCTTTATGCACATATGGTGTCTTAGGGTCTAGGGGTTCATGAAATCAGTCCTCTCCAATCCTGTGCCTGGGTCTCCCCAGATGGAATTTTATTTTATTTTAATATGAGTACTGAATAACTGGAATCATTTTTCTTTTGGAATAGTTTTTCTTACTTATTATCTTTTAAAATTTCAGAATAATCCTCAAGTCTGCCCATATAACCTGTATGCTGAACAGCTCTCAGGATCAGCGTTCACTTGCCCCCGAAGCACCAACAAAAGAAGGTACAGAAACCCTGACCACTGCTTCCATTTGTAGACTAGGGGAGAATTATAGGCCAGAATGTGTGATTCTATTACTTTATGACTGGAAACATATGCAATTGAAAATGCGTTGTTGACTCAGTAGTGCCCTAGAAAGAGAGAAGGAAGTTGACTCTGGTCTATAATCCTCTCAGCATACAGGTCCAGGACATTTTGTCCAGTCCTCACAATTTTACAGATATGTGAACTAAGGCACAGAGAGGGTAAGTAATTTGCCCAAGTCCATGGTCATAACCCTCAGAGGAGAAAGGGGATGGAGAGTAAAGGAAGCCCTGATTCCAAGAACTCTGAGGTCTAGAACTTTCCAACAGCACCTAAGACTCAGCCATAGAGTCCCAGAAAAGTAGTATCTCAAAGTTGCATCCCTAGGCTTTTTCAGAAAGGCCTCATTATTGCAAGTTTATTTAAAACCTAAAGATATGGTAATGGATGTACCGAGTATAGCTAAAGCAAATGCCTGGGGTTGAAGGGAGAAAGTCAGTGGGAAACACTACCCCCACACACACACAGCTCCCCTGGCCACTTTCCAGAGGTTGATATTCTAGTGGAGACATACAATTACATACCCATTTCTGGGAAATTTCCCACCCTAAGTATGCAATCATGTTGTTCTTAAACACTAGAAAATCAGCTGGGTCTGAGTCACCTTCTGTAAGCAATGAAAACTGCTACAAACTCCAGAGGAGCAGACAATCAATCACTCTTCCTCTTCAACATTTTCTTCCATACCCTTCTTATCACCTGTGAACATCCAAAACAACCATACAAAACAGAAATTAACTCCCGGGACCTAGGTACCATTGTTTTCAAAAATCGGTTTTTGATCTCAGTATTCAGCCTTCCCAGAGTCCCTGTCCAAGTCCTGATAATAAGGTAACTTTTCCAAACCCCTATGTCTGCCTTTCCCCCAGCCTTAACAAAGTCAAATGGCCAGTAAACAAAGGCAACCCCAGAATGATCATGCTTTCGATGTCTTGGAGTTGGGATGGACTTTAAAGTGCCTAGTGCAAAGACCACTGGATTTTATTTCAAGTCTACCACACCCCCATTCTGTCATTTATTGTGTGACCTTGGAAAAGTTGCTTCTAATTTCTGAACCTTAGTTTCATCATCTTTAAAATGGAGATAATGACATTGTTACTATGCAATAGGGTTGGAGGTTTTGAAAAATGTATGAGTTATTATTATCCAGTCTAATTTCCTACCTGATGCAAGAACCTACCAATATTGAAAGTTATCCAGCTTCTTTCCGAAAATCTCCAGTGATGGAGAACTCATTACCTATATAAGCAAACCAGTTCAATTTTTGAAATGTTCTAATGCTTAGAAAGTTCTTTCTTTATATTGATCTCAAACTGCAAATTTTTCCCTGCAAGTTAATGTCTTGGGTTCCAAGAGCAGCCCTCAAGAGTCATGTAGAGTTGCTCTGTGGGAGAATAAGATACATGCATCTGCAAAGTTTAAGTCGATGGAAGGTCATTCCTTGCTTCCCCAGAGCTATCAACCATTCCAAATGAATTTCTCCATCATGGGAACAGGTTCTGAGAAACTGGTAAATGTGAAAAGTATTCTCTAACATTTGAAATCAGAATGGTCTAGAAATTTTCTGAGTGGTAAGGAAGACTTCAGAGGCAGTTGGTGGCACAGTAGAGGGTTGGACCTGGAATAAGGAAGGCTTGATTTCAAATTCAGCCTCAGACATTTACTAGCTGTGTGATCCTAAGCAAATCACTTAATTTCTTATCCGTCACCATTTCCTCATTTGTAAAATGGGATTAATGATAGTATTTACCTTCCAGAATTATTGTGAAGATAAAATGAGATGCTACTTGTAAACTGCTTTGCAAACTTTAAAGCACTATAGAAATGCTAGATATTATTATTACTTCAGTGGTTGTATAGAGTAAGAAGGGAAGTTCACATTCTCTATTTTGTTTTTCGTTTCTGTTGATATCACCTTCTCATTCACATTTCTGGTCTTTTCCATATGATGGAAAAATGGGGATGATCCTGTGTTTTGGGTGCCTTGGTAAATGCTGAATGCCTAACCGCTAAGAAAGTAGTGGATTATCCATGTGGCCATCATTGCTTTTGGAGCTAAACAGGGGAGTTAAGGCTGCTAGCCGGATAGCTCCACTAATGAGCACTGAGTAGTTGAGTTTTGCCTGCCCAGTTGAGAGCAGGTGCTATAAGAACCAGCAGATGTCTTCCACCCATTGCTGGTTGTCATGTCCACTTATCAGATACTTCAGCTTTCTGAAGTTATCTAGTATGCCAGCTCCAAGTCTGGACTGTGTTTGCCATAACAATTATTTATCAAGACAATTGGATATCCCAAAGATAGCTACTGCCTCTGCAGCTAAGCATGACACTTTCCACTTCCCCTCAGACTGTGCATTTCATGTGCTTTACTTGGGCTCAAGCAGTCTCTGGATCAGGACAAGATTTTCTTGTCTGTGACCCTCCAGGGTCGTATTGTAAGGTCCTGCTGGTCTACTGCTATATCTATATGTCTGTGATAGAGGATATTGAAGGAGTAATGAGGTAATCATGTGTTAGCAATATCACTGGAAGGTGAATGATCTTTGAGGCTTGGTTTTTTGACCATTTTCTGAGGTATAGTGATTGCATACCTGATTTCGCTTAGTAAAGTGAAGGGTGCAAGGAGAACCAATAGATTCTCATTGATAACATGGTTTGTGAACATGCAGGTACAATACTGCATTCACTCAGGGTGAGAGAGTGTGTAGCAATCAAAATCCAGTTTGTGAGGGACCAGAAGCAAGAGAGAGGATCCTTCCCTTGTCCGCCAAGCGCTACAGACAATTGTCTTTTCCCTGTCCTAATGTAAGTTCCCTGAGAGCAGCAAGATTTTTGCCTTTGTATTTTTAGCCTGAGCCTATAGCACAGTGCTTGGTATTTAATATGACCAAGCAAAAGTATGAAGAGTCAGGGAGTGGTTAGGGACTAAGATAGCAGATGGGACAGGTTAGAAATGTAGAGGCAACAAGATCCAAGGAGCTGAAAGAGTCTGTGGTTAACCTAGCGTTAAAAGAAAACAAGACATCCAAAGAAGTTTGAGCTGCCACATCCATCCAAGTCCTATCCTTCCAGAGTTCATCTCTCTCTTTCTCTGTCTCTGTCCCTCTCTTTATTTCTCTCTCTCTCTATTTTTCTCTCTTCCTCCCTCCTTTGCCCTCTTCCTCTCTCCTCATTCTCTCTCTCTCTCCCCTACCCCCAACTTACCCACTGAACATATTATATTATATATATATAAAATTAATATATATATATATAATTAATTTCATTTGGAAAGAAAACTCCCAATGAGGGGATCCCTTCTATCACTGCAAGTTAACATTTAATCTTAAAGACTTTCCTGAGGCTCTGAGAGGTTAAACAATTTGCCCAGAGCATGCAGAACTTCTCCTGATTCTCTATTATCTCTAGCTACCATTTCTGTAGATGCAATACCATCTCTAGATCTTGGGTTTTCAGTGGATATGACAACATAGTAAAGACTCTGGTGGGTCTTGCTTATTTGGAAAGGATATGAGTCAAATTGGTCTTATTTGAGGACCCACCTGGTTAAATTTCCAGAGGCTTGTTACCAAGTTGGCCATGTGGGGATGATTCTTCTGGGCACAGGAACTCTGAAGGTCATCTCCTGGACCATCCACTGAGTCACAGAGTGTTTTTTATCTGCAACAATGGAAGGAATATTTGAACTAACAAAATCTTAGCTCATTGAAGTTGAAGTCTAGCAGAATTCCTTACGCATAGTAGGTACTTGAAATATGTAATCTGAATTCGATTGAATTGAGGTACAGCATGAGGCAGGGCACTGAACTTGGAATCAAGCGGACGTGGGTTCAAATCCCACCTCAGTTACTTGTTCACTTGTTGTTTGACCCTGGAAAATCCCTTCATCTCTGTCTCAGTTTCCTCATTTTCAAAATGGAGGAACTAGCTCCTCAACTGCCCCTAGCATTCTTTCCAACCCAAATTCTATGCCTCTGATGAAATTCTATACTACCCCACCCTCCTTGTTTGTCCAAATGAACTTTAAATGTGGATGCCTCCCTCCAACCTACATCTGAAGATAAGCTAAGCCTATTTTTACAAGTGTGCTCAAGGCCATCCCACCAAGTCAATACCAAGATGAAACCATATGTCAAAAGTGCAGAGACCAGATAAATGGCCCAGTCTAAACCAGATACTCTAAGATTGTCGTGAATAGGAATCTTGTTATTGAATTCCTTCATCCCCAGCTTGTAGGCCATTCCAAATATGTGTCTTGATCACACACACACACACACACACACACACACACTCACTTGCTCTTAGCGTTCTTCATCTTTTCCCACCTCTCCTCCCCAACTGCCCTGAATCTGTGATCCACCGTCAAGTCTATAAGATAAATTTAATATCGCTAAGGGCAAGGTTCCCTCACTCAGCAGAGTTGGCAGAGTAATACAACAGAGATTGCCACTCATCTCAGGGCTGTACCCTTCTCATTCTCTGACATACAGTCTGACTCTTTTAGCAACAACATTTACAAAATTTAAGTTACAATCTGACTCATGGTCCTCTTGCAAGCCTGGCATATTTCCATCCCTTACAAATCCTGACATGAAATAAGAAATGAGTATGGACAAGAAAGTCTTGCTACAGGTCATTTGGCTGTTTCACGTCTCCTATTTCTCAAAAGTGCATTAACCTTTTCACTCTTTCCAAATAAGCAGCTTTTTAGAATGTCATTGTTCTAGCAGAATGATTTATTGAATAAGTAGGTCACATTCAGTATCCTAGGCTTGCTGGGTGAACCAGAGGCACAGAATCATGGCAATTATAGCTCACATTTCTTTTTAGAATTTTAAGATTTGCAAAACACTTTACATATATTATCTCATTTCATCCTCTCAACCCTTAAGAGAGGCACTATTATTATCTCCATTTTACAGATGAGACTGAAAGAGTTCAAGTGACCTGTCCAAGGTCACACATATGGTAAGTGTTCAATGTACAATTTGAACACAAGCCTTCTTGACTTCAAATCCACTCTGACAAAGTTGCCTCATAATCAAAGAATCTCAGAGCAGAAGAGACTTTGAAGTTCTCCTAGTCCAATCCCTTTATATTAAAGATGGAGAAACTGAGACTGAGAGAGGTAGAGTAAATTTCTTACAGTGAAATTGCAAGGGCCAAAGCACTGTAAGATTTTAGGTGAATAAAAATAGTGTCTTACATATGAAATAATAGTAAGTAAATGATGCTAATTTAAGCTAAAACTACACTGAGACTTTTGGGGCATCATTTCTAGCTGCTAAAAATTTGCAAAGCACTTTATATAAATAATCTCATTTGAACCTCATAAAGCCACCATGAAATCAGTGCTCACTCTTACTAGGATACCCATCTGACAGAAGAAGGAAAGAGAGGTTAAAGGGGCTTGGCCATGGTCACAAAGTTAGCAAATATTCCAGCAACTCTTTCAAATCAGGGCTTCCTGAGTCTAGGCATACTTTGCTCACCATTACGCCATGGTGTCTCTGTGCTAGGATATTTGTCAGATAGCAGATAACTAGAGCTCTTTGACCTTTATATGGGATAGCAGTATTACCACCACCACCACCACTTTCTCACATCTTTACCCTAGGCTGCTAGGTAGCACAGTACATAGAGTACTGGACTGGGAATCAGGAAGACTGAAGTTCCAGTCTGGTCTCAGACTCTTAATAATTGTGTGACCCTGAACAAGTAATTTAACTGCTGCCTGTCTCAGTTTTCTCATCTGTAAAATAGGAAAAATAATAATATCACCTATCTTCCTCTCTTTTTCCTCCTCTTTCTTCTTCTCCTTTTCCTCTCTTTTCCTTCTCCTTCTCCTCCCCTTCCTTCTTTTCCTTTTCCTCCTTTTTCCTCCTTTTTTTCCTCTTTCCTCTCCTCCTCCTTCTTCCAACCACTCCCTCACTTTTGTATACTGCTCTACTGCTGCTGCTGCTGCTACTACTACCACCTCACCTTTATAGAATATTTTCTAGTTTCCTAAGCACCATTTTCACAATAGTCCTGTGACGTTAGTAGTGCAAGTAGATTAATCTCACTTTGCAGATGAAGAAACTGAGGTTCAGATAGATTGAGTTGGAATTCAAATTCAAATTCAGCTCTTCATATTCCATTTCTCAAGCTCTACTTCTGTAACATTTGGTCAATGTCCATACTACTCTACTATGAAAAAAAACATATGAATTGAAGCAATAACAGAGTAATTATTATCAGAGCTATTATTAATAAAAATGGCAGCAAATGAGATGTTCTCACTTATTGTGGGTTATGCCAACAGACATAATAATGTTGGCAAGTGTGCTCCACAATAATTAACTTCAAAATGTGATAAACAAATGAATTAATATTTATAATCATTATAAAGATGAAACAAAAAAGATGTTGGAAAGTAGCCACCGTAAGAAATATGGAACTCACAACATAATGAGAACATATTTCTAGCCAACAGAGTAGATGTATTTTTATTAACCTAATAAAAGAACAGAAACTATTAAGATGAAAAACCTCACCTAACCTCGTGGAATGAATCATTTCAGACAGATGGGTTTTCTGGGTAGCTGAAGATAAATCTCGACCCACATCAAGAAGCATTCGTTAAGTGCTTATTGTGTACCATGCACTGTGCTAAAGAGTGAGGATAAGGGGGGAAGGCAAAAACAATTTAATGAGGGAGGCAATATATAAGTAATTATATACCAACATATGAATGTATAAGTTGGATATAAAAGTAAAACATCAAAATCATAACCTTAAACATCAAAACTTTTAAATTTCAAGTATTTGAACGGAAATTTCTTGAAAATGTATTATATTCTTCTCTACCTTCTTAAACAGAGGGTCATATACATAATTCAACCTTTTCTTGATGTTAGGACCTAGGACACCTTCCTCTTTAGTCTATGTTCATTACAGCACCTCTGCAGTGTTATACCCTCTCCTGCCAAGATCCTGGGATATTGACAAGCCACCCAGGGATATTTACAAGCTGAAGCATGTGAGCTGGATGGTGAGGAGTCTGAAAATCATGTTATACATGTATTTTTGAATAATATTTTCTTTTTCCTCAGTTACATGTAAAAACAAATTTTAACATTCATTTTTTTAAAATCTGAGTTCCAAATTCTCTTCCTCGCTCGCCTTCACCTTCCCTGAAACCGTAGGCAATTTATATGAGGAAGAGTTGAAGGAACTCTGGGTATTTCAGTTTGTATTTCAGAAAACCATGATGGGAAACATAACTGTCTGCAAACCTCTGAATCTCTGTCATGAGGACAGCAAATTAGCATTCTCTCTAGTCCTAATCCTAACTGGGAGCAGTGGACAGAAGAGGGAGATTTCAACTTAGTTCAAGGAATAACTTTATAATGGTTAAAGTTGTCTGAAAAAGAAATGTGCTTCCCAAATGGGATACACATTTCCTGTCACTAGAAGGGCTCAAAAAACACTGAATGTCAAGGATAGTGTAGAAGGGTTTTAGGCATTGGACAAAGGGCTGAAGTGACAGATAAACTTCCTCCCAGTCATGGATTCTATCATTATGAAAATCAATTATTACACTATACTGTTCTACTGAGGGATGCAAGATTATTTTCCTAAACACAAAGTTACCACCAAACTCCTGTGATTTTTGAGTTCTTATGTCTAGTTTTTTAAGTTTTTCTGTTTTTTCTAGCTCTCACTCCTTCTTGTCAGGCTGTTAGCTCTCACCTCTTGCTATCAGTATGTCTGCTTGTAGGATTCTTTCTCTCTTGCCCTAATTTGCGAATTCTAAACTTCTATGGCTTACTAGTGAGATAACTAAGCTTGTCAGAACTATGTATAAAAGAATAAACAGGCTCTGGGTTTTGAAACATTTTCCTATGAGAGTCAACTGCATGAGATTCAGTCCATACACTTTCTGATACTGATTTTGGCTTTTTGGAGACTTTTTTTACCCTCTATAGTTCTTGGCTGTGTTTCATTTGGGTGAAGAGGTGTTATTGTAATAATATCAGTATTGTTACTGTGTTGAAAACCTACCCACATATAATTCCTGGTGTGGATAATTTGCATGTGAATAATAATAGCTAGCATTTATATAGTGCATGCTGTGTGCCAGGCACTGTGCTAACTGCTTTACAATTATTATCTCATTTGATCCTTACGATAACCCTGGGAGATAGGTGCTATTATCATCCCCATTTTACAGGTGAGGAAATGGAGGCAAATAGAGGTTAAAAACTTGTCCATGATTATATAGCTAGCAAATGTTTGAAACCAGATTTGAACTCAGGTTTGCCTGACTCCAAGTCCAGCACTGGATCCACTGAGCCACCTAATTTAGCTCAGAAGGTATATATCTAATGTACATGGTTAGGGGAGTGGTGGAAATATGAATTCTCTAGCTGAAGAGCTTTCCCAGGAAAATGGTAAGCACAGAACCCTGCATGCGCACAGCATATTGAGATAACTTAGTCTAAAATGATACCCTATACTGGTACCCCATTAACAAAAAATTATAGCCTGATGCTTGAATCACTTCACATTTAATTTTGACCCAATTTTCACTTTAGACACTTACTCTCACATGATCTGGCCTTTTAAATTCCATGACATATACCAGTTCTTCCTCTTGGTATGCTCACACTGTGATTCTGACTCTTCCTATGCAGGAAAAAATGCATATTCTTTTTTGTTCATTTATTTATTTCATCTGCTTTTATAAGATTTTGAGTTCTAATTTTCCCCCTTCCCTCTACTCCCTCCTTCACAAGATGGTATCAAATCTGATACAGGTCATATATGTGCAATCATGTTAAATGTATTTCCACATTAGTCATGTTGTGATAGAAGAATCAGAACAAAAGAGAAGATCATGGGAAAGAAAAAACAAAAAAAAAACAACAAAAAGAGAAAATAGTCTGCTTTGATCTGCATTCAGATCCCACGGTTTTCTCTGGATGTGAATAGCATTTGCCAACATGTGTCTTTTGGAACCGTCTTAGACCATTACGTTGCTGAGAAGAGCTAAGTCTGTCATAGTTGATCACCACACAATGTTGCTGTTACTGTATACAGTGTTCTCCTCTACTGGTTCTGCTCACTTCACTCAGCATCAGTTTATATAAGTTTTTCCAGGTTTTTCTGAAGTCCTCCTACTCATCATTTCTTATAGCACAATAGTGTTCCATTACATTTATATATCACATCTTATTCAGCCATTCCCCAATTGACGGACATCCCCTCAATTTCCAATTCTTTGCCACCACAAAAAGAGATGCTATAAATATTTGTGTACACGTGGGTTCTTTCCCCTCTTTTATGATTTCTTTAGGATACAGTAATGGTACTAGTAGACCTTGTAGTAGTATTGCTAGATCAAAGGGTATGCACAGTTTTATAACTCTTTGAGTATAGTTCCAAATTGTTCTCCAGAATGGTTAAATTAATTCACAATTTCATCAGCAATGCATTAGAGTTCCAATTTTCCCACATCTTCTTCAACAACAAATTCATAATCTTAAAGAATGAGCTTGAGTATGGTACTTCCCTCCTCAAGAAACCTCAGTGGCTACACATTACCTCTAGGAGAAAATATAAATCCCTCTGTTTAGCATTTGAAGCCCTTCACAATTTGACTTCAATCTACCTTTCCAGGCTTACTATACATTATTCTCCTTCATGGTAGCTAGGTGATGCAGTGGATAAAGTGGCAGGCCTACAGTCAGGAAGATTTGAATTCAAATCCTATCTCAGACACTCACTAGCTGTGTGACCCTGAGCAAGTCACTTAATTTCTGTCTGCCTTAGTTTCTTCAGCTGTAAAATGAAGATAATAATGGCACTTGTTTATCAGGATTGTTGTAAGGATGAAATGAGATGATATTTGTAAAGTTAACACAGGGCACATAGGAGGTGCTTAATAAATGCTTATTTCTTTCTTTCCCCATATACTCTACATTCCACGTGAACTGACTTACTAGTTGTTCCCATCATATAACATCCCATCTCTTGCCTCTAGGCCTTTGTTTATAATGCTCTTCCTCCTCATCTTGATCTACCTCTTGGAATTTTTAGCACTCTTCAAGGCTCAGCTCAGGTGACCCTTTTACCTGAAATATCCCTGATTCACTTTGCGTATTTTTGCATTTGCATATCTGTGTGTGCTTACATATCCCTTTCCATAGTGCTTTGCCAATGTTAATGTTGTTCAGTCATTTCAGTGACTCTTTCATGACCGCACTTGGGGTTGTCTTGGCAGAAATACTGGAGTGGTTTGCCATTTTCTTCTCCAGCTCATTTTACAGATGAGGAAACTGAGGCAAACAGGATTAAGTGACTTGCTAAGGGTCACCCATCTAGTAAGTATCTAGGGCCAGATTTGAACTCATGAAGATGAGTCTTCCTAGCTGGCACTCTATCCACTAAACCACCTAGCTGCACAAAATAGGCACTCAATAAGAATGAATGAATGAATAAATGAGGTAGTAGATGAATGAATGAATAGTTGTTACTTTCCCCATCATTCTCTAACCCAGGTATAGCTCAGTATGAATCTTGCTCAGTCACAACCATAAACTCTAGGCCTCTGTCATGGGGAGAAGTCAAAGAGAACAGTATATATGAAGTCAAAGTTGAAAAATGCAGTCTCTATTATGCTCTGATTTATGGCAACTTGGCTCTACCTAAACCCATTTATTTGGTCTTAACGACTATCAAAATATGGGAGAATTGGACTCAATATTTTGTTGCTCACATCACTCAGCAGTAATTACCAGTAGCCCAAGCCACAGTCTCTTCCAGAGAACTGGAAAGGAGCTGTCAGAGCTTCATTAAGAAGCTGGCACTCTTCCCTGAAACAGAATTAAATCTCTGCTGAGCAGCCCAATGAGCTTTATGAACTGACTCAACTACTGCATAAACCCAACCATGTCTCCCTTGGCTTTTTAACAATCCTCCAATGGGGAACATTGAGAACCAAAGCTACTACAGAAACATCCTTATTGGGAAACCAGTCATAAACATAGATGGAGTGACATGATGTAAGGGAGTCAGGAAAGCCACTCCACCCTACATTTCTCTTCCAACAACCTAGAATTCCAGTAAGCTATAGGACAGCTAGGTGGCTCAGTGGATAGAGCACCAAGCCTAGAGTCAGGAAGACCTGAGTTCAAATCTAGCCTCAGACGCTTACTAGCTGTGTGACTCTGGCTGAGTCACTTTACCCTGTTTGCCTCAGTTTCCTCATCTGTAAAATGAACTGGAGATGGAAATGGAAAACCACTCCAGTATCTTTGTCAAGAGAACTCCCCAAAAAGGGGTCACAAAGAGTCAGAAATAGCTAACCAACCACAATAATCACTGCAGTCAGACAGAGGTCTTTATTCCTCTCTGAGCTCCATCCAGATTCTTTGGACATTTCCCACTGTTCCACTTGTACAAGGAAGTCTGGGGCATAAAGAATATGCTAATGAGTGTCTGAGATTGGATTTGAATTCAAATCTTGAATTGCATGTTTTTTATGCCTCAGATTTGCTTGTGCAAGAAGTACAGTCTGCATCTTTGGCCCCTTCTTTTAATTGGTTGGTCTTTTCTAGAACCTCCATTTTAAGGAAAGTACTCAGAACAGCCATGTCTTTATTCACTTCAAGCTTCACTCCTGACTTTCTGGTTTTTCTCCACAATGACCCTCTCTAGTACTCTCTCCCCTTGCACCTCCCTGTTTTTCTATTCCCTGTTATGCATGTCTTCCTCCTTGAGGACAGTAAGCATTTATTAAACATCTACTGTATAATAAACATTTATTAAGCACTTGCTACATAATAAACACTTATTAAGTACCTATGGTAGAATAAACATTTATTAAGCACTTAATAATAAATAGAGCATCTAGGTGGTAAAGTGCACAGAGTTCCTGGTCTGGAGTTAGGAAGACCTGAGTTCAAATGTGACTTCAAACATTCATTAGCTGTATGACCCTGGGCAAGCCACTTAACCCTGTTTGGTTTAGTTTCCTCATCTGTAAGATGAGCTGGAGAAGGAAGTGGCAAACCACTCCAGTATCTTTGTCAAGAAAACCCCTAATGGGGTCACCAAGAGTCAGATACAACTGAAAAATAACAAGAACAACATATAATAAACACCTTTTTTAACACCTATTATATAATAAACATTTATTGAGCACCTGACATCTCCAGGCCCTGGGCTCAGCATTTCCCTATATTTTATGGAACAGAAGTTAGGTCATGCTCTTCTGTAAGAAACCTTTCTCAGACCTCTGAGATTATCTTCAGTTTATCCTGTATGTATCTTAGTTGTACTTAACTATTTGTCCATACCTGCTAGGCACTGTAGCAAATACCAGGGATACAAAGAAGCAAAAACCAGTTCCTGCCCTCAAGGAGTTTACAATCTAATGAGATTTCTCCTCTTATTTGTATTAACAGAGAGCCTGGGACATACACAGTGAGTGCTTAATAAATAATTGTTGACTTGTCTTAAAGAGACCATGGTCACAATGTGTAGTGGCTCTTAGAGTAGAATTAGCAAGTCTGATTAGCTCATTGCTATCTTTAGTCCGGAGGGAAGGAGATACAGGATGAGGAAATGTGAGTGTGGGTGATCAAGCCACTGGGGAAGCAGGGGAGACCACGCTGTCAGTGGATGCCAGGCCGAAGGGGATGCCATGCCTGGGCCTGGGTAGAATGCCTTCAAAGAGAAAAAGGGAAACAGGTTTCAATTTTTTCCCTCAAGCAAGAGTACGGCAACTCTTTTGTTCTTTGGATATTGAAATACTGGTGTTTGTTAATGATTACTAAGTTCATCATTTTTTTAAAATGTTAAAGTTTACGAACACTGCAGTAGTTGTTGTGATCCAGAACACTGGTAGAATTGGGGAGGCAGTTGTGAACCCCTCCAAACTTCCGAACACCAGCCTGGACTATTTATTGTCAGTACAGAAGCCACAGGCAACTTCAGTGAACTTTGCCCCCAGGTGGATTGGTCTGGGACTCAGGCAGGGTCCATTGAGCAAGAAGAATGTAAAAGCAGTTTTTAGCAATTTAGCAGAGAGTTCTCCAGACTGCTTTCAAGGTCCCAAGGAAACTCTTTGCCAATCTTTTTTAATTTCCTTACTGGCAGTCTTGACTAGCTTTTACTTTCCTGGTCTACTTTTACCAGCTTTGGAGACTGCTTTTTGAATATGTTTTTATTAAAGGGAATATTTATTTGACCCCTCAGGCTCTGAGTAATCTATCCCACCAGATGTGAAACTGCAACTAGAAAAATGGCACTTAAGAAAGAAATCCCAAAGAGTTGCAATAGGTTGTCCAGTTGGCATGGTCTGTAGTCCAGTGGCAAGAGCACTGGATCTGGACTCATTAGCATATTCTTGAATTCAGATTTCATATCTATAGCAACCTAAGTGATTTGGAGCAAATCACTTCATCCACTGACCTTAACTTCCTTCTATGTAAAATGGGGTGGCACAGTTCAGTGAACTCTAAGGTCCCTTCTGACTCAAAATCTATGATTGTATGATCCTCCTTCAGTCAAGAAGGGAAGACGCCCTACTGCTGGTGACTCAGGGTGTTTGATAGCATTATAGTTGTAATTGTCCAAAAGTGATCCATAAGTGTCTTAGAAACTAAACTGGAAAGGACCTTGATCACCTAGTCTAACCAAATCTAATGGTCCAGAGAGGAAAAGGGAATTGCCTAAACTACATAGTTCAGCAGCAGCTAGCCTGAGATTAGAGCTCAAATCTCTGAATCCAAGTCCAGTCAATCAATCAGTCAGTCAGTGACTCAACAGCATTTAATAGCAATGGTTACACAGACAAAAAAAGAAAAAAAAGACCAAAACAAACAGTACCTGCCCTCAAAGACTACACATGCTTCACCATATTCCCACTGTCCCACTAACAAGGATCATAATTTGGTTTCCCTCTATGTACCAATGAGAAAGTGAGCTAGGTGGTGCAGTGGATAGACCTGGAGTCAGGAAGATTGGAGTTCCCACCTGGCTCCTGCTAACTGTGATGCTGATGATGGTGATGATGATGCTGCTGCTGCTGCTGATTTCATTTTCATTGTTATTATTAGTAGTAGTAAGACAATTTCTGCATTTTGTTGGGATAATAATATCACCCACCTCCTAAGGTTGCCATGAGGATAAAATGAGATAATATTTGCCAAGCCCTTTCCAAATCTTAAAGTCTATATAAATATGCATATAGGTATTCACTGAAGTCACTTTTAGCCTAAGTCTCAATTTCTTCATGTTTAAAATGGAGACAAAAATGCCTTGTAAAACCTGTTTTATAGGTTTATGGTAAATATCAAATAAAGTCATGTTCAGAAAGCATTTTTCACATTTTTAAGCACTGTGTAAATGTCAGCTTGTATTATTACTATTTAGTTCCAGAATATAAGGAGTTCTGTCCCTTATTTTTTGTAATTTTTGTTGCCACTTTGGAATACTGTCACCAGATACTCTACAAAGGGTATTCCCCTCCCTAGATTCCATTTACAGTTTTAGTTGGGAAGGATCATGGTGTCAAAAAAAATACCACAATCTGCATTCTAGGCACGAGTCTGCCAGAGACATTTTTAAAATTAATTTAACAAAATGCAAGCATTGTTCTGCTTGGAAAGAAATGTCCACATTGTCAGAGTCCCTCTGAATCCCCTCAGACATGTCAAAACATTTTAAAGTAACATGTATAGGAATCTTGAATGAGGAAACTGTCACAACATGATAAAACAGATTTTGGGGTTAACATTCTAACTCATCTAGTAGAATAATAGTCATTTAATCTTTCCAGAACTATGCTTGGAGACAAATCATTCATGCCTCTTTGACCCCTGGCATCAAGGACTCTACTGAAATAATTAAAGGGACCTCCTTCCTCTGATCAATACCTTAATACCTTTAGGAAAAGGAGGGAAAGGGTACTGTCCTTAGCTGGGTCATAGCTCTGTTTAAGGGAAGGGGAAAGGCAAGGATGTTAACTAGTTAAATCAGCAAGCATTTATTAAGTGCCAACTGTGTGTTGAGTACTGTGCCAGAGCAAGGGGAGGTATTTTTAATTCTAAGTTTGGTTATCTCCCTTAATTCACTTTCCAGGGCTTTAACTTTTGCTCTTGACCTTTCTACCTACTTTCCTAAAAGAAAAAGGCCTGAGAGAAAGAGTTCTAGAGTAAAGTAATATTGATTTCTTAATATTTGAGCTAAAACAGGCTTCTAATAGGCTTCCCAGAGGATGTCACAAAATTATAGGATTTAGAACTGGAAGGAACATTAAAACTCAATATGTTCATTTTGCAGATGAGAAGACTGAGGAACAGAGGAGTTAAAGCATGTTGAGCAATTCTTTACCTCTTGTCCTGTCTTCTGATGTCTTGCCAACTCATACATCAGCCATTTCACTGAACTAATCAGTGCACCAAACACTTGGCAACATTTGGCAGGGGTAGGGGAGGGAGGCCAAAGAGAAAGCTAGGGAAAGTCAGTGACCATCATGGAACCATGTGGCCACAGGAAATTCTATTGTTGCTTCTCACAGCTGGGTGTGTGTGTGTGTACTTTTGGACATGACTGCTTCATTCATTACATTTCCTAAATCTTTCATTTTCTCTTTTCTTCCACAGCTGGCTGTACAGAATTCTACCTTCCGTCGTTCACAAGCCTTTTGAAGCCATTGACCAAGGCCATCTCACTCACAACTGGGATGAAGTAGAGCCAGACCCTAACCAGGTAACTCAGTCATGTCAATAAAGGCACACGATGCACATAGGGGATAGGCACTGGACCTCTAAATTAACTGACAGAAGGAAATTCCCTCTACCAATGCAAACTGGCACCTTCACTGCAGGACCTGCATCTAGGTCTTCTTGGCTTTGAAGCTAGCCCTCTAGTCAGGATGCATCTCTACTTTCTGCATTTTGTACAAGGCGGCCTAAAATAAGTCAGGCCTGGGATTGAAAGAAAGTACACACATGATCAGCAGAGCTGAAATCTGAGTTTGGAGTAGACTCTGTGTAAATGAATCCAAATGGACACAGTTTGTATTCTCCTAGCTTAAAAATACAGAGCATAGGAAAGAATGTGCATCGACTCAGTTAAAATTTTGCAAGTCAATAAAAATTGTTGCAGGCTCCTGACCTTCCTTACAACAAAATATAGGCAACCTACCCAGTAATAGGACCTAGGCCTATGATTTCATTGGCACAAGTTGCTCCCCAAAGAGGGGCCTCCTTCTACTGGTACAAGGAGGCATCTTCTCTGCTACTCATAGGCCTAAAGAGATGTGTGAAGCTCTGAGAGGTTACCTAGGGTCACTCAGTCAGTATATTCTGAGGCAGGACTTGTCCCCAGCTATTCCTGTCTTGTACCTTACTAGAAATGCCATGCTGACCCTGGCCTCCTTGCTATTCCTCAAACAACTGGGCTTTCTCACTGACTATCTCCCATACCTGGCACGCTCCCCCTCTCCATCTCAGCCTCCCTGTTTCTCTGGCTTCCTTCAAGTCCCAGCTAAAATCCCACCTGCTACAGGACACCTTTCCTAAGCCCTCTTAATTTTAATGCTTTCCCTCTGTTCATTGTTTCCAGTTCATCCCCTATATAATTTGTCCATAGAGAGTTATTTGCATGTTATCCCTCCCATTGGATCGTGAGCTTCTCAAGAGCAGAGTTTAGCCCAGTATCTGGCCTGGAGCATATTTGGTGCTTAATAAATATTTAATGACTGACTAACACATCTGAAAACATTCCTCAGGAATAGGGATGAAAAGACCCCAGATTCTGATGATCATCAGAGAGTATCATGTTGTCCCAACGGGCTTCTGCAAAGTGTGGTTACTCTCAGGCTATTACCTTCTTTCCATAGCTAGGATCCTTCATCCTTTCCCCCAGGTTCCCTTAAGGAGTCATCTAATTTGTAAACTATTATCCTCTGCTGGGTAACTGAGAGACCATATCTAGTGATGTAACTGAACCAGGTTTTTGTTTTTTTTTTCCCCGTCATGAGCCCAGTGTCTTTGCCCAAAATGTAATAAAATTAATAATGGCACTCACTATGTGCTAGGCACTATGTTAAGAACCTTATAATTATTTAATTATCAGTTGATACAATAACCCTAAAGTAGGTTCCATGTTATAAACAAGGAAACTGAGGCCGGCAGAGATTGTGACATAATACGCCATATACTCCTAGTGACCTTAAAGGCAGCTTTGGATCATACCTATTTCCCTTGATCTTATCTGGGTTTTTATAACTCTTTTTATATCTTTATATTTTTTTCTCTTTATCTTAAATTTTTTTATATTGATATTTTTGTTTTTACCTCACCTTCATTTCTCAATGTATCCTTTTTCTTCTTCTCCCACTCAGTGAGCTGTCCTTTATTTTAGAAAAAATAGATTTTTTTTTAAAAAAAGAGAAAATAAGCAGTTCAGAAAACTGTTCAACATATCAATCATGTGTGACAAGACATTCAATACTTCTCCTCTCACACCCTCACCTCTGCAAAGACAGGAGAAGAAGGCATTTCCACAGACTTTCTCCAGGGCCATTTTATTTCTCATTTCTCTTCTGACTTTTTGGTCACCTTCCATATGTTAGCAAGCCACCAATGAGATTTCCTTTCCAAGAGTTTTCCTGTTCTCTTGTACTTGTCATAGTCATAAGCATGTATCTAGGTAACTGTTCTGTGAAATCCACTTTTATTAAAGTTGTTGTTCAAGTCATTTCACTCATGTCCTACTCTTTGTGACGTCACTTTGGGGTTTTCTTGGCAAAGATACTGGAATGGTTTGCCATTTTCTTCTCCAGCTCATTTTGCAGAGGAAGAAATTGAGACAAACAGGGTAAAGTGACCTGCCCAGGGTCACACGGTTAGTAAGTGTCTTAAGCCAGATTTGAACTCAGAAAAGATGAGTCTTCTTGACTTCAGACCTGGCACTCTATGCACTGCAGTGCTGCCTAGCTGCACAAAGGTAATGGTTTTGTGATTCCCCCCTTCTCTGTGACCTGGCCTCATCCACAATTCTGATTTCTTTGCTTTGCTAAACATGTGCAATATTCTTGATAATATGATTCTCTTGTCTTTTCATTTTTACCATCCTGACATGGCATAAAGGTATCCTTATGTGAATCATGCTTCAGTAATTAAAGTCTAGTGGTTTCTGTTCATTTTTCAATTTTCTTCTCACTTTTCAATGACACTGAAATATCCCCTCCAGACTCCCTCAAGCCGGTTTGAAGAAATTATTTTTGTGTCTCTGACATCCCTTCCCATCCAAAAACTTAAAGTAGAGCTTCTGTTCTTACCATTAAACATGTCAAGGTAGACAGAGATCTGGGACTGATGCCAGGAAGACATGGGTCAACTCAAGTCTTTGTGCCCCCTGAGCAAGTCACTTAAACACTTGGATCTCTAGGCCGCTCTCTTTAAAAAATAGCAGCTAGATGTCGAAGTGAGTAGAGAACTGGATCTGGAGTCAGGAAGACGAGTTCAGATGCAGCCTGACATGAGTTGTGAGACCCTGGGCAGGTCACTTTAACCACTATCTGACTCAATTTCCCCAACTGTAAAATGGGGATAAGAGCAGCACCTACTTCTTGGGTTGTGGTGAAGCTCAAATGAGTCAATGATTGTAAAGTGCTTACCACAGTGCCAAGCACGTAGCTGGTGTTGTTTCTTTCACCTTCACTCCAAGAAGGTGCCAACCTGCCCTGATAGGGGAGAGTTTTCTCTTCTGAGAGTTCCCGGTGCCTATTCTCACCTTTCACATACCAACCCCAGGAAGCCCACATGGTACAATAAATTGAGTTGGAATTGTGATCAAAGGACTGGGGTCTGAATCCCAGCTCCCTCACTTACTACCTGGGAATTTCAACTTTCTTATATAGGAAAGGAAAAGCTTGGACTTGGTGCCCTTCCAGCTCTGTGATCCCATTGGCTTAGAATTATGATGCAGAACTTAGGTGGAGCTCATTAAAGTGTCTTTGGGGTCTTCAAAACAAGCATTAAAACCTAAAAGTTGAAAAACTGTAATAGTTTTATGTAATACATTTATGTAATGCTTTCAGGTTTGCAAAGCACTTTGTAGATTTATCTCATTTGATACTCAACAAGTTGACGAAGAAAGAGGTTAAATAACTTCCCCAGGATCACACAGCTGGATTTGAACTCAGGTCTTTCTAACAACAGCAATCCTCTGTACTACCTGACTTCTGTAGTCTATTCAGGCTAGTGGATGTTTACCTCTCATGTTGTGACTACAAAATGAAACTCTTCTCCAAGCTTTTCCCTATTCTAATAATGGTACAAAAAATTTATGGTAAAGAGAATGTGGTTATTACTCATGACATCAATTTCAAGAGCTCAAGAAGTGTCACACAAAATAGGCCTCATTTCCTTTCTCCCTGTGAATGGATCTTTCACCCAGGGCCAGGGCAAGGCCTCTGGGTACCCAAGGAAAGATGTAAAAAATTGTGCTTACATATTTCTATGCTCGAGGATTTAAGCTTTCCTGGGAACATATTTATAATTTATCACAAAATAAATATATGCATAGCATGGAAAATTAGATTTTTCTGGCAGCAAAAATATGGGAAAAGTAGTATGTCAGATAGATAGAGAAGTGACCTCAGTTAGGAAGAGCCAGGTTTAGGTTTTGCCTCTGACACATTAGCCGCGTGACCATGGTCAGTTCCCTTGGACCTTCTGTTTCCTAAGAGATTCTGTAAGATTGTACATTTAGACACGTTTTGAAATTCTAACAAATAATTCCTGCATTGAGAAAATCGTATGCCTGGAACAAACTTCTACCGTGGCACCTTTATAAATAGTAAAGTTTAAGAGTATCCATTGTTACTCCCACCCTGTCTCCCTATTTCACCCTAGGCAGACTTTAACTAGTATGAGATGAACAGGGTTTTGCTCCAGGGATCCAACAGTGAGTGTGTGAGTAGAAGGAGGGGCAGTGTTGCATCCCCACAGCAACCACCATCTTTGTACTTTGAGGCTGACCACTGACCCATTCCATCACAAGGGAGAACTACCCTGGGACAACTCCCCCCGCCTAGAGTTCCATTAATGTTTTGCCCTCTCCTGGGAAAACCTTATCCTCCAATTCTCTAGAACACAAGAGTTGGACCACCTCTTCTCCTGGTCCAACTGAATCTACAGTCAGATGATCCTTTATGATGCTTCCATTTCCCACCCCATCCCCCAACTCTTATTACCCCAAGTGAAAGTAATCCCCATGAAAGCTGAGCCCTAGAGGTACCTGCTAATGTGGAGCTATCTTTATCTGACATGGATTTATCTTTACGCTTCAAAGACATCTATTCCTAGAACCTTGAAATTTAGCAAACAGTTTTTCTATTCTTTTTATATACACTCACTCAGCCTTTTGTCTTTATGGAAAACTCAGGGGGTTTATTTTTGTTTTTGTTTGCAGCAAACAAATCACATCTACTTCCAATGCCAATTCCTTGATCATTTTAATTGCCCTTCTCTGCAACTTCTACATTTATAGGAATAGGGATGGGGATAGGGATGGGCACCAGACCTATGCTTTCATCAGGATAGGGAACTGTAGCCTGTGGAAACTCTTTCCACCAGGGCAAATGAACACTCTCTGTAACTCATAACCTAGGATGGTTGCATAGACCATTGGGAGGTTAATTGATTTGTCCAGCATCACACAGCCAGTATCTATCAGAGGTTGGCCTTAGCCTTGAACCCAAAGTCTTCCTAGCTTCAAGGCCAACTCTCAACCCACAATGCAATAGTACCTCTTCTCCATTTTTAGAAAATGATTATGTCTTGGTTTTCTGTTTCAAACTCAACTCTCATACATAGAAAAATATTTTCTTAGTCCCACAATGGCTTATTTTTACAAATCATCTTCAAAAAGACTTTTTGTAAATTTTGAATAAAATATATCCTCTGCTTACCTTTCTTTATATACCCATTTAACCCCTAATAGAAAATATGTGGTTTGCCAATTCCTCATTTTACAAATGAGGAGCTAAAGCAAACAGGGTTAAGTGACTTGCCCAGTGTCACACAGCTAAGAGTGTCTGAAGGCAGATATGAACTCAGGTCTTCCTGACTCCAGGCCCAGCACTCTATCCACTTTGCCACCTAGATTCCCTCCTTAAAGTGCTGTATAAATCTTTACAGCAAGCTAGAATTTATATAGTATTTTTAAGGTCTGTTACTGATAATTTTGGTTCCACTATTTTGTTTGAGAAATTTGCACACTGTAAAATGAAGTAATCATAGATTGCTATGGTTTAGGCTGTGTATATGGTAAAAGACTATGGATTGTAAATGGCAAAATTTCTATAGAAAAAAGAAAGATATAGAAGAACCTCTAACAAGGTAAATATGCATGCCCCAAGTCTTTTGAGATTTAAGTGTGTAAATTTCCTTTTAGCTTATACAGAAATATAATAATTTAAAATTTAAAAAAAGGGTTGCAGAAGCACTCTACAAATATTATTTCATTTGATTCTCACCACAACTCTGGGAGATAGGTGTCATTATTTTTTTCCATTTTACAAATGAGGAAACTAAGGAAGATAAGGATAAAGTGGCTTTCCCACAGTCATAAAGATAGTGTCTGAGTCTAGATTTGAACTCAGGTCTTCCTGAATTCAGCTCCAAGCCTCTTCACTATACTACTCAGCTGCCTCCTGTTTTATAGATTAGGAAACTGAGGCTAGGGGAGATTAAGTGACTTGCCCAAGGTCATACATATAGTGGGTATATGAGACTGGATTCAAACTCAGAGCTTTCTGACTCCAAGTTGAACACTATCCACTGGGCCACCTGGCTGTCTCTAGTAGTATAGAAGGCAAATAATTCATGTCCACTGATCCAACACAACTCCTGTCTATGTCTTAACAGTGAATACTTCATGAAGGATTTACTCTACATACCAGTGGCAATGAGGAAAACAACTCCATTTCTTTTCGTATTTCATGGGATTTTAGAATTTAGAACCTAAAGAGAACCCAGATATCATCACACCCAACCTCTCCACTTTTTAGCAGATGAGTAAGCTGAGACTGGAGGAGTTGTGTGACTTGTTCATGGTTTCACAGATAACAGATCTGGAGCACCTGAGGTACTCAAACTCCAGACCTTGCGCTCCTTTCAGATCAGTGGCTCAGTAGATGGGACCTGAAGTCGAGAAGACTTCCCTTAAGATCTAGCCTCACAAAGAAATTAAGGGGAGACCCATCAATTAGAGAACAGCTAAACAAGTTGTGCTCTATGCATGTAATGGAATGCTACTGTGCTATAAGGAATGACCAACAGGCGGACTTCAGAAAAACTTAGAAAGACTTCTATGAACCGATGCTGAGTGAAGTGAGCAGAACCAGGAGAATGTGATGCGCAGTCATAGCACATTGTGTGACAATAACTATGATTAACTTAGCTCTTCTCAGCAATATGATGACCCAAGACAATTCCAAAAGACTCATGACGGAAGATGTTAGCCATATCTAGAGAAAGAACTATGGAATCTGAGTGCAGATCAAAGTACACTTTTTCACTTTCTTTTGTTTATTTGTTTTGGGGACTTTTTCCTTTTGCTCTTTCTTTTTTCACGACATGACCAATGTGGAAATATGTTTACTTGATTGCTTGCCACCTTGGGGAGAGGGGAGGAGGGAGGGAGAGAGAGAAAAAAAATCTGAAACTCAAAACCTTATCAAAGATGAATGTTGAAAACTATTTTTACATATAATTGGAAAAAATAAAATACTATTTACAAAAATAATCAGCTAAAAAAAGCTAGCCTCAGGCACTAACTGTGTGACGTTGGCCAAGTCTCTTAACTTCTGTCTTCCTCAGTTTCCTCATTCATAAAATGGGGAAAATAATATTTCACAAGGTTGTTATGATGATCAACTGAGATGATAGCAACAAGATTCTTAGCACAAGACTTTGCATACCGTAGGTGCTTAATAAATGCTTGTTCCCTTTCCACCCCTCCCTCCATCTCTCACTTGTGTAATTCCAGTGCAGCAGTGGAATTATTCTGTTTTTTTTTACAAATTTTGACTCCTGAATTCTCTCCTTCCTTCCAGTCCCTCTCTTCCCCGTTGAGAAGTAATGTGATATCAATTATACTTGTGAACTGATGTAAAACCATTTCCACACTAGTGATGTTGCAAAAAAAAATAAGCAAGAAAAATAAAGTGAAAAAATTGTTCTTCAGTCTGTACTCAGTCTTTATCAGTTCGCCCTCTGGAGGTAGATAATAGCATTTTTCATCATGAGTCCTTTGGAATTGTCTTGGATCATTGTCTTAATCAGTATCTCTTATTAATTAAAAAAATAAAAGCCTTCAGAATAAACGTGTTAACTATTGCTGTCTCTCAGTTTTCTCCTCTGAGAAATAAGGAGTTTGAACTAATTGACCTGTAAGATTCCTCACCCCCACCCACCCCCAGTTCTAAATTATTATTATTTTATTGTGTATAATTTAAGTGCTTTTACCAAATGAAAGGGATAGCTTTAATAGCCCATAGGAAGGAAATGGGCCTGATTAATATCACCACATATAACACTGGGCAGAATTAAGCTGCCCATCATGCCTCAGTTGAAGTTATCTTATGTCCTGCTCTAAAGATTCCATCTACTCACCAGCTCCCAAAGCCTTTCTTATGTTGTCATCTCCCCTCCCTAGCCTCCATCTCCACAGCTTCTTAGAGGCTAGAGAATTCTGTCTGCTTCTTAAGAATTGTGTGCAGACAGAATCTCATGCAAAACTTCTCCAGAAATCCTAAACTTGACTTCCCCGTTACATTCATTTACCCATTATACCCATTATGCCCATTTATACCACAATCACTAGCTCTTCCCCCCTCCTCTATAATATTACAGTTTCATGTCTCATTCAGATGCACCCCTACTAAGCAAGTCACTCTGGGCTTCCCTGGGTCATCATCAGACCCTGATATCCCTGTATCTAATTGTGGAAAGTCTCATTCTCACACTTGCTCCCTCCTTTCTGAGATTCTCCTTGGAGGACCAGAGGAGCATAAAGCATCACTTGGGAAATGGCTCCTATTTAAGAGTACTTTTGTTTCCTCACAATCTATTCCCTCTTTTCCTTGAAGCTTTGTTTTTCCTTGCCTAAGGGATGCCCTCCTAGAAATAAGGCTGTTCTGCAATTAACAGGAACCCCTCACCTATAAATCTTCTTGATTCATTCACCTTCCCTAGGTCAACTAGTCTTGTAAGGCGGTGTGGTTGAGGGGAGTGAGGCAGCAGGGTGCTGGGGTCTGAAGTCAGAAGACTCCTCTTTCTAAGTTCACATCTGGCCTCAGACACTTACTAGCTGTGTGACAGTGAACAAGTTACTTACTCTGTTTTCCTCAGTTCTTCTGTAAAATGAATTGGGGAAGGAAATGGCAAACTCCTCTGATATCTTTGCCAAGAAAATCCCAAATGGGGTCAAGAAGAGTCGGTCATGACTAAACAACGAAGTGTGGAGTAGTGAGACTACTGTTGATCCTCTGATCTCGAGTCAGAGTGCATTGGGTTCAAATCCTAAGGCTGCCAACTTTTGGGGGGGGGGGTAGGGGAGAGATGGAGGAAGAATATGTCATTATTTCGTATATGCTCCAGAGAAAGCTAAGGCTTCAACAATGTTACTCAATTAGGAAATTTCAATCAACAAAATTTTTTTAAATGCTTACTACGTGCCAGGCACTGTGCAAAGTGCTAAGGATACAAAGGAAGGCAAAAAATAAAAATCCTTGGCCTCAAGTAGCTCAGTCAGATGGAAGAAACAACAAACAACTATGTAAGCACAGTAGATGGACAGTATTCTCAGAGGGAAGAGACTAACGGTGGGTGAGGTGGGGAAAGGCCTCCTGTAGAAGGTTAGATTGGAGCTGAGTTATGATTTCCTTTGATTAGCGTTTTTTAAAAAATCCTTCTCCAAAGTCTTCCTTCTAAATCTTATCATACAGTGCGGCAAAAGATCAAGGTTCAACCTACCTGCTCTAAATTTAAAGGATCAGAGTCCATTTCTCATCACCTCCTCTAGCTGGCCATCAGGTGGTGAATTCTTTTCAGTCACTTGCTTGTTCAGTTGTGTCCAACTTTTCATGATCCCGTTTGGGGTTTCCTTGGCAAAGATACTGGAATGGTTTGCCATTTCCTTCTCCAGCTCATTTCAGACGAGGAAACTAAGGCAAATAGGATTAAGTGACTTGCCCAGGGTCACACCGGTAGTAAGTGTCTGAGGTCAAATTTGAACTCAGGAGGAGAAGTCTTCCTGACTTCAGTCCTGGCACACTATCCACTCTGCCACCCAGCTACCCTTTCTTAGCCACAGCAACAAGCAAAAGCTTTCTCCTAAAGTACGAAAGGGGTAGGGGCACTGGTTGTTGTTTCCGTGGGATGGAGTATTCTCATCAATGAAGCTATGGATCCTTGAAATACATTATTAAAATGTATATGTGTATGGCATTCCCAAGCAAGCTATCAGCACATTTTTATTATTTACCCAATATGTGCCAGACAATGTGAAAAGTACTAAGGATACAAAAATAAAAAAGAAACAGTCCCTGCCCTCAAAAGGCTTACAGTCTTTCAAAGGGGTATGTACACACACACACACATATGCAAAATGAATACATAAAAAATACAGTTTGGGGGAGGGGAGGGACTAGAAAGTAGGGATAGAGGGGATCAGAAACTCAGCCATGTAATTGAAATTCCCAACTCAAATATCTCCCTATTATGATAACTTTATTTTCTTTTGAAAAAAATCAGGACTACCACATGACTGTGACTAATTGCCAACCACATTCTCTCCACCTCTTGGACTCATTTATTGTAGCATGAAGTAATGGGGCATGAGCACCCCCCGCTGTTCAGTACTAATGGAGACACTGAGCAGGGATCTGGGTGCCAGGCTGATCTGAGGCAGAAAGGTCACTCTAGGAACAGATGGGCTCAGAGACCTCATTGTTTACCGACCTCTGACAGTCATCACCTTGCTGTGTTAAACTCAGTGCAGAGCTGATTAATAAATCATGAAGTCCTGGGCCACTTGGCAGGCTGGCACAGCTGGCAGGGCCCCCAGCCTGCTGACATCTTCTGATTCTTTCAATTGTCTAATTAATAAGTTAAATATTGCCTAATTAACAAGTCAAATATTGTCATGACTCAAATGAAAGTGCCAGGTAGCTCAGGGACAAATCCTGAGCTTGGTGGAGGAACTGAATGGTGGTCCTGCAACTTATCAAAGCTACCATCAATTTGCAGAATCACAAGGATGTCAGAACTGGAAGGGTCCTTCGAGATCACTTAGCCCAACCTCTGCATTTTACAAATAACACCAAGGCTCAGAGAGGGGCACTGACTTGCCCCGAGTCACCCAGACTTCACGCTTTTTTTTACTTGTTTAAAGTCATGATTCAGAACTACGAGGGCTGAAAGCAAAAGCAGCCCCAGGCAGCCTCTGCAGTGTTGGGAGCCCACACAGAGCAGTTAGTGTGCCAGGAAGGGGAGCTGATTATAAATAGCATAAAAAATGAGATCAGTTGAAACTCCCTGATCTGCCTGAGCAGAATGTCAAAAAGCAAAGCTCCAGTATCTGAAGGAGAAAGGAAGGGAACCAGGGACACATTCTGCCACTGAGGGGAGTAGAGGGCACCATCCCGCAAGTCATATGAACAAATGGGTGGCTTATTTTCCTGGTTTTTTGGTTTTTTTTTTCAATCCCACCAGTGCTTCTGGAAGAAAGTGACTAATAATGATCAATTTCAAAATAACAGAAACACTAGCAGACAGGGCTCCATGCTTCAGCTTCCATGGTATAGATGCCATTCATTAAAAACCTCTAACTTCCCTTTGTGAAATAAATTTTTTACCTGTGCTTGTTTTTCAGCTTAGGTGGAAGCCATTTGAGATACCAAAAGCATCTCAGAAAAAAATGGACTTTGTGAGCGTAAGTCACTATTCCAGCTCTCCTTCCTAGCCCTGTCCTGTCCTCTGTGGCCTGGCTCATTCATCCGTTCATTTGTTTATTCACATATTCATCCAATAAGCATTTATTAAGTACCTGTTATATTCCACAGGGTCTGGAAATATAAGGATAAAAATTAAATAGCCTGTAACCTCAAGGAAATGACATTCTCTTGGGGAAGGTTCATTTGGAACCTGATAATCCAACTGTTAGCAGGCTGGGTGCCAAGTAGGGTCAGCCTCACATGAAAGCAGTCACATTCATGGTAGGGTGGAAGGTCATTGAAAGCCTCCCTCCCACCCAAATGTGGCCCTCATGTGCCTACTCCTGAGCCTGATATTTTCACCATTAGCTGAAGATGACTGTTAAAATGCATGTCCTTTCTGGAAGAACGTCACACATTCATCCTTTGCTAGCCACTAACACTTTCTATCAATTCATCTTTATATTACTTAGCAGAAAGTGGGACACAAGTCCGGAAAGATTGACGGTGGCAAAAGATAGAAGCATATAAACTCAATGAGGTCAGAGGCCATGTCTTACTCAGCTTTTAGAAAGGCATCCTGGTATACTGGACATGACACTGAAGTTGGCATTAGATTTGTGTTAAATTCATCATCTACCACTTACTGCTTATGATATTTAGAGCAAATCACTTCCTTTCTCTGGACTGCTCTGAGGGTAAAGAACTAGATCATCCCTAAGATCTGCTCTAGCTGATTCTGAGATCTCATATGGATTAGGGAAACATCTAGTCTAATCCCCAATTTGGGCAAAAGAGGAAAGTGAGCCCCAGATATGTGGAATGACCTTACCTAAGTTTAGAAGGGGGAAATCAAAGAATGTTGGAGTTAGAACGATCATTATAACAATGAGAGCTGATGTCATGCTTTAAGGTTTACATGCATTATCTCAGGGAAACTTAGGGATCATTGAATTCAACTCTCACTCAGGGCTAGAATTCCTTCTACAACATTTCTAGGTCATTCAGTCTCTGCTTCAATACTTCCAGGGACAGGGAGTTTTCTGTATCAGTTCAGTTCTGCCCCAGCTTCCAAGGGCTTCTCACTGTGGAGTCGTGCTACAGGAATCAACTCTCCCTGCTGCTTTCCTTGGCAGTGATGAGGCAACGTTACAAAGAGAAACCTCATCTCAGGGTTGAAACTTTTCACAAACAGGAACCTGACAATGAGGTTCGAGGAATATCACAAGGTCCCAACTGACTCCCACATATCTTATTCCTCAGATTACAAGCCCATTATTAGAGAGATTCCTTTGAGTGAAAGAAAATATCCCCAGAAGGCCCCTATTTAAATTATTTGGGAATGAAGAGACATAAACACCTGTTATTGGAGCAGCCGGGTGGTACCATAGTACATGGAGTGCTGGACCTGAAGTCAGGGAAGATTCATCTTTCTGAGTTCAAATCTGGCCTCAAACACTAGCTGTGTGACCCTGGGCAAGTCTGTTTACCTCAGTTTCCTCATCTGTAAAATGAGCTAGCAAAGGAAATGGCAAACCACTCCAGGATTTTTGCCAAGAAAACCCCACATGGGGTCACGGAGGAAATGACTAAAATAACTGAACAACAAAGTGCCCATTAGCACACTGATGAAGAATAATTTATGGAATTAGCAGGAAGTGGGGATCTGACAGAATGGGCAAGAGGATGGATGAGTTTTTATTTCATTCCACAAGTATTTGCTGAGCACTTAACATATACACAGCCCTGTGCTAGGCATGAAGAGACCTATGGAAAGATCACCTCCAATGCATTACATACCTTATACATGCATTCATACGTCAAGTGCCTCCTATGTGCACAGCATAGTGCTTCTGTTTTTGTGGAGTTTATAGCCTACTAGATACTTTCTAAATATTTCCTGGATGAAGGAAGAGTGAGACAGTTTTTCTGGGCCAATAAAACATGAATATGACACAATTAGGTTAGAAAATTGTTTAATTATTAAGCATTTATTTTTTAATCACCTACTACTTATCAGGCACTGTGCAAAGCACTTTACAAATGTTACCTCGTTTTATCCTTGAAATAACCCTATGAGGTAGGTGCTATTATCATTCCATTTTACAGATGAGGAAACTGAGGCAGAGATAGGTTAGGTTAAGTGATTTACCCAGGGTCACACAGCTAGAAAGTATTTGAGGCTAGATTTGAATGCAGGTTGTTCTGACTCCAAGTTCAGGGTTCCATTCACTTTACTACCTAACTACCTCTAGTTGCTGAGTTGTTTCAGTCATGTCTCACTCTTTGTGACCCAGTTTAGGGTTTTCTTGGCAAAGATACTGGAGTGGTTTGCTATTTCCTTCTCCAATTCATTTTACAGATGAGGAAACTGAGGGAAACAGGTTAAGTGACTTGCTCAGGGTCACACAGCTAGTAAGTATCTGAGATCGGATTTGAACACTGGTCTTCCTATCCCCTGACGCAGCACTCTGTGCCCTATGGCTCCGCCTAGCTGCCCAGCTCTCTCTAGCACCTGTGTATTCTTAGTGTCACCATTCCTAGCTCTCTTTTCTAAATGATTATAACATAAGAGTTAGAGGTCCTGTGGACATGAGGCATCTTGGGGTCTTCAGACAGCTCATCTCAGTCTTTGCCTGTCCCAGAGTTCATATGAGTCTCACAGCCCCTGAGGCAAATGAGTCGACTTCTTTGTTTCAGTTACCAGAGGGAAGGCAGGATCTGCCTGGAAGCCTGAATTTTAACCCTTCTTTCCTGGTGGGGCTGGCTTTTGTTTCCTAGGGACTCCATACCTTATGTGGAGCTGGAGATGCCAAGTCCAACAACGGGATCGCCATCCACATTTTTATCTGTAACACCTCTATGGTTAACAAGTAAGCAACTATATTTCCCTGAATTTGAGTGAGCCCCAGAGGATGTTTTCATTCTAAGATTTCCAGTTAGGACAGATTATATAGTATGGCATTTATCTGACTTTGATTTCCTAGAATTATGGCCTTAGAATTATAAAATACCAGAGCTGTAAGGGGCCTTTTGTGGTTCAGTCTTTTCTGCCTCTTTGTGAACTCATTTCAGGTTTTCTCGGCAAAGATAGTGGAACAGTTTGCCATTTCCTTCTCCAGTTCATTTTACAGATGAGAAAACTGAAGTATTTACCCAGGGTCACGCAGCTAGTGTCTAAGGATAGATATGAACTCAGGAACATGAGTGTTTCTGACTTTAGGCCTGGTATGCTATCCACTGAGTCACCCAGCTGTCCCCAGAAGAGACCTTAGAGATCATCTACTCTAAACTCTTCATTTCATAAATGAGGAAAATGAGTCATGCATGTGCTTGACCAATTACATAATCCAAGCTACAAATCTCCCTAGATATTAATGGTTCATTTTATATACTGTTTTAAGTTTTAAAGTATCTTTCTCAAAAAAAAAAAAAGTCCTCTGGGGCAAGAAGTACATATGGAGTAAATTGAGGTTCAGATAACTAACTTTCCTATTTTTGTATATAGTTAGACTCCAGGCTCGAATGTCTGATTCCATTTGCAGTGATATCACTTTGTGATCGTAACCTATTAAGAGTGATTCTCAATTCAATAAGAAGGAAGGAAGGAAGGAAGGAAGGAAGGAAGGAAGGAAGGAAGGAAGGAAGGAAGGAAGGAAGGAAGGAAGGAAGGAAGGAAGGAATTTTTTTTAAACAACCCTACCTTATTCTCCTGCAGGCTCTTACAAATAGGCATTCTGGGACAATAAAATTAATTACGTTGAAGGTACAGCTACACTGCTATCAGTCTGCTCGTACGTGAATAAAGAACGGAAAACTGCTCTTAGGCAGTTGTATAGTCTCTCACCTTCCCTCCAGGTTAATGCCTGGAAAAATTCCCTACCCCTTCTGCTGTATCCTCTCCTACTAAGTTATCCCACTTTTGAGTAGGGAGCTCCCACTCAGGACCTCCAACTGCTAATAATGCAGATCCATCTCCAGCCACTTTGAGAGTATTAGAGTTGCCTGGGGACATTAACAAGTTAAGTAACTTGCCCAGGGTCATATAACCAGTTTCTATCAGAAACAAGACTGGAATCCAGTTCTTCCTGACTTTGAAGTCATTTCTTTTTTAGGATCATAGAATTTTAGAACTAGAAGGGGTTTTATAGGTTATCTATATCATCCCATTTTACAGATAAGGCAAATGAGACCTAGAGAGAGGAAGTGATTTATTGAAGATCCTATGGGTGGGATGAGTTGTCAGAACCAAGACTAGAACCCAGAACCCCTGACTCCAAGTCCCATTCAGTTTCAGAAGCACTATGCTTCCCCTTACTGTGCTTTTATGTTGTTGATATCAATCTTCTCATAAATTGTTTTCTACCTTCTTTCCAGATGTTTTTACAATTCAGATGGTGATTTCTTGATTGGTGAGTTATAAAGAGCTTTTTTCCTATTACTCTCAAGTGGTCTCTAGTCACAAATTGCCTTTTCTATTTCCTAGTACTTTACAAATAACCCTCCTTTCTTGAATTCTCTAATTTCCAACTGTTTAGCCTTATATAATCATTTGAATCGAAAATTCCCATTAATCGTCTAGAAAAGATTATTGCTACTGCTTAAGATTCTATCTTCTGTTTCATTTTGTTCTGTGTGTCTGGGCTCTGCCATCATTTTGCAGGAGATCTGACTCAGTTGCAATGCATGGAAGGATAAGAAGATATGAAGAGAAAAATTAAGATATGATAAACCTTTGGGTACAACAATACAATTTAACTTGAACATTACTCCCATCAAGATAGGACACTAAGGACTGGGCATTTTGCATATTATAAGCAAATATATATGCATGTATATTTATATATACATGATTTACACATACAAATACATACATGATCATCTGAACTATTACATACATCTGAATTTGACCTCTGGACAATCTAAAATGAACCTTTCATTCCTTGGTAGACAGAATCTCTAAGGTTTTCTTTCAACAATCATAGGTTAGATTGATGAGACCTTAGGGAATCACATTCAGCCTCTTTATTTTATTGATGAGAAAATCAAGGCCTGGAGAAGTTAGCTGACTAGCAATGTCACACAAAACCAGAATCAGGATTTGAACCCAAATCCTTTGACTCCAAATTTAGGGGTTTTTTTTGCCGTTACATTAAGAGTTTGGGGGTATCTGTGTAGATGTCTCCAGGGATGCTCCCTGCCATTGCTACCAAAACATTGTCACTTCCTCTTCCAGCCTGTTTTGGATCAATCTGCTCTATCATGCATCTATTTTTAGCTATTCTGAACTTGACAGATATCAACAAATGTGAACTTTACCATATAAAAAGAATAGAAAAAGGGGATTGCATGTGGAACTCTGAATTTCCACTATGTACAGTTTGTTCCCTCTTTTTTATAGTGTGTGATGAATTTGCCACAAGGCTCCTAACCTTGCCATCTATGGGTTCGTTAGCAGACAAGATAAACAAGGATGGAAAACATGATATATAAATGATATATAGCTATAGACCCATAGAATTAGAAAATTAAGTAGTCTTGGGTCAAGTTTTATTTTGTTCATGTGTAATGAATGAAGTCTACTGACAGGATTCCCTTTGATCTTGTGGTAGAATTGGGGTCTTTCTTAGTTTCTTTCAAAGAGTAGAATTTGCCATCCTGGATCCTAAAGATTTGGGTGAAGGGTTGTTCTTCTTGAATGGTCTAGAGAATCTGATTGTAAAAATAATTCTTCAATCAGCAAATATTTATTAGGTACTTACTGGGAATGGACTTTTTGTGTTCAAGCTGCAGTAGACTCTTCCACGCTTATATTGGTATGATCTGCCACAGCTGGACACACAGTGCATTGACCCTGACATCACAATATCATTTTGGTCCTCTTAGAGTAGGAAGGACAAACAACTTATTGTGTGTCAAGAACTAGAGGTAAAACAGTATCTGTCTTCAAAAAGCTCAGTCTTGTTGAAGAATAGTAAGTAAATGATTAGGTAAATACTCACTGCCTAGAGTCACTGGAAGGTCACCTTTGAGAGGAAGGGTAGAGCATCTTTAAGGACAAGGGAAGACCTCCCCCAAAAGGTGGTATTTGAATGGAATCTTTTTCTTTTTGGAGGGGGAAGGGGAAGGCAGTTGGAGTCAAGTGACTTACCTAAGAACACACAGCTAATCAATGTCAAGTGTCTGAGGCCAGATTTGAAATCAGGTCCTCTTGACTCCAAGGCTAGTGTTCTAGTGCACTGTATCACCTAGCTGCCCCTTCAGCTGAATCCTAAGCCAGGAATTCTGAGAGGCAGAGAAGAGGAGACAGATCATGCTAGGTATAGAGGATAGCTAGCATGAAAACTTAGAGATAGCATCTGGTCAGTGAGGAATATCAAGTAAGCCATTGTAGATTATAGAGTATATAAAGGAGAGTTGATCAGAGACCTAGAGAGGTAGGAAAGGACCAGGTCATGAAGGATGTTTATATTTATATTTGATCCTGGAGCAATAGGGAACTACTGGAGGTTACTGAGGGAAGCATGACCAGACCTTCACTGTGGCAAAATTACTTTGGTAGTTATATGCGGGGATGGAATAGAGTGGGGATTGTCTTAGGGAGATGAGTTAGAAGGCTATTGAACCAATCCAGGTGAGAGGTGCTGAAACCTTGAGCTAGAGTGATGGATGTGGGAGTGCAGAGAAGGTGAGATAGACAAGGGATGTGGGAAAAGTAGAAGTGGCAACATTTGGCAACCACTTGCATATGTGGGGTAAGGGAGGAGATCAGGATGACACTGAGGTTTCCAATCTGGGTGAAAGAGAGAGCCTCTTGCCAATCAGATTAGCCTTGGGCATAGTCCTAGCAAAAGAGGGACTGTGAGTCAAGGTATTGCCAAAATCTGTTTGACATGGCTGATCTCTTTAGATTTGGACCCAAGTCATTCTGAATTAGAGCCCCTATGACAGATACTCCAGAGGCCCTGAATTACACTGGTGAATTATTTGATGGTTCACAATGCCCTTCTCATACCTGGCACTGAAAAGACAACACACTAAACGTGGGCATCAGTTAGGTGGGTGGTGGGTGCACAACTATTCCAGATCAAACTTCTGGCCCTGCTGTCCACAGCAAACTGAGCTCCTAGAGAGGCTGTTCTAGAGAACCTACTAGACCTTCTCTGAATCTGCAGGTCCAGATACAATCCAAGGCTGAGCCAGTCTCCCAGGCCAACCACGAATGGGAATTGTTTCTACTGCAGAGGATAAAGTGTCAGTCTCGGAGTCAGAAAGACCTGAATTCAAATTCTGCCTCAGATTTACTACCTGTTTGACCATGGGCCATGCACATCATTTAGCTTCTGTGAGCCTCCTTTTTCCCATCTGTAAAATTGGTGCAGTAATAGCACTTCCCTCACAGGGTTGCTGTAAAGACCAAATAAATGTTAGCTTTCCCCTTCACTCTCCTGCTTTCCAGACTCTGCCCCTGCCAACAGCTGAGCTCCAGGGCAAATTCAACCCAAGAATTCCTAAGAATGTACTTACTACTGCTAGAATACTGCTCAGTTCATTCCTTTGACTGTGTGTCAGCCTCCAGGACCCTGTATCCAATACCTTTGTTTTATCAACGGGAGGTTCACCCTTAAGCCTAGCTCTCTGTTCTCTGTGTTTGCAGAGATGGAAGAATTTTTTCTACTCCCTTGGAGTACTGAATGTGTCTTTCTCTTCTCTTCAGTTCCTCAGCTAGGGAAGCTTCTCATTTACACTGAGTTTGGCAAGATGCTGGTGGAACCCAATGAGATCTGTGTCATTCAGGTAAGAAAAATATCCCTCCTTTCAAGCCCAATCCCCATGCCCACCCTCCAACACACACATACATCTTCCAGGTTAGGCTTAAATTCAGCAGGAGCAAGGAGGCATTTGGACCAATTAATCAATCTATAAACATTTATTAAGTGCCTGGTATGTTTCAGGCACAGTGCTAAGTACTGGGGATACAAAAAGAGACAAAAGATAGTCCCTACCCTTACAATCTAATGGGTCTCACAAGGAGAGGGATGAGGTTGGGTGGCTTAATTGAAACTTCTTTGAGATTGTTTACTGTCTTAGGGAGGGGAGAGGGAAAGGAGGGAGAGAGAAAATTTGGAACTCAAAATTTTATCAAAAAAAGGTTAAAAATTGTCTTTATATGCAATTGGGAAAAATAAAACACTATTTTTTATAAAAGGAACCTCAGTGAGTCAGGCATGAGGAAGCTCTATCTAGTGCAGATCTAGTAAATGAGTTAAGGTATCTATGAATAAATAGTGCACAGTGAAGGATAATGATCCAGTACTTGGTGAGATAGAAAACTGTGTGGTTTTTGTGAATAAGGAACCACAACAAACTGTTCCTGAATGGTCTAAAAGGGAAATTAGAATTAAGAGAGCAGAATTTACCAAACCCAAGGAGAAGATGGATTCAAGCTGGGATTCAATTAAACTGAAAAGTACTTATTAAGCGTCTACTGTGTGCTAGGCAGTGTATTAGGTGCCAGGGATACAAAGACAAAATCCAAGGTCTTTGCCCACAAAGACTATATTGAGGGTGGTTGGAAACATGCATAGTTCACTAAGTACAAATACAGGGTCTATTGGATAAATTGAGTCTTTGCATTTGGGGGCTGTATGAGGCTTCCTTGTCACTGCAGGTATGATTTCTATGAGGAACCCCAATGTCTGCTTCTTTTTCCAGAGAGGAATGAGGTTCACAGTGGATATATTTGAAGAGACCAGGGGCTACATCCTAGAGGTCTATGGAGTCCACTTTGAGTTGCCTGACCTGGGACCTATTGGTAAAGACTTTACATCTTTAAATATTATTCAATGGGATATGGAGAATAATAGAAAAACTGGATACTCTTTGCCTTTCACTTTTTCATTTAAATTCCCATTTCCTTTCTTCTCTAGAGTAGAGGTTTTTTGTGTTCAGCTGCCATACATGATGCCTGGAGTAGTATTAGAGAATAAAGAGATAGAGGGTAGATGTGATTTAATTGATATAAGGCTCAGGATAGGACTAGAGTTATATTGAGCTACATATATCTACAGCCATATATACATAAATATTTATACTCTGATCTAGTAGCATGACATAGTGGATAGAGAACCATTCTTAAGTTCAGAAAGATTCAAAGCCAAGCCCTACCTCTAACATACATGCTATCTTTGTGACCGGAAACATGTTACTTATCTTTTCTATGCCCCAGATAACTTCTCAAAAATTTAAGTTTCAAGAAGGTGCCAACTTGCATTTGGTGGAGGGAGCAATTTCATCCAGGCATTCTTTATAGCAATGAAATCAGAACCTCAGACCTATTTCCTATTCTGATCTGGATCTATGATTTCACATAAGCCAGAGCAAAAGAGCACAGTCTCCCACTGAGGCTAGTTCTGACCATTCAGTTAGGAACTATTCACCTAAGTTGGTGAATAGTGAATTACCCAATGTGGGTGGACACTGAGACACTTTGAGATTCAGCCCCCAAGGAAATCACTATCAGAAGGGAGGGAATCAGGAAGTGAGTGATAAGAAAAATAAGGGGTGGGAGGGGGAGAAACTGAAAATACCAAAGAAACTGAATATAAACACATAAATCAACAGGAAAAATAGTAACAACAAGAAATATGACCTTCAGATCTTGCAAATGAGTTTAGGCATCTATGAATACTTGATGAAGGAAAAGGATCCAATACTTGGTGAGATAGAGAACTCTGTGGAATTTGAGAACAAGGAACCACAACTTGTTCCTGAATGATGTAAAAGGGAAATTAGAATTATAAGAGTAGATTTTATATCCTACACAGCAGAAATAATGAGCAGAATAGAAAAATTTGAGTCTGCAATGGCAAACGTCAGCAGAGAAACAGGAGACAGAGCAATAGATTGAGAAAGCAGGTACATGTAAAGGTGAAGGATAACCTGGAAGATAAGAAACAGAAAAACATTAAAAGAAAATACTCTCACTATGCAAGCAAAGTATGTAGCTCTCAAAGGCCTAGAGACAAGACTATGGATCATAAGTCTCCCAGAAGAACCTAACAGGACAAAAAAACCTTAACACCATAATGAATGGAGTAATAGAGGAGAACTGCTCAGAACTTCTAACACAGAAAATGAAATTCCAATAGAAAGAATCCACAAGTCACCTCCAGAAAAAATTTTTAAAAGGTGGCAAACTGGAAGGCCCAGAGTCATTAAATTTAACAATTTATTTGAGAGACAAGTTCTACAAGTCATCAGTAGAAAAATCATCAAATATAAAGGAAAGGACATTCAAGTGATGAAAGACTAATCCTCACTTACTAGAAAGAAAATGAAGGAATGCCATAATGTGTTCTGAAGAGCTTTGGAGCTCAAGATACAGCCCAGGGCAGCCTATCCCTGAGATTAAATGTGCAAATCCGAGCTTAACCACATTCAATAAGGGAGAAAAGTTTGAAACATTTGTAGAAGTTAACTGAACATTTTTAGAACTGGAGAGATCATTTGCTTCTCAAATAGCTTAGGCCACAGAGTTTCAGGAGCAGTGAATAAATGCAGAGAACAACAATGGAGAGACAACAGGAAGACCAAGAAGAAACTTCTTTCTAAATGTACACAGGAAGATAGGAATGAAAGCAGAAATCTGGTAGAGGTAACAGTAAAGAGAGAAATGGAGGAATTATTTTTTTAATATTTAATTTATTTATTTTTCAGTTCTTTACATTTCACTTCCACAAGAATTTGAATTCAAAATTTTCTCCCCATCTCTCCCCATCCCTGGCCCCAGGACAGCATATACCCCATCCCCCCCTTCCTCTGGTCTATCCTCCCTTCCATTACCCACCCTTCCTCCATCCCCCTTCCTCTCTATTTTCCTGTAAATGAAAATAGATTTCTATACTCCATTGCCTGTATATCTTAATTTCCAGTTGCATGCTAAAACAATTGTTAACATTCATTATTAAAGCTTTCAATTCCATATTCCCTCCCTTCCCTTCCCCCCACCACTCTCAGTGAGAAAACAAGCAATTCAATATAGGTCATACATGTGTAACAATGCAAAGCACTTCCATAATGGTTATGTTGTAAAAGACTAACTACATTTCCCTCTGTCCTATCCTGCCCTCCATTTATTCCATTCTCTCCTTGACCTGTCCTCCCACAATAGTGTTTGCTTCTGATTATCCCTTTCCCCAATTTGCTGTCCTTTCTATTATCTTCCCTCTTCTATCCCCTTCCCCCTTGCCTTCCTGCAGGGTAAAATAGATTTCCATATCCAATCAGGTTTGTATTATTCCCTCCTTAAATCAAATCCCATGAGAGTAAAGCTCAATTATTTCCTTTCATCTCCCCCCCTTCCCCTAAATGGCGGAATTATCGACACAACCTGGTGATACCTTGTCTAAAAGTCAAAGCTTCTTTTGTGGGATTGCACTATAACATGGGAGGGTACATGAAAGGAGGAGAGGGGAACATGATAGAGAGGAGTGAATGATGCACTGGAGTCCAATCAAGGGCTAGCAAAGAGGAGAAAGTGACATCTGTGGTCTCAGAAAAAAAGAGCTTATAGGGTGAGGAAGAGAGGAGAAAGATTGAAAAGGTGGGGAAAGGAAGCACATCTTACTCTTGATGTGGGATGAGGTTCTACAGGTGAACACTATTGTGAGTGAAGGTAGATGAGGACCTTACACTAGATGAGGCCTGGGGGATTGGCTGTCTGAAAGTCTGCTTACCTAGAAGGTGGGAGAGTTGGAACCCTTGGGGACAACTGACAACTGGAGGAGTGGGAAAACATGTTTACAGGGAGATTTCCAGGCAAATGTAGGGGGAAAGGTCAACAAGAGAGGGTATAGATAAATTTTTGGTGAGGAAGGATGGGCCCTACCATAAGGCAGTGAACTGTATGACACCTGTAATTATTAACATTGTTCTGAGAGTGAGGCACTATAGAAAAAGAGAATCCAAGGGCTAAGCGCTACAAGGCAGTACCAAAAAGTAACTAGAGGGCTGGGCTAGAATAGATACCTTGGAAGCTTTGATTATATGAAGAATATAGAGAAAAGAGAAAGACCAAATGATTATATGGGTCATGAATCAGAGAATAAGGTTCTAAGTAAACAAAAAGAAAAGGTGGATAATGAAGAAAGTGAGAGAAATCGTTTGTGGAAAAGGGTACACAAGACAAAAATTTAAAAAAATCTGAAGAACAGGTCTAATTTAAGGGTTCTTCTTTTTTACTTGACTGAGAGGTAACAAAAAGGGGTAACAAATGAGGAGAAGAGGAGGGAAGAGAAAGGAAGAGAGCCAGTAGGAACAGGGCCACCTTAAAAAACTGAAGTAATTAATTGAAGGAACATACTATGTTTACAGCAGAAGGGAAAACTCTTAACTTGAAAAAAACATTTTAGAGACAGAGGAAATATAAACCTAACTCTTTTAAATGTAAGTGGATTAAACTCTCCAATGAAATAAAAAAGAGGGACAGAATGGATAAGAACACAAAACCCTATAATCTGTTGCTCCCAAGAAATAAATTTAAAAAACAAACATACACAAAATGAAACTGAGGGAACGGAAAAAAAATTTACTCTGCATCACATGAATCCAAAAAAGCAAGCCTTGCTATCATGATATTAGACAAAGAAAAAACAAATATTCAGAAAATAAAAGGAGATAAACAAAGAAACCATAATATGATAAAAGAAAGCAAAGACAACAAACTGACATCAGTAATAAACTTTTCTGCTTTAGCCTTAACATTTAAATTCATAAAGGAAACATCATTTGAACATCAAGACATAGAAAGTAACTCAATAGTTATATGAAATTTCAATATTTCTCTATCAGTTTTGCATAAGTCTTACAGAAAAATAAACAAGAGGGAAAATATGTAACTGAATGCATTTCTGGATAAACTGGAGTTGAAAGACTTATGACATCTTCTAAATGAGACAGCAAAAAAATATACATATGTCTCTGCACCATGGAGAAAGCAGTCTGACAGAATTTAGGCTAAGACCAACATCTTGCACCATGTTTCACATCATGAACAAAATGTGGGTGTAGATAAATACGAATAGGGACACAACAAAGGTCTTCCTGGGACAATTCAAGAAGATCAGAAGAAAAATCTCAGGACGAGGTTTGGTCCCTGTAAAGAGTAAACACCCCCAGGCTAGGTTCTGACGGAACAACAAGCTGCAAGCCACTTAATCAGCAAGTGGCAAATCCTGGGGTTAGTTGATTTGAGAGGCCTCCTTAGCCCCAGCCACAGGAACTTTCACCCAACTCTTCCCTCTATGGGTGGGGTGGGGCAGAAGGATCCAGCACATGCCAGGTGTGTGCAGAAGCAGTGGGGCAGAAAACCTCTGGCTGCAGGAACTCACAGGAAAATGGTGGTTTGGTTTTGGTTCCAGGTTAGAGAGGAGAACTGCAGATGTGGGGCAAGAGGTACGATTTCTCATATCCATAGAGGTGATTACAAAAATTAAGCTATTACCAAAAAAAAAAAAATGCACAGGCAAAGGAGAAAGAATCCAACCATAGAAAGCTATTATGGGAATAGAGATGACCAGGGTTCATCTTCAGAGGAAAATATTGAAGGAAAGAAATACCTAAAGGGTAACATCAAACATGCCCAAAAATAGTTTATAAGAGATCTTTAAAAAGACTTTAAAAATCAAATGACAGAGATGGAAGAAAAGCTAAAAAATTGGGATAATCCAAGAAAAATAAGAGGGTTATGAAAAGAAATTAGAAAATTAGAAAAGAAGATCCAGTATCTTAAGGAAGAAAATGATGTTTTGAAAATTAGAACTGGGCAAAGTGAAGTCTGCAAAATGATAAGGGATCAAAAATAATTAAACAAAGTATGAATAATGAAAAAATAGAAGAGAAGGTAAAACATCTTATAAGAAAAACAATAGATTTGGAGAATAGATCAAGAAGAGAAAATAGAAAAATAATTGGACTAACTGAAAGTTATGATCAAAAAAAAGTCTTGATACAATAATACAAGAAATAATTAAAGAAAACTATGCTGGAGCATCAGAATAAGGGAAGAAGTAGAAACAGAAAAAAATCCATTGACCACCACTTAAAAGAGATCCTATGAGGAAAATTCATAAGAATATCACAGTCAAATGTCAAAATACTCATCTCAAGAATAAAATATTAAAAGCATCAAGATTAAAACAATTTAAATATGACAGAACCACAATTAGAATTACACAAGACCTAGCAGCAGAGATATTAAAGGACCCCAGGCCTTGGAACACAATATATCAAAGAGAAAAAGAACTCGGGCTCCAGCCAAAAATAGCATACTCTTCAAAGTTATTTATTATTCAGAATAAAAAAATTAACATTTGATAAACTCTCAGACTTTCAAGACTTCATTAGCAAAAAGCCTGAACTTAATAGAGGATATGACATACTAAAGCCAAGAGAAATATAAGGTATATACCAAAAACTGATTATAAGGAATTCATAAAGACAGACTATTTACCTTTTATATATGTAAAATATAAAATGTATATCTAAGACTCTTATTAATAATTGAATAGTTCACAGCAAAGATTGGGGTAGGAGTGGAGCCAAGGTGAAAGAGTAACAACACGGACTTCCTAGTGCTCTCCCTGCAAAATCAGCCAAATACCTGTAAAAAAAAAAAAAGACTCTAAACAAATCCTGGAGCTGCAGAACCCACAAAATGATGGGGTGAAGCAGATCTCCAGCCCAAGATAGCCTGGACGGTCACTGGGAGGTGTCTATCATGCCACGCTAGGAACAGAGCACGGTCCAGTGTGGGTCATGCCAGCATAGGCAAGACCTGAGCAGGCCTTGGGGGACTGAATCTTGGGCATCTGTGGCAGTTTCAAGACTTCATGACTTTAAAACATTGAGGACAGACTGGAAGGTCAGTGGAAAAACCTGTGGGACCTGTGTGAGAGAGTAGAGTGGTCTGGTCCCAGGGCCAGGACAGCAAAGGAGATAGAGGATCCCATGGCAGCCGCAGCAGCAGCAGCAGGGACAAGGGGCAGTGGCAGCAGCCATTGGAGTTTCTGGAGTTTCTAGGCCTACAGATTGTGGGGGGATCAAGTGGCTGACAGTGCATCCCCCTAATCCCATTGGAAGCAGAGAACTACCTTGACAAAGAACTCAAAAGTCAAGTAAATGACTGGGGAAATGAACAAAAACCAGAAAAAGAATCAGACTATAGGATCTTACTTTGGTGACAAGGAAGACCAAAGTGTGCAAACAGAGGACAACAAAGTCAAAGCTCCTACATCCAAAGACTCTAAGAAAAATATGAATTGGTCTCAGGCCATGGAAGAGCTCAATAAGAATCAAGTAAGAGAAATAGAGCAAAAACTGGGAAGAGAAATGAGAGTGATGCCAGAAAATCATGAAAAATGAGTTAGCTGCTTGCTAAAGGAGACCAAAAAACATACTGAAGAAAATAACACTTTAAAAAATAGACTAACCCAAATGACAAAAGAGATCCAAAAAGCCAATGAGGAGGAGAATTTCCTAAAAAGCAGAATTGACCAGATGGAAAAGGAGATCTAAAAGCTCACTGAAGAAAATAATTGCTTAAATATTATAATGGAACAGATGGAAGCTAATGACTTTATGAAAAATCAAGAAATTATAAAAGAAGTTAAAGGAATGAAAAAATACACAATGTGAAATATCTCACTGGAAAAACAACTGACTTAAAAAATAGATCCAGGAGAGACAATTTAAAAATTACGGGACTACTTGAAAGCTATAATAAAAAAAAAGAGCCTGAACATACTCTTTCAAGAAATTATCAAGGAAAACTGCCCTGAAATCCGAGAACCAGAGGGTAAAATAGGTATTGAAAGAATCCACCAATTACCTCCTGAAAGAGATACCAGAAGGAAAACTTCTAGGAATATTGTAGCCAAATTCCAGAGATCCCAGGTCAAGGAGAAAATATTGTAAGTAGCCAGAAAGAAACAACTCAAGTATTATGGAAACACAATCAGGCTAACACAAGATCTAGCAGCTTCAACATTAAGGGACTGGAGGACTTGAAATATGATATGCCAGAGGTCAAAGGAGCTAGGATTAAAACCAAGAATCACCTACCCAGCAAAACTGAGTATAATACTTCAGGGGAAAAAGTAGTCATTTAGTGAAATAGAGGATTTTCAAGCATTCTTTTTGAAACAACCAGAACTGAATAGAAAATCTGACTTTCAAAGACAAGAATCAAGAGAAGCATGAAACAGGAAAGAGAAATCATAAGGGACTTACTAAAGTTGAACTGTTTGCATTCCTACATGGAAAGATGATATTTGTAACTCTTGAGACTTGTATCGGTATTTGGGTAGTTGGAGGGATTATATACATATAGACAGAGGGCACAGGATGAATTGAATAGATGGGGATGACGTCTAGAAAAACAAAATTAAGGGGTGACACAGGAATATATTGGGAGGAGAAAAGGAGAAGTGGAATGGGGCAAATTATCTTACATAAAAAAGGCAAGAAAAAGTTTTTTTCAATGGGGGAAAAAGGAGGAAGGTGAAAGGAAAAGAGTGAACCCTACTCTCATCACATTTGACTTAAGGAGGGAATAACATGCACATTCAATTTCATGTGAAAATCTATCTTATACTACAGAAAAGAAGGGAGGAAGGGGATGAGTGGGAGGTGGGGAGGATGATAAAGGAGGACAAATGGGAGGAGGGAGTAATTAGAAGTAAACACTTTTGAGGAGGTATTGGGTCAAAAGAGAGAATAGAATAAATGGGGGCAGGATAGAATGGAAGGAAATATAGTTAGTCTTTCACAATATGACTGTTATGGAAGTGTTTTGCATAACTACATACATACAATCTATATTTAATTGCTGGCCTTCTCAGTGGGGTTGGATGGGGAGGGAGGAAGGGAGAGAAGTTGAAACTCAATGTTTTAAAAACAAATGTTAAAAATTGTTTTTTACATGCAACTGGGAAATAAGATATAAAGGTAATGGAGTATAGAAATCTATCTTGCCCTACAAGAAAATAGAGGGGCTGGGGATAAGAGAAGGGAGGGATGTGATACAGGGGAAGGCATATTGGGGAAAATAGTCATCAGAATGCATGCTATCTTGGGGGGATGAAGGGGACTGATGGGGAGAAAATTTGGAACTCAAAATTTTGTGGAAATGAATGTTGAAAACTAAAAATAAATAAATATATTTTTTTAAAGATTGGGGTAAATCTGACTATGATATTAATTTTAAAAGTAAAACCATTTAGGAATAACTAAACAGAGTAATTATTTTATACAAATGAGGTGCAAGTGGAAGAAGTGAACCGAGGAATTAGATGGGAGAGGAGGGCTGCTAGGTCTGGCAACCTATTTTTCACTGGGAATGGTTTTAAGAGGGAAGAATACATATATATTTAGAAGAATACAAAAATCCTCTTAATTGAGAGGAAATAAAATTGTAGGGGTATAGGGAGAGGGGAGTGGACCAAAGAGGGATCTTTAGAGGGAAATGGGAAGAAATAGGTAAAAGGGAGTATAGAAGGGTGTTTAGGTTTATGGGAATGGGAAGATAGATGATGGATCCTTGGAGGTGGGTAGGCAAGTAATAGGAAGGCAAGGTAGTGGGAAAGAAGTTAAATAGAGGAGGCAGGAGGATAGGAAACAAGAGATATGCATAAATATAAAAACTAAAGATCAGGTGTAGAATAGGTTTGGGAAAATATATGTCTACATATGTATGTATATATGTATATATATTTATGTCTCTATAGCTACAGAGAAACATATCTGAACTTCATTGCGGTCTTATGGAGGGGGAGGGGAAGGGGGAAAAAAGAACCAAATAAAAAAGTGCACAGCAGAGAGCAAAAGAACTCACAAGGAAGCAAAGAAAAGATGGAAAATTCTCAACACAAGTATTATTTATCACACAGGCTTTCATGAAATGAAAATACATTGTTACACAATTTGAATCCTCTCATGTTCTGCTATGCACATGACATGCTTTTTTTCTTTTTAACTTTGTATTTAAGTTCCAATATTTAACTTTATGGTATGTTTTTGTTTCTTTATTCTGCATTTGTGTTCTGCCATTTGAGTCTAAAATAAAATTTTAAAAAGATTTTTTTAAATGCTCCAAATCATAAGGAATAAAAGAAATGGAAATAAAAACAACCCTGAGGTTTTATCACACACCCTGAAAATTGGCAAAAATGACCCCCAGCGTGGCAATAGTCAATGTTGGAGGGGTTGTGGGAAGATAGGCATACTAGTACATTGTTGGTGGAATTGTGAAGTGCTACAACCATTTTAGGAATCAATTTTAAATTATGTATAACAAGTCACTAAAATATTCTTACCCTTTGAACCAGAGATTCCATTACAAGGTTTATACCCCAAGAAAAGTGAAGTTAAGAAGAAAAAAAATCCCCATATACTCCAAAATATTTATAGCAGCACTTTTTGTGATAGCTAAAAATTGGAAACAAAGAAAATGCCCATCAGTTGGGGGGAGGGGGGCGAAATGGCTAAGCAAATTGTGGTATATGAATGTAATGGAATACTACTGTGCTATAAGAAACTCTATGTATGATAAATACAGAGAAGCATAGAAAGATCTATATGAACTAATACAAAGTGAAACAAAGCCAAGAATACGATATATACAGTAACTATAACCATATACTCAAACACTCCCAACCTACCCTTCATGGAGAGGGGAGATCCACACATGTTACACATTACTCATGTTTTTGAACTTTTTCAATATTATCAATCAGTGGTACTGACATTTTTTTCTCTCTAAAAAAATACTAGTTGTTGTATGGGATGACTCTTAGGAGAAAGAGAAAGGATATATTGGATATTTTGATAATATAAGAAACAGAAATTATCAATAGCTTATTTTTAAAAGTAATAAAATATTAAAATATAAAAAATATTTTTAAAATATTCTATCTATTCATGAAAATTCCTAGATGAAATTTAAGAAGTGATTGACAAGCCCATTTGTGTCTTTCCATTTCAGGTGCCAATGGGCTGGCTAACCCTCGAGATTTCTTGGTACCCGTTGCCTGGTATGAAGATCGACAGGTACCAGGTGGTTACACTGTGATTAATAAGTACCAGGGCAAGCTTTTTGCTGCCAAACAGGTAATGATATTATCTCCCTGGGAAGTTAAGAAAACTCTAACTCTCTCAATGTCTATGAACATAGTAGAGAACATAATAACATATAGTTGAGGAACTAGATTCTATGAACAAAAAACTTCACTTAAAAAAAATCATCCCAGTAGGATATAGTGAACAGAGCACTGGGCTGGGATTTCAGAAAGTCCAGACTTTGCTGTTGCCTCACTCTGTGATGTTGGACAAAACACTATCTCTAAAGTCTTAGAGACTCTGATGAGGTTTTACAGAAAGAGCTTCAGCTTCCTTTTGGAGAAACCATTTGTTCAGGAATGCTGTTACATCACCCTAAGGGGACATCCTGAAAGCCTGCACATAACATGTAACAATTATTCTATGGCTCAGATCTGGATACAGTTAAATTGGCTTAGTGAAATACTCTAACAATTAATTATGGGCTAACTCTACTAATAGAGGAGAAGAGAATCCTGTGTAATGCAAAATGTTAGATACTTTTTAAAGAGTTTCTATTTCAATTTGGGGTTTGTAATATTCTTTTTAATAGCACATTTATTTTCTTAATTACACTTTTCCTAGGCCTTTTCTCCTGGAGTGACAGAGGGTGGAAAATGACTTAAAAACAAAAGAAGTGATAGGCATAAGCCAGGGACTTTAAATTAACATATGGGATAATGTAGAATATAAGCTCCCTGAGGACAAGGAGGATCTTAGTGTTGTGTTTATATAGTGTCTGATAATGTAGTGGGTCCTTAACATTATTGACTGATAATAAAAACTCCTATTTATATCCAGCGTACTTGGAGAGGCATTGTGCCGTAATGGTTAAGAAGCTGTCATGAAGAGTCCTATGTCTGCACGTACTAACTGCATGAACCTGGGCAAGTCACTTACTCTCAGTGACCCTGGTTATTTCCCTTAAGACTATAAAATGCAGAGACAGTTCAAATTTGCATTGGTAGAAGTTCTTCATGGACAGTTCCCTGTCATGATGAAGTCACAAATTCAGGGATATCTACATCTATATCATTAACTATGTTCATACTGGTATCTATCATATCTCTCTATGTCTTTGTATACATGGATATATCTCTATCCATGTATCTATAGCTCTATAATGTCTCTATATATCTCTCTGTCTCTGTATTGATTTCTAAGACTATCTTCTCTACATGTCTATCTCTGTCTATATTTACATCTATCATATTTCTATCTCTCCTTCTCCTTAATCTACATATCTATAGCTCTATCTGTATAAACATAAATATTATATATATATATATATATATCGAGTCATATATGTGCTACATTAACATTTAACTAGTATGTAATACACTTAAAATAAACACAGGTCTAGACACATATATATGCTTACATTAATAATAAATAAATATAATAATATAAGTAACAATAATATATAACAGCAGTTCCATGGCTTTAATGTTTGCAAAGCATTTTCACAACAACTCTGTAAAGTAGGTAGTGCAAATACTATTATCCTCATTTGACATATGAGAAAACTGAGGCTCTGAGAATTTGAGGGATTTTTTTATATAGCTAGTAGGAGACTGAGGCAAGATTCAAAGACACTTGCATTTGCTTAGCAAATGTTTACAAAAACAAGTTTACAAAAAAGTTTTAAGTTTACAAAAGGCATTGGTTCACTTGATCTTTATAATATGTCTGCAAGATAGACAGCATGGACATTATTATCTCCATTTTACAGACAAGGAAACTGAAGTTCTTACAAGTAAATGACTTACCCAAAGTTTCTCAGTGGGTAAGTGATGTGGCCAGGAATCAAAGTCAGGATCTTTGATAGCAATGCCACCAAACTCACTCTACCATAGTATCTCTGACATATTTCATGAGCTGACCCCCCTCAACATTTTAGAGAAGACATCTATCTGTAGAACTCAGAGCTGTAGTGGTAAACTACTCCTTGTGGAGAAAAAACTCAGGCAGGAAGAGAGCAATGTGTATAGTTCCCACTGCTTTCCACTTACTGTACTTTCAACTCCTTATCAACCACAGATCAATTATATCAATTCCACCAGCCCAGCCAATCTCTAGAGGTGAATTATCCTATCCTGAGTGATGTAGTGAAAATCACTTCTATTCTTAGGTCAGCAGGGACAGTGGCAGAGATTTTCAAAAACAATTTTTAATTTAGAAACCAAAACACTCCATGAGAGATAGATATAAAAAGAAAGGAGGAAGAAGGGAGGGAGGTAGAAAAAGACAGAGAGGAGAGAGAGATGGAGAGATAGAGACCTACAAAGAGAGACAGACAGAGAAGGGAGAGAGACATAAAGACACAAAGAGACAGGAAGAGATAAGGAGACAGAGATAGAATGAGACAGAGGTGGAGAGAGGAAGGAGGAGGAGAAAGAGGAGAGAAAGACAGAGAGAGAGAGAGAGAGAGAGAGAGAGAATTTAGAGTACAAAATCCTGCCCCCATCTTTAAGAAATATCTAAATAAGGCATGCTTGGCTGACACACAACTTATGAAGTATCTATCTCCTGGTGACTTTTCCTTGCTTCAAACGTAGCTGGGCTAAATGACAGAAAATGGATATGAGTGGGGGTTTGGGTGGGGGACGAATGACAACATGTTGTAGTAAGAAGATCATTGGACTTGGATTCAGGAGACCTGAATTTAAGTCTTGATTCTAACCCTAGCTGCGTGACTATCGGCCAATCACAACTTCTTTGGACCTCAGGGTCCTCCCTTTGTAAAATGGAGATTATCATACTTAAGCACATACCTCGTAGGGTTATTGTAAGGAAAGCACTTTGTAAACCTTAAAGCTCTGTACCCACTCTGTGAGTGGTTAGTGTTCCCTCTCTGAGGTAGACTTGAGTTGTCATCACTGCCATGACTGGTGGGATTCATCATCTCTTCTTGAATCAGTCAGCATTCTTTAGCGGCATACAAGTTCCAAGCACTGTATTAGACAGGGCGGGAGGAAGGTAGAAAAATGAAATAAAACTTTAAGTTAATGACCTTAAGGAGCTTAAAATCTAGTAAAGAAATAAAGATACATACAAATAACTGTGATGCAATGCAAAATGTGATAAGATCAAAAGATCTAAAAGAGGAGTTTGTGGAAGGAAAGATTACTTTTAGTTAGGAAGAATTAAGGAAGGCTTCATGGAGGAGATGTCATCTCAGTTGAGCTTTGAAGACTGGGAAAGATTTTAAGCAGCAGAGACAAGCGGGGAGAGAATCTCTTTTGAAAGTCTGAGAGCACTTGACAAGTGATTAGATGTAGAGAGTATGGGAGAGAGAATTCTGAGATTTTTAAGACTGAATGATTGTATTGATTGAGACATTTCAATTGTGTCTGACTGTTTGTGACCCCATCTGAGGTATTCTTGGCAAAGATACAGGAGTGGTTTGCCATTTCCTTCTCCAGATCATTTTACAGATGGGAAAACTGAGGCAAACAGAATTAAGTGACCTACCCAGGGGGACTCAGCTAGTAAGTGTCTAAGGCCAGATTTGAACTCAGAAAGGTGAGTCTTCCTGATTGTAAGGCTAGCACTCTATCCACTGTGCCACCTAGATACCCATGAAGACCATAAGATTCTAGTTTTATAGAAAGAAGGGACCTCAGAGGTCATCTGGTCCAATCCCATTAATCTACAGACACTAAAACCCAGAGTAACTAACTCGAGGTAACAAAGGTAATAAGGAACAGAGGTGGTTCCTGGACATGGAGAAATTTTTAATCTTTGCTCTGTACCTCCAGGTTATCTCCTCTATTCTTGCTTATTCTCTTTGGAAACCACTCTGGCTCTCTGTTCTAACATGTTAGTCGTAGTAGAGAGGAAAGAGCACAGGATATGGAGTCAGAAGACCAAAAATTGGGTCTCAGATGCCATGGAATAACTGTGTGGCCCTGGACAAGTCATTTTACCTTTATAGACCTTACTTTTCCCACATATGGAGCAAGAGGATTTATTAAATGTCTACTGCGTTCCAGGGAACAAACTTCTCTTTTGACCTTCAGAACATCCCTGGGAGGTAGGTGTTATTATACTCATTACAACTGAGGAAACTGAGGCATGAAGTTTAAATGACTTACCTAGGACTACATAGGGTAATAAAGTGTCTGAAGCCAAATTTGAACTCACGTCTTCCTGACTCTAGATTCAGCACTCTATCCACTGCACTTCTGAGCTGTCTCTAAATGAGATATTAGATGACTTCTGAGCTCTTATCTAGCTTTGCTATCTTAACATTCTTTGATTTTGTGATTACCACAAAAAGAAAACAAAGATTGCCCTTTCCTGAGGCAGTGACATAAGAGGCTCAGAGCTGCCATTAAAGGACCTTCAGATCCCCATCCTTCCAGACCACAGACTTCTCTGGAAGGCCATGATTTAAGATGACTCTGCAATCTCAGGGCCTTAGGAGGATGCTGGGCTTTTCCAGGACTTCTCACCTCATGAGCCCCACTCCCCACTTCATCTTCCAACAGATGAGATGACCTTGCTGCCTAAGTCACTAAGAGGCCTGAAGTCAACCAGTAAGACCTTTACATTTACCTGTATCTATATCTCTACCACTACACCTACACCCTCATCTCTGGACTCAGAGGAAGACACATCTCCTCTCCAAAGCTAGCATTCTACCTGGCCTCTAGATAACATCCCTTCCCCATGCAGAGTGACTGTGTTCCTACTTAGCCCCTCTCCCCACCCAGCATTCTTTATGTTTCCTTCAGGCAAGCAGAGACACCATCCCCTCCACCCTAATTAAAAAACAGCATTGCTTGACACAGTACTTTGCTTCTTGCTATTATCCAGGTTCTGCATTTCCCTTTACTGCTAAATGTCTGGAATAAAGACCTCAGTTTTCTCATCATCCATTCTCTCCTAATCCCAAACACATGCTTCCTAATTCTAATAACTACCCAAGTGACATCCTCCAAAATTATCAGTGATCTCCCCTTATTGTCCAATTGAATTGCCTTAAAGATCACGGATGAACCGAACAGGATCCAGGGTCATCTAATCCGACCCCTTCCTAAATCATGTATCTAGTTCCTAATGCCTCCATGAGGGATCACCCAACCCTCTGCTAGAAGATCTGTAGTAAACTCTACTCCTCAAGGCATCCATTCCTTTGTTGGGACAGCTCTAATACAGAAATTCTCCTTACCTGAGCTGGGATTGACCTCTGTAATATCTATCTACCCATTTGACATTAATTATGCCCTCTGTAGCCAGGCAGAAAAAGTCTGAAAACTTGCCCCTGGCCACACAGCTGCTGAGGCCTTGGTATCTAAGGCTTCTGTTTCCAAATTTGGAACTCGTGTTACTGTATCACTTCCACTCATGCCTGGCTATGCCTGGTTCTTTACCCAAATTGAAGCAATTCTAGCTACCTGGGCCTCCCTTCTCAAGAGACTCCTTCAGACAATAAATGCTTGTACTTGGCACCAAAGTCCCAAAACTATCGTCTCCGGGTAAACATTCCTGACATTCAAATGACTTTTTTTTCTGTTTGCATGAGATAGCTTAGGGAATACCTTTGAAGATATTTTGCTCAGACTTCTTTTAAAAAAGAAAATTAAGGTGTCCTGTCTAGATTTAAATCTGAAGCACTGGAAACAAAACTGGAGACAATGGATAGAACTTTGAATTGAGGTAGATATAAGATTAATGCAAGGAGGAAATTTTACTAATACTCAGAAGTGTTACAAAGCGAGATAGAGGAGCAGGTTCTTCACCTCTGGATATCAAGTAGTGTGGATAAATGATTACAATTATCCCTTCCGCATCGTGATTTCCCCCAGCATAGCTTTGATATATCACAGGTCAATATAAGAAATTAAATGGGAATTTTGAGGGAGTTTCGCAGAAGCCACAGACAATCTGTGAAGGCCAGCAGATGTTATAGAAACGGTATTTTTACTTAAAATTGACCTATTTATAGCCTATGAACAAATACTTAATCCACATTTTACAATAAGATATTGTAAAGACCCCATAAACAAAAAAGAAAAAAATTCAGTCTTCTTCTCTGGTATGAAAGGAGGGTCAAAAAATCTTATGTGAATTTTCCCAGATAGTGGGGAATGCAGCTCCCCTAATCCCCAAAATGTGGTCGGGGTAACTGTACTTGTTGGTGATGCTATGAGGGAAGACTCTTAGCCAGTAATGACTTACATGGACCATCAAAGGGCTATATTTGATAATATATATTATACATATATATTTTATAATGCATAAATATTAGTAAGAGCTAACATTTATATGGCTCTTATTATGTGCCAGGAACTGCTAAACACTTTACAATTATCTCATTTGATCCACATAGTAATTCTGGAAGGTAGATACTAATATTATCCCCATTTTACAGATGAGACTAGGAAATGTCTGAGGCAGATTTGATCTCATCTTCCTGACTTTAGACCTTGCACCGCATTCATTGTGTCACTTAGCTTTCCCTTCACACTCTTCAAGAGTCTATGATAACCCTTTAGTTAAAGCATAGTGCCTAGAATACAGTAAGTACTTAATAAATGTTTGTTTAATTGACTTGAATTAGAATATTCCAAGATACAATGTGTGTGTGTGTGAAATTTCTTCTCCAAGCTTCTTTCGATATTCAAGAGTTCCCTTGTGACGAGTCATTATAATACAGTTCTTTGCATATTCTGTGCCTGCATAGCCTAACAAAAACAACTTTCTCAGAGATCCCTGCAACCCAGAGGAATACAAAAATACACAGGAAAAGTCAGCCAGGTAGGAAGGGTCCTCGGATACTCAGTATCTTGCCACCGAGAAGCTTCACCTGGCTTCTAACACAATCAGCTCAAACCCCACAGTATAAGACCCAGTTTAGAAGCATCAACTCAGGCTTGCCTGGTTTTATCTTATACCTGAAGACAGAGAAATTGCCTTTAGAGAGACTAGATAGAGAGAATAAATAGTGAATGCATCCAACCTTAAAGAGTAGGACAGACGCTAATACCTTGGTTAGGGCTGTTGAATACAACTTGCAACTTCTTACATCCACAGCTCAAAGTGCCCCTCCACCATGATTGTAACAGCATCTCTATCCACCATATGTTAAATAAACTATACTCATTATTATTTCTTTTCTTTGTCTTTGCTCTTCTTCTCTTCGTTTAAAATACATTCCTTTTCCCCTTGTATATCTTAACCGATTCTTTCCCAGTCCAACTACCTTCATCAAACATCCTATCTTCAATGGTCTCTTCCCTCTCAGTGCATATGTAATTTATAGTTGTTCCATGAAATTTAACTCTTTAAATTACAGGTGATAAAACACTAAACAAACCATAACTCTAAGACAATGTCCTGTATCCCCAAATGCCTGAGTTTATATTCAGATAAGAATTTGTTGCTCCATTGTGTCCAACTCTTTGTGACACAAATTGGGTTTTCTTGGCAGAGATGCTGGAGTGGCTTGCCATTTACTTTTCCAGCTCACTTTCCAGATGAGGAAACTCAGACAAACAGGGTTAAGTGTTTACCTGCCCAGGATCACACAGGGAGTAAGTATCTGAGGCCAGATTTGAACTCAGGAAGATGAGTCTTCCTGATTCCAGGCCTTGCACTCCATCCACTGTACCACCTAGCCTTTTAGAGGACAATAAGAACTGTCTTCTTCAAATAAGTCATTTCAGAAATTGATATATGGGTTCCAGTGAAGCTACCATTACATACATCATTTTTGAAATGCCTCATTGGAACTTTCCTTCAGAATCTATTTTTAAAACACATAAAACACAGTCTCATCATTTCTATGCCATTTGGGGGGTAATAATTCATTTCAAAATGTTTGATTGATATTTTTGTTTTTTATACTTGGGCATTCCCTAATAACTTTTCCTCTATCATCGTGTAACTTTCATTGATAACAGAGAAAAACAAATTAACCTTGCATCTCCTTTTGATGGCATATGAAACACCTAGCACCTATAAATGTCACTTCACTACCATAAGGAGTGCGTTTCATCATCTGTCTTCTGCAACCAAAATGTAAACGATGTGTAAAACGCTGATGTATTTTAGTCATATTTCATTTTCAAATCAAAAATGGTATTACTTAATATGATTAGCCATTTCGTTCATCAGATTTAGCTCTGAATAGACTTTTTTTGGCCATTGATTGCCAAAAGTCAAATCTATCTTGGAAAAACAAAGATATGATATCGTTCTGACATTCAAAAAAATGTACTGAAAGATCTGAAAGACAATTCCTAAATGCGAATTCAGAAGCTGGTTCAAACAAATGTGGCATCATCTGTTCATTTTGTCTGTGTATTTGTATCCCCGGTACCTCGCATAGTGCCTGGCACATAGTAGGCACTTTGAGTGTCTTAACATTTGGCACAGTGCTGAACACATAGTAGGCATTCAGTAAGTGGGTAGAAGAAGCAGAAAGGATGATAGCAGTGATTTTCCCTGAACCAAGGTTTGGTTTTTGGTTTTAGATTTCAATAGATCCATGTTCTCATAGGTGTAGGTACACCCTCCCCTAGTACAGACTTCAACTCATCTATACCATCTCATCATGTACAATTCTTGTCCATGCCTTTCCTTTAAAAAATGACTAATACCTTTTTAATTTTTATATCACCTTCATTTCCTGTCCCTTCCCCATTGATCCATCTCTCATACCAAATAAAAAAAGTGTCCGTGTTTTTTTTCATAGACCCCCCCCCCCCCCACTTAGATCCTCCTTAGGAAGATTGCCAAAATCTACCCAAACTGACAAAGAATTTGGGGTACACAAGAGCAGTAATTGAGTTTTCCATTTAAAATGCCTTGTCCTAATTACATCTATTTATTTGGTCAAATGTATCTTGAGGAGTTTATGCCATTTTTCATGTTTAAGGCATTTCTAGTATCAAGCTGGACCCCCTTATACCCCAACCTATTTGACTTGTCCATTATCCTTTGTGCGAGACTGGCATTGGAAAGACCTGGGTTCAAATCTCGCTTCAGACACTATTTGTTGTGTGACCCATGACAAATTAATTAATTTTTCTGTGTTTCAATTTCCTCATTTGTAAGATGGGGATAATAATAGTACCAACCTTACAAGGTTATGAGAATAAAAATTGACTATGTATGCAAGATACTTTATAAACCATAAAGTATCATATACATTTGTTATTGATAGTAATAACTATTACTGAAACAAATTACAAATAGGAGAAAGAGGGAGTGAGATAAAGGGAAAAGAAAAGAAAGAAGAGAACAAGGAAGAAAGGTAAGCAAGAAGACAGACAGGCTACAGAATAGGACATAGTGCGTATGCTTTCCTCTAGTTGCATAGCTTTGTGCTAAATCTCTGTTTACTTACTGAGCAGGATGTTTCTCCGTTCAATGTTGTTGCATGGCACGGAAACTATACCCCCTATAAATACAACCTGGAGAACTTTATGGTCATCAACAGTGTTGCCTTTGATCATGCGGTAGGTCCTAAAGCGGAAGCTATCTTTGGGAGTGGGGTGGAAGGGTTGGAGTGAAGGGGTCGGAGTGGGGGTAGAGGGGTAGAGAGGAGGTGCTTTCCTTTTAGAGGAAAATATTTTGTTCTGCATACACTCTTGCAATGCAAAAGAATCTAAGTTGATTTAGCTGCAATATTAGATGTCCACAGAATTTAACACTTGGATAAAGGGAAGTTCCAAAGAAAATTCTAGAGCATGAACTTTGGGATACATTTCACAAAAATAAGATCAAATCTCACTGAACTGAAAAAACAAAATGTTGCCTTTCTTTGAACCACTTTTATGATCTATAAAGTGAGGATACTGGAAGTCAGTGGATCTCTAAGTTTCCTTATAGCTCCAATGATCTAGAGTCCATAATATAAACATTTTCAAGGCAGAGATTTTTTTTTTTTGTCTTTGTATCAACAGTACTGAGCATGGCTTATACAGTAAACATAATAAATCCTTGTTGAATTGAAATTGTTGAATATCATTGATCTAGGTCTCAAGGGTAGTCAACACAAGGTTACATCTCCATAATCTTTCCTTCCTTCCTTCCTTCCTTCCTTCCTTCCTTCCTTCCTTCCTTCCTTCCTTCCTTCCTTCCTCCCTTCCTTCCTTCCTTCCTTTTTCCCTTCTTCCCTCCCTTCCTTCTTCCTACTTTAACATTTATTAAACTCCGATAGTGTATCTATAATCACTGTTAGGCGTTGGAGGGATATAAAAAAGAAATAATATTTAGTCTGTGCCCTCACTTAGAGGTTTTAGTCTAATGTTGAGGAGGGGGGGAGACTCAAATAACCATAGTGCTAAGAAAACTATAAAAAATATAATTAAATAAAAAATAAATAAAATGAAATTTTTTAAATAAATCATTTAGCAGTCAAATAAATAATGTAACATTATTTATATAAATATAAAATAAATAATGTGAGATACATATTATATTATATATACATATATAATAAATAAATCATTAAATAAATAAAAAATAAAATTAAAAAATAGAACTGAGAAAACTCAAAAAATATCTGAGAATTCCAAAGGGTAGGAGTTACTGACTCATTATGGCAGTAATGAGATTTGTTGTCTAGTTCATCTTAGATTAACCTAATCTACAATACAGAGAGATAATTAAAGACAGGAGGAGAGATAGAATAATTGATTTGGGCTAATTCAGTTTATCACTAAGATACCCAAGTACCAGTCTGAGAAAGAGTAACCCTTAAAAAATGCCAAGGGGAAAAAGAACAAATAATAGCAACCTTTAAAAAGAGGATCCTAAAATGCTGAATAGACTTTGAGTCTCAGTACTTTTTCCTTTAATAGGTTTCCATATGTAGTGGAAATAGTACTAGATTTCAGGTCTAAGGACCAATGTTTAAATTGAGACTCTGTGTCCTGAGCTAATCACTTCCTCACTTCTGGGTTTCAATTTACTCCTTTGTAAAATAAGGGATTTGGACTAAATTACCATGATTCTATGAAATTTTAGCTTTCACAGTGATGTCTGGCTGTGAATCCCATTTGTGGTTTTCTTGGCAAAGACACTGGAGTGATTTACCATTTCCTTCTCTGGCTCATTTTACATATGAGGAAACTGAGGCAAACAGGGTGAAGTGACTTGTCTAGAGTCACACAGCTATTAATTGTGTGAGGAGGGATTTGAACTCAGGTCTCTATGACTCCAGACCCAGCCCTCTCTCTCCTACACCACCTACTTCTCCTTTCATAAGGCTAAGAAATGACATTTTGGTTAATTTTGAGATCACCTCACTATTCTGCACTTAAGATCCTTTGTGGTTCAAAGAGGTCAAACTCTTTTATCATTATTTGAACCTTTCTCTCTTTCTTTCTTCCTCTCTTTCCCTCTTGCCTTATGCTTTCCTTTCAGAAATGGCCAGGGTCTCATACTGCATCCTGAGCCATCTCTGGTTGTCCTAATGAATATCTGGCTAATGGACCCAGATGGCTCAGGAGAAGAAAGTGAGGTTGGTGACCTTGCACAGTCCTCCCTCACTCAAAACAAAGTCAACTACAAGTCATGTCATCATCTTGAGGTCATGGTCCTCTTCAAGGACGAAGGACAAAAACAACAATGTTTCCTTTTCAGTATACATATGTCTCTTAATCTCGTCCTTGAGTGGTGCTCTCCCTAGAAGAGCATAAACTCCTTCGACCTACCTCTACCATGAATCTGTAGCTTGTGATCTGGAGTACATTTTAAGGACAGAGCAGGGATTCCTAACTTTTTTCTTTTAAAAAACATATATGCCTCTATTTTCTTCTAATCTCTTAGTGATGAGACCATTTCATGTGTTTACTTGAACTTATTTTTGTATATAGCATATTGATCTAAACTTAATTTCTGCCCAATTGCTTCTTTTCTTTTTTTAAATATAGAATTTATTTATTTATTTTTCTCAACATTCACTTCCACAAGAATTTGAATTCAAAATTTTCTCCCCATCCCCTCATTCCGGGACAGCGCGCACTCCATCTACCCCTTCCTCCAGTCTGTCCTCCCTTCTGTTACCCCTCCTTCTTCCATTCCCTTCCCCTCTATTTTCCAGTAGAGCAAAATAGATTGCTATACTCCTTTGCCTGTATATCTTAATTTCCAGTTGCATGCTAAAACAGTTTTTAACAATCATCATTAAAACTATGAGTTCCATATTCTCTCCCTTCCTCCCCACCCACCCTCATTGAGATAACAAACAATTCAATATAGGTCATACATGTGTAACAATGTAAAGCACTTCCATCATAGTTATGTTGTAAAAGGCTAACCACATTTCCTTCTGTCCTATCCTTCCCTTTATTTATTCCATTCTCTCTCTTGACCTGTCCTCCCACAATAATATTTGTTTCTGATTAGCCCTTTCCCTAATTTGTTGTCCCTTCTATCATATTCCCTCTCCTATCTCCTTTCCCCTTGGCTTCCTGCAGGGTAAAATAGATTTCCATATCCAACTGAGTGTGTGTTATTCCCTCCTTAAACTAAATTCCATGAGAGTAAGGCTCACTTATTTCCTTTCATTTCCCCCCTTTCCCCCTCCATTGTAAAAGCTTTCTTCCCTCTTTTATGGGAGATGATTTGCTACATTCTATCTCTCCCTTCCTCTTACTCCTAGTACATTTCATTCAATAGTAAACTTTATTTTGTTTTAGATATTCTCCCTTCATATTCAGCTCACCCTGTGCCTTCTATGTATGTATATATACATAGACATACAATATATATACATATACATACATATACACACATACACCCATGTACATATATAAACCTGCACATATATATTCATCTCTGGTCTTTTCAACAAGAATGCTTGGAAATCCTCTATTTCACTGAAATTCCACTTTTTCTCACTGAAGTACTATACTCGGGTTTTCTGGGTAAGTGATTCTTGGTTTTAATCCTAGTTCCTTCTGGGCTCTGGAATATCATATTCCAAGCCCTTCAATTCCTTAGTGTAGAAGCTGCTAAATCTTGTGTTATCTTGATTGTATTTCCACAATACTTGAATTGTTTCTTTCTGGCTGCTTGTAATATTTTCTCCTTGACCTGGGAACTTTGGAATTTGGCTACAATATTCCTAGGAGTTTTCCTTTTGGGATTTCTTTCAGGAGGGGATCTGTGAATTCTTTCCATTTCTTTTTTACCCTCTGGTTCTAGATTATCAGGGCACGTTTCTTTGATAATTTCTTGGAAGATGATGTCTAGGCTCTTTTTTGGATCATGGTTTTCAGGTTGACCAATAATTTTGGAATTATCTTGCTTAAATCTATTTTCCAGATCAGTTGTTTTTCCAATGAGATATTTAACATTGTCTTCTATTTTTTCATTCTTTTGGTTTTGTTTTATAATTTCTTGGTTTCTCATAAAGTCATTAGCTTTTATCTGCTCCATTCTAATTTTTAAAGAATTATTTTCTTCAATGAGCTTTTGGACCACTTTTTCTATTTGGCCCATTCTGCTTTTTAAGGCATTCTTCTTCTCTTTGGCTTTTTGGACCTCTTTCTCCATTTGGGTGAGTCTATTTTTAAAGTTATTATTTTCTTCAGCATTTTTTGGGGTCTCCTTTAGCAAGTGGTTGACTCACTTTTCATGATTTTCTTGCATTGCTTTTATTTCTCTTCCCAATTTTTCCTTCACCTCTCTTACTTGATTTTCAAAATCCTTTTTTGAGCTCTTCCATGGCCTGAGATGGTTGTACTTTTTTTGGAGGTTTTGAATGTAGAAGCCTTAACTTTGATGTCTTCCTCTGATGGTATGCTTTGTTCTTCCTCATCCAAAAGGATGGAAGAAAATACCTTTTTGGGGGAGTGGAGCCAAGATGGCAGAATAGAAAGACACACATACACAGGGTCTCCCCACACAGCCCATAAAATACCTGTGGAGAGGGACTCTCAACAAATTTTGGAGCAGCAGAAGTGGAGAACAACAGAGTGGAGAAGATTTCCAGCCCAGGGTGACCTGAAAGACCCACAGAAAGATCGGTTGCACCAGATGTGGAGCAGAGCCCAGCCCAGCCTTGGCCACATGGCTCATGCTCGTGAACAGCCCTTGGGGGCAGAATCTCTAGTCATGGAAAGCCCCGTCCCAGTAGCAGCGGTTCCCAGATCCCTCAACCCACAGGCTCCAAATGTCAGTGATGGAGTATTTCAGCTGACCAGGAAGGGAGAAGGGCCTCCCCATAGCTCTGGCAGCAGGCAGCAGCCACAGAGGCTGCACAGCAGCCTGTACAGACCCATTCCATTGCAGGAGCGTAAAAACCCCTGGGGGAACTGAGAAGCTGATTCTTACCTCAGCCCTGTGTGGAGGCCCTGGTGGAGCTGGTCTTTGTCTCACACTGAATGGTGGCCCTGCCCATCCAGCTTATCTGAAAATCAGCCCCCAGTGCTGACTTGGTGGAACTGGAGGCCAGGAGGCTGTGGAGAGGTAACTGCTAAGATTCTGGGCACAAAAATACCTCTCTGCATCCAGACCAGTACATGCCTGATTGTGCCACCTTGGAGGAACTGAGATCTCACAGATTCCCAGAGTATATCCTACTCTTGACAAAGGACCCAAAAGTCAAGTAAGTGGTTGGGGAAAATGCCCAAAAATGGGAAAAAAAATAAGACTATAGATGGTTACTTTCTTGGGGAAAGTAACTTCCTTTCAGAAGAGGAAGAACAATGCTTACCATCAGGAAAAGACATAAAAGTCAAGGCTTCTGTATCCCAAATGTCCAAAATAAATATTCAATGGGCTCAGGCCATGGAAGAGCTCAAAAAGAATTTTGAAAATCAAGTAAGAGAGGTGCAGGAAAAATTGGGAAGAGAAATGAGAGAGATGCAAAAAAAGTATGAAAAGCAGATCAACAGCTTGCTAAAGGAGAACCCAAAAAATGCTGAAGAAAGTAACACCTTTAAAAATAGGCTAACTGAATTGGCAAAAGAGGTTAAAAAAGCCAATGAGGAGAAGAAGGCTTTAAAAAGCAGAATTAGCCAAATGGAAAAGGAGGTTCAAAAGCTCACTGAAGAAAATAGTTCTTTCAAAATTAGAATGGAATAGATGGAGGCTAATGACTTTATGAGAAACCAAGAAATCACAAAACAAAACCAAAAGAATGAAAAAATGGAAGATAATGTGAAATATCTCATTGGAAAAACAACTGACCTGGAAAATAGATCCAGGAGAGACTATTTAAAAATTATGGGACTACCTGAAAGCCTTGATCAAAAAAAAAGAGCCTAGACATCATCTTCCATGAAACTATCAAGGAAAACTGCCCTGATATTCTAGAACCAGGGGGCAAAATAAATATTGAAAGAATCCTCTGATCACCTCCTGAAAGAGATCCAAAAAGAGAAACTCCTAGGAACATTATGGCCAAATTCCGGAGTTCCCTGGTCAAGGAGAAAATATTGCAAGCAGCTAGAAAGAAACAATTCAAGTATTGTGGAAATACAATCAGGATAACACAAGATCTAGCAACTTCTACATTCAGGGATTGAAGGGCTTGGAATATGATATTCCAGAAGTCAAAGGAACTAGGACTAAAACCAAGAATCACCTACCCAGCAAAACTGAGTATAACACTTCAGGGGAAGAAGTGGTCTTTTAATGAAATAGAGGACTTTCAAGCATTCTTGATGAAAAGACCAGAACTGAAAAGAAAATATGACTTTCAAACACAAGAATGAAGGAAGCATTAAAAACTAAACAGCAAAGAGAAGTCATAAGGGACTTATTAAAGTTGAACTGTTTACATTCCTACATAGAAAGACAATATTTGTAACACTTGAAACTTTTTTCAGTATCTGGGTAATTGGTGGGATTACACACACACATGCACACACGCATACACGCACGCACACATGCACATGCACACATGCACACACACACAGAGATAGAGAGCACAAGGTGAATTGAATAGGATGAGATCATATTTTAAAATAATGAACTTAAGCAGTGAGAGAGAAATATATTGAGAGGAGAAAGGGAGAAATGGAATGGGGCAACTTATTTCTCATAAAAGAGGCAAGTAAAAGACTTCAGTGGAGGGAAAAAGGGGAGAGGTAAGAGGAAAAAACATGAAGCTTATTCTCATCACATTTAACTAAAGGAAGGAATAAAATGCACACTCATTTTGGTATGAAAACCTATCTTACAATACAGGATAGCGGGAGAGAAGAGGATAAGCAGGGTGGGGGGGGATAATGGAAGGGAGGGCAGTGGGAGGAAGAAGCAATTTTGGGGAGGGATAGGATCAAAAGAGAGAATAGAAGAAATGGGGGAGCAGGATAGGATGGAGGGAAATATAGTTAGTCTTACACACCATGACTATTATGGAAGTCATTTGCAAAACTACACAGATATGGCCTATATTGATTTGCTTGCCTTCCCAAAGGGAATGGGTGGGGAGGGAGGGATGAAGAGAAGCTGGAACTCAAATTTTAGGAACAACTGTTGAGTATTGTTCTTGCAACTAAGGAAATAAGAAATACAGGTAATGGGGTATAGAAATTTATCTTGCCCTTCAGGACAAAAGAGAAGATAGGGATAAGGGAAGGGAAGGATGTTAGAAGGGAGGACAGATTGGTAATAGGAGTAATTAGAATGCTCGGCATTTTGGTGTGGGAGAGCAGAGAAATGGGGAGAAAATTTGGAACCCAAAATTTTGTGGAAATGAATGTTGAAAACTTAAATAAATAAATTTAAATTAAATAAATATACACCCTGTTCAAAGAGAAAAAAAAAAGAAAATACCTTTTCACCCAGAAAGTTACCTTCTCTGTTCTTATTTTTTCCCTTTTTTGGGCATTTTCCCAGACAGTTATTTGTCTTTTGAGTCCTTTGTCAAGAGTAGGATATACTCTAGGGACCTGTAAGTTCTCAATTCTCAGTTCTTCCAAGATGGCACAATCAAGGGAGAGGAGTTTCCTCCTCATCTGGCCTTCCCTCTCGTCTGTGAGCAACCACAAGCACTCTTTTCTGCCCAGGATTCCTTCTCCAGAGCCTCCACCAGTTCTACCATGCCTGCACTCCTCCTCACTGCAGGACTGCCACCAAGACTGAGACCCAGATTGGCTGCCCATTTCCCCCACGGTCTTTTGAGGCTGAGGCCTCAAAAGTGGACGTTGCTGCTGCAGTGGCTGCTGCCACTCTGGGGCCAGGGCTGGGGAAGGATTTTACTCCCTTCTCATCCAAGAGAAAGAGCTTTCTTACTGACCTTTGAAGCTGTCTTTGGCTTTTGGCTCCAGTCCTGTCCCTGCTACATGGCCCAGGATGTGCTGTGCTCTGCTCTGAGTCCAGTGCAATAGACAGTTCCTGTTAGCCTTCCAGGGTATCTTGGGCTGGAAATTTCTATCACTCTGTCATTTTGTAGCTTCCACTCTTCCAGAATTTGTTTAGAGTCATTTTTTACAGGTATTTCATGGACCAGGGGAGGAAAGCTAGGGCAAGTCAGTCTTTCTACTCTGCCATCTTGGCTCCATTCCTTGATTTCTAACTTTTTAATATTCTGGACCTCTTTGGCACCCTGATGAAGTCTAGGGACTCCTCAGAATAACGTTTTTAAATCTACAAATTAAAGTATGTAGGGTTACCAAAGAAGCCAATTACACTGAAATAGAATTTTTTTAATGTATATATATATATATATATTCATTTTATTTATTTTTAATGTTCTACAACCACTACCATAAAACTTAGATTCTTTTCCTCCTACTGCCCCCTACCACCCTCCTCCCTCCCCAAGACAGCATATAATTCTATATAGGATCTACACATACATTCCTATTGAATACATTGAAATAAAATTATTAAAAAAAAACTTTTTTAAAGTTTACAGACTTCAGGTTCAGAATCTAAGGACTAGAGAAAGAAATGGAAGGAAAACAAATAATACAACACTCCTCAGACATGCCTCTCTGAAGAAAGCTGGGTTATATTCAGGAACCCTCAGAGAGAAATTATTTCATCTATAAAAAATTTCAATATGGTTTTAATTTTATTTTTTCTCACCCAAAGCCTCTGGACTAATCCTTTGTTCTATCAGCTGTCCCCAGCTATCTAACTTAAAGTTATCATGTCCTTATTTTGCAGGGCATAGGAACACTGGGTTCTCAGCTCAGTGGGATATAATGTACCATATGTTCTATAAGACACAACCTCAGTGGGATAAAAATCAGCTTATGCTTCACTCACATGGTGTTAATGCACCTTGCTACAGAATATAGCAGGGGGAAAATCCAGAGAGGCCTAATCACTTCTGTACTTAGGCCAAGAGGTCTAGACATCTTAGGGTAATCCCAGTGGAGGCAGGTTGCCTGCCTTAATAAGAAAACTTGGAACATCCAGGAAAAATCATGAACTATAACCAAGAGATACATACAGCAAGAGAAGAGCAGGTATTTGGCTGAATTACTATCTTACCAAAGCTGGTGATTCTCCTTTTGATTTTCACAGGATCCATCCATTTTCACTGTGTTGACAGCTAAGTCGGTTCGTCCTGGAGTGGCCATTGCTGATTTTGTCATCTTCCCACCTCGCTGGGGAGTTGCTGATCACACTTTCCGACCTCCTTATTATCACAGTAAGCCTCTTACTTAATAGAGTGCAGTAGAGAACCAAGGAGACCAATGTTGAACCAAGTGAAGGGGGAAGGGTCTTGGAGCAAAAACAGAGCCTGCACATTTAGAATTAAAGTCTAGCCATTTTCAGGAAATGCTGGGGACATGAGAATGCCAGGTCTTGTTTTAGGAGACTATCTGGACCAGATCATGGGGCTCTCATCACTACTCTCTGGAGTTTTGAGTTGTCAAACTCTCCTGCTTCTCCAAGGGTCCATGGTAACCAGGTGGTGCAGTGGATAGAGCTCTGGACTGGAAGTAGGGAAGATGGGACACTTACTAAACATCAGGCACTTACTAGCTGTGTGACCCCGTGCAAGTCACTTAACCTCTGCCTGCCTCAGTTTCCTCTTCTGTAAAATGAGGATACCAATAGCACCTACTCTCCCAGTGTGGTTGTGGTGATCAAATGAGATAAATTTATAAAGCATCTTGTAGACATTAAAGTGCTATGTAAATGCTAGCACTGAAGATGATGGTGATGGCAGTGGTGATGGTGATGGCACTGTCCTTGACTCTTGTTCCTTTTCGGTCTTCTGAAGAAGAAAGTAGGGAGGTTGAAAATGGGAAAGACAGGCAGAATAATGCTCTGCTTGTTAGTACGATTGTTTAAATTGATTCTTGTCATGTCCTTTACAGTGCCTACCACACTGAAGATAAGTGAGGTAAATGGTAGGCACTTAGTAAATGACTTTTTATTTGACTTGATGTTAGACCTACGTGCCTCTGGGAGATACATGGGTCTTTTATTTTCTCTTTCCCCCTCCCTCAACCAGTTGAATTTCTACCCATCCTTTTAAAGTCCAACTCAATACCATCACCTCCATGAAGTCTTCCCTGACTCCTCTTCCCTGAGTCAATAGTAATGGTCCCTCTTTGATTTCATTTGTTTGGCAACTCTTTAATTTATTTGTCATGATATCATGAATCTGTGCTGGCATCTTTACCCCTTCCAAGATGATAAGCTCCCTTAGGGCAAAAATGGCACCTTATCTAAACTTGGTGTTTTCCCCAGACCTTAAAAGTGTTCAGTATACAGAAGGACCCCAATAAACATTTACCAGTTATGACTTGCAGAGCAGGGTGGGAGGGGAGTTGATCCTGTGGCTACTGGCCTGTTGTAATTAACAGAAGACATCAATCTTGGTGGTTGTCAGTTGGTTTTCTTCATCTGAATGAGGTTTAGAGAACTTGGACCCAATGAAGTAAGGTCTCTTTCAGGCTAATGACTCAGCGTTTCATGTCTGTTTAGCTTATAGTAACTTTCTACTGAAAGTTTATAGATTTGAATTTAATAAAATTTGGTAACAAGAAACGAAGTTTGACTTTGAGTACAGTCTTTCTGTATCAAAATATTCATAGCAGCGCACTTTTATATATAGCACTTTAAAATTCTCAAAATATTTTATAAATATTATCTCATTTGATCCACATAACAGCCCTGGGAGAAAAGTGCTATATTATCTCCCTTTCAGAGGAGGAAACTGAGGCACATAGAGGCTAATTAGTGAGTAGGCTAGTTAGTGTTTGAGGCCAAATTTGAACTCCCATCTTCCTGACTCCAGGGCTGGCACTCAATCCACTGGACCACCTAGCATTACTGAGTTTGGTCCTCACAACAACCCTGTGACATAGGGGTTATTTTTAAGGCCCATTATACAGATGAAGGAGTTGAGGCTGAGAGCTGTTAAGTGACTTGGTTATACAGTTAGTAAATGTGTAAGGTAAGATTCAAACCCAGGTCTTCTTGATTCTGAGTATTTCATCCACCACCATGCTGCTTCTCATGGTTCCTGATACCATAGATATTTCTCCTATAATTTTTAATAGATTTCAATTATATTTTGTATTATATTGAACCAAATCTACAACTGCAGAACCACTATTTCCAAGTGAGTTTTACTGAAGATGTCAAAAAAAAATATTGCTATAGCAATAAGCAAAAAGCCATGTAACTTTGATATAATTTTAAGGGTGATGCAGGGAATTATTCTCATAAAAATATTGCCTCTAGGTAGCCTGAAACCACCTTAGCTAACTGAATTCAGCATTAATCAGACAGGCAAAGACTGCTCTCCTGTTATCTGTGAAAAGCTATGTAAAAACGCCAGCACTGAACCCACTGACACATACATTTATATTCAGAACAGAGCAGAATTTCTGCCTTGCTCTTCTCTCCCACTAAGCCGTGAAGGTGACCTTCGGGCTTCACTGGAACATAGAAGAGTGAAGCCTGAGCACATCAGAGCCAGGAGCCAATCTGTTTATGAGTCAACAGTGTGATGTGGCAGCCAAAAACCCCAATTTAATCCTAGGCTGTATTAATAGAAATAGAACGCCTGGACAAGATTCCAGAGTCACTCTGCCCCAGTCAGGTCATGCCTAGAATCTCATGTCCGGTCCTGAGTGGCACATTACAGAAAGGATAATGACAAATTGAAGTATATCTAGATGGTATCCAAGAAGGTAAGGACCCTTAGCCCCATGACAAATGAGCATTGATTGAAGGCATTCGATTTCAACCTGGAGAATATAAACCAGAGGGGTGGAAGATGGTAGAGTAAAGAGTGATATCACTGTCTTCAAATGTTTGAAGGGTTGTCATATAGAAGAATTATGTTGTTCCGTTTGGCCCCAGAAACCAAAAGTAGGGCCAATGTATGGAAGAAAAAGGAAGGCAAATTTAAGTCCAAGATAAAGAAAAAATTTTTAACCACTTGAATTGACCAGAGGTGAAATGATGGGTCAAATGAAGAAAAAGTGAGTTCACTGGTCACTGAAAGTGGAGGCTGGATAATCAGTTATGCGGACTATCATTGAGGGGATGTAGACTGAAGTGGGATTGAGAGCAGATGACTTATGAGTTCTCTTCCCATCATGAGACTCTATACTTTTTCAAAGGAAGAAGGATTTCAACATCCCTGGGAACATGAAGATAAGGGAATTCCTTCTACCAATTCAGGACAGAGTGCAGAGAACCCCGAGAGGTTAAGCCATTTGCCCTGAGTCATATAGTCAGTATGTGTCAGAGGGTGAGGGACCTGAACCTTTCTGGTTTTGAGGCTGGATTTCTAACCATTATGACATATGAATTTTATGTGAAAACTTATTCTATTTCCTACATTCCCTATTTATGGGGGAAAAAAGAGTGGAGTTGTGATGAGAGTCTCACCTTCCCTACTGCGGCTGTCATCCTCCCAGCCTCCTGTCGGGTTCTGCCACACTAATCTCCTCGGGGCCTCAAGCAGAATTGCTGTGAAGCCAAGCACGAAAAAAATGGTTTGGCACTTTGCTAGGACTCACACAGAGAGAAGGGGGATGTGACTTTGGCTAGCACTTTATAGGTTTGGTTTGCAAAGCTAAACCTCAGGTATTGTACATTTCCCCTTAGTTTTAAGAACTTAAGTTTGAATAAGCTGCCACCAAGTGGATGGTCTCAGTGTCTAAACAATTAAGCACATGCCACAGGGCAGGATGGATCCAGGCAAAGGTCAAAGTTCACTTTCCTCTTTGCAAATACCTTTTCTATAAAAAGAGGGTTCTCTGCTCCAACACTGAAGCAGAACAATGGCTAATCATGACATTTTAAAAGATGATATACAATCCAATTGCTTTAAAGGTTCTTCTCAAATAAGATATCTCCCACGCATATGTTAAAATAATACAAGATTTTATGACAGATGTACCTACAGAGATAACTTTGTTCAACTCACTGACTGTGAGCATCAAGCAAGGCATAAGCCTGGAAACATATGCTCACCTGAAGTATCTGCCAGTATCATGCAGGATGTCCCGCACAGAGAGAGTCCAAATAGAAAAGGAGGTCTATGTTGATGATGAGGTTTTCAAAATATTCTTATTTGGATGTATCATAAATGGGAATAATTGCAGTAAGCTCTGGGATATTACTAAACTTCCTCAGTAAAATCGATTAATATGCAAAAGAGATCATTTGACCAATCCACACAAAAAAGTCAGGTGAATGAATAATCTGTGTTACCTAGATTGAATCCCACAAACATTTAGTGCTAGCTACTAAACACACAAAGACAAAACCAAAACCCTTCCCGACCTCAAAGAACTTGCTTTCTTCTGAATTAGGATATGCCATTGGATGAGCAATCCATTTATTGAGTTAGTTCATCTCTCTCTAACATACACACATATGTACATATATGTGTATGTGTATATATATGTATGTGTGTATGTATATATATATATAGTAGATAGACACTGCAAATAGATAAATTCAGCCTAGAACTGAGGCAAGAGAAAGAATACATTGGTACCATCAAGATGTTGAAAAATCAAAGGAGAGCCCCCAACACATTTAGTGGTTCTTATATGAGAAATTTATAAAGTACATAGAGAGCCTGTTATATACACTGGTAGGAGGAAGTACCCACATCTATGATGAAATCGTAGATTTATTAAATCATGAAAGTGTAGAATTTAAAGCAAAGGTTGAAGAAATACATACATCTGAGTATAGTTAGGCACCTGATTCACTAACCTTTAGAGATGCTAATTTAGAACTGGAAGGCTCCAATACCATCTAGTTGAATGTCTTCATTTGACAAATGTGGAAACACAGACCCAGAGTAGTTAGGGAAATTACCCAAGGTCACATAAAGTAAGCTAGAGACCAGATCTTCTTACAAAAGTTTCAATAGAACTCAACTTTCAAACCCACTCTGAACATTTTCTTTTAATTAAAAGTTCGTCCAGTACGTATACAGAGCAACACCTATGGCTCCAAAGATTTAGGATTTCACAGTAGTCTGCTAACAAAAAACCCTTGCAAATGTCTTTTCTCTAACTTTTAATCCTCACTAGCAAAAGAAATCTTCATTATATACCTACAGGTTCTAAAAAGAGAAGTCACATTTGTCCTTTTTCATTCCCAGCTAATAGCCTTCTGGGAATGGGCTTAGGGAGAGAAGAGCAGGGACTTGTGAAGGTAATGCTGATTGTGTTTCCTATTTACAGCTGCAGATACAAGGGAAAGAGCACAGCTGTAAAGTGGAGGTTCTTAAAAAGTAGTCTAAGAGTCCCTGAGGGTCTCTGATACACTTTCAAGGAGTTCTTGAGGTCAAAACTATTTTCATGATAATAATTTTTAATTTCTAATAAAGCAAATATCGATAGATGTAACCCACATAAATAAAAGCTCTTTGGGTGTGTGTGTGGCTGAGTGAGGGGTGGTCATTAATAATTTTTAAGGGTGTAAAGGGTCCTAAATCAAAAAGTTTGAGGATGACTTGTCTAGAACAGCAGTAAATGATAGTAGGACTTGGAAGCCACTTTCCAAACAGCTGATAAAAACTGGCCAAAGTGATTTGAGCTAGCTAAAGCTGAAAAGTAACAGTAAGCAAGAGTTGGACAAAAATGAGATCTAAGATCAGATCAGGTCAAATACATTGGAGAATCATGATCCAAAGAGGAGCTCTCAGGATGTGGGCCACATCTGGGATAGAAAACTGGAAGAATCATGATAAAAATGGATGTTGATAAGGGCTAGAGTCATAAATACCAGATCTGGTCTCAGGAGACTGTCAGGAACAGGTTATGGTGCCCCGAATCATTTGCTCCCTGGACTCCTGGAGGGTTAAGTTCTCCCTCCTCTCCAAGGGTCTATGGCACTGTCCTTGACTCACCACTTTTCTGTAGGCTCCTGTCTGCAGAGAGGTGGGATAGGGTAGGAGGATAGTGGACCACAGGTTGTTAGGGTTTGGTTTTTCCTTCATTTTCCTTTCTTGTTTGTTTTTCTTCATTTGGTGAAGGTGGTTACCAAAGGTGGCAGGTCAAAATCAGAAAGGAACAAGATAGTATTGTGACAAGACCGACAGGTGGCTATGACGTGTAAGAAGCTGGAAATATATGACTAGAGAGGAGGAGGAGTGGAGGTGGAGATCTCTGAGTCATCCCCATTGAGGTGATAGTTGAAGCCTTAAAAAAGGCAGATAAGTTCACAAAGGTAATGAGTGAGTGAAGATATAGAACTGAGGAGACTTGAGGACAAAAGGTTGGTAGTAGAAAATCCTTGGCTGGGGAAAAGGAGATGGAGGATGGGAGTAAGCAAAGGAGACCAAAAAGCCTTGGGAAAATGACAAATTCAGTATCATCGAAACCAAGTGGGAAGAAAGTTTCAAGATCAAGAGTTTTTAATGTTTCTGGACCAATAATGTGAAAAGTACAGTTACAGTTCAAATCTTATTTCTATTAAAATTTCATATTTCAGATTGATTTCCTTTAGGTTTAACCTCATTTCTTTAAGATCTTATAATGAAGTCCTGGGCAAATTCTCACCTACCTTAGTAAAATGATGGGTTCCAGGACTGAAGCACTGTAATCAGTGATCATAGGTTCAAAGATCTAGAGGTTATCTAGTCAACCTTTCTCATTTTACAAATTGGTAAACTGAGGCCAAAAGAAATTAAGTGAATTGCCCAAGGTCACCCAAGTAGAAAGCATCAGAGGAGGCATTTGGATACAATTTTTCCAACTCCAGAGCTCGAGTCTTATCATTGTTTTTCCTCCCTAGTATTCTGTTCATTCTCTAAAGTCCACCTGCCCTTCTCTGAAGTCTTTTGGGACTGTATTTTCAAGCACTATAACTATTTTCCCTTACGTCATAAAAAAGCAAATTTCAAATCCCCTAGGGAATTGCATGAGTGAATTCATGGGATTGATCAAAGGGCACTATGAGGCAAAGAAAAAAGAATTCCAGCCTGGAGGAGGCAGCCTGCACAGCGCCATGACCCCCCATGGACCAGACAATGACTGTTTTGAGAAGGCTAGCACAGCCAAGCTGGAGCCGGAAAGAGTTGCAGATGGAACCATGGTAAGCATCAAATTTCAGTGTTGTCATTCTGTGAGCCCAGCTTCATTGTTCATCCCCCAAAAGCCCTGAAATCATCAATCCACAAGTGCTTATTAGCTGCCTACTGTGCGCTGAATATTGGACTGAGGATACAAACACGTGAATGAAACAATACCTAACCACAAGAAGTTTAGGTTTATATTGGGGGCAGACAAATATATGTATGCATGCATGCATGTATGTATATGTGCGTGTATGTATGAATACACATATGTGTATATATGCATGTATATGTTTTTCTTGTCCTTCATTCTTAAAGAGGGCTGATATCATCAGAATGACTTGCCAGTGAAGCAGGGCTGTGCAGAGTCACCAGCCTCCCTCTCTCCGGAGCCATCTGGTTCCAGTAGCAAGATGTAGATCAGGACGACTGGAGATGGCCCTGGATGTAAGGGGAGACCTTGGCCTTTTTAAACTAAGGTATTTGTCAGGTCTCAGTGTGTCTGAGGGCAACACCCATGCAGTGATTAAGACTAGGTAAGAAATGAGGCAAAAAAAAAAGTCCTCTTTTACCTACTCAAAAAAATAAAAACGGGAAGGAAGAGCCTCAGAGTTTCTGGCCAAAAAAGAAATAATTGCTATTCACACTTACTCGGAGTCATCAAAACCCAGACAATGAGCAGCAGAAGCTTGGGCTGGGATTTATTATTGACCAATAAACGAGAGGCTGAGTGATTTGGGCTTAAGCCATAGTCAAGTAGCTCCATTTGAATCCTGATGGCTTTATTGATGCCTGGTTTCAATAGCTCTGTTTCAAGAAGTTTATATTCCTTGTGAGGCCTTTACCAGGTCTTAATTTGTCTGAGGCAACACCCATCCAGTGATTAAGACTAGGTAAGAAATGAAGCCAAAAAAGGCCTCTTTTACCTACTAAAAAAATCAATAAGTATATGCAGGTATATATGTATGGACACACATGTGCCTCAGTGTTTGTGTGTTCTCACATCATACTTGCCACCATGTACTCTTTGATCCAGTGACACTGGCCTATTGGCCATTCAATGAATAAGACACTCTTGGCTCAGGCATTTTCTCTGGCTGTCCAGCATGCTTGGAATGCTCTCCCTCCTTATCTCTATTTACTGACTTCCATGGCTTCCTTTAAGTCCCAACTAAAATCTCATCTTCTACTAGAAGCCTGCTTCAATCCCTCTTAGTTCCAGTACCTTCCTTCTGTTAATTATTTCCTATTTACTCAGTATATAGCTTGTTTTGTATCTATTTGTTTGCACTGTCCTTTATCTCTTTTTGTATTGTCAGTACTTAGCACATAGTAGGCACTTAATAAATTGTTTATTGTTTGATATGTACATATGCTAGATATATATGTAAATAAAGTTGCATATATATAGGTATATATGTAAATAAAATATATGTATAAGTATATATGTAAATACAGTTGTACATGTAAAGTATATATATGTGTGTGTATACACACATGCACACACACACACACACACACACATATATAAACCCATGCAAAATGAAGGGTTGGAGACATTTTTACCTCTTCTCTGTTTTGCCATGGAATAGAAACAAAAGAGGAAATAAGAGCTATGTCAGGTTTCATTTTTCCTTCCTTTGATCTACCAGGAGAGGAGTAAGACATATTTCTGGACATGAATAATGTGAAAATTTGTTTGCATATTTTTATTACAAAAATTTCTTTTTCTTTTTTTAAAAAAAATTTTAAATGGGAGGTAAGGAGTGAGTGAAAGAGAGAAAATAAAAATGAAATAAAATGAGGGATCAAACAACAAACCCCTCAAAGATGGTGAGAGAGAGTGTGAGGAGGGGATAAAAGAAAAGAATTGTTGCTGATTATGAAGTCTCTGATCAAGAGAGGGGCACCTTTCTGTTGAGAATCCCAGCAAACTGAGATGAGGTAGATGATGGCTCTTTCTGCAGGGTGTGGAAGGGTGATAGCAACTGACTCAGAGATCATCATCCCAGAAGACCCTTGCTGGGTGGTATAGTGGATGGGGAGTTGGCCTTGGAGTTAGAAAGACCTCAGGTTAAATCTTGCCTCCATTGCGTTTTAGTTCTTTGACTTTGTGCAAGTGATTTAACCACTCTGAATTTCAGCTTTCTCATCTTTAAAATGGGCTTAACTTTAAATTTAAATGGGCACCTATCTCCCAAGGCTGTTGCGAAGGTCAACTTATATATGTGTGTGTGTGTATGTTTGTATATGTATATACACATATATTTATACGTGTGCACATATATGTGTATATATGCATGTATATGTATGTATGCATATTTATATATAGACACACTTGTATATTATATATGTATGCATTGTCCACTCTGGTCACTAATGACCAAAAAGTTACCGAGGTTTTGTAAAGCAGGGCTAGCCAAAGAATTAAACAGTGTAGTGTAGTTGAGCCACAACAGCAATGGCAAGGCCAGGTTGTCTAGTGACAAAAAGTCCACTCATAGCAGGGGCTTATGTCTGGGCCTGTTGGTGCTTGCCTGAGCTCAGGGACCGTTAGTTCCATGACTTAGTTGCAGCAATGATCATCCAGAGGCTGAGCACAAAGGATTGTTGTTATGCCAAGCTCAGGACACAGCTTGCTTGCCAGGCCTTAGCTCTGGAAAACAAGATTTCTAAAAAGAGAGGGGCGATTTTGGATCCTGCAGGATATGTGTGTGTCCATGTGTATGTATATATAAATGTATACATTTATATCTTTGTAAACTTTAAAGTGCTATATTAAAGTACTGTGCATGATGATAGATAGGATAGATAGCTGTGTTAATCTGGTAGTCTAGCTTCCATTGTGAAGAAATTATATTTTAACAAGCATTGCTACATTCTTCAGGTCCCAGCAATTTAACCTCTTATTTCTAGTAGGACAGAAGTAAGGATCCAAACATTTTAAAAGGGCTGAGTCTTGAAAGAATATGAAACTTTTCCCAACTTAAACTGTGAGCTCCACCTTCTTATTTGTTGGGGACAAAGAGAAAGAGAATTAATGCTAAATTAAAGACCTTTTTGAACTTCCCTCCCCCTCCCCATGACCCAGAACACTTAGTCTGTTCAAGTCTCTTCTCTCTCCCTGGCTTTTTGTAGGGCAAAGCAAGCTCCCAGGACCAGGGCTACAGTGAGGCAAAATGGTACCTCTTGACTATCCTCTTGAAGCAGTGAGTCCAGAAGCTCCAGCCTCATCAAAGCTTGAACTAATGAACCACATTTTCACCTACGTTACTTTTCTTTGTCATCTGGCATAGAAGGAAACTGATTGGTTCATAAAATCTGTTCTGCATTTCCTATATGCCATGCTCTGAATATTCAATCGAAATATAATTGCAGTATTAGGCTGCTATCCTTGGTTTTATTATATTTTTGCAGGTAAGGGCTATAGATTATAAGATCTAAGTTTAATGCTGTCATATGCAAATTAGCTTAAAAAAAGAACAGTAAGTTAAATGCTACCTAATTTTCAAAAATAACAATAAGCCTTGCTTGACAACATATTCACTTTGCAAATGCACTGAGCAATGAAATCTATCATTAGGATTTAGATTTTGAGCTAAACCCAAACTCAGTCCTTGAGGTCAGGGTAGAGAGATGAAAGCTATAGGGTCCGAGAATATCAGAACTGAATGACACTTTAAAAGTCACCTTGAACTATGCTATAAAAATGGGCTTACCCTTTGACCCAGCAGTGCCTCTTCTAGAGCTGTAGCCTAAAGAGATCATAAAAATGGGAAAAGGACTCACATGCACAAAAATATTTATAGCAGCTCTTTTTGTGATGGCCAAGAACTGGAAAGCGAGGGGATGCCCATCAGATGGGGAATGAACAAGGTGTGGTATATGAATGTAATGCAATAATATTGTGCTCTAAGAAATGATGAACAGGCAGACTTCAGAAAAACTTTTGGAAAGACTTATATGAGCTGATGCTGAGTGAAGTGAGCAGAGCCAGGACAACATCACACACAGTAACAGCCACAGTGTGCGAGGACTGTTTTTGATAGACTTAATCCTTTACAGCAGTGCAAGGACCTCAAACATTTCTGAAGGATTCATGATGCAAAATGCCATCCACATCCAGAGAAAGAACTATGGAGTCAGAAAGCAGAATGAAGCAGATTATTTTCTCTTTTGTTATGTTTTGTTTTTCTCATGGTTTCTCCCATTCATTTTAATTCTTCTATGCAACACGACTAATGCGAAAACGTGTTTAATAGGAATGTACATGTAGAACCCATGTAAGATTAAATGCCATCTTGGGGTGGTATAACAGCAACTGCACTGGCACACATAGCATCCTGCTAGCACAAGTTCTTAGATCTGCTTAACTAGGACAGACAGCCATTTAAGGGGTCAACAATCTTTTTTAATTACATTTAACAAACAGAGACAATGTAAGTAGAATAAAGATCAACAGTCAGGGCTCTACTGCCTGAATCAAAGCAATGCACACTTATATATCCGTGGACTGAGAGAGCCTTCATATCTGAGCAGTCGGGAGGGTCTAAACATACAGCCACTCAGTCTCAACCCGTTAATCACAAGTTCCTTCCTATAAGCGCACCCCCAAAGCGAAACCCCAACCTCCTAGTATATGTAACAAAGACCTGGCTTATGACGGACTCAGAGTCAGTAGGCATGAAACCTACATGACTCAGCACAGTTATGGAGACTGAGACTTAAGACGCTCACAATGTAACCTGAGCCTGGAAAACTGAACTCCCAAAAGAAAAACAAAAAAATCCCACTCTGCTCGCTGTTACAGGAGGGAGCGGGGGGAAATTTAGAACTCATGGAAGTGATTGTTGGAAACTGAAAACAAATAAATGAAAAAATTTGGAAAAAGAAAAAGAAGTCACTTTGTTATCTTGGTGATTACCTTGCCTATCGGCATCACAAGGTATCAAGCTGGAAAGGACTTTTGAAGCTATGAAGTCCAGCCCTCCCCCTTCATTTTACAGAGGAGTAAACTGAAATGGTGACTTGCCCAGGCAAACAGCCAATTTAAGTGTCCAATACAGGATTCGAATCCACGTCTTTGTGACTCCGAGTGCATTGCCCACCATGTGGTGCTGCCTTATTTTCCAGAAGGCCGGAAAAGATAAAGTAGCTTTCCCAAGATCATATGGCTAGAGAGTGTTAGAGCCAGGGCTCTCTAGTCCTAATCCAGTGCTTCCTTTATACTGCTTCAGGATATTTCGGGCCTGCATGGAACGATCTGAGGGATACTACAAAGTGGAGGGAGCAGGGGTATGCTTGTAAATGTTTAATAATCAGCTTTCTGGAGGGGGAGGATGTGCACAGGAAACATTTAAGTTTAACACACCTTAACATCTCCATCACTTTCTTAATTCTGAACATCCAACAAAACAAAAAATTGAACCCTGATTTATAGTATTTGTTCATTTCTAGAGTATTAAATGTTCACACTGAAAATTTAGCAATTGGCTTAGCCCCTTCAAACTGGTTCTAGCACACCCCTGCTTATATCTCATCTCTCCCCTCAAATCTACAAGGATAGCTGAACTTCCCACTATTTAAGTCATTCCCTTAGATTACGGTATTGTCCTTAGTCTCTGCCTATGCTGAGAAAGATAAAGTACAGTTACCACGAGCACCTATGGCTTAATAATTAGTTAACTGTCATTGATCAGAAATCAGGATGGTAAGAGAATGGGACACAGGAAAGATTTTTTTCAGGGGGTAGATGCTCAGAGAGGGCATCACCATGGAGTACTCTAAGTAATCAGGGATCAGTGGGAGGATACTGAGTATGTTAGGGGTAGAGATTAGTGGCCAACATTTTGTCTAAACCTCTCATACCTTTGGGGCAGCTTGCAGTGGATAGACTACCAGGCCTGGAGTCATCTTCCTGAGTTCAAATCTGGCCTCACTCACTAGCTGTGTGACCACAGGAAGTCACTTAATCCTGTTTGCCTCAGTTTCCTTATCTATAAAATGAGCTAGAGAAGGAAATGGCCAACCACTCCAGTATCTTTGTCAAGATAACCCCAGTTGGGCTCAAGTTAGACACAACTGAAATGACTGAACAAGCACATAGCCTACCCGATTCTCCTTGACTTTATAATTCAGGGCTTGGTCAAGATTGAAATTGTCATTTGTGCTTCTCCCCACCCACCCACACATCAACCATACAGCCAAGCAGCTAGTAAAATGTCCTTCTGACTGGAGATACTTAAATTTTGTGTCACCTGGTGAAGTTGAAGGACCCCTCTCAGAATAATGGCCTGTTGCCTCCATCTAAAATCAGAGGAGATGCTAAATTTCAGTAAAAGGTTATTGAAAATAAAGATGTGATTTTTTTTTTTGCCATAAAAGATCAAAGTTAAGAATCCCTGTTTTAGATACCAAACTGGAAAATAGGAGGTAGGTGGTACAGGGACAAGGACAGAGGTGTCAAACACACCTCGTAAGCCACAATAATAGCGCGAGCCAGATGAAAATGTAATTGAGAAATATTTAATAAAATAAATTAAAATAGAACAGGGCATAATGTCAGTGTGGTTTTCTGAGTCAATATGGACCCCTCAGGGTTCATTGTACATGGTTTAATGACCTTTGTTTCTATTTAAGTTTGACACCATTGAGCTGGAGCACTGAGTCAAGAGTCAGAAAGACCTCAGTTCAGATCCTAAGATACTTCCTAGCTGGGCAATCCTAGACAAATCGCGTATTCTCACCTCAGGTTTCTTATCTGTAAAATGGGATTAATAGCAGCATCTACACCCCAGGATTATTTTGAGAATAAAAATGACATAATAGCTGTAAAGGACTTTGCAAACCCTAAAATGTTATATAAATGCTATTTTATTATTTTCCTATACCTTAAACTTCCATTGTTGATACTTAACCTTGTTTCTATCTTATTTTTTTCTCCATTTCCACCAGGCATTTATGTTTGAGACTTCACTCAGTTTGGCTGTCACCAAGTGGGGTCTCAAGACATGCAACTGTTTGGATGAAAACTATTACAAGTGTTGGCAAACCTTGAGAAGCCACTTCACGCCCAACTTCAGAAACCCCACTGTACATAAATAAGCCTGAAGAGTTTATGTTAGGACTCTTCTTGGAAAAGTCAGGGTCTCTGCATATAGTTGTATAAGCCTGTAGCTGGTTAAAATAATTACCCACCCTCCCATACCCAGGTAACACATGAAAAATAGTGCAAAAATGTGTTACAGGTGCCATTGTGAGCTTAATTACCTAATAAAGACCTGTCTATAGTGTGTGGAAATAACAAACCTAATGGCCAGGGTGTGGGCAGTCACAGAATGGTATGTAGTTTAGTTTAGTCTGAAGAGAGAATTAGATATCTACTAGGAATCTTTCAAATCTGGGCCGAAGATACAAGGCAGGGAGGGTAGGTGTGGGTGCACAGCTAGGAGCAGTGGTGTGCTGGTGAATATTTTATAAACGGTTCTGGGAGGGGGAAATGTACCCATAATACATTTTTAAATATAATCTGAATTATTAACATTATCTATTGCTTTGAACCTAGAAAATCAATAAAACAATAAACCAAGCCCTGATTTGTAGTATTTGTAGGTTTCCAAGGTATAAATGCTTACACTGAAAGTTCAAGAAGTTAGCTACAGCACATCCCTGGCTAGGAGACTCTTATTCCAATGATGGGTGTGAGGCCAGAGCGAAAGCTATGATCCTGGGTCAGTCCAGGCAGGGGTAAGACAGATGATCAGCAAAAATCTAAAAGGAGAAGCACAACTGGCAGCAGCTGGGATGGACCCCACCAGTGGGAGACCATGGTATCTCATGACTTATGAGAATGAAGATTAGCGGACAACACTCCTAAACACACACATGAGATCAAAGTGGAAAGAGATCAGAACTACCAAGAGTCATATCCATTATAGCTCATCAGCAGAAGGTTGGCCACTGGGTGATTTCTTTTTTCTTTTTTTCCCACAAAAGGGAACCAAGGGACTGTGAGCTGTATTTGAGAGAGGAATACCCACTATGAAAAAAATTTTCTTCTATGCAGTGTCTTCCTAAGTCTTCCATTTTATTTAAGCCAATTAAAGCCATTTTATTTAAGTTAATTGAAGCTTAAGATGGCACTAAGACTTTGGGGAAACCCTGCACAAGTATTTATTGCAGACTTTCATTTACCCTGATTTATATGATTTCATTCATACATATGCAAGTAGTAACCAGTCATTGGGAGTGAACATTCTCTGATGAAGTAATAGAGTGCCTGCTCATGACTTCAACCATAGTTCTGGTGGAATACCATGGAAAGACTCTTTAAGAATACCCCTATATGGCAAAACAGATGTCAAACCCCAGGCCTACAACATTCCTAAGTGTAGTCCAAACCAAATTAAAATGTAACTGGAAAATATTTAACAAAATATGTAAAAAATACAATAAAGCATAGATAACATTATGTTTTAAAACTAAGTCAATATGTGGCCCTCAGGGATCTTTATGTATGGATTAGTGGTCCTCAATTCTATTTAAGTTTGACCCCACTGATGTCAAGCACTGTATTTGAAGTCAGAGAACATAGGTTCCATTTTACATATGAGGAAACTGAGGCCCAGTTAAATGACTTGCACAGGATAAAAAGCATCAGAAGGATTTGAACTCAAGTGCTCGGGGTTTAGAAAGTATTTTTTCCATTATACCATCCTTCTTCATTCTGTCTTCCCCTCCATCCAGATTCTGTTGTTCTTGAGATTAAACATCCCAAGTTCCTTCAATGGATCCTCCTTTGATACGAGTTCAAAGTTCTCTTGTCCTCCTGGCTGTCCTCCGGGTGAGTTTCAACTTGCCAATGTTCCTTTTAAAATTTGGCATCAGATTCTTACTAGCCATATGACTCTTAGTAGATCACTTTTGCCTCAGTTTCCCCATCTTTAAAATAGGATTAATAATAGCACCTATCTCCCAGAATTCTTGTGAGGACAAATGAGATAATATTTGTAAAAGTGCTAAGGACAGTACCAGGTACATAGCAAGAGCTATATAAATATAATAGCAAGAAATGTAATAAATGTATTTTATATATTTAATATATAATATATTAGTAATAATATAATGCCCAGAACTGAGCACAAATTTGGTCTGACCAAGGCAGGACTACAACCTCCTTTGTTTGTATTTCTAACAATGCAGGAAATAAAGCAAAAATAGCAAATATTAACTATATACTAAATAAAGAGTACTATGATAGGAGTGCTAGCGGAGAAGCTAAAAAGAACTCTGTCAAAGTCCCTGCTCCTGTGGAGCTCAGAATCAAGTAGAGGTAGAAGAGACATATATGTATACACTTATGTATATATGTATATATATTACATATACACACACCTACAAACATATATGTTTGAATGTAGGTATTTGAATGTAGGTATATATGTATGCATAAGTATTTACATACATGCAAATATGTATGTATATGTATACATATACACAAAGTACCCATATTACATATAGCATGGTGCTGTGGAGAAAGAGTTGGTCTCAGAGTTAGGAAGACTTTTGTTCAAGTCCTTCCTCTGACCCACAGCAGGTGTGACTCTTGGTCAATCATACAACCCCTCAGTGTCCCAGGTAGTTTTTAAAAACTCTAAGTTGAAGAGAAAGTGTCATTCTACCTTGGTAGAGGGAGTTTCCTCACCAGTGAGTTCCTTTACTAGTAAAACACAGTCCCTATCTCCTAACTATGTAACACCCAGATACCCCAGAAAACCACTGCAGATTCTAGACATTCTTTTGTTCATCCCTCATCCTTGAAGGGGACAAATGACATCAGGAAGGACATTATGAATCCAAATTCTCTCCACACCCCTACCTATGTATTTACTCTTATTAGTCAGCTAAAAAACAAATTTACTTCACAGCAAAAGTTTACTGAAATGGCATAGCAATAAAATAATACCAGGAAACTCCCCAATAAATCTAAACCTTGCTTTTCCTCAAATATATTCTTTCAGCTGGAAAAGTAGCTTTGCCTAAATTCATTTATGGCCTTATACATATGGAGAACATATATAACCAAGGCATTTATGTGGAGGGGCACACATGCCAAGAGCACATATGGCTGGAGAACACAGACAGAAAGAAAGGGTAAACCTTTAACACTGAAAAGCTGCTGATGTCTTCTGGTGACATAACCAAATAAATGCTTTCTGTTAGGTCTGTTCCCTATTGGATATCATGTTCTGTGGCTCTATGGTGGACATCAATTCTCTTTTCCAATTGGTCTTTATCCAGTTATCCTCAAGGTTACCTAATGGCCTATCCACTGTCTAATACTATGATTAAGAAGCCTCTCGCTGTGGAGGAGGGGTACAACTTTTTCAGACCTACTCCATCCCCAACACACAAATACTATCTTTCAGTGATGGTCTTCATGTGAGGTGCTACTTCTCAGGCTGTAGTTAATAGGACTTTCTCCTGAAAGTGGGGAGGAGGTACTGCTCTCTTTAATGAGCTCTCTCAATTAATAGTGATGGAATTCTTCAGCTAATGTCTATGAAACTCTCAGTTAATGGCAATGAAACTTTTCCCTTAATCCAGGTTGTTCACAGAAGATAGCAGATGCCCAGGCTAAGATAATATCTGCTCTTTGAACTCCTCTTTGAATATTTTTTCCTGCTGTATCCTCTAGGTCCCTCAAGTCTAACTGCCATCTATTTTTTGGTCAAAGATCCCTTGAAGTTTTACACCATTTTATTAATACTTAGCAAGGCAAATATTCTCACAGTTCTGTTTGCTCAAACTGAAAAAATAAGTGCTGAGTGAAACTGGTGAGGAAACCATTTTAAGACCCCTCCATCACATTCCTTTGTCTATCTAAATGATGAGGGATGAACAAGTTAGAGAAGATTACAAAAGCTAATGGCCTTTTTCTTTCTCCTTTCTTTTCCTGCCTTCCCCCTCCCCCAATAAACAACAGCATAGTTTCTCTAGAAGTACATTTAAAACACAGCGTTTTATGAAGTTAAAAAGAAAATCAGGGAAAGTCTTCCAGAGAAAGTGGAGGCAGAGTTGGCTTTTAAAAATGAGTTCAATGCAATAAGCAAAGAGGAACTGGGGAAGGCACCAGAGAGAGAAGCAAAAATAGAAACAGAGAAGACAGATGGTCAGAGCCAAGAGAGATGGCACCTCAATGAGAACAAGAGGCAAATGGTCCAAAACCTTGATGAGAGAAGGAAGAGATTTGGAACCTGTATGACAGAAGGCAAGAGAGAAGGTAGAGATGGCCAGATTCATTTAGACCTAGATAAAGGTCTACAGGCTGCACCATCTGCACATCTCTGAAGGGGAAGAAGAATGCAACATGGCACAATGAATTTAGAATCAATGAATTTAGGTTCAGATCTCTGCCACATATTATCTGTGACCTTGGTCAAATCATTAACCTCTCCAGGTGTCTGTTCTCTCCTGAATAAAAGTAGAGGTTTGAACTAAATGATCTCTAAGTTTCCTCCAGCTCTAAATCTCTGGTCTTATAATTCTATGGATACAACAGAGGCCCAAAGAGTAACCAAGACCTATCCTTTTGTGTCCTGCATCATGGATAGTGAGGTCCCAGAGAAAGATGGGAGCTACTAGAGGCAGAAGATTACTAGATGCCCCCCAGAAAAGGATGAAAAATTTTCCTAAGGATTGAGGAGCTTGGTCACTGAGCCTGTTCTGTACTTTTTGTCAGGTTAAAGAAAAAGCTATCTTGTATTCAATGTTTGTTAGCCTTGAGTGCTCCAAAAGTAACTGAAGCTTCTTTGGGTGATAAGCAAAATGAACCAGATACTGAAATTCCCAGGGTTTCAATGGGTGGGGCCAAAAGCATATGGAAAACCTGAGCCAGGGGCTGATGCCTCCAGAGTGTCTCTGGGCCCAAGCTCTTGAGGTTATATGTGGGAGAGCCCCCAAAATTCTACCTGGGCCTATGATATCAAGGTCATAAGTTCAACTGACAAATGGATTGCAATGATAAAAATGTAGGAACAAACCCAAAGACAGAACCCTGGGACAGTCCATTATTGACTACCCTCTAGGGGACCCCCTTTTGGTCCAGTTGTTCAAATAATTCCAAATTATTGTATGGTATCTACATACTTGTATTATTATTCTGCTACATAGATCATCCTTCAGAATGGCATTCAGTCTAATTTCTCCATAATCCAGACGGTCCGTATCAAAATCACCAGCATCAATAGGGGTTCTGTTGCCATGTGAAATAAGCTTGCCTTCACTCCCTGGTTCCTATATGATTTGGAAACATTTAGCTCAGAAAGAAGCTAAACAATTTCCCCATTTGTGCACTGACTTCCCAGCTCCACATTCCCTGTTGAGTCTGTATGGAGTCATTGCTATTCCTGCCACCTGTAGCTGAGTTTTCTATGACCTGTGGTCCTTGCTGTTGAGCATGGAATAAAAATATGCCTGTCCTTTCCCAACCTTACTTCATTCGGCAGCTAGTCCTTTCATTACCTAGGCAAACTCAACACATGACTGCTCTTTGGCTCTATGGCTGAATGTATTTCAGCAAATAATCCCTCTGTGTTGTCCCTGGAGCAAGGTTGTCACTATCCCCAATAATTGGGTTGTCATCCAGTAAGCATCTCTTCTATTGCTACACAATTGGGATCCTAGGGCCTCTCCATTCTCTGCAGATGCTCTGCCAAAGCTGCTGACGTCATCACAGAAATACTAATTTTGTACTGGCTATATGCTGTTAACTTTGGTTTGGCAGTTTCAGTGTCAAAGAGGCTGGGTTTTTTTTCCATCCTTTTTAGTTATTTCTCCCATAATTGAACTATAATGCCAACAGGTGAGTGTAGTCTACCATGGACACATGATCCAAGCTGTAAGACAAAAACCGCAGATGTGTCACTTTAATCAATCATCAAGCATTTAATTTTTTTAACTCAATTTTATTTTTAATTCAAATTCTTTCCCTTCCCCTTCACTCCCCATTGAGGTCAAAATAATTACAAATATGTATAGATATGCAAAGCATGTCACATTAAATATTCAACAAACATATATTAAGCAACTACCACTTATCAAGCAAAGGAAGTTTGAATGTAAAGAATGAACAAATTCCTACTGACATGAATTAAATACAGGGCAGTTGGGGATGGGAGGAGGAGGGGATACCAGAGTTGGGTGATAAGGAAATTTCAACTGAGATATAGATGAGTATATCTTTCCCACTTCTCTTATTATGGGGGGAAAAATTTCCCTGAAAAGCAAACTTTGTTAATCAGATAAACACCTAAAACCCAAGTACATACACACACATATATACATATATACACACATATATATATTATATATATAATATATATGTGTATACACACAAATTTATACATACACACATACATACAATCATTGATCCTTTCCCTTTAGGAATCTTCCATACAGATAGTTTGAAATGTTCCTGGGTAACATACTGATTCTAAGCTTGGTGCCAAAACCTTCCTGGGATTTGTGGAGTCCTTCTGGTTTCAGCTTCACTTGCTGTAAATCGTCTTTCAATTGCCAGCTATGAAATCTCCAAAATTCAGTCACATACCATCCTTTCTCCCTGTCTAAGTTGCTTTATATTATACAATAAGAAGGTTTTAGTGTGGTTTTTTTCTGTCCCTGATCAACCACCAATCAATCTGAAAGTCCTGATTAACAAACAGCTCCCTATGTGTCGGGCAGCTACGTTCAGATGTTGGGGCAGCTAGGTGACTCAGTGGATAGGTCACTGGGCCTGGAATCAGGAGCACCCTGTCTCAGATACTTCCTAGCTGTGTGATCCTAGGTAAGTCATTTAACACAGTTCGTCTCAGTTTCCTTGTCTATAAAATGAACTGGAGAAGGAAATGGCAAACCACTCTTGTATCTTTGATGAAACAAACAAAAAACTCGTGGGCAGTATTTGAGTGATATGGGCTATAGGGTCACAAAGAATCAGACAGGACTGAACAACAGCAAATGTGTTGGGTACTTTGCTAAATGCTGAGAATAGAAAGAAAAATCCAAAAAACAGTCCCTCCTTCAAGGAAAATCAACCTGGACTTAAATAGTTGCTTGCATAATTCATACAGAGAGGAAACCCAGGGCCAGGCACTAGCAGCTGGGGGAACTGAGAAAGTCCTCCCACCCAATGTAATGTAAACTGAGTCTTGAAGAGACCCCAGCATTCTAATAGACTGGAGATGAGGAGGGAGAGCTACTGGAAAGATCTCTGGTATTTAAAACCCTCTCCTCCCCAAGATAGTGTGTTTTCTTTTTCTCCACAAGGATAAAGCATCCCTCTGTTTAGGAAGCATTAAAAAGGGAAAAAAAAAAAAGAATTGGGACCCTTCCAGGTATGTGCTGCAGTCCAGTTTTCAATGTATTTATACCCTGGAAATCAGCAAACGCTAAAAATCAGGACTTGGTTTATTATTTTGTTCATTGTCTAGACTTAAGAAAGTGATGGAGAAAAGGTTAATAATTCAGATTTAACTTTAAAAGTATACTTGCAGATATTGTCTCATTTTGTTTGTTTTGGCCCAGTTCTTAAACACTTACCAGCACCCGCCTGGTCCTTCCAATTCTAGGTTTTCCTTTTTGTTTATCCTAGCATTTTTCTGTTGCTTTTCTTATGAGAAGAACAGAAAAGCTTAGATTTCCTTCTCTTTCCCACAGGGAAAGGGAAATTGATTTGATTTGCATGCAATATTACTTCAACAATCATGTTACTACTAGCAACAGTTTAAGGTAATTTCTTTTACAAACTGCCTCAGTTTCCCCTATATTGTTGATTGCTGACCTGAGCCCAAATCAGGGTCAGAAAAAATCTACAGAAGTATTTTGGAAGATTTCCAGGGGAAAAAAAGATGAATCTAGTACCCTTGTGATCAAAGAGAGGTTTGGGGAAAGCACAGTCACAGTGACATTTGAGGTACCTCCTGCTACCCAGTAATTATGCCTCAAAGGTACATCAGCTGGTCTGGGAAAGCATAGGCAATCTAAGAGCTAGAAGACATCTCACTGGCCATAAAAGAGAAGAAAGTTACATACATATAGTAAGTAGCATAACTAAGGAATTGAACTCAGACCTTCTGACTTCAAATCCAAAGCTCTTTACCACTACATAATACTAGCTCCGCAGAGGTGGCCACCACCATTTTCTCTGAAAAGAAGCTCAAGTCTGTGGCCCATGAAAGCTAAATGTTAAGAATATGCAACATACCCTCCCAAAAAAAAGTTTATGTAACACCAATGTCAGAGACAGAAAGCACCAGACCGATGAGTCAGCAGGACCTGAATTCAAATAATGCCTCTGACACTTATTAGCTCTGTTATTGTGGTTGTGTTTATCCTTCGTTGTCAAAGAAGAACATGCCATCGGGGAAATGATGACATGACTTGCATTTGACTTTGTTTTGAGTGAGGGAGGGCTGTGCAGGTTACCAGCCCCACTTCTCCAGAGACATCTGAATGCAGTGACCAGATATTCCTCAGGATGACTGGAGATGGCCCAGGATGAACTGTACCCTCGGGCAAATAACATAAACTTTTTCATCTCCTTTCCTATAGCTATAAAATGCAAACAGTAGCATCTCTCGCACAAGGTTATTGTTAGGATCAAATGAGTTAATATATGTAAAAAGCTTTTCAAATCTTAAAGCATTACAAAATATTAACCTTCTTTCTCATGATACAAAATGCCCAGGTACATATGAAAGGATTTATTCATTTTCTTGGCTCACAGCCCTGAATCAGAAAAGCTGGGAAAGCATAAGAAGCAGTACTTCCCTAGCAAGCTGGGATCTGCTCCTCACTTGTGAGCTCATGACTCAAAATGCAGAAAATACAAAATGTAGGTGATTTTTTTTAAGAGGAAGAAAAAAAGCAGAAATTCTCGAATGAGCACCCACCAATACATGTAATTCTCAGTCTTTGACTTAAGTACAATGCCTTCTCTGGCTGAATCTACCTGCTCAAGTCCTGTCTTGGCCACTGCTCCCTACCGCTCAGGGGCAAGATCAATGGGAAAATAGAATTTCTCTCTTTTTTTCTCATTCTGACTTCCTGCTGATCTTCATGACTCAATAACCCACAGTCCATTAATTTCCCAGATGAGGCCAGGATAGACCTATAGTTCCCTCTTGTCTTTTTATGTCATCTCCCTGGTGCAAGAAAAAGGGAAAAAAAATGTAGCTCACTTAAAGCTCTCTCTGGTTTTTCATTGCTTTTCTCCCATAAGTGTTTCCTCTTATTCAGTTTCTCACGGTAACCAACCCAGCCCATCACCATGCCTGTCCTTTGGGTTAGCACTTTATTTTCCTCATTTAGGTAGTTAGGAATACATAAAGAAAGGAGCAAATATTCCAGCCCCTGCTACAAGGATATTTGTGTACTATAACTTGCTAGAACTAAGAAACATGCCCTAATATTTGAGAGGAATTTTATCTCTCTGTTGAATGTTTGCCCCCCTGTTGAATATTCTACAACTGAACTGGTAACAACTGACCTTTAGTGTTGACATTTGAACATGATTGTGATGCTTCCTGGGGGGTGAGTTAATACCCATAACCATAAAATCCAAGGGTTTGTCCCATAATTCATGGTTTTAGTTTTGTGGGCTTCATTCTTTTTTAAAAAGTTATTTTATAATTATAAAATAACATAGAATCATATATAATTATAACATAATTATAATTACATCTTATAATTATTTTATAATTAGTGCATATAATCATTATTGTACAAAAATTTCATTGTATTTTTAAAATAAGTGCTATTTTATTCAGTTCCTGTTTAGGCCTTAGAATAACGAAACCTCCTTCGTGTCTAATAAAGGATAACAACGATATCACATCAGAGGGTCAGAGTACAGTAGGGTCTTAGAGAAAATGACCAATATACAGGAAGAGAAAACCTAGCTACATAAGAATTGTAGGACAGAAGGGCAGTATAAGGTCCTCTAGATTGGAAGGAAGAGTTTACAAGAAGCAGAAGAAGAAAGGGGAATGTATAGAAGCAGAGGAAGAAAGGGGAATGTATATAGACATAGAGTCAGCATCATAGGAGCAAGCTGAAGACGGGGGCGGTGGGGGAGGTTAAGGAGAGAGTGAAAGAGATAATTCAACAATTTGTTGATAATGGGAGACTAAGGCTAGGATGTCAAAAGGGGCTTATGTTCTCTCCAAGTTCATTTGCCTCTGCCTTCAATTTCCTGAGAAGGGATGTGAGTAAAATAGAATAGAGGTGAGATCTGCAAAAGGGTGGTGAATTGTTTAAATTCTCCACCTCCCTCCCCTCCAAGAGGATAAACATTTATTCTAAGATTTAACTGGTCCTTAAGTTATTCATAATTCTTGATTTTTGTAACACCTTTAAAGCTACATTATTCTCTATATAAATTTATGACTGGAAATTACTTCTTCGTGTATGTATATATCTGAAATTGGAAGCAGTAATACATACAACATAGTGAACTGATGCATGTTTTGTAGTATAAAACAAAGATAAAACAGGATAGAGGTCCAAATCTTCTGTTTGAAAATGCTGGAGATTTCCTCAAGCAGGGAACTCCAAGCTAGGTGATTTTTATAAGATTTTTATCATATTAATTAACTCTTACAAACTACCCAATTACAGAAAAATTTAAGCCATGCAAGTCTACATCCTTTAATTTGTTTCCCCCTTAAACTAAAATTGTCATCCAGGGAGCCATGTTGATCTGGTAATTGAATTGAGTGTAGGTGAGTCAAGTTGTCTTTTCCATTTTTTTAATCAAGACCTGCTTAGTGAAATAAGAATGTAAACTAAGGAGCAGATCTCCTTGGTGAGAGAGAGGTATGCTTTGAGAACAGTTCCCATGCTTATATTCCAAAGGTAGGAGCCTTGCTCACTTTTGCCTGCCATCTTGAATCTCCAAATCCTTCCAGAGAGGGCCACCACCTGGTTTTCAGCCAGTCCAGACCCTTCACTTAACAAATAAGAAAATTAGAACTCAGAGAGGAGATTTGTCCTTCTAGAAGTTTCACAGTAAATAGGAGAGACAACACTCAAACCCAGTTCTCCCAACTCCAAAACACTCACAGAATAAAATATTTAGAATAATGTATTTAGAAATTAGCTAAATTAAATAGAAAATTTGGACAGGTGATAAGTAGGAAACTAGCATGAGACCATCCACAGAGATTTTCTGGAAAATATCTCATCTGAATGACTTGTGTTCTTTTGTGCCCAAATGGAAATAGTTGGTAGATAATAGAATAAGGCAGGAAATTACCTGGCTCTCCTAAGCCGCTGTGCCACCCACCCTCAAATAACTTAAATGCTTCAATGTGAATTTTAAAGTGGCAGAAATAAATAAAACTTAGGGTAAAGCAGTCATCCAGCCTAAGACAACTTGGGAAGATGTTAGGAAAGATCTGACCTCCTGAAGTGGTGATCTATCTGAACTGAAGTGCAGATACTGCCAGGTAGATACCCCTGAGTCAATAAACAGCAAGTTCCAGGGGCAGCTGTGTAGATGGCAGCCTCGGCTTCCAGAACTTGCACCCCACCACCAGTGTGAAAGTTGGGCAGCTGATCAGGGGACTATTGGAGGGGCCTTCACTGTTGCTGAAAGTGGGATCCACAGAGGGGCCCTGCTGGTTGTGAATCACTCACGGGAGTATAATCCCTGATTCAGTTCTAGGGCAGAGGGATAAGCTTGTGCTTGCAGTCACTTGAGGAACCACGAAGAGGGAAAGATTTTCTGGCCCATGGAGCCCTGGTCATGGCTCAGAGGCAGACAGGAGTACCTGAAGTCACTTATAGACCAAGGCATGAGCCGGAGGAGCAGGGATCACACCTAATCTTGGATCATAGAAGATTGGAAAAATAAAAAAGTCAAAGACCTCCACAAAGAGCTCAGAAAACAACAGCATGAAAATCCTGAAGCCTAAGATATCATCCCCCTGCCAGGGAGCAGACGTCAAACCTTAATATAAAGTTAATGGCCAAGAAATAAACCATTAAATGAGCAAAAACAGAGAAAGAACCTGAGCTTAGAGAGCTACTATGATGATAGAGAAGATTAGGGTTCAAACTCAGAAAAAAGACAATGAAGTCAAAACAGTTACTTGTAAAGTGTTAGGGGCCAAGCTCTGGACAGGCCTTGGGAGCTGGCTCTGCCCTCAGGGAGGAACTTGGGAGAGGCTCTGGCTGGGGATATAAGGAGCTGTCGGGGAGGAATCGGGGAGATAGAAGACGCCATCAATAAAGTGAAGTGCACTGACATCCTCGGGTGCATGTGTAGTCATTGTTCCCTCCGTGGAGGAGGGGATAACCCTGTCACGCAGCTAGGCCACACGGTCGCACGGCAGGGGCCAGAGACGTCCGAAGACCCGGGGAAAGGGTAAGAAGATTCCCCAAGCGAAGTCTGGGGTAAGGGATACCGCCTCATCCAGGCGAAGGCCAGCGGGGAGCCCCGTGCAAGAGTACCGCCTGGAATAGTGTCCAGGCGAAGACCCCAGAGAGATTACCATCTGGCTTAGTAGCCAGGTGAAGGCCGGGGATTAGCCCCGTGCAGTAAAGCTTTTATAAAAAATGCAAAATGGTCACAAATCCAAAAAGAGTTCTCAAAAAAGCTTTAGAAATTTAAAAATAAAATAATAAAGGTTGAGGAAAAATTGGGAAAAGAAATGAATAACGCAAGAAAATCAAGAAAATTATGAAAAGAAAGTCAATCAATTAGAAAAAGATATCCAAAAACTTACTGAAGAAAATAACTTTTAAAAATTAGAATTGGGCAAGGAGAAACTAAAGACTTCATAAAATATCAAGAAATAATGAAACAAAGTCAAAACAATGAAAAAATAGAAGAGAATGTGAGATATCTCATTAGAAAAACAACTCACCTGGAGAACAGATTGAGGAAAGATAACATGCGAATTATTGGACTATCTGAAAACTATGATAAAAAAAAAGGTCTAGACACTATACTTCAAGAAATTATCAAGGAAAATTGCCCTTAAGTTTTAGAACTAGAGGCTGAAATAGAAATTGAAAAAATCTGCTGATCACTCAAAAATGGAAACTCATAGGAACACTATAGCTAAGTTTCAAAGGTCAAAGGCAAGATATTACAAGTGTCTAGAAAGGAATAATTTTAATATTGTGGAGCTACAGTCAGGATAACAGAAGATTCAGCAGCTTCTACATTAAAAGATCAAAGGGTGTGGAATATGATATTCTGAAATGCAAAGTTGCTGGTTTACAAAACTAAAAATAACCGGCCTAGCAAAATTGAGTGTAATCTTGAAAGAGAAATATTGGATTTTTAGTGAACTAAAGGACTTTCAGGTATTCCTGAGGAAAAAAATAGAACTGAACAGAAAATTTGACTTATAAGAATCAATAGAAACAAAAAAAGTCAAATATGAAAGACTAATTATGGGGGATTTAATAAGGTTAAATGGTTTACTTCTTATATAGGAAAATGATATTTGTAACTTTTAAGAATGTCTTCATTAGGTAGGTGATGGTGCCTCCTGGTTTCAGGTAGCCTGTGTCTTCATGTCTTGGAACACATTTTGCTATGAGATTAACGAGGTACAGAAGGGCAGCTTTGATCCATGGTCGAATCCAAGCTACCAGACAAAACCAGGGTCCCAGTACCAGCTATGAGTGCAGCACCCCAGACCAGGAGGATTTCTATTTGTACTCTCCCCATCCCTGCTCCCCATGAAGCAGTTTCTGGACTTTGGATCTATGAATGCATGTGGAAGGACCTCATTATGTTTTTGTAGAACTTGCCAGTGAAATAGGCAAATATAAGAAATACATCTCCTTCCAGATAATTTCCTAAAAGCACCTTCAGTTCAGCTGGTACATTCAGAGTCTACAAAAGTTCCTTGATTTTAAGCATAAAAATGCTGAAGATCCTAAGCTGTATATGACTTTACAGACACTGTGATAAGAATCCAGAATCGACATAATGATGTCATTCCTACCATAGCCCTGGGTGTGATTGTATACAAGGAAAGCTTTGGTATAGATCCAGTGACCAGCCAGAATGTACAGTATTTTTTGGATCATTTTCACAAGTCGCATTTCAATCAGAATGCTACTCAATTAGCACTCCTTACTGTTGGAAAAGGAAAAGGAAGTTCAACTCACTGAAAATACATTGGAAGCATTAATCCAAATTATAATGTTGTTGAAGTTATTCAATATGCAAATTGAGTCAAAACATTGTTGTGATTTGTATTATGCTAATTCTCCAGAACTAGAACTTGAAGAATTAAATACAAAAATCACCAGGGCAGCCTATGCAAGTGGTTTATGTATCATTACATCCCTATCACATGGTGTTGGAACTTTTCAAGAATGTAATGAGAGCCACCATGGGATATCAGGCCGACAAAGGTGTTTACCCTCCTATTCAGGTTCACGTAACACTGGGTAATAAGAACTTGACTGTGAAGATGAGTGATCATCAAGGTGGTGTTCCTTTGAAGAAAATCAATATTCACCTACCTGTACTCAGCTGCACCCTGACCTCATATTGAGACATATTGAGCTGTACCCCTGGCTGGTTTTGGTTGTGGATTGCCCATATCTCAGTTTTATGCACATAAAGAGGATTTCAAGGGGACTTCTATTCCTTAGAAGGTTACAGGACAGATGCTGTTGTTTACATTAAAGCTCTATCAGCAGTCAGTTAGGAAACACTAATCATGAGGCAGATGACTGGTGAGTGCCAAACAGTAAACCAAAGGATATGACCACATTCTGCAGTGCATAGCTGCATCTCGACCATTTGAAAAAAAAAAACAAACAACAGTATTATATTTGAGAGGGACTTTGGAAAACTGTTACATCAAACATTTCACATCTGATTTTCACATTCATTGACTGTATAGAATAAATGGAAACAGAATTCCATAGCTATCATTCAAATCTCCTGTACCATTTAACTGTAAGAAGAAAGAAAATTCTAGCTACTGTATGTATTTACTTTTAACTACTGCAAATGTGGCTAACATGTTTTGCTTCCTTTTCAGTGGACTTCAGGGACAAGGTTTCAGGTATAGGAATTGCCAGGATCCTCATGGGACCCATGACATTTCCTTTTGTAGTTAACTTAAAGACACTTAGTTTTAGGGGTAAATTTTCTTTTTCTGAACAATCCATATCTAGTTCTCTCTGTGTTCAGTCCTTATAGTGTAGTATATTATTTGACTAATTAATAGTTTTTGATGACTCTAAGCTTTTTTAAAATATATATTCACCAAGACCTAGTCTATGCAAATATGGTGGAGATAATTTACTTTTAACTGTAATCCATAGATGTCATTCATTTTCTATTGAGAAAATTATGAACTGTTTTAGGAGGACATAGTAAAGCAGATATTCTGTTTTATTTTTTGACTATGTTCATACCCACATGTGGTTTCCTTTTCTTGAATCAGGAAATTTTAGTGAGATATTCAAATGGAAGTATAAAGTGTAATTTTATGGAACATTTTGTAAGTGGAACTAAATTGATACCATGAATTAAACTTTCTCTTTTAAAAATCCTTTCAAAACTAATTAAGCTTTACTACACAGCTGTTATGTCTTATACAATAAAATCAGTTATTCCTCCCTTAAAAAGAGAATGTTTTCATTACTAGGATCATTATGATGGGATGATCACAAAACATAAAACTGAGTAGGGAGAGATAAATATGGAGAAAATTGTCTTATATAGAAGAGGTGTAAATGGAAGAATAGGAGGTGAAGGGAAGAATAGGATAGAGGGCAAGTAGCTGAAAACTTAGTCTCATCAGAATTGGGTTAAAGAGGGAATACCATACACATTTAATAGGGTATAAAAGTCTTACCTTACAGAGAAATAGGAGGACAAGGGGATAGGATAAGGAAGGAACTCTTAGAAGGGTATACAGATTAGGGAGGCAGTGGTCAAAAGTAAATTAGACTTCTGAGAAGGGATAGGGTAAAAAGAGAGAGAAAGATAAACAGTGAAGAAAAATAGGATGGAGGGAAAAAAAACAACTAGTAATTATAATTTTGAATGTGAATGAGGTGAATCCGTCCATGAAATGGGAATAGATAGCAGAATGGTTTTAAAAAAAAGCAGAACCTGACAATATGTTGTTTACAAGAAACATATTTAAAAATGAAAGACACACAGAGTAAAATAAAGGATTACAGTAGATTTTATTATGCTTCAGATGATGTAAAAAAATAGGGGTAGCAAAATGATTTCAAAGTTAAACTAAAACAGAATTAATGAAAAAAAATAAACAGGGATACGACATTATGTTAAAAGGTGCCATAGATAATGAAATAATATCAATACTACACATATGTACTAAATGCTATGGTATCCAAATTCTTACAGGAAAAACTAAATGAATTACAGGTAGAAATAGGTAGCAAAACTAGAAATATTAAGAGATTTCAACCTTTCCCTTTATGAACTACATAAGTCTAATCAAGAAATAAATAGAAAAGAAGTTAAGGGGATAAATAAAATCTTAGATAAGATAGATATGATAATCATCTGGAGAGGAATGAATGGGAATAGAAAGGATTACACCTTTATCTTAGAGATACATGGCACCTTTATAAAAATTTACTGTTAGCCACAGAAACTTCATAGTTAAATGCAGAAAAATAGAAATATTAAATGCATCTTTTTCAGATAATAAAACAATAAAATTATATTTAATAAAGTACCATGGAAACACAGATTCAAAATTAATTGAAGACTAAAATAACCTAATCTTAAAGAACAAGTTATAGAAACAACAAAAAACTTTTTAAAGAGAATTATAATTATAAGACAACTTATCAGAACTTGTGGAATTCAGCAAAATCAGTCATCAGAGAAAAATTATATCTCTAAATCAATAAAATAGAAAAAGAATACATCAATGAATTGGGTATGCAATTTAAAAAACTAGAAAAAAAAGTAAATTTTAAATCCTCAATTCAACCTCAAACTGAAAATCCTGAAAATTAAATGTGAGATTAATAAAACTGAATGTAAGAAAACTATTGAATTAATAAAATTAGGAGTTGGTTTTATGAAAAAACAATAAAATAAGTAAACCATTGGTTAATATTTTAACATTTTAAAAAGAGAAAGAAAAAAACCAAATCACCAGTACCAAAAAATGAAAAGGGTGAATGTACCACTTATGAAGATGAAATTAAAACAATTAGGAGTTATTTTGCCCAATTATATGCCAATAGATTTAACAACTTAAGTGAAAGAAAGGGATACTTGCAAAAATATAAACTGCCCAGATTAAAAGAAGAAATAGAATGTCTAAATAAACCCACTTTTAGAAAAAAGAAATTGAACAAGCCAGAAATGAGCTTCCTAAGAAAAAAAAAATATCAGGACCAGATAGACTTACAAGTGTACCAAACATTTAAAGACCAACTGAGTCCACTATTAAACAAATAATTTGGAATAATAGGCAAAGTTCTATCATCTCCTTTTATGGAATAAATAATGTCCTGATGCCTAAACCAGAAAGAACAAAAATAAAGAAAATTATAGACCAATTTCACTAAAGACTACTGATACAAAAATCCTAAGTAAAATAATAGGTAGGAGATTACAACATCATATCACAAAGATTACATTGCAACCAAGTGGGATTTACAGCAGGAATGCAGGAGTGGTTAGATATAAGGAAAATTACTAATATAATTGATTACATAAATAATAAAAGTAACACAAATCATATGATTATATCAATAGATGCAGAAAACAACATTCTTATTTTTTTAAAAAAAGTTCAATGCATAGGTATAAATGAATTTTTCCTTGAAATGATAAAAAGCATCTAACTAAAACCATCAGCAAGGATTATCTATAATGAGAAAATTCTAGAAGCCTTCCCAATAAAAACAGAAGTGAAACAAAAATGCCAATTATCACCAATATTATTCAGCATTGTACTAGAAATGCTAACAGCAACAATAAAAGAAGAAAAAAAATTGAAGAAGTCAGAATGGACAATGAAGTAATAAAACGACCTCTTTTTTGCAGGGGATATAATGGTATACTTGGAAAATGCTAGAGATTCTTCTAAAAAGGCAGTTGAAATGATAATTTTAGCAAAGTAGAAGGATGTGAAATAAAAAACCATGTAAACCTTCCGCATTTCTATAAAGCCCTGATAAATGATTATAGTAATCTTGTGTTTGATAATGTAAAGATTGAAGCTTTGGGGATCAGAGTTCACTATTTGGTAAAAATTATTAAGAAAGCTAGTAAACAGTCTGGCAGAAACTAGGTAGAGACCATTATCTTACACCATTTACTAAGATAAGATCAAAATGGATACATGACCTAACTATAAAGGAAAATAGTATGTCAAAAAAGATAGTAGATGCAAAATAATCCAGGTTTTTACAAGAGACATCTCTAGAAACGCTAGTAGAGTTTAGCAACTCTAGAGTTACTAAAATACAAAATTTATAGATACCCTAATTCCATTCCAGGGAAAACAACCTAAATTAAACAAATAATATCATTATGCTCTAGCTACTGTACTGACTTCCCTCATTTTGGAGCATGAGAGCAAAATGGACATTTGTAGAGCAGGAATATAATTACAGTTAGGTCTCTCTTAGCAAAAAGGATGAATTCTCAGGGCTGTCAGGTAAGAGGCAGAGTGATATAGGGAAAAAGCAGTGAAATCAAATCTAGGTTTAAGTCATGGTCTCAACATTTACCCTCAATTAGCTTCTGAGTCCTCATCTGAGGGCTGTTGTAAATGAGATTAATGTAGTACTTAGAGACTATAAACTCTGTTTATGTATGAATGATTATTATGATGATGAAACACTATGCTGTTAGATATTTTATTACTGAAGGCATAAATAATATAGGAGGCCAGTGCATGTGTCTCAAGCCCTTTTGCATTTCCTTTCGTCCCTGCCACCTAGCACAATGCTTGTCACAGAGTAAGTCCTTCATAAAATGCTTGTTGATTTGAGTCATAAAAGATGAGTTGGTCTGCAATATAAAAATACAATATATCTTCTCAATAATAGATAAATCTGCTAACATTGGTTCTTGACATAAAATGCTTCAAACAACTGCCTACTTTTTTCCTTAAAGCACTTTCTTTTTCTGGTATTTCTTTCAATTCTAAATTCATAAGGAGAAATCTCCAACTGAGTGTTAATCATCTTTAGCTATTACTCAGCTGCCTTTGAACCATAAGGAGGGCAGCTATATCTGAAACCCGAAACCATGAATTCACAACTCTAACAATGTAATGGGAAAGAACCGATCAACCAACCAAAAAACTCTAGCGGCTGTGTAAATGAAACAATCAAGCTTGACCCTAGAGAAGAGGTTTAAAAAACTTCTAGGTGACACAGTGGATAGAATGCCAGGTCTGAAGTCAGGAAGACTCATCTTCCAGAGTTCAGATCTGGCCTCAGACACTTATTAGCTGTGTGACCCTAGTCAAGTCACTTAACCTTGTTTGCCTCAGTTTCCTCATCTGTCAAATGAGCTGGAGAAGGAAATGACAAACCACTCCAGTATCTTTGTCAAGAAAGCCCCAAATGGAGTCACAAAGAGTCAGACACAACTGAAACGATTGAACAAGCAATCTCTTGTCTTTGCGTGTCTTCTTTGAAGGATCAGGAGGCTACGTGGGAAGAAGACTGTTGTCCCTTCTGACACTCCTGCATCCTATTCATTATAAGTAGAGTAAATCAGTTTTCTCTTCAAGGCCAGGCTTCTGAGTATCATGATTTTAGGGGTCCCCTCTCCCTCTCATCAATTACTTCTAGCATTCTTAGATACAAAATATTTATTTAATATTTCCTAGAAGGAGGGTCTTAGTTTCCTTATTGAGAAGGAAGGCAACCCCAGGAAGGCAAAACATCAAGGCCAGGTAAAGGATAGGGATTGGTGAAAATTGCCAACTCCTTGGGTCCCAACCAAGCAGTGCCTGGCTAGCCACTGTGCTAGAAAGAGATGGAAAGATGGTGTAAAGTGAAAACAACAGGAATCAAAATTCTAATGCAATTCTTCAGCACCGGTTTTGATTATGCAATTAAAGATAAAAGACTTGAAATGCAAATACCTGGTTGAGCTAACATGTAGCAGAGACATTTTTAAGACTCTGAAGGGATCTTAAAGATAGATAGATAGATAGATAGATAGATAGATAGATAGATAGATAGATAGATAGATAGATAGATGATAGATAGATAGATAGATAGATAGATAGATAGATAGATAGATAGATAGATAGATGGATGGATAGATGGATAGATAGATAGATGGATAGATAGACAGATAGATATGTGTGTGTATATATGTACATATATACATACATATATATCCCAATCCTTTCATTTTACCAACTAAAAAATAGATCAAGAAAGGTCAAGTTTTTAGCCTGAGGTCACAGGGAGCCAGTGGCAGATGCTAGATTATAATCATCAACTTAATCAGCAGTTATAACTGTTCCTCCCTTAATAGTGAATCATCTGATCATAAATGTAGAATCAGATGAAATGCTAGAAGCAATGGAGTCTAAACCCTCATTTTACAGATGAGGAAACTGAGGCTTAGAGAGGTTAAATAATTTGCTCAAGGTTACATGGGTAATTAAGGGGTAGATTTTAACCTGGGTTTTCTGATTCTAAATCAAGCTCTTTTTGTGAAAGGAATTTAGAGAGAAGAAGGATATCTGAATGGGGGAGTTTTGTTTCCAAAGAATTCTTTAATGGAAGTACAACATGTGCATTGATGCTACCTGGAAGCATTATGGTTTTCTCCACTCTGTGGGATGTCGATAAGCTCTTGTTTTTTGTGAGTAGAGATTTGTAGAAACACTCTCCTTTTCCTTCCCTTCCCAGTGCCTCTTTATCCATCACCATAACTTCAGGCTCATCACAGTGGTTACTTAGGTTGCTCAGGTCCTTTGGCTTTGGGGCACCTCATAGTTTTAGCCATCTCCTTCAATATGGATCTGTCTGTTTCTTTGCTTCTAAAGGTCTCTCTTTTCAACAGGAAACTTTCGGAATCTTGGGCATACCCTAATGACATTCATCTGCTGTTTATAGCATTGATACTCAAAGAGTGGTCTGGCAAACCCCGGGAGTCCCCCAGACACTTCCAGGGATCTAGTGAGGTCAAAATTATTTTAGTAATAATTTCTAATTTTGATTTCTAATTCAATATGTATCAATAAATGTAACTGACATTAAAATTTTGGGAGAGATCCTCAATGGTTTTTAAGAACTTAAAGTGGTTTTGAGATCAATAAGTTTGATAGCTAATAGGATTGCTATACTTAGAATGGGTTCCAAGGAGCTCAGTATTTCTACAATATCCCCAGCAGATAGTCATACAGCTTCTCTGCCTCTTGAAGACTCCATGGAATCCCTTATGCACTTTTGATAGTTCTAATTACTGGAAAGTTGTTTTTTCCTTATACACAGCCAAAATCTGCCTCTTTGCAGCTTTTACTCACATTGCTCCTAATTCTGATTCCTGGGATGAAGTAGAATAAGTCTAATCCCTCTTTCATGGGATAGCCTTTTAAATACTTGAAAATAATTATCATATGAGCTGAGTATTTTTGGAAAAACCTGGAAAGACTTGCATGAGTTGATACAAAATGAAATGTACTCTGTACAAGTAATAGCAATATTGTAAGATGATCAGCCATGAATGACTTAGCTATTCCCAGCAATACAATGTTCCAAGACAACTCTGAAGGATTTAGGATGAAAAATGCCATCCATCTCCAGAGAAAGAACTGTTGGTGTCTGAATACAAATTGAAACATACTATTTTCTTGAGATTTTTTTGTCTTATTTTGCATGATTACGCATGTATAACCTATATGGAATTGCTTGCCTTCTCAATGGGAGGTGGGGGAGAGAAGTGAGAGAATTTGCAACTTAAAGTTTTAAAAACAAATGTTAAAAAATGTTTTTACATGGAACTGGGGAAAAAAATGAAATACTAAATAAAAGCTTAAAAAAACAAAGAAAAAAGAAAATAGCTATCATATCTGTGGCATCTCTTTCCCCAAATCTCCTCTTCTCTGGGTTAAATATCCCCAGTTGCCTCATGTGCCAAGATCTAGAGGCTTTTCACAGTCACATATCTCTAATCCAGGGGTTCTTAACCTTTTTTTTTAATGTCATAGACTCTGTCAGTCTGATGAAGCCAATGGGCCTGTGACACATAAAAAGTTCAAGAGACATAATTTTTGGGTAACTAATCATTTTACTGATCATGTTACCAGATAATTAATAACAAGGATCAACGACACTCTAATATGTCAAAGATCCCTCATGGAACCCACTCAACATTTATATGCCCTTGGAAGAGTGAGTGTTCCTGAGGGTGGCAGTCAACACTGATTGGTTAACAATGAGAATGAATGTTATAAGGAAAGGTGGACTTATTTTAGTTAAATGCATAACATAAAATATTTAGGATTATAAAAGAAATCAATTGTATTGAAAGTTATCAAAATAAGCTTGATAAAAATTCATGGATCCTAGGTTAACAGATCCTGTTTTCAATCCTCTGTGGCTGATTAATGTTTTTCCCAAAATATGGTGATCAGAACTGAATACAATATTCTAGGCGCAGACTGACCAAGACAATACAGCAAGACTACCCAATTAGCACCAAGAATGAATCCTGTGAAGTGGTTGCATCTATTTAAATTAATATTATCCCAAGTTATGATGGAAGTCTACTACTGGCTTCCTTTGGATTGAAATCAATTCACTTCCTAAGCCTCTACTTGCCTATGCTTCCCCCATCCTTGCCTTAAAGACTTGATGAAATTCTAAATGAATGATTACCAGGTACTAAAGGAGGTTTGATTGTGAATATGAAGATGCAAGAGGACAAATTTTAAAAGATTTTGAAGGAAGTTAAAAATCTTCAAAAATAAAGCTTTTAAAGCTGCTCCTTGGGCATAAGATGGTAAAACATGGGCTGAATGACAGCTCTGTCAAGTGGATTCAAGGATGGTTAAACAACCTCACCCAAATTCTGTTGATTAATGACCATATTAACCCGAAGTGCCACAGGCATCTATACTTGGCTCTGTCCTGTTGAATAGGACGATGCTGAACAGGACAATCCATGACTTGGATGAAGACAAAAGAGATGCTTATCGAATTTGCAGATGTCAGGAAGCTAAGAGAGGTCATTAATACAACAGAAGATAGAATCAAGGCATAAAGTGATCCTGACAGGCCAGAACACTGGGCAAAAACTGACAGGAGATAATTTCACAGGGATAAGTATGAAGTCGCATCTGCAGGCTAAAACAATTAATTGCACAAGAACAAGATAAGAAACACCTAGCTTAACAGCAACTCATGTCAGCACTCTGAGGGATCTTAAATGACCATCAGCTTAACAGGAGCCAACCATAGAATGTGAATGCATCAGCTTCAGAGTCTTAACAAAAATAGAGTGTCTGCATCACAGGAAGCTCTATTCCTATTCTTTTCTGCCCATATCTGACTACATAGGGATTATGGCATTCAATTCTGGTTAATATGTGTCCTTCCTTACCTCTCCCTTCTCCTCTTGCCTGCCCTTCCCTTTTCTTCCTTTCCTTTCTACTTCTGAATACAGTAATCCATATGCATTCTGTTTCTTTTTTTCTGTCATGTCTTTTCTCTTTCTCTCTTTCCTTCCTTCTCTGATTTCTTCCAGTTGATAATAACTTCCCTCTCAGACCTTACATGGCATTTTTTGTAACTATCTGATATACTTATCATGTAACATTGTGTCTTACAGCTCATGTGTGTTGTCATCTCATTCCTCTGCAGAAGCCCCTCAAGAACAGGACTGATTTTTTAATAAACTTTGATCAATATCCAAGTAGGTATTTTAAAAATGGTTGCTGTGTTTATATTTACGTTCTTCCAAAAGGCCAGTCTAGGTGGCTTTTTGGCCACAAGTAGAAGCTGTAGTGGGAACGCGCTAGGTGGCGCCATAGTGCCCAGAGTGCGGGACCTTCCCTTCAACTATGGGCTCAGACAACCTGCTAGCTCGGTGACTCTGGGTAAGTCACTTAACCCTGTTTACCTCAGTCTCTTCATTTGTCAAATGATCTGGACAAACCACTCGGGTATCCCTGCCAAGAAAACCCCAGATGGAATTATGAAGACTCAGACATGACTAAAACGACTGAACGGCAAAGACACCACACTCAACATAAGAACCTTTCAACAACTAGAACTGATAATGGAAAACCCTTCCTTCTGTGATTAATCAATCCCCTTCCTCAACTCCCCTTCCAATCACTAAAAGTGATTAAAGAGATGACAGGGTGAACATCAGACACCTGTCAGGGATGTTATAGGATAAATTCCTACACTGAGTGGGAAGTTAACCTCTCAAGATTATCTTAACTCTATCACTGAAATAGGGAGTCTCTGGTCCACCTCCCTCTCCTAACCCCAACTTATGTTCATTAATCTTTTAAATAGCAATTAAAATAGTAGGCTAGAGGAAGTAAATGGATCAGTGAATGAAAATCACTTATTAAGTGCTTTTTGTGTCCCAAACTGCTGAGCATTGGGAATCCAAATGCAAAAATTAAAATTATCCCCAGCATCAGGAGTTTATATTCTAATGGAGGAGACAATACCTACGATGCAGTTATGGGAAAGGAGGGATATTATGAACTCAAAAGTTGTAGGACAAAAGCTGAGTAGATTGAGACCCTATTTCCAGGAGCAATGATTGTACTGATTTGATTAGGGTTTCAGAACTGGAAAGCGGGGCAAAGTGGAGGGTCCATACAAGAAGGCAAGGCAGGAGGCAAGGCACTGAAAAAACAGTTGGGGGTGTAAGGAAGATGAAGCATTGCTGAAACATTTCTAGATATAGTGATACACATAAGGAACTCACCAACAGGGTGAGTGAGAAGAGAAGGGGAGAGAAGGGCCCACTGTGGATTATTTAGAGCTAGAAGGGATCTTAGAGATCATCTTATCATCCTTTTACAAATGAGGAAATCAAGTCCCTAAGAATTTAAATGATTAAGAACAAACAGATAAGTAGCTATGTCAGAATTTGAACTCAGTTCCTGTAGCATCAAATCCTTCCATGCTTGCCATCCATAGCCTAGAGCTGTTGAAATCAAGATTCAAGAGGACTCAGTGGCCATTCTACCCAGCTTTCTATCTGTCCCCATTTTGCAGTATACCACATAGTGGCTGAATAATTAGAGCTTTATTCAGTCCAACTCCTATTTGCTATTGAGTCACATCCAACTGAATGGTTTTTTCCTGAGATACAAAACTGTCAAAGATATCTTTTAGAAAAAAAAAATACCCTAGAACCATTTCCCCTGCACCAGACCCAGCTGGGTAAAAAAATGAACCCAGTGAAAAGGAGATAGTCCTTTGAACCAGCAAGAGTTTGGGATAAACTAGCTCTACGTGGTACATAAGGCTCATTTCTGCAGCCTCTAAAGTTTAACCCCCCCACACTTTCCTTTCCAGTAGCCTTCAGAAGTTACAAGTTCCCATTCTGTTTTCCTTTTTGCTGGAGGCTTGAAGCTCAGTGTGGAGAGGTACCATATGCTTTTTAGGTGATAAGAGAAGAAGGTTTAGGCTAGACAACCCTGAAATACCAATGCAGAAGAGTGACAACCTGCCTTTTCTTTCTGAGGCCACAAGAGTTATCAAGCATGAAGAGGTTCTTTATAGGCCAATGAGGAGCAGAGGCAAGGCAGCCAGAGGGAAAATGATGGGAAATCATCTTCAGTCCCAGTCATCAGTACAAATGGGACCTCTGGAATATTAATAAAAACCTAGTAAGAACTTAATAAACTCAGGAAAACAAGGTGGGGCAATGTCTAGACTTGGTAAAAGTCAGAACTGTAGAACTTTCTTAAATATAATGTTAGTATTTTTAAATGCATATTTATATAGGGCTTTAAGGAAGCACTTTATGAACATTCTCTTATTTGGTCCTCACAATACCTCTATTAAGTACCAAGTAGCTTGAACGTTGTAGAATTCCATTATAAAGTTGACGAAACTGAGGGGTAAAATCTGTAAATGGGATACCAGCCAAGCCTTAAAGAAAGCTAGAGATTCTAAGAGGTGAAAGTGAGAACAAAGTGTATTCCCAAGCATAGCATTATGTGGAAGGGTAGGAGATGGAGCACCAAGTTCAGAGAATGCTAAGTGATACATGGTTTTTTTGGCCAGAATGCCAAGCTAGAGCTCCATTTTGAGTATGCTGACTTTCAGATACATACCGGACACTGTCAGTACCCACCTCAGTAAACCTTAGTGGCTCCCTCTTACCTTTAGAATGCATCCAAACTCCTCTGTTCTGACATTTAAAGTCCTTCACCATTTGGCTCCTACCTATCTTTCCAAGTTTATTACCCATTACTTTTTTTCTACCCCGTTTGTAATCCATCCAGACTTGATTCATTATTCCTCCCACGACATTCTATCTCCTGTCTTTGTGCCTTTGCAAAAGCTGTCCACCATGTTTGCAAAACATTCCTTCCTCACTTTTGTGTCCTCAGTTTCCTTCAAAGCTCCACTTAAACATCACACTTCATGCTTTTCCTGATGCCCTTGCTACTATGGCTCCTCCACCTCATTTATTTTGCTTATGCTTATGCATGGACATGCTGTTTCCTCCAGTAGAATATAAGCTCCTTGAGGTCAAGGACAATTTTATTTTTTTGTCTCTACTGTCTGGTAAAATGCATAGGCTAGGGCTAGATATATTGATCTTGGAATGAACTGGCAATATTTCTTGAATTCATAGGAGCTGATGAGATCACCGGGTGAGAGGATATGGGGGGTGGGGCCCAGGAAAGGTGCTTGAGGAACATCCACACATGTGGGCAGGACATGGATGATGACCTGGCAAAGGTGTAGTTGTACAGGTGCGAGAAGAACCAAGAGAAAGTAATGGTATAAAAATCCAGAAAGGAGATGGTGTGGAAGGGTGGGGAAGAATCAACAGTGTCAAACACAGCAGAAAGGTCAAGGATGAGGACTAGGAAAAGACTAGCAGATGTACCAGTGAAGGGATCATTGCTAATCTTGGCTGTTAAGGTGTGCTCCAAAGCCAGATTTGGTGGGGGAAGTGTGATGTGAGTGGTAGGAGAGCAAATGAACATGGACAGTTTTTCCTCCATTTGGCTATGAAAGGAAAGGAAGATAAAGGGTGATAGTTGAAAGGAATGGCAGGTTAAAGTAAAAACCTTATATGTATGGATAGATTTGAGTGTCTGTAGACAACAAGGAGATCAGTAGACAGGGAGTGAAAGATTTGTGAGACAGGAGGGCAAGCTGTCAAAGAAGACCATAGAGGACCTAAGTAAAGGAGTGGGCTGCTTCTTAAACAGAATGCAATGACAGATCAAATTTAATAAAAAGTGGACAAAGTCACAAAGAGGCATTAAAAATTTGATGAAATGGAAGGCAGGAAGAACCATGATGACTAGGGAGGGAGCTTAAAATTGTATTTTGAGTTCACTTGAAGGAACTGAGGGTGTTTAGGCTAAGGAAGGGAAACCTAGGGAGTTGGGGAAGACATAACAACCCTATAAATATTTGAATTAATAACTATGCATAGGAGATTAGACTTGCTCTGTACAATTTCAGAGAGCAAAGCTAGAACCAACGAATGGAAGTTAGACATGTTGCTTTCAGTTCAATATGAGGAAGAGCATACTATCTGAAAAATGAACAGTCCCATCAGGTAGTGTGTTCTCTATTCCTGGGATTATTCTTCATGATTGGGAGTGGTAAAAAGGAATGTACTGGGTCATGAAAATGACCAGGATGACCACAGCAACTGCTTCCAACCCTGTAATTTTACGTTCCTACTGTAGGTAGTTATTTCTGTACATAGCTTTCTCTCAAGTAAAAAATTATCGGAACTATACTTAGCGAGAAGCCTTCATTCTCAGGGGAAGGGTAATTACCATAAAGGCAGCAATTCTGCTCCTCCTCTTGCAGCCTACACTTATCAGCCCTGAAGAATGAAGGTGAAAAAGAGGCTTTTGGGGGTGGGGGAAGGGAAGGCAAAGCTCCCAAACACAAGATTCCATCAAAACTCTTAAGAACATCTGAAATATTTTCAAAGCCTTCATTCCCCAGGATGCTGTTAGTGCCCTCTTTCCCTAATGCCAAGGAAGCAGATGTATTGCCCATTTAAGCCTTACCATCTTTTTTGGTCATAAGAATTTGCTAGGAGGTGAGGATTTTTTTCAAGGAGACTCCCTCAAACTGCAGTCATGTTAGGTATGGCAGGTAAGGTACAACAGATTCTGGGGGCATTAGCAACAGGACCGGGATGAGGAACCTGAGGCCTTCTGGGTCCTCAGATGCGGCCCTGTGACTAAATCCAAACTTCACATGCCTCAAGGCTGCAGGCTCCCCACCCCTGAACAAGACCGTGCAGTATGACTGACTTTGGGGAGTTTCCTGAGGTGTGCTAGAACACCCTCAAATTGAAGAGTTCTAGAAAAGAGCAGGAAGCCCTCAGTCTTTTGCTTCTTATATGACTTTTAACACAAAAATCAATGAAATAGGAATACTACTTGCACTACTTCCCTCACAGTATTATTAGGAAAAACAAATGAGAAAATACAGGAGGAAAACCCTGAAGAAAAATAGAAGGCAATGTTAAGAAAGAGTTTGCTTAATGAGTATCATAAAATTTATTTAAGCAAGAATCTATTGTTTGACAAGATGTGCAATACAGTGATTTAAATACATAGCAATCTTATGTTTTTCACATTTCCACAGACTTAATAAATGATGCTTAGTGGTCTTTCCAATTTTCCTTCTTGAATAAGTTTTTCTCTCTTGTCCTGTAAAGGCAGAAAAGAAAAAATACATCAAATACACAAATATACATTAATACAAATCAAAACCCAATTCTAAGAAAAGAGTCTAAGAATGTCAAAGACAAACATTTTTATCCACAAACTACAGTTTGAATATTTACAACCTTAGTCCCAGACACCCTAAGGAGGCTCTGGAATAGAAGGCCAAGGACAGAGTCAGCAGGAGACAATCAGCAACCTCTCCCCTCCTCAGACTTCTCACATCTCTAACTCCATCAAACAGTGACTGCTCTCAGTTAATAAACCATTCCATCCACAACACTAAATATACAAAAACAGATGCTATATAATGATTACTGGTAAGTCTACATAGCCTCCTTTAGGCCTATAAGTCATTAATACTTCGAGATAACAGATGATGAGATTTAATGAAACCCACTAGTTTTCCATAGGAATGGAAATTTTGCTCTCACTGAGAGTAAAGGAAGAGATAAGTAATTTCAGGATACTTGGGAGATCTAAAGAGCAGAATGATACTCTGAATTAATAAATACAACAAAGCTTCTATGTTAAGATATTCAGAAAATGTGGTACCCTGATTAAAGTGAAGTCCCTGTTTATATGGAAAATTAGGCAGAGTAACCGTAACTTTGTCAAAAACTTTTCTATACCTATAAATACCATTTCTTACCATAAAAACATTATGACTGGCATTTTGATCACTGAACTATCATTCTGAACATCAATTCAAATTTTATAGTACAAGAAATCCTCAAAGTGATTCTCAATCTACTCCACTGCATACTTGATTTGGAAGCAATTATTTATAAAAACATTACAGGAAGTACATCTGAATTTAGCAGTGAAAGGCTTATCCCACCATGTTGGGACCAGGGAAGTATGTATTTTGTCTCACTCCCAACCCCACCCATCTCCCACCACAGTTAAAAGTAGCCATCACCTTGGATTTGTACTGCAGTCAGGGGTTCCTACTGCTACCACCAGTTAGCCTCTCTCTGTCAGCTATCTGGCTTTGCCCTCCCTCCCTCCTTCTTCCCCATTGATTTTTTTTCAAATGACCGATATAGTTTCATATTAAACAAATCAGGAATTAGAAACATCTTAAAGAAATAAAGCAATCATGTAGAAATACCGGCTAGCTGCAGGCAAATGCACCCTATTCATCTAGGGGCCTTCCTCTCCTAAGGCCCTTTACAACATGTACCAGGGAAAAAACTAATCCTCTTGTCAAGCTGCCCCTCCAGGAGCAGCAGCTAACTCTGCCAATAGCTAAATGAGGGGGCCTGTTAATGGCAGGCTTCCTTCTCTTATCAATCATTCAGACAACCAAAGAAAGGCTTCCTGCTCTCAAAGGGGAGAGGAGAGGGACTTTCATAGCTAGGGAAATCAGAAAAGTCCTCATGGAGGTGTGGCACCTGAACTGAGCTCTGAAAACAGCTATGGTCTGGGAGTGTGGCACAGGGACAAACACCTTCCTGACTCTCTCCTCCTGATCTGGGGGGAGAAGAGTTAACCAGGAAAGAACCAAGTGAAATATTTTCCTCTCATGGGCTTCAAATTTAATGCCTTTCTTAAAGAGTCAGGAAGAAAAACAGAGGAATAGTAAGGAACCAAAATAGAAAATAATGAAAAGATAAATCAGTCTAGAATCAGGGCTCGGTGGTCTGACCTTTCCCTAACCCAAGATCACAGACTGTCTTAATCTGATCAGGAAAAGAAGGAAGCCTCAGAAAAGGAGGGTATTCACATATCCTCACAAACTGGCACTCAAAAACACCATTACTCTGAATTTTGTTTATGCTTGATTTAATTATTCATATTACAGTTTTCTATTAGTAAATGTACAGCATTTCAGGTATGTGGTAGGTAAGACTATCTTTAGTATTCTTATTTCCACAGGAGAATGATTTCTCAAATCTAAACAAATTTGATATGCAATCAGATGACTGCAATCTTGCAATCTGATCTCCAATCAATTTTAAATAAATTTGATCTACACTAATCTGCAAAGTAATTAAACCTGAGGGCTTCCTGGCCTACAGATACAAAGAAAAAAATAACAGACATTCAGCTAAGTGTATACTCATCCCAACAAATATGTAAAGGGCTGTTTGCTGATTAAAAAAACAGATAATTTGTCATTTCTTATAAAAGTGGAATTCAAGGGGAAAAGGGCTTGTCAGTCAAATTTTTACTACGCTTGTAATCTGGATGCTGAGTTATGGACTGAGGGAGTCACAGCTGACCTGTGGACTTCAATTCTACAGAGCTACCAAGATGTTTATGTGGTCTTCCAGGAAAAAGAGCCACAGCCAAGGCTGTTAAACATACTATATTCACCAATTCAACATTTCTTAAGCCTAAACATTACACTATATAACTTACCCTATCAGTTTTAAAAACATAATACCAGAAGACAAGAGGGCCAATTCCAAATAAAGCACCTAAGAATGAGGTCTTGGGAGTGGGTCTGAAATTGGGGTAGATGTTTGCTGTTCTTGCATAGGTCCAACGAAGCAAAGCAGGATCTTCCTAAAAATAAAGAACATAAAAATTGCCAAACTGGATCAGAACAAGTTTCATCTAGCCTAGTACTGTCTCTAATGATAGCACTAGAGATATTTTGTGAGGAAACATGACAGCTGCTTCTGAAATGTCAGCCAAGTAGATTAGGAACTTACCCTGAATATTTCTAAAATTTTTTGGAAAAACATGTGCATCTCATTCATTAGTTCCTAAAGCTATCAAGTACTTACCTGTACTTCCATCCAATTTGAACTTCTTAGGATGAGATTCACATACTTGACAATCACTCAGTTCCCTTAAAGTTACTTTTGGTTGAAGAATTATCTCCTAGTTTTGATGCCTAAGGAAACATTCACCCAATTCATACCTATTATGACTATCTTCCACCTTTACACATCCCCTTCATCTTAAAATTTAAGTCCTAATTTGTTAGTCTGTGCTTAGAGAGAAGTCACTTCACTGCCTAGCCCATTTTATTTTTCTTCCTTAGACATTTCCTAAGCTGCCTTACCAATTTCTTGGGATGTAACAACTGTAACTACACAAAATACTCAAGACGCGGGCAAACCATGGTTTTGTACTAGGGTAACATTACAATTTTGTTACTAATACTTGATGATGATTACTACCTCGCTGCCCTTGGGCAGCATATAATCAGTGTAATAAAAACTGAACCTACTGAATAATTCAGAATTTTAAGTTTCTTATCTTGGCCTGGCTGACATTTAATGGGTTTTTATCCCCCCAAAATCACTTAAAACTATAAAGTTAAAAATTTTAAAATACTTGTTAAGTCACTGTAACTGCTTGTTGAAAAAAACTATCCACAGCCCACAAAACTGTTGTTAATAAAACAAACTTAATGTCTGTTGTTTTGACTGGTGAATGCTACCCTAACAAAGTGTAGTAACAATTACATATAATTACAAGTATTGAAATGTAAACAGCTTACTCCCACATGCCTTCACAAGTAATTGTTTCAATTGACTGACAGATAAAATAACCAAATCACCAGTTTCCTGAAGTAGAACATTTGCAAATTAGCTGAATGTGAAAATAAGCTGTTTGAAAATTTAATCTGCATCTCCCTTTGTGCATATTTATATAGAGTATATGAGATATTATAGTTTTAACGTAAGAATGCAGACTTTGTAGAAAAAAAATCATTAAACCAAGCAAACAACAAGCATTTCTTAAGTACTTATTATCATTTTCTCCCACTAGAAAAAAAGAAAAAACCCCAAACCCCTTGGAACAAATAATCAGTCCAGTAAAACAAACTTCCATATAGGGCATTTCTTAAAAATATGTATCTCAACCTGCACCCTAAGACCACCTCTGAACAGGAGGTAGGCAAGCATGTTTTACCATGTGTCTTCTGAACTACAGCTGATTACTGTGTTGCTCTTTCAAAGCTGTTTATCTTTTTGATGTTGCTACTATATAAATTGTCCTCCTGGTTCAGTTCACTTTTCTTTGCATCAATACTTAGGAAGCCTTCCTAGGTTTCTGTGAAACAACAGCCCTTTTATCATTTCTTATAGCATAATAGTATTCCTGTTATATTTATATACTCTAATTTGTTCATCTAGTCTCCAATATTTTTTGTACATATAGATCATTTTCCTCCCTCTTTGATCTAAAATATCAGAATACAACAAAACTGCTTGATCACAAAGTATGTGCATTTTAGTAATTTCTGGGGCATGGTTCCAAACTGAGAAGCCAGAGATTCTAAGTGGCAAAGACAAAGAGAGCATTCTTAAGAGTGCAGAGAGAGGCCAAAAGGGGGAAAACTACAATGTTGAAAACAACTCCTTTAAAGGTGAAATGGGTCAAATGGAAAAGAAGGTACAAAAGAAAACAATCTGTTAAAAATTAGAAGTGGACAAGCAGAAGCTGACGACTCAAGAAGACAAAATCAAAAGAACAAAAAAATAGAAGAAAATGCAAAATACCTCATCGGAAAAACACAACTGACCTGGAAAACAGATCCAAGAGAGATAATTTAAAAATTATTGGTCTACCTGAAAGCCATGATCAAAAAAAGAGCCTAGACAGCATCTTTCAAAAAATCATCAAGGAAAACTGCCCTGAGTCCGGAAGACCTGAGTTCAAATCCATCCAGAAAGATATTAGCTGTGTGACCCTAAGTCATTTAACCCTCGTTTGCCTCAGTGTCCTCATCTATAGAACAGATAATAATAGTATCTATCTCACAGAGCTGTCAAGAGGATCAAATGAGATAATAACTGTAAAGACCTTGATATTATGCCTGACATACAGGAAGTCTATATAAATGGTAGTTATTCTATACTAGAAAGAGCAATTAATTCTGGCCTTAAGTATTAGAAACAAAATTGTCATCTTACCCTGGTACAAAACCATGGTTTGCCTGTGTCTTGAGTATTGTGTGTAGCTACAGTTGTCACATCCCAAGAAATGTGGCGGTAAATTGTTTTACAGAGGTAAAACAGTCATTGAAAGAATACACTGATAACCTCCTAAAAAGATATCAAATTGAAAACTCCAAGAAATAATGCAGCCAAATTCCAGAATTAACTAGGTCAAGGAGAAAATACTGCAAGCAGCCAAAAAGAAACAATTTAAATATCACGGAACCACACCCAGGATTATGCAGGACCCTGCAGCTTCTGTATTAAAAGATAAGAGGGCTTGGAATATGATATTCCATAAGGCAAAGGAGCTTGGATTATAGCCAAGGATCAAATACCCAGTGAAATTGAGCATAATCTTTTAGGTGAGGAGATGGATATTCAATGAAATAGGAGACTTCCAAATATTCCTGATGAAAAGACAAGAGCTCAACAGAAAATCTGATCTTCAAATACTCAAGAGAGATATAAAAAGGAAAACAGGAAAGAAAAAACCCCCCAAAAACCTATTATTCAATAAGGGCAAACAATCCTACAAGGGAAGATGACAACTCTTGAGAACTGTATCTTGTATTTTGACATTTAGAAGGGGTATACTAGAAGGTGTGGGTATAACTTGACTTTGATGTAATGATAATAAAAATCTAATTAAGTGGTGAAAAGAGATTGTACTGATAGAAGAGGAAAAGAGGCAGAAAATGGGTAAATTACATTACATGAAGAGATATAAAAATCTATTACAATAGAGGGAAAAAAGGGAGGGAGATGAGCATTGTTTGAACTTTAATCTCAGCAGATTTGGCTCAAAGGGGGAATAACATATTCGGCTAAAGAAAACTAACTTACCCTGTAAGAAAAAGCAGGGGAAAGGGGAAAGAAAAGGAAGGGTGTAGAAAGAAGGGAGGGAAGAAGTAGCAGGGGAAAAGGGAAAGAAGAGGGAGGGGGTAATAAAAGGCAGGGTAAATTGAGGGATGTGGTGGTCAAAAAATCTTGAAGACCTCTTAGAGAAGGAGGAGGGGTGGGGAAGGGAGAAAATTTAAAAACTCAAATTCTTATGACAATGAATGTTGAAAACTAAGATTATACAAATTTATTTAAAAACAAGAAGTTAAAGCTAGAAAAATAATTTCTTAGAAAGAGTGAGGAGAGAAACTCAATGTAGAGAGACCAATTAGATGGCTACTGCAATAGCCCAGGCAAGGGGTAATAATAGCCTAAATTAGGGTGACAGCTGTGTGAGTAAAGAAGGGGACTTATACAGGAGATGTGAACGTAGTAATGACAGGATCTGACAATGAACTGGACATGTGAGGTAAGAGCAAGGTGATAGGCAACACTAAGGTCGAAACCTGGGTGACTGAGAAGCTAGTGGCCTTTTTACCAGTAATAGGGAAGTCTAGAAGAACACAAGTTTGGGGGAAAGGAGAAGATAACTGAATTCCGTTTTGGACATGTTGCATTAAGATGTCTAGGTAGTCAATAATGTGAGATTGGAGTCCAGGAGACCAGGGCAGAATTCATCTATCTGGGGAGCATCTATATGGAGACTGAGATAAACTCATGGGAGCTGACAAGATAATCAAGTGAGACAATACAGGGAGAAAAAGAGAGTGAGCATGGCACTAATGAAGATCAAATAGAGGAGACAGAGAAGAGGGGGGAGAATCAAGAAAGGAGAACTACGAAAACCCAGAGGGAGGGTGTACAAGAAGAGAAGGCAGGTAAGAGCTGCCAAGAGGTCAAGAGGGATAAGGACTGAGAAAACGCCAACAAAGCTGGGAACACATTTGAGATTCTTGGCAGCTTTGGAGAGCTGCTTCAGCTGAGTGATGAGGCTGGAAGGTCTGCAACGAACTGCAGAAGGTCAAATTAGTCTACTGAGGAACTGAAATGTAATCCAAATAAAAACCATCTTTTTGGAGAGTAACTAGGGACATATAATGGAATATTCCACATTCTCATGAGAAAAGTCACTTGTGCATTCCTTGTTTCCTTACAGTCCAGGCAGCATGGCAGAGAAGACAGTGCTCTTGTAGCTAGGAAGACCTGGGTGCAAATTTTGCCTCAGATACTTACTACCTGTATGACCTCAAGCAAGTCACTTAAAATCTCTGTGCCTGTTTCCTTAGTAAGGGAAGTTAGGGAGTTAGACTTGATGCCCTCTAAGGTCCCTTCTAGCTTTAAAACTAGCTCTAAAATGACCTTATTACGAAGTTGCCGTGTCACCTCCAGAACTGGCTCAGATTGGTAACTGCAGGATGGCATCCTGAAAGGTTGGAGCAGTCAGTATCGACCAGGGTGGGGAAGGTCACATATGGCCTTCTAGGTCCTTGGGTGCAGCCTTCTGAATAAATCCAAGTTTTATAAAACAAATCCTTTCATTAGGAAGATTTGTTCTGTGAACTTTGGATTCAGTCAAAGGGCCGCAGTTCAGGACCTAGAAGGCCACATATGGCCTTGAGGCCACACATTAGAACTTAAAATAAGGAAAGGTCAAAAATGTCCTCTGCAATATATAACTATAACTATATTTGGTAGATTCCTGCTTTCATAATCTTGACAGGGCATGAAATTGCTATGCTTGAGCTTTATTAAAATTAAGCCTAAATGCTACGACATACATGAAGTAAATATAATATACATGTTTTTTAAATTTGTATACATAAAGCAAACATTCTCAAAACATCTTACTAAATGTATTCATGAGGATCTTTGATTCCAGTTGTGATGCCCGAGAAAATAAGTGCTGCTATGTTTATGTTGAGCTCTTTTCCTATAACTACAATAGGATGCAATGGCTAATCAATTTGAGTTTTATAACTGATCTTACCAAACATCCCCTTTCTGAGAAGGATGTCTTCTTTCTGCAGCTGTCACAGGAATTAAAATACCCTAGCTCTCTCCCATTCAAGTCTCAATATGCCTGGGCAGGTCATTCTAGGTAGAGGAGGCAGTGCAGCATAAGAGATCTGGCCCAGGGAGCCAGAAGGCTGAGATTTTAGTCCTGGCTCTGACACTTACTATTCAGATTTGTTGTTGAGTCACGTCTGACCCTTCATGACCCCATGGACCACAGCATGCTAGTATGTTCATGGGGTTTTCTTGGCAAGGATACTGGAGTGATTTGTCATTTCCTTCTCCAATGGATTAAGGTAAACTGAGGTTAAGTGACTGATCTGCCCAGAGTCACACAACTAGTAACTATATGGGGCTGGATTTTAACTCAGGTCTCCTGACTCCAGGCCAAGCACTCTATCTATCCAAGGAGCCATTTAGCTGCCTCCTACTAGCCCTATAATGTTGAGTAAATCACTTCTCCCTAAGCCTCAGTTTTTTCATCAATAAAATAGGGACAATATTTACACCATCTATCACACTGGGTTGTTGATAAGAAAGTTTTGTAAACTCTGAAGAGTCAGAAATGTGTTGTCATTACTACCACTCTAACCATCCACGTCAGATTCTTCCTCTCTATAAATGGGAAGGTATGCTACCTTCCTGACTTTGGAGGGATCCCAGAACAGTCTGGAGGATGGAAGAACTTTGGAGGGAGCAGACAGCATAGTATAGAGGGCAAAGAACTAGATTTGAAGCCACAAGACCTACTGTGGGTTAAAGACCTAGTCACTTCATCCCTCTAGCTGTTTTCTCATCTATAAAGATGAGGGGGAAAGACTGGACAACCTAAGGTCCTTTCTAACTCTAATATTCTCTGATTCTGTGACATCTCTAAGATGGCAGGAGCAGCATCTTGTTTTATTTTTGCAACAAAAAAATTTTATATGTAGTTTATATGCAGTTTAAGGTTTACAAAACACTTCCCTCCAGCAATCCAATTGTGTTAAACACTATTATCTCCACTTTATGGATAAGGAAACTGAGGCTCCATGGATTGTGAACACTGGCTTAAAGTCAACCTGGTTTAGGGAGGGGTGGAGTTTTGAAGTCAGGTAACCTGGGTTTGAATCTCAGCTCTGATACCCATATATATGTGTAAACTGCTTTGCAAACTTGAAAGTACCGCATCAACAATCAGTTATTATTACTGCAGTTATAAGTTAATTTCCAACTGAAGCCGTAGTTTTCTCATCTGCAAAACAGGTTGAACCCGTGGTATGTACCTCCCGGGTCTATTTTAGAGATGAAAGGAGACTACAGGATGTCCCCAAAGCCTTACTGCAGGTGAAGTTTTAAGCTCTCAAAACTGGGTTAAGATTTTTGGGACACCCTTGGTGTGCAAAGTCTTCCTGTGCACTTTAAAGCAGTTTATAAGCACCAGCCCTCGGCGCTGGGAGCTCAAAGACATGGGTTCCGAGGCTGCCTCTAACTCTAAGCAAACCATTCAACCTCATTACACAGTCTGGAAGGACTGAGGCCGGCTATCAGAAAGGCTCAGGACTCCGTCAGCAAGCATCCGCTGAGCACCACTCTGTACCGGGCACTGTAACAATTCAAATCACTGCAAATACAGACGCATGAAGGCACGCTAGGTGCCAGGTACTGCGCTAACTGAATCCGATAGACATTTATTAGGCGCCTACGGTGTGCTAGGCACTACGCTAAGGGGCCAGGGTCGCAAAGAAGCCAAAAACAGTCCCCGTCCTCAAGGGCTCTCCTGGGAAGGACGGGCTGTCCCGGACTTGTGGGGCACCCCGGAGGGCTAGCTCGGGGTCACTAGGCGCGCAGGCGGTGGCCCGCTCTTTCCCGGGCTCCGGGGCCCAGCAGTCGCCGCTTCGAGGCCCGGCGGGGAGAAGGCCCCAGCTGGGCCGGGCTGCCCCCGGACCCCGGCGCCGCCCCGCTACTCACGATGATGCCCCGGCGGTGCGGGTTGTCGTACTGCAGCAGGTACTCGCGCTTGAGGCGGGCGCGGATGGCCATCCGCTCGTTCTGCGCCCGCCGCACCTCCGGCGAGGTGTCGTACTCGGCGGGGTCGAGGGTGGGGGGCAAGGAGGCCAGGCGAGCCGGGACGTACTTGGACATCTTGGAAGCGCCGCTGAGCCCCGGCGCCTGCGCAAACCTACAGGCCCGCCTCCTGCCGGAAGGCCCGCCTCCTGCCGGAAGGCCCCGCCCACGGCGCATGCGCCCCAGCCCTCTCTTTGACCTTAGCGTCCGCGTTTAGGGGACGAGTCAGGGGGCAGGGCTGGACCAATGAGCGCTCGGAGCTCTTTCCACGTTGTTTCCCTCCCTCCTCCCCGCCGTGCCTGGGTTGCGCATGCGTAATCCCGGGGCGCTCTCCTTACCCGCACGTATCCCACCTTTAACGATTGAATGCGCAGGGCAGGATTCTGGTTCTGAAACGAGTGACGAGGAGCCCCTGGTTGGGCCATGGAAAGCCGGTTGTTAATTTTCAGTGTACTCATCAGAACCTCGGAAAATCGGCTGATGTCAGGAATCAGGGCTTGTTTGGTGTGGTGATTGTTTACTCAGGAAAATGATGGAAAAATGTTTGTACGCAGATCAGCCTTAAAAGTGTGTCTGGCATACATTTTTTTTGGAGAGCTGGTTGTTAAAAGCATTTAACAACACACCCACACCTGGCTGTGATTTAAATTGAAATCTTGCTAGCCCGGTGATTCAAATAGAAAAAAATTCCCTTGGGGCCATCCAGTTCCCCACGCTGTACCTCAGTTTGCTCACCTGGAGAACAGCATGGGACTAGATGACTTCTGAGGGCTTCCAGTCTGTGAGCTCAGAATTCTGTAAGAACTGTAGCCGCAGGAACCCCTTGCCTCCTCCAACAGGGTTTCATGCTCTATTTGTAACTATCCATCAACCATAGGCATTTATTAAGCGCCTAGACTTAGTAGGCTGTTCTTACTTACCCGGCAGTTTAAGGTTTATAAAGCGCTTTCCCCCAGCAATCCAGTCCTGTCAACGCTATTACCTCCCCTTTACACATGAGGAAACTGAGGCTCCCTGGATTGTCAACACTGGCTTCATCGTGTAGTTCTCCTGTTCAAGAAGCTTTGAAGGTTCCCCGTTGCCTCCAGGATAGGAATCAAAGTCCCTTCATGATCTGACTCTAAACCTAACTTTCCAAGTTGACTATATATTCCATTTCCCATGCTCCAACCAAACTTTCCTGTCTTCACATGTGACATTTCATTTCCTCCTTTCATATCTAGATTGTGAACTCCTGATGAGTAGGGACTTCTTGTGCCTTTCTTTGTATCCCAAGTGCTTCACACCATGCCTAGCTTAATTAATGCTTAATTAATGTTTGTTGTGTTTGTCCTTTCTTCTCAAAGAACATGCCATCAGAGAAATGGGGACATGACTTGCAGCTGACTTTGTTTTGAGTGAGGGAGGGCTATGCAGGTCACCACCCTCACTTCTCCTCCAGAGCCATCTGGATCTAGTGACCAGATATTCATCAGGATGACTGGAGAGGGCCCAGGACGCAATGACAGACCCTGGTCCTTTTAGGCTAAGGCCTTTTCAGGTTCTCACTGAGTGAGGTTAATACCCATTCAGTGAATAGGCCTCATTAAGAAGCCTATTCTCTATTTAAAGAGTCAAGGGATGGCCCTTTTAATTAAAAAAAAAAAATCAAAACTGGGAGGGGAAGACCCTCAACGTTGTTGGCCAAAAGAGAAACAGCTGCTTATTTACCCTCACTCTGAAGCTGGAGGGCCCAAAATATAGCCATTACGTGGTGCTTAGGCAGGGACCTATTGTTGTCTAATCTATGAGCTCCAGAGTGAAATGGGTTTAAGGTTTGGAAAGAAAGACAGGAAGGAAGAAACAATGAGAGAGAGAGACAGAGACAGAGAAAGAGACAGAGACAGAGAGAGAGAGAAAGACAAACAGAGAGAAAGAAAACACACAGAATGTAGCCAGTAAAACCCAAATTAATGTTTACTGACTGACTATATCCCATGCTAGCATGCACTCCCTTTTAGAACTTCCGTTGTTATTCAGTTACTTCAGTCACATTCAGTCATATTCATATCCGAATCTTCATGACCCTGTTTCAGGTTTTCTTGGCAAGGATACTATTTCCTTCTCTAGCTCATTTGACAAATGAGGAAACTGAAGTAAACAGGGTTAAATGACTTGTCCAGGGTCACACAGTTAATATAAGAGGCCAGATTTGAATTTGGGAAGATGAACTCCTGGTTCCAAACCTAGTGCTCTATCTGCTTCACAACCTGCCTTCAAATACCATATCAGAGGGCTACCTGCCAGTACTGGAGGTAGAGGTACAGTGGTTAGAGTGTTCGACCTGATGTCACAAAGGTCTAAGTTCAAAACTAGCCAAAGACTCTTACCAGCTTCAGGCCCTTGAGCAAGTCACTTAACTGCTGTCTGCCTCAGTTTCTCCAGATGTAATATGGATATAAAAACACCTTCCTTCCAGGCTTGTTGTGAGACTCAAATGAGGTGATATTTGTAAAAACTCTTAGCACAGTGCCAGGCACATAATAGACATTTAGGAAATGCGTATTCCCTTTCTCTGATCCCCCTTAATCATTTTCTGTTATTTTTGTGTATACATAAAACGCACTCACACACACACACACACACACACACACACACATGCACACACAATGTGCAGAAGCAGCATGGGAGAGTATGAAGAGTCAGAGAACCCAGGTTTGAATCCCAATTCTACATCTTGTAACCTTAGAGATAGGTGTGTACTATTCCCCAACTGATGGACACTCCCTCAGTTTCCAAATCTTTGCCATCATAGGAAGAGCCATTATCAATATTTTTGTACCTATGACTCATTTCCCTTTTTCTTTGGTTTCTTGAGGGTATAGACCTAGAAGCTGCTTCGGCATAGTCATAGTACCAAATTCCAGAAAGTCAGGCATGTTTGAACTTTACTTTGTTACTATTGTTTGTGGAGTTATTTTTTACTTTTGTCCAACCTTTCATGACCCCTTTTGGGGTTTTCTTGGCAAAGATACTAAAGTGGTTTGCCATTTCCTTCTCCAGTTCATTTTATAGGTGAGGAAACTGAGGTAAACAAGGTTAAGTGACTTATCTAGGGTCACACAGCTAGTAAGTGTCTGAGGCCAGATCTGAACTTAAAAAGATGAGTTCCTGGGGCCTAGTACTCTATCCACTGCATCATATAATAGCCCTTTACTAAATGAAATTTAGTAGGAAAGAAATTATTTTTTAAAACATATTTAGTATTTTATTTTCCCCAATTACATGTAAAAACAATTTTGAAAATTCATTTTTAAATATTTCAGTTCCAAATTCTCTCTCTCCTTCTTCACTCCCTCACAGAGAAGGGAAGCAATTTGATATAGGTTATACATATGTAGTCGTGCAAAATGTATTTACATATTAGTCATGTTGTGAAAGAAAACATAGGGAAAAAACCTCAAGGATAATAAAGCAAATATAAATATGTTTCAATCTATATTCAGATACCCTCAGTTCTCTGTCTGGGGATTTTCATAATAAGAGTTGTGTTGGATCATTGTAATGCTGAGAATAGCTAAGCCATTCACAGCTGATCATCTTATAATGTTGTTACTTTGTACACAGTACATTTCACTTTGTATGAACTCACATAAGTCTTTCCGGGTTTTTCTGAGAGCATCCTGCTCATCATTTCTTAGAGCACAATAGTATCCGTTACAATCACATAGCACAGTTTGTTCAGCCATTCCCCAATTGATAGGCATCCTCCCAATTCTTTACCACCAAAAAAGAGCTGCCATAAATATTTCCATACACATACGGCTTTTTCCCTGTGTTTTTTTTTTAATTTCTTTTTGTATACAGACCTAGTAGTGGCACTGCAAGATCAAAGGGTATGCACAGTTTTATAACCCTCAGGGTATAGTTCCAAATTGTTCCAAAGAATGGTTAAATCAGTTCACAACTCCACCAACAATGCCTTAATGTCTCTTTTCCCCCACATCCCCTCTAACATTTGTCATTCTCCTTTTCTGTCCTATTAACAATCTAATAGGTATGAGATAGTACCTCAGAATTGTTTCAATTTGTATTCTTCCAATCAATAGCGATTTAGAGCACCTTCTCATATGTCTATAGATAGCTTCATCTGAAAATTATTCAAGCCTCTTGATCATTTATCAATTGGGGAATGACTTTTTTTAAAATTTGTCTCAGTTCTCTATATATTTGAGAAATGAGACCTTTATCAGAGAAACTTGCTTCAAAATAGTTATAATTGTTAAATGTATTTCCCTCCATTCATTCCATTCTCTCTCCTTTCACCTTATCCCTCCTCAAAAGTGTTAGCAATTATTTCTTAAGTTTACGACAGCAAAAAGCAAGTTGAGGGAAAGGGAAATTAAGTAACAGAACAAAACAGAAAGATTTCATCTTCATTAGCATAAAATTTAAGGTACAACCCCCTCCCCTTCCCATGACACATCCACAGCATCATCTCATATTTACTGTGGAGATTGATCTCAGTTCCTGGAGGTCATCAGCTCTCCCATAACCCAGTCTCATTGGGGTTCTTCTAATTCTTTGCAACCACTAGAGAGAGCCAAGATAAAATTATTTTCCAGACAGCGAGTAATGAGAGAGTCTAAGTCTTGGAATTCCAAGCTCAGCCGCCACCAGCTAAGAGCCATGGATGAGAGCCCTTGGACTTGGGCTGAGGTTTGACCCCCGATCAGGCAGCAAGTCTTTGAAAAAGAAATCTGTATCAAGGAAAAAAAAAAAAAACCAGCACAGCTAACTCCAGTCTCCATCTCCCCCTCTGGGTTTAATCTAAGCCTTATTCAGTTTAGCCACAGGGGCTAGAACTAGGACCAGTGGGTGGAAGTTACAGGAAGACAGATTTCAACTCTCTCAAAAAATGTTCCGGCAATTCAGGCTGTTCAAAAATGGAACAGATTGTCTTTTGATACAGTGAGCCTCCCATCAGTGACAGTATTTAAATGGAGGCTGAACCCACCCACCCACCAATAACTATCTGTCAAGGATGCTGTAGCAAACATACTTGCTCTGGGTGGGAGGCTGGATTTGGGATCTATAAATAAAAGTCTCTTCTAACTCTAAGTTTTTCTTTCAGAATTGGGGCCCTCAGTAGTGTCAGACAACAGATTGACACCTGGGCCAATAATGGGTTTCCTTATGAAATGGGCGTTTGGGCTCTTTCAGATTGAGTACTGCAGCCAAGGAAACATTAGACGGTGTGTGGGTGTTTGTATGTAAGTTAGGAAAGGGCTGCTATGTAGAGAAGGATGGCAGAAATTGTAGGTGCTTGCACTGATGAGGGCCCATCAGCATCAAATATTTAAGATTTTTATGCCATATTTAAATATTTTAAAGCATCCACGGTTTGCGGAGCCCTACGTTTGTCAGTCAGTAAACATTTATTCTTAGGTAGGTCTATAAAAGAAATGTAAGACAGGTTTTTCATCTTCGTTCAAAAATACAATTTTGCAGTAAATGCAGAATTTGTACCCATTATCAGTCAATGACTTTAAAAATATAAGGGGATTATAATAGTCTGCATTTTCCTGTTTTTTAAAAAACAGTTTTCCAAGGACTTTCCTCCCAGTTATCCCATGAGGTAGGTAATACAAGTATTATTGTCCTCATTGTACAGATTAGAAAATTGAGCATGCAAATAGTAAAATGGCTTTCCAAGGATCATATAGTATTAGATGCAAGACTTAAAACTAGGTGATTTATGACTTTAGGTCCAATGTTTCCTCTGGTGCACCATATTGTCTCTTTTTGAGTTAGTCAGGGGTTGGATTGAACATTTCCAGTGGAGCTACTCATGCACAGTTGGACTACTTGCAAAGGAACGTGTGCATCCCTCTCTGTTGCTAAAGGAAATGCTCAACCACAGGCTCCTTATTGGTCCTTTTGTCCCTGTGACGGGTAGTGGGGTTTTACCAAAGGAGACTGGCAACTGAGTCAGGAAGAGCCACCCATTCTGAGATCCAATAGGAGTGAGAAGGAATAGTTCATCAGTAAACATTTATTAAGCTCCTCTTATGTGCCAGGTACTGTACTAAGGGTTGGAGATAAGAAGAAATGAAAAAGCTGCTGCCTTTGAGGAGTTCCCAATCTAATAGAGAATAAAACATGCAAATCACTGTGTACAAACAAGCAATAGATGGGATGAATAAGAAACAATCAATAGATGACTTCCACTCTCTTTAGAGATAGCTTCCTTGTTAGGACATAGCCAATGGTAGCTCCAAGGGGAGAGAAGTAATTTCTCACCCTTCCTCAGCAATATGGAAGCTACATCCATGTGGCATTGAGAATATGTGCTTTTCTAATAGATCTTAGGTTGATTTTTACACCCCTGGGTGCCTGTTTTGTCTTGTGTTTCTTTCCTTGATCATAAACATCCAAAAAGTGATCCCTAATAGATGGATATTTCTAGCCTTGGTGACTCCTTCAAAAATTTTGAGAGTTCAGGAATTACTGGGTGATGATTGGTGGTGGAAGGTACTTTCTGCAACTGTGTCCCTTCTTTGATGAGGTAATGAGCATTAGTGGTCATTGACCTGACTGACCAATGCGTCCAGACCTCGAGTTACTACTTAGACAGTGCAGACAGAAAAGACATGAAAAATGTTCAACAACTTCATAAGTCTCCTGAGAATCTTCCTTACTTCCCAGCAGAGATCATAATAGAGGTGATAGGTTATAATTTTAAGTATATGCTAATGCACACTTATGAGAATTTTGTGTTTCTTTTAAAGTTTCTTTTCTAAAGTATTTCTTTTGTAGGGACATATAATGGTAATTATGAGAGTTAAAGATCTTTCCCACCCATTAATAGGCCTGCCCATTAAGGGAAATTTGATTAGGGGAGATTTGTTTTGTAGGAAGGCCCATTCCTTTTGTTAATTTCTAATGAGGCACTGGTTCTCAAGGGTTGTGATGCCCTCTGACTCTGAAAAGTGTACAAATACTTTGAGGTAAGGTTTTACTTTGGGGCTTACTCATTGGATCTGTTTGTTTGGCCAGATGAGACTCTGAGCAGCTGCTTTGAAAATCCAGATGTTAATGCTTCTTTCTCTGGTAACTATGTATGTATTGCTTATGGTCATACAGTTGGAAGCCCTGTCTGTTGATTTTTATTTCTCTGTATTTTCTCTGAAGTTCAGGGTGCTGACTTTCCCCACTGAACTAAGCAAATTATATATGTGCTTGATTAAAATAGATTGTTGGCCCCTCAAAAGTTGCCTTTCCTTTTAGAAAAGCAGATTTAAGAACCTGTATAGCAGGCCCTCCCTTGTTTGCTGTTACAGGAGATAACAAATAGCTGTCCAGATATCTAGTATGTATATTGAGTAATTTTTCTAGAGGGAACCCTGACAATCTCTCTTAGAGGAAGCCTTACACATGACCTGACCAAAACTATATTTAAGAGATTTTCCTTGTTTTTCTACTCTGGATGGGGGCATATTGAGCCAGAAAGAGTGAGGAAATGTCTGATACCTTCTCTTGGGGTAGGTTCCCCCAAGTTTTAACATGGTAGAGTGAATCCAGTACAGTAGCCTTTTTGTGGGAAAGGGGAACCCTGTGGGCTGTCAAGTAATAGAAGCAATTTTAAAAGCCCAGGACCCAATTATATATAGTGTAAATTGAATTTATAAGTGCTAAGAAAACATAGAGCATATTATGTGGTGAGAAAATCACCACATAAGCTTGTTTTAAAATTGTACTGCCATTTTTTTTTTGTTCCAAAGGGTTACAATATTTAAAGCAAAACAAAAAGCCTTAAAAAATAAGAATACCTCTTTAGCATATAGGGCTTTGCAGTTTATAAAGTACCTGAGAGACATTATTAGGGAGCTCCCTTGGGAGTCAGGAAGATGGGTTCAAGTCCTCCTTGTGACACATTCTACAGATCTAACTCTGGGCAAATCCTTTAAACTCTCAGTGCTCTAGGCAGTGTTCCAAAATTGTGAGTTCCAGAGACGGTATGGATCTGCTTTGATAGAGGGAGCTACTTTGCCCAGGAAAATTACCTACAGAAATTAAATCACAGGTGTGCCTATTTTTTAAGTGACCATATATGTGTTTGTGTGTGTGTATGTATATATCCTTACTATATTCTTATGAGATTTGTTTATGAATCATTCAACAGACACTTTTAAATTTTCTGTTGTGTGCAGAAAATGGTGGTGTCTATACTACTTAGTGTAGACAAGACAGAGTTTGCAATCTGATAGGAGGATGTGACACATATATAGGATGTCTTTCTAGTAGGTCTATTAGATCTGTCCATTCTCGACACTCAGATCAAAATTTAGGCATATGTAACTTCACTCTGATAACATCAGTATGTTTGTTCCCACATCTGCATTTGACTCATTTCTCTGTATCCTCAATTCCCTTGCAAATACCCAGGCTAAGAAGGTATGGTATGGGGAATAAACTCTAACAGAAAAAAAAAGTGATACAGAAAGGACTCATATCTAGGCCCACATACAATCTAGAAAATTGTACTTTCTTCTTTTTTGATTTTCCTACCCACAAACGCCACCATGGATTTAACTGGCCCTCTAAACTTATAGTACTGCCCTGTGTGAGGCTTTCCTGCATGTTCCTAACCTGATCCAATGGGAAAAACATTGGATTTGCAGTAGGACCTGGGTTTGAATCCCAGCTCTTCTAGGAGCTTTGCATGTTATGTTGGACTTGTTATATAATCTCTTTGGGCCTCAGTTTCTTAATCTGTAAAGTAAGAAGATTGGACTTGATGACTTTTAAGGTCCCTTTCAACTGTGATCCCAAGTACGTACACAGTTGATCCAGACTCATAGTACTATCAAGGATTTGAGAGTCAACTAGGAAGGGAAAGAATTCACCATCATCAGATTCAACCCTCACCTCTCCTGGTTTCCCAGTGCATATGAACGTTATGGTTGAGTGTGAATGTAAACAGCAATTGTTTCTGTTTTTGGTCAGAAACCCTGAAGGTCTTCCTCCCCTCCCAAACTGAATTTTTTAAATTAGATTTTGATTCGATAAAAGATTAGATAAAAAGAGGCCATTTTTGCCTCATTTCTTACCTCGCCTTAATCACTGAATGGACATTGCCTCATACAAGCTGAGCCCTGGGAAAGACCTTAGCTTAAAAAGGCCAAGGTCTCATTTGGGGCCATCTGCAGTCATCCTGATCTATATCCTGCCACTGGACCCAGATGGCTCCAGAGGAGAGAGGGAGGCTGGTAACTTGGCAAAGCCCTTCCTCACTAAAATCAGAATCAATTGGAAGTCATGGCATCACCTTCCTGACGTCATTCGTCCTCCTTGAGAGCAAAGAACAAACAGCAACACTATACTGTAGTCTATTAAGAGGACAATAGTATTATGTCTAAAAACATGTACATACCTTAATTTTTAAAATATTTTATTGCTAAAAAAATACTCTCATCTGATTGCTGAAGGTTGGTATGGCTGTGGCAATTTCTTAAAATAAGACAACAAGGAAATTTACCACATTGATTGACTGCTTTTCACTTGAACATTTGGAAGCCATTATAAGGTTATTAGTGGGCCTTTTCCAGTACTGTTGAGTCTCAGAGAATAAGGAGGCCCAAGGAGAGGAAGAGAGATGGGGAATTGCTCTTGGGTGGAGCAGTCAGAACACATACAATGTTTATCAGTTAGGATCTCTGTCTTCTAGGGGCACTGCTTGTGATGCCCCAAAACAATTACAATAGTAACATCAAAGACCACTGATCATGGATCACTATAACAGATATTACGATAATAATGAAAAAGTTTTAACTATTGCAAGAATTACCAAAATGTGACACAGAGACATGATATGAGCACAGGCTGTTGGAAAAATGGCACCGATAGACTTCCTCCATGCAGGATTATCACAAACCTTTAATTTGTAAAAAACCATGATACCCTCAAAGCTCAATAAAGTGAAGTGCAATAAAACAAGGCATGCCTGTACTAGGAAACCAACCTGAGTCATGTGCAGCCCACTAGAGTCAGGTGAAATTTCAGCCAACCAATCAATAAGTCAAGATTGATTAAGCACTTGCTCTGTGCTAGGTACTGTGCACAGTACCTGGGGATACAGAGAAAGGCAAAAGATAGTCTCTGTTCCCAAAGAGCTCATGATCTAACAGGGGAGACAATGTAGAAATTAAGTATAAACAAACAAGCTATATATGGGATAAAATGGAGATAATTAACAGAGGGAAGACTTTAGAATTAAGGGGGATTGGGAAAAGCTTCCTGCAGAAGCCAGGAAGCCAGGAGATGGAGATGGGGAAGGAGGGAATTTCATATATGAAGATAGCCAATAAAAATGTCCATGGTTGTACATCAGGAAGAGCTGCAAGACACAATTTGACCAGGAATTCAAAGACAGTGATGGACATGTATCATTTAAAAGCAAGAGACGGTTTATCAAATAATGAATTTCCATGACTTAGAAGGGACCTAAGAGGTTATCTGTTTCAACCTTTTCATTTTACAGATGATGAAGCGGAGGCTAACAGAGGTTTAGTGATTTGTCTAATATAACAGATAAGAGATATTAGAGGTAGAATTTGAACCCAGTTTCTCTGACTCCAGAGCTAGTACTTCTTCTCCTGTACCACATGTATATGAAAAGCTCATGCCAGGGTCATAGAATCTTAACAGTAAAAATACTTTAGAGATGATCTTATCTAATGCCCTCACTTTACAGATGAAGTCCAGAGAATACAGCCCAAGTAACAGAGTCAGAACTAGAACTTTGGGCTCTAGGCTCCCAGCCCAAGGTTAAAGGGAGCCTGATGGCACAGTGCATAGAGTACTGGGCTTAGAATCACGGAGATCTGAGTTCAAATACAGCCTCAGACACTTACTAACTGTACGTATAACCCTGGGCAAGCCACTTAAGCAATGTCTGCCTCAGTTTTCTCAGCTATAAAATGGGGGTGATAACAGTACCTACCTTTTCAGAGTTGTTGTGAGGGTCAAATAAGGTAACAGTTGTAGAGCACCGCTCCCGGCACAAAGTAGGCTCTTCATAAATGCTAGTTCCACGCCACCACATAATGCTACATCTGTAGCAAGCAAGTTGAGCATTAAAGGCTAAGATCAGCGGATATAGGGCTATAGAATCCAAAGTAATATGCATCCCAGGATCTAGGTTAAGAAATGTCTTCCCCAGCTCTCTAAGGCTATGAATTATAAAAAGGCTGCTAACACAATAATAGTTGGAGTGCCAGGCTTGGAGTCAGGAATAGTCATCTTCCTGAGTTCAAATCCAACTTCTGACACTTACTAGCTGTGAGACCCTGGGCAAGCCACTTAACCCTCTTTGCCTCAGTTTCCGCATCTGTAAAATGATCCGGAGAAGGAAATGGTAAACCACTATAGTATTTCTGCCAAGAAAACCCCAAACAGGGTCATAAAGAATCAGATTAGACTAAAACGACTGAACAGCAACAAATCTGAATTGGTTGAGGTAATTTCCTCACACCAACAAATAACAGGTTCAGACCAAAAAGAAAACTTAGCCTAGAAAACTGAAGATAATTTATGAAACGATACAAATTAAAATGATTTCAGTAAGTACTTATTAGGCACCCTCTATACACCCAGCATTGTAGGTTATAGAACTTAGAACTTTGTTAGGTAGAAAAAACATACAATCAGTCAATAAACATTAAGTGCCAGCTGTGTGCCAGGCATTGTGATAAGTGCTAGGGACATAAACATGCAGATATAACCATATCAGATAATATATGAGTAAGTGCAGAATAAATGCCAACAATAAATGCTTTCAGAGTTCAAAGATGGGAGAAATAAGGAAATTAGAGAATTTAATATTTCAATTCAATAAACACTTATTAAGGGCCTACTGTATGCTAAGCACTGGTCTAGGACAGAGATTATATAATCTGGGAGAATAAAACACAAACAGATAATTATAATATGATGTAATAAGTACATGTTGTTCAGGCATTTCCAACTTGCTGTGATCCCATTTGTGGTTTTCATGGGAAAGCTGCTGGAGTGGTTTGCCATTTCCTTCTCCAGCTCATTTTAAAGATGAGGAAACTGAGGCAAACAGTGTTAAGTGACTTGCGCAAGGTCACAGAGCTAGTAAATATCTGAGGCTGGATTTGAACTCAGGGAGGTGAGTCTTCCTGATTCAAGGCCCAGCACTCTATCCACTGTATCTCCTAGTTGCCCCTACACAGAGAGGTGTAAAAAAAAATGTTGTATGAGGACCAAAGGGGAAGGTTGTCATCCACAGGAAAGGCTTCCCAAGAAAGATAGGAATTGAACTGAGTGTGAAAGCTATGGACCAAGAGGAGAGAAGAGAGAATATTTGGTAGAAAAGAGAATAACATGAACAAGGCTTGGAATAAGATGATGTAAGCTGGGTAAGTGAGGAGCTGACTTTAGTGAGGCAAATGAATTGTAAAAGAAGCCGAAAAGAAACAAAGTCAGACAGGGAGGACATAGCCAGGTTAAATTGTAGAAAGATGAACTAGCAATAGGAAACCACTGAGAATTTTTGAGAAGGGGAGGGACCTGATAGAAATAGATCCAAAGAAAGATGTGGGATAAATCAAAGGGGAAGTAGACTTTTGGGACATCCTGAATAACACTGCTTACTCTTCCCATTTTGCATCTTCTATATAGAACCATGCAAAAAACAATTCCCTACCCGAAGAATTCTGCCTAAAATATACACGGTACATTCTGAGACACATCTGTTGTGTAGACAATATCCAAAACTTGATGAATATTGCATTCTGGGTTCCACTGTGGAGGAAATAGTACTGCAGTTGTAGTGTGAGTGTATAGCTATTCTCATGACTGAAGGAATTTCTGGTACTTGAAGGGAACAATAAATAGCCAAGTACAAGATGACATTTTCTTAGGCTTATTGGACTAACATAAAAGAGGGTTAAGACTGTGACAGCTGTGACTATATCACAGCTTCCTTCTTTGGGTATAACACTGACATTTAGGAGTATAATTGAAATAATTGACTTTTCTTTACCAAATTTCCATAGTTTAAAAAAGTTTGGAAGAAAATCCATGTACTCCTGGCTTAAAGAAATTATGATTTTTTTGCATCTTATTTTATGAAGAATTTTTTTTAAAAAAGGTCATCAAGTTCCATATTTCTAAATTCCAAGCCCAAAATACCCATTTTGGAAATGATTTCCAGTAACTTTAAGCACTCACTCTTTGTGTTTTCTATAGACTGACGGATTTAGTGGGTACAAATTTACCATTCTTTGGTACCTCAGTGGACTTGGAATCTCATCCATGAGAGTTCACCTCCTATGGTGGCTATAGCAGAGCCACATCTTCTCATCCTGTTCAGTTGATAAGCATGCATTTCCCTGTTTTTGCTTCCTTCTTTATTTTTAATCCAAGGGCTGGAGAACAAAAGTTCGTTGCTGATATATTTTTCAAGGATATTTCGTCATTTTGACATGCACATCAGACACCTTACTGAGAAGTCAAGACTGCGCTTTGCTCTTCCAAAGCAAGTGCTTTTTAATTGTCAAACAATAAACCCAGTGAGCAGGTAGATGACACAGTGGAGAGAACACTGGACTTGAAATCAGGAAGACCTATCTTCCTGAATTCATATCCAGCCGCTGACACTTATTAATTGTATGACCCTGGGCAAGTCACTTACCCCTGTCTGCCTCAGTTTCCTCATATGTAAAAAAAACTTTAAAGAACCACTCCAGTGTTTTTGCCAAAAAAAACCCCAAATGGGGTCACAAAGAGTTGGACATGACCGAAACAACAACAAAAGTCCAGTAAGTTCTTATAGACTTTGTTTCTTTCTCTCTGTCAAATTGTGATCTACTACAGAATATAACTTGTGAAGATCTGCCTATGACCTTAACTGAAGCATGTGTAGAGTCTCACATTTTTGTGTAGATAGATTAAAAAAAAAGTAGAAATATACATTGACTGTCATTCCTATCAGGAACTTTAACTCAGAAAAAAAAAAATAAGAAACAGTCTGTAATTTCCCTCAAGTATTTGGTATCCTTCCATCTTTTATTCTCTTAGAATAAATATTTTGGTTAAATAAGATTGGAGTTTCCTCAGTTGCACACAATATCTTTTGTTCATTTTTATTCTTTCTTTCAATTGTATATTGATTTTGGTCTTTATTCTAAGAAGTCACCCTGTACACAGACAGATGATTTAGAAATGACTTTGTATTAGATTGCTTACTATCTCAGGGAGCAGGGAGAGGAGACAAAGGAATAGAATTTCAAACTCAAAATTTTAAAAACCCAACAAATGTTAAAAAAATATTTTTGCATGTAATTGGAAGGAAAATAAAACATTACATTTTTAAAAAAGAAAGAAATGATTCTATGTTAGTTGTCACTTCCTATTCCAATAAAATCAGTTTCATTTTTTGTGATATTGTTCAGTTAGTATGTACATTGCCTCCTGCCTCTCTTGAAGAAAGCATCTGTGTGGATATGAGACCTTCATAGACTAAGTTCTCCTTTTAACCAACAATAAGAGGCATTGCTAAACTGGACTTTCACTTTTTGAAGTGTAACTCCAATTTCATGAAGCGATGCTTTTGTTGCCTTTAGGCATACAATGAGACTAACTCTAATTCTCAAGGGAAGAAACCCAAGCTACCAATGACCCTATGAAAAAAAGTTCCATATCACCAGAATAATTAGAGTAATTCATTAGAATAATTCAAAGCAAAACAACACTGAGTTTCTATCTCTCAGCCATCATATGGGCAATGTTGATAAAAAAAGGATAATGGCAAATGTTGGAGGGGCTGTGGGAAGATAGGTGCATTAATACACTGTTGGTGGTAGTGTGAATTGAAATGGCCATGGTGTAAAGCAATTTGGTACTACAACCAAAAAGTTGCTAAGCTATAAATACACCCTTTAACCCAATAGTATTATTGGGTCCATATTCTAAAGATGGAAAAAGAAAAAGAGGAAAAGGACATACATGCGAAAAAAAATGTATAGCAAGTGTTTTCATGGTGCCCAAGAACTGCTAACTGAGGGGGTGCTGGCACCATCAACTGTGGAAGGGTTTAACAAATTATGGTACATGAATGTTATGAAAGACAATTGTAAGAAATGATGAAGGGAATGTTTCAGAGAAACCTGGGAATACTTGTCTAAACTAATGCAGAGTAAAATAAGCAGAACCAGGAGACTATTATACTATAGCAACATTGAAAACATGAGCTACTTTACAAGAAAAACATGATTCCAGAGGATATATGGTGAAGAGTGCTACCTGTCTCCTGATAGAGAAAATATGCAAAATAAACACGTTTTTGAACAAGGGCAATGTGAGAATTTTCTTTTTCACTTTTTTCCCTCAAAATGCTAATGTATTTCGAAAGCTTTGTTTTTCTTTTTGATGGAGTGTGGGCAGGAAAGGTAGAGAAAATAAATCCTACTAGTTGAGAGGAAATTAATTGTAAAACACTATGCATTTTATTATGTTCCTGTAGCTCACAGAATTTTGAAAAAAGCGTAATCTTTGACCTATAATAAACACATGTGTACTCCCTTTCCCTACCCTCTCAATCCTGAAAATGGGGGAAGAGAGTAGGAATAAAGGAGAGGAGCAAAAATTCTTCAGCATGAGTGCTCTAAGTAGATATCAGAAATAATCACTTGTCAGGACAAGCATTTAAAAATCCCATTTTTGTGTTTTCTTTAGTTGTCTATTGGGGTAAGGGTTTGTTTGCATGCTTTTTTTTTTTGGCTTGTACTGGCTTTTTTTTGGTTACATATTCTCTGGTTCTTTTTATGGAAGTTAAAATTTATCATACGAGCTAATGTTGGAGGAGGTAACTAGCTGATTCTTAGAAACCTCTGCCTCTTTTCCCACTATAGCAAACTAATGCAGAGTAAAATAAGCAGAACCAGGAGAACATTATACGAGGAACATTGAGAACGAGCTACTTTACAAGACAATCATGATTCCAGAGCAAAACAAGGCAACTAGGGAAGAAGCTAAAGTGAGTCCCCAAGGGACTAAGCGCCATTTAGACTATTTTTGCTGCATGGATCCTTGTGGCCAAAGAATTAATCCTCTACTTATCCAGCTTCTGGTGATGGTCCTCTGCATCTGGCTAGCCTGATTCTCAGACAGCAGACACAGTCTGTTGCTAGGACTGTACCTGAAGCTTTGCCCACTTAGGAGAATCTGCCAAAACTTGTGTTTTTCTAGCATAAGCTTAGAGATCCCAGAATCACCTCCACACTGGTACGAGACATTAGGGTAGCGATTTTATAGAAGTCAAAATATCAGATGAGAAGAAAGGATGGGGATTACATGAAACTATATACAACAGTTCTAAATCAATTTCTCTTTAAAAAGCTGTTGACTCTAAAATGTAGGGGATGGTTGTAAATAAAGTCATTGATTCTGATAGTTACCCTTTATTAGAAAAGTTTAATTGATTTAAAAATAAGCTCCGTAAAGAGGAGGGTAAAAGCACCCAAGAACCATTTCAGCCAGCAAACGTTGTTCTCCTCATGTAACCCATAGCTCCAAACCAAGCTCTGGGTTTACACGAACTGAATTCTCATATAAACCACTCTCTTTGGCTCATACTTCCAAAGTTTCCTTAGGGATCATATGAATTTGACTCATCTCCAGGTCTCCCTCCCAAAAGGGAAATAGAGCTCAACTCCCATGCAGATACTCATGTTAACAGCACCTTGTTTATAGGACAGGTTTTATTTAATCTAACAACAAGAAAACTCTAAGTGCTCACACCAGAGCCCTTAAATAATCAGAACAATTCTTTCCCTCTCTGATGAACCCCATCTCCCCAGGGATCTAGAGAATCTTTCTGATATATAATACTATCCTAGTATTGAAGAAGCCTCTCAAACCTCAAGAGGAGAAAAGGACCCAGGGTTGTTAGAATATTCAGTGCTTCTGTTCTGCTAACTGCCTACAGTTCCCAATTGGTTGGTAGAGCAAAGACTGAAATACCTTGAGCCCAATAGATGATTGTATCTTAAGCCCCACTCTCTGCTGGTTCTCTGATGACTCATTACTTAGGTGACCTCCCAGAGAAATAAATTTTCCAACTCTTATCAGTGCTTTTTCTTTTTTTGACTGGGTCTCCTTATCTTGCCCAGACTAGAAATATAGTGATCACTACTAATTATCACAGAAGCCTGCTTCATTTTCCCAACCTAAGTTAGTTCTTCTTTCCTTAGGTATTCCACCAAACCCTTTCCCCTTCCACCCATTCTTAGGAGTCTATCATACTGGTGTCAGATTTCGAGTGAACACTGGATTGTCTTAACCAGTAGCGGATGAGAACTGCAGAACTTGAATGATTCATCAGCTTCCACATCCTTGGTACCAGGGATTCTAGGTGTGTGCCACCTTTATAGCTTATAATATGAAAAAAAATTATCTATGATAATAAGTAATAGATGAGAAAAGAATAGATTTTCCATCACAGAAACCACATCTTTTTTTAAAAAATAGAAACTAAAATTGAATTTATTTGCGTGTGTACTAAAATAAGTCATCCTAGATGGCTGCTGGATCCAGTCTCCCTAATAGATGTCCCCCTCAACCTCCAGCCACAGAGACTACATCTTAAAGCATCTTAGTAGTCTTCCACAGTGACTTGCAACCTAAAATGAGCCTGGAAAAGAGAGCCAGCATGTTACAGTGGCTACAGAATCAAGAACACTTGGGTTCAGTTCCCATCTCTGGGGTATACTGTCTGTGAGACCCTGGACAAGCGACTTAACCACTTGGTTGCCCAGGTAACTCTCCAAGCCTTATGAATTAGAACATATTTATTCACTTATTTATAAAATTATAAAAATCTACATTGGGAGGGGCAATTTCCTCACTGGAAAGATCCTTATACCAATAAATAACAGGTCCAGACTGAAAAAAGAAAACAGCCTAGAAAATTCAAAAAGATTTGCTCTATTATTTTTGTTTGTTTATGATGAGAGGACAGAAGAAAGGAAGGAAAAATCTAGGATGATGGTTGCCAAAAAGAAGGAAGTGGTCATTTCGTTGTACCTGAACTACTCAGACAATCTAAATGCCTCCTGTAAGTAATTTTAGATCCTGTCCTAAAGCTTTTCATGATAATATTTCATCCTTCTCTGTGCCCAATGGTTTTATCTGAGAATGTTTTTCAAATATTTCCAAATCATACGTAATCCTCAAAAAACAGCTCAGCATATTTATCATGATTTTTATAGATCTAGCAGGGTGAGGTGGGGCAAATTCCTGACCCCTAGCAACCTGTAATCAGCTGTGTGACAAAAGTCCTGATTTTTCCTCATCTGCTTTAATCACTAGACCATGGCTCCCTCTTCGTCTGTTATAGAAGAATTTAAAATAAGGTTCCAGTTCAATTCTCCATGCAGACTTCTATTTCTTCTTCTGAGAAAAACAATAATATAACATGTAATGAAATCAGCAAAAGAAGAAAAAACTGTCAATGTGCTAAGTTGGGATGAGGCTGGCTAGCTGGCGATGCCTTCGATATTTCAGTAAAAGGATTGGATCACTGATTCACAAAAGAGCCTTTGGGAACATGCTGAGAGGCAGACAGCCAGAATAAATCAAATGTGCTAGTAAGGAGACACCGAATCCAATATGAATAGTTAGCTGGCAACCATAGTGAGAGAGCAGTCTGAAATGGCAAGACAGGATGCGTTCTGTTAGGCTGAAAGTCAGCATACAAATGAGGAAGAGGACTGTGGGGATCCAGGAGATGAAGGGGATTCTGGAACTGTTTCTCTAAAGTGTTTTGAACAAGTGACTTAAGTAAGAAAATCTGAGACTGTAGCCAGCAAAAAGCAATTGTAGGGGTAGTGTTTTCAATAAAATCACAATGCCATTAGGGCAGAATTTATCAGTCATCGTCATATTGATGCTCTAAGAGAAAGACAGGGCAGCCTGCTTGGGTTACAAGGATAATATTTATAATTCAGTAGTTATCTATACATGTATCTGCAACTGCATGCAAAACAGCCAATGTAATGAGATATCTATAACCTCTCATTGGTCTTATCTATAAAATGGGATCACTGAAAGGGATTTTAGGAATCATCTGGTCTAGGGGCTGTTGGGAAATTAGGAGAAGGAGACATCCAAAGAATGAGAACTCTAAGGCCATTGAATGTTCGGGCTGGAGAGAATATCAGCAATCATTAGACTGACCCTTTGGTTTTAAAGAAGGGGAAACTGAGACTTAGAAGTTAAATGATTTGCTCATCACAGAGTTAGTGAGTGGCAGATCTAGGTCTAAAAACCAGGTTCCCTGTGTGTCCAGTGGTTCTTCTTTCATTCTGCTATCACACTATTTCCTCAGAATCATAGATTTAGACTTGAAGGAAACTAAAGGGGTTATCTAGTTAAACTCCTTCCTTTTGTTGTGAACCCCAAAATTCAAAGACAAAAAGCATGAGTTCTACCTCGAAAGAATTCGACTTGAGCCTTCTTTCAAAGACAAGGTTTATTAAAACACTCGTTGGGATGACTGAGATTGCTAGAGAGTCTGTGCTATTGGCCAGATTTTAAGAATCTAAGCATTTGTATGGCTAGATCATTAAGGAATCTGAGCAACTTGATGAAGGCAAGATGTGCCTTTTATACAGAAAGACTGTGGGAAGAGCTGGCTGTGATTTAGGAGTGGCCAAGTAGTCTGGGGTGACCGGAAGGTAACAGAGAAGGGGGTCTAGATGGAATTAAGGAGTGGTGGTCTAGGGTGGGTCCAAGGGCAGACAATGATGGGCACAATGAAAGGGCAGTTGGAAGAATTATACTGGGATGGGCTCAATGCCTCAGGCAAATGCTGGAGACTTGGTTCAGGGACTTTGGCGTTCTTTTAGGGGTCCAGTGCCAATCCCATCCCTTTTCCTTTATGGATAAGGAAATTGAAGCCCAATTTAAGTTTAAGGTGTATGCCCAAGGTCACACAGATAGCATGGGGAGAACTGGGACTTGACCCCAGATTGTATTATTTTAGATTTAGAGCTGGAAGGAAACTTTGGGTTCATCTAGTCCAATCCTATAATTTTACAATTCAGGAAACTGGCAAAGAGATGTTGTAATTTACCCCAAAGTCACAGATGACACATGGCAGCTCTGGCATTTGAACCAGCACCCTCTGATTCCAACTTCATCACCTAATCATCAGATATCTTCTCCTGCCCTGTCACATTCATTCCATTATATTGCCATAAAAAATGATGATGATAATAATAAGTATCTCATGAAATGACCTCGTTAAGCAAATGAAAATACTGAGGGTACTGGAGTTAAAAATTGACTTTGGAATGGGTACGGTTCTCGTCTGACAGGCCAGTGCAGGATTCCTGATTGCATTCATTTTCTGGGCTTTTAGCAGGAGAATAAACTGGATCTTGGGCAGATCTTCCAAATGATCTTCCAGCCTCTCAGGGCGGGCCAACCACAACGTCTCACAGAATATCCCATTTAAAAAAAAAGTATACTCAGTTTGCTATTCTTTAAAATAAGGGTGACATTGATAAGGGCACTCAGAACTGGACAGATTTAGGGTGAATCTCCTTTCACGGTTGTTAAAATACCAACAAAATTCAGACACAGCTCCTCCACTAACTTCAGCTATGCGATTGTAAATCAGCCCCAAGCTTTATGGAGAATGGTTTCCACTCTAAAAGGGAAGACTGGTCCTTTCAGGTCTAACATTCTATGACTATCATTCTACTACTTTTAATTCCTGCTTTCCTTATCTCACACTAACTCCTAAAAATAAAACCCAACAAAAGGAGAAAGCAACCACGCTCTTCCTATTGGCCAGGAAAGTGGCTTGGACTGCACCTTTCAGCAGAGCCTGCTAGGGCACCCAGCCCTACTCTTGGTCAGCCTCTTCCTTCCTTCCTTTCTTGCCCATCACTACCTCCAGCCTTTTGGGTCCACAGTGGAAGATGCTGCTGCTGTATGTGCTCTTTGGTCCATCTGGATTTCTCTCTCCCCTCCTACTTAGGTGATCACAGATTTGAGAGGTGGTTCAGGATTTGGAGGAAACAGTGATTGTCACATCCCCCTTGTCCTGTACTTTCTATCACATCTTTATTTTAAGAAGAAGGTGCAGTGTTGTTTTGTTTCTTAAAGGCTTATATGTTTATAGACGCACTGTGATATAGTTAAAGGCTTTTGAGTGAGAGGTTTCTGGATTCAAATTCTAGATCTCTTATTCATTCATTTGAGCTTGGGGCAAGGACCTTGATAAAATGAAGGACCAGAACTGCAAATAGGTCCTTTCGAGCTCTAAATTGATGATCTCTGTGAGGTTTTCTTTCTGTTTTTAGGGCTTTTGGTTCAGTCTTCCTAAATGTTTCACCTTTATCTGTTTTGCAAATCAGAGGTGTGGAGAGAAGACTTTGAACAGCTAGAGACAAAAAAAAAGAAAAGGGGAAGAAAAAACTGTACTGCCTTTTCCCTGAGGCCCTGGGGTTCAGCCTTGTCTTATGTATTCTCACTCTTATTCTCTTTCTCCTCACCCCCTTTTTCTCTCTCCCCCTTTTCCTCCTTCTCTCTCTCTCTTTTCCTCCTTCCTGTCCTAATAGTCTTTTTCTCACAGTATGTCCTTACTTCTCTCCATCTCTCTCCATCTCACCTCTTTGTCTACCTCCTTCCTTCCTTCCTTCTCTCCCTCCCTTGCCTCCTTTCTCTTACTCTCTTGCCCTCCACACTCTCTCCCTTTGTCCCTTCCCTTCTCCCCTCTCCCTCTGTCATTTTTGTTTTGTCTCTCCTAGTACTCTACCTCTTTCTGTCTCTCTTTATCCTTCCTTCCTCCCTTCCCATAAGGGACCTCATGCTCCAAAGGTACAACTAACTTGGTGAAGCTGGCCTGCAAGGTGAGAAGACAAAAACAAAGTAAATCAATTGAACCACTGACCAAAAAATGCAGGCGCCAACCCTTCCCTTGCCCTCTCCCCCTTCCCCCAGATCTAGAAAGTCCCAGGGTAAGCGAGCTTGTCAAAACCAAAGGGCAGGCAGCACTGTTGACTGCACTATATTCCATATGCCAACTGAGGACTGCAGTCTCCAGGGCTGTCAATCCAACACCTTTCATCAGCAGTCAATTTACTTAGGAGAGAAAGAGGGAGGGGAGAAATGAGAGAGGGGATGGGAAAGGAAAGGAAAAGAAAGAAACAGAGAGAGAGATAGAGAGATGGGGAGAGAGAGAAGGAAGGGGAGAGTATGTGAGAAAAAGACCGATTGGAACAGGAGGGAGAGGAAAGAAATGAGAACTATAGAACAAGGAGATGGAAAAGACAAGGAGAGAGAGAGAGAGATGAGGCAGAGAAAGCAGGACGAGAAAAGCAGGAGGCTGCAGCAAGACTTTGCAGAGATTCATTTCTGTAGTAGCCATCCCCTTGCTTATGCCTTGCCATGGGCAATACCCCTAAAACAGCAAATTGAGACATCCAAATTATAAATGAGAACTGCCTTTCAAATATTTGCAGGGCTGAAATGAAAAGAATTCACTTTTTTTTTACTTAACTCCAAAGGACAGAATTAGGACCATGAGTCAATAAACATGTATTATGCACCTACTATTTGTGCTAGGCACTGTGCTAACCTCTGGGATACAAAGAAAGGTGAAAGACTGTTCTCTTCTCAAGGAGTTCAGAATCTAATGGGGGAGATGACATGAAAGAAACCATGGGAAAACAAGCTAAATTCAGAATAGGTTAGAAATAATCAATGCAGGGAAGGCTCTGAGAATTAAGGAAGATCAGGAGAGTCATCGTGTAGAAGGATGGATTTTAGATGTGATTTGAAAGAAACAAAAAAGGAAGGAAACAAGCATTTATTAAGCTCCTACTGTGTGCTAGAGGGCAGGTTGGTGGCACAGTGGATAGAATACCTGGCTTGGAGTCAGGAAGACTCATCTTCCTGAGTTCAAATCTGGTCTCAGACACCTACTAGTTGTGTGACCCTGGGAAATCACTTAATCCTGCCTGCCTCAGTCTCCTCATCTGTAAAATGAGCTGGAGAAGGAAATGGCAAACTGCTCCAAGTGCCTTTGCCAAGAAGATCCCAAATGGGGTCAAGAAGAGTCAGACACACCTGGAAAATGACTGAACCACCACAAAATGTGCCAGGCACAGTGCTAAACACTTTTCAAATATTACCTCATATTGATCCTCACAAAAACCCTGGGAGGTCAATAAGAAGTGAAGTGACTTGCCCAGGGTCACACGATTGGAAGTGTCTGAGGCTGGATTTTAATTCAGGTCTTTCTGACTAAAAGTCCATTCACTGTGCCATAGAGAAAATGCAGCTAGGGAAGCCAGGAGACAGTGATGAAGAAGGAGAACGTTCCAGGCATGGAATGACAATGCCCAGAGTCTCAGAGATGGAGTGTCTTGTTCAAGGAACCATGTCATGGGATCAAAGAGCACATTATGGCAGGCAAGGGAAGAGATAGTATAAGGCATGAGAAAACTGGAAAGGGCCAGGAGGCAGGTTAGAAAGGATTGCAAACAGTAAACAGAGGATTTTATATTTAATCCTGGAGGCAATAGGAATTCACTGGATTTAATTGGGAGGCAGGGACAGGGGAAACTTGCCAGACTTGTACTCTTATTTCATAGCTGAGCAGGGGTTATATAGACTGGAGTGGAGAGAGACTTGAGGCAGGCAGATTCCCCAGCAGGCCATGGCAATAGTCCATGTGTAAAGCAGCAAGTCTGTGCCAGGGTATTGTTGGTGTCAGTGGAAAGAAGGGGACAACTCAAATGGTCCCGTACTTACTCAACTGTGGATATGCCATATGCAAGAGATGCTATGAGCAAAATTCACAAGCCTTGGTAACAGATTGAATGTGGGGAGGGAGAAGAGAGTGAGGAGCTGAAGCCTGACACCTAGGTTGTGAGTCTGGGTGATAGGTAGGATGGTGTCACTTAACAGTAGTAGGGAAATTAGAAAAAGGGGGATTGGAAAGTTAGAAAGAGGGGACAGAAGGGGTTAATTCCAAAGAGGCTGACAGAATAATCTTTCTAAGGCAAAGGTCTGAAGGTGCTATTCTGCTGCTCAGAAATCTCTACTAGTGCCCTGTTACCTTTATCAATCAAAAGGCAAACTCCTCTGCTTTGCATTTAAAACCATCTCTGATCTGGCTCCAGACTGCCTTTCCAACCTTAATTCCCATTGCTCCCTTTCTCATACTTGCGATCCCAATCAAATTGTCCTTGTGGCATTTCATTCCATCACCCATCTCCTTCATGGCTCAGATCAGATCCAGTCTCCCCTGGGAGCCCTTCCCTTATGTGCATTGTTAATGCTCTCTCCCTACTCAAGTATACTTAACTTTGTATATGCTGCATTCTTCATCCTCTTCTCAGTAGGATGCAAACTCCTTAAGAGCAAGGGTTATTTCATTTTTTTGTCTTTATACAGTACCTGAGAAAATCCCTATCTCAGAGGGTTGGTGTTCCAGGGATGGCTATTTCGGGTTTAAGGAACCTAGGTCCATTTCCAGTCATATACCATGGTTTATAAACCTGACCGATGTACTTATCTTTTTTTAATGGTCAGTCCAAGAACATGATTAGCTTATAGCAAAGGAATTTAATGAAATTGCATAGAAAGAAAAGGAACAGTAAAAAAATTTTTGCTCACAAACCTGGTATACCCTCTCCTACAAAAGCACACGCTACCAAAGCAAGAGTGAACATACATAAATAATGTATGAAGAGACATACACATCAGAAAGGCATCACTAGGACATGCATGTGGAGGGGGAAACTCATGCTTCTGACCTCTACAGAACCATTGAGTTCTTTAGTGATGTCATTTCACTGCCCCCTGCTGTTCTCTGCCAACACTGACCCACAGAACTCTGCTTTGATGGACGCAGTCTTCCCATGTATAGCTCCATTGAACACGTTTGTGGAGCCATTTTCTGCTTCTAGCTTCTGGCTTTAGCTGAATTCCTTGGGTATCTGTTCCTCATGAAGAGAATGGTCTCTGCTATGGCCTTTTAATTCAAAGCTAGAGTAGCCTTTTAAAAATAGTTGATTGTCCAGCTACGAACAATCAAAAACCTTGAAAGGGGAAGGAAGTGAAGATGGAAAAACCTTTTCAACTCTTTCTCTTTATTAAAAAAAAACCAACCTGTCTTATTCCCTTCAGAATCTTGCCAAGAGAGTCTTATTCCCCAAGTTCCAAGCTCTTCTGGACAAAACAGAGATCCTCCTAACCCAGTAGCTGGTGTCCTCAGGTTCAAGTTAGCCCAGTAGAGAGGACCCCTGCATTGTGTGGTAATGTAGTCATAGACTCGATGACTGCTCATAAAACCAGAGACCACTCTATGCTTCTGTGATTTGTATGGAGATGTTAGGCATTTCATCCACTGGGGCTGACACCTATTGACCAATTTTTTTTAACTACTCATTTACAGCATGATTGGAGTAGTTACAGGTTCTTGCAGCAGAACTTCCATACAGACTTTTAAAGCTCTAGCTACATAGTTACTTAGTTCCTTTCTCTCTGCTGAATCTATAATTAAGCAGTTTTTGTAATACATAATTAGACAAATTCCCCGGTTCCCTAAAATGCGTAATATTCACCCAGGAGATCAGCCTAGAAGAAAAACACGGCACTGGAAATTTTTTTTTAATGTTTATTCAGTACGATTGCTGTCCCCAACCCACCTGTATGCAGCTATAGAATTGAAAAAAAAAAAGTGTTTTGCAGTTAAAAATAAATTTCTCAGTGTTCCAAGGGATTTTTTTTCTGCTTAGTCAAAAAATGAAAACAAAGACAATTTAATTCTATATTCACTTAATAAAGAGTTGATTATATGCAAGGCATTGTGAAGCAAAACAACCCAATCCCTGTCCTCAAGGAGCTTATTATCTGATGATGAGAAAGAGAAGAAAAGACATGAAAAGAGACATTCGTACTAGTAAGCATCCCAGGTAGGGAGAACCAGCCACCCCGTCTCGGTAGTGGTTGTTAGCAAGACTTGCTTTGCTCTTTTACTGAGCATGTATGTCAGCCCTCCATTCTCTTTTACTCAGGAACCCTGAGGGTCTTCCCCTCCCAGTTTGACTTTTTTTTTTTTTTTTTTTTTTTTTTATTATTAAAGGGACCATCCCTTGAGTAACTTAAAGAAACTTATTCATTTGAATGGGTGTGTCTCACTCAAAGTCAGAATGCTGTAAGACCTTATACTAAAAGGGGCAGGGTCTCTCATTGCATCCTGGGCTATCTCCAGTCACTCTGATGAATATCAGGTCACTGGACCCAGACGGCTCTGGAGGAGAAAGCAAAGCTGGTGACCTTGCACAGCCCTCCCTCACTCAAATAAAAGTCAGCCGCAAGTCATGTCATCATCTTGATGTCGTGGTCCTCTTCAAAAACGAAGGACAAACACAGCAACAAAAACACCATGTAGACTATAATGAAAAGAAAAAGAAAAGATCTAGACAAAGCACTTTAAGAAAATATAAGTAGTCAATTCAGAGTTAGTGGACTATAAATATGCTGACACATAACCAGCACCTTGCTAGGGTGAAAAACCAGTTTTATGCCAAGGGATGGTAAGAAGAAGGAATGTCCAGTTGGGTCTTTGTGCCACTGACCTTTCTCATGCTTCCTCTCCCTTTTCTGCCTTCCCTTCTCCCCACCCCTCAAGAGAATGAGTGTACCTTCCTTGAAGACAAGGACATGTTCTTTTGCATATTTCTTTCATCTCTGTGAAGCTTTTCCTGATCCCCACTAGCTGCTAGTGCCTTCATCCCAGAGTATATTACATTTATTTTGAATTTACTTGTATATGAACACATTTCCCCTCAGCTAGATTGTAAACTCACTGAGGGGAGGAATTATTTTTTCTTTCTATCCCCAGCATCTAGTACAGGGCCTTGTACCTAGGAGGTGCCTAATAAACATTTGTTGAATATTTGATTTTATATTTCTAGCACCTGCCTAGCAGAATGTCTGGGATGTAGAGTAGGCCACATTTTATTGTAAAATATTCAGGCCACACTTAAGGATTTAGGTTCCCTATCCTGGAGTAGGCCCTTAGTAAAAAGGTTTTCGAATTGAATTGAGACCAGCTCTGCAATTTACTCCCTGTGTGGCCTCAGGAAAGTGATAATCTCTCTGGCCTTATTTCCTTATCTGTAAAATGAAAGACTTAGATTGTACAGCAAGGTCCCTTATAACCCTAGATTTTATCTTGTTATGATTAATGATTTCTTGTTGTTTTTTTTTTAGTTTACAAGAAAGACTCAATGACCATAAGGGCTTCTAGGAAATAAAACTAGTTTCCAGTCACATGAGTAAAGAAAGGCCATTGGAACAATTTCCTGGATTGCATGCTCTCTGTTTGCCTTAGAGATTATTTCTTTCTGGTCTGTTGGCCAAGGAGGGTAGACGACTTTCTGCTGGAAACTGGTATTATGGCAGTTTTTGCTTCTTTTCTGATAACATGGGAACCAGGGTTGGTGTATTACTTCATCTCCATTCATTCACTCTACTCATTCATTCAAAAATATTTCCTGAATGTTTTCTCTGAAACTCATACTGTATAATATAGGCAGATATGAACATATATTGTCATCTTATTACCACTTACAGGCTTGAAAAACTTGTGGATGGCTAGAAGCTAGCAGGCAGCTAGGGAACAGAGTGGAGCTGAAGTCAGGAGGTCCTGAGTTCAAATATGACTTCAGATCCTTACTAGCCATGAGACCCTGGGCAAGTCATTTAACCTGAGCTTTGATTTTTTCATCTACAAAGTGGGGTTAATAATAGCACCTACCTCCCAGTGCTGTTATGGGGATCAAATGATAAATGTCTGTAAAATCCTTTGTAAACTTTAAATCACTCTATTAATGCAAAGCTGTTATTATTGTGCATGTGGTATAAAAAATGGCTGTTTGTCTCCTACTCCACCACCCCATGCCCTACATTACCACCTATTCTTCCCTCCTCCCTTCTCTAAATCACTGATATCCTTCCATATAGTAAGTTATTACTATAAAGCAATCTGGTTTTCTTGCATGAAGAACTTAATTCAAGTCTTGAAAGAGCTCTGGAACTAGATTCATGATACATGAATTCAAGTCCTGACTGCTACTTGCTATGTGAATTCATTTCCCTCTTCTAGGCCTCAGTTTCCTCCAATGTAAAATGGGAGAGTTTTGTACTAGATTAAATCAAAGATCTTTTCTAGCCTCAACTTCCCAGCCACAGTTTGGTGGCAGTCATTGGAGTTGCAGAGCCTGGCTGCAGAGTCCAGTTTTGGAGACATTTCTAATTGATTCCTTTACCTGGTTTGGATACATCTATCCATCAGGTTTAGTCTAATCTTATGGAGGATCTTTTTGACTAGCTCCTCAGGAAATTTTTTGTTCTCTCTGAATACATTGATCTGAATTTACTTCCACCTTTATAGTTTATACTTCCCTAGTCTAAGTCTTTTTAACTAAACTCAGAGATACAAATATAACATTTTTTCATGTCTGGGGAAAGCTTCTCTAAAACCCATGCCTGGGTTCAAAGAACATGAAATGTGCCCTCAAATTAGATTTTAAAGAAAAATTGAGGAGAAAGGGAGAAGCATAAATTGTAAAACATTCTCATCCCCCCTACCATGATTCTTCACAATGGATGGGCATCCTGGAATACATCAAAGTTGTTCAATGGAAAGGGCAGGGAAAGGAGATAGAAGACTGAGCTTATCTGAGCAGCTTCCTATTTTGACCAATCATTCTTGCTAACTACTTGCTAAATTCAGTTGTTTCTATGCTTTGGGCAGAGTGTAAGGGTTGTCAGGGCTCCGTAAATTTTGATGCCCTGACAGAAAGTTCCAGTCACCCTACCCTAGGCAAACCTCTGGGTAAACTACTTTTTTGCTCTCTTCACCTTCTCCCTTGTACTCAATGTGTTTCTTTGCCCTTTGTTCTTTAAACCAAAGAATCCATGGGCATTATATACTCTCTTCCAGCAAGGAGATAGCACCAGATTTTCCAATTCCCATTCAGACATGGCATATTCTATACCTTCTGGCTGGGTCAGATACAAGTCAAAATCATAACTATACAGCAGAGGCCACGCTCACAAGCAACAAATGATTGGTGAGACAGAGAGGCCAATTCATCACAGTGATGAAAAATAAGAAATGTTGAAGAGCACATATTTTAAAATCTCATCAAAGGTCATGCAGAGGACAGTGGACCAGAGCCAGCAGGCTCAGCCAGTGTTTTGATCTATCACCTGCAACTTCATTACTCTCAAATTTAGCATCTTGACACAGAGGTAAGTGGGAATGGATTCTTTCATTTTTTATCTGTATCTGGGATATAGTACCTGGGACACAGTAGGTGATTAATAAGTGTTTGTTGACTGATTTTTTAAAAACACCAAACTATCATCTCTTGTGGTAGGCAAGCATAGGTTTTAAGTGAATGCTTGCAACAGAGGTTTTCAATGAAAACCCTAAACAAAAACTGCCTCATAATCTTGTCGCATAGCCAGTGAGGCTTTCATTTGTAACCTAAGTCTGCCCTCTGCTGCCGCAAAGGAGCTGCAGTTTAGCATCCCAAGCCCACAGCATTCAGGCAAATCTTGTCTAGTCATAGTCATCTAGAACCTTAAAACAGAGAGTGACCAACAGTCATCAGATCCAACCCTCTCACTCTACAGATGAGGAAACTGAGTACAGGTGTTTTTTAGAATAATTTAGCCTCGAAGAATATTTTGGAAATCTCTCTCCATGACAATAAAATGTGTCAGAGTGGATAGAGCACTGGTCTCAGAGTCAGGATAATCTAGGTTCTAGTTCTGCCTGTGATACCCTGACTGTGTGACCTTGGGAAAATCACTTAAATTCTCCTGTCCCAGGCAGCTCCCTGGGACTGTAAAATGTGAAGCAGAAACTGACCTGCTGTAGTAGAGAAGTTTCCTTACTGTAGTTCTCTATACCAATGAGATCACAGTTCAAGTCCAAAGACAAACCAAAAAAAACAACCAAAAAATCCTGAGAAAAGAGGATTTTGCAAACAGAAAAGTGGGGAATGTTTATGTATGTATGTGTGTGTGTGTGTGTGTGTATGTTTATGTATTTCTTTACTTGCATGAAACAGAAATAGACCTAGGTATATTTCAGTTTTTGTTATGCATTTTCATTCATAACAACCATTATTTCAATTTATGAAGTTCCTCTTGAAAAAAAAATGATTTGACTCATCTTCAATCAATAAGTATTTAGTATACATCTATTGTGTGCAAGGCACTGAGATAGAAATACAAAAAAATCAAAATAATACCTACTAGAAATGAGCTTCCATTCTAATAGGGAGCACTAGTCCATATAAAATATATACAGCATAAAATTAATCAATGCAAATATATACAAAGTAGTTAAATACAAATTAATTTGGGAGGGAAGGCGCTATCACTTGAGAATAACCTGAATTCATTATCCTCTAATACACAGTTGAGAGAGAAAGAGAAAGTTTAATAGGCTTTAGACTTTATGATTATTAGACTTCTAGTAATATTTCCCAGATGATTTACAAACTAGGTCTTGAATAAAGATACTGAGCCTTATTGTCATTGACTTCTACAATAGAGCTGATGGTTCTATTGGAAAGTTAATGGAAACCAGCAATTTTGAGCCTCCAGGCAAACATTTCTGAGCCTTCATATATGTGTGGGTATATACACACGTATATACACATACATACATATTTACATATATGTATGTGCGTGTGTGTCCCTACGCCTTTCCCCTCCCATCTCTTTTCAAAACTCTTTGGCCAAGACACCTCTTTAATGATTTTTCACTATACTTTTCAGATGCAAGTCATTGTTGGTACTTTATACTGCAGCCTATGTATACCCACTATCTTCCTAGTCCTTTGGCTCCAACCCTAGGAGTCATCCTGGACTTTTCAATATCTCTCACCTCTCCCACACTTAGTCCCCACTCAAGGTGTTGCTAAGGTCTACATTTGAGTCACCTCTCCCTATAGGATCCCTTCCCTCCTTTGACATGTCCACCACTCTGTCACAGACCCTCATCTCCTCACATCTGAATTATTTCAATAGGCTGCTGGTAGGCCTGCCTTGCCTCAAGTCTCTCCCCACTCCAATCCATCCTCCATTCAGCCACCAAAGTGATTTTCCTAAGGTGTAAGTCTGAACACTCAACAGACTCCCTTGGCTTCCTGTTTCCTCCAGGAGCAAATACAGACTGCTGTGTTCAGCATTCAAAGCCCTTCATAACCTAGCCCCCTCCTACCTTTCCAGTCTTCTTTACTTTATTTCCTGACAAGTACTCTTTGATCCAATAACACTGGCCTTCTGATTGTTCCACAAGCTAGACCCTCCATCCCTCTGCTTTGACTGTTCTCTCTGGTTGTCTCCCATGCCTGTAATACTTTCTCTTCTTGACTCTGACCACTAACTTCCCTGACTTCCTTTCAGTTCCAGTTAAAATCCTAACTTCTATAGGAGGTCTTTTCCAACCCCTCTTAATTCTAGTGACTTCCCTCTGTAAATTATTTCCTTTTTATCCTTTATATAGCTTACTTTGAATATATTTGTTTGCATGTTTTCTCTTCTATTAAATTATAAACTCCTTGAGGGCAAGGATTGTCTTTTTCCTCTTTTTACATCCTCACTACTTAGCACAGTGCTTGGCACCAGAGAGCTTAATAAATGTTTATCATTCTCCTTTGGTTTCTTTAGATACTGTGGTGTTCTATGATTCACATCCATATACTATCGGTGGAAGATTAGTATTGAAAAAGATCAATTTTTGTGTCAGAAAGCAACTTAGGATCAGTAAAAGCATTGCACAATGTCCCAAATATAATCCATCTGTTCCACCTATTTAGTTTGGGACCAAGCCCATTAGCCTAGTCCAAGGTACATGTGCTGAAGGACCATCTCAGTTCATCCAAGCATGTCCATTTTGGACATTGGCATTTTTAATTCACTTTTTTTCTGTGTAGATTGTTTGATTGTTAAATTGAATTCTTTATAGATCTCATGCAGGAGTCTCTGTGGTGTTCTAGGACTTGACATAATCAGCACATTGTCTATGTATACTGGTAGTTCTTAACCTTTTTTATTTTGTTATGAACCCCACTGGCAGTCTGGTGAAGCCTGTGGATGCCTTCTCAAAGTTATATTTTTAAATGCATTAAATAACATACGTAGAAAATGAATTAGTATATTAAAACACAGGTATCAAAAAACTTTTCAAAACAAGTTTTTATGAATCACAATTTCCTTTACTAGGGAATTACTCTTCCATTTGGATTCTACATTGGCTATTTTCCCTGATAGAAACAAACACTTAAGAAAACCTACAAGGAAACAAAGAAAAACTGGGTAGTTTTGAAAACAATGTGTAGTGTTTATTACATAGATTTTCTTGAAATGGAAGTTTATTGTTTTGTATTGAATCCCCTCATGTTCAGCAGTTTGCATGAAAATGTTCTCTTTTTTTCTTGCTTTGTATTTAAGTTTAAAATAAAATTTACAAAAATCCCACATAAACAAGAAGAAGTAAACACTTTTGGCTGGCACATGTCTTTCCTGTCATATGACTCACTTCATCCTAGTAGTCAGAAGTTAACGGTACTAAGTTAACTCTGTTGTTGCATCTAAAATATTTATAGCAACCAATGCTCAATCTACTGTGCCACCTAGCTGCTGTCAGAATGAGACTTAGATGTTTTTTGTGTATAAGGGGAATTTGTTTTGCTTGCCTATGTATAATTATTATAGTAATTTACAAAAAAATAAGGTGGTAGTGGGAGGAAGGAAATAAGTAGATTTCTTTTTTTAAAAAAAAAATAGAAAGGTGAGGAGGAATTACAGATGTGAAGTGTTGCATGTACTTTCAGATGAGGTCACTGTGTTATTCATTTTACTTAACTGTTTTGCTTTGCTTCAACAGCCCACCTCACCGACTGGGAATAATCTGTAAATAAATAAAAAAAATCTATAAAAGCACAGTAAAACTAGAAGGAAAGTAAATGGATAGTCTGGGATTTTAATTTCTAGGTACAAGACAGCACTGAGAGGGGACCATACCTGTCTGTTTGCCCTAGCCCTACCCTAAATCAAGACTTCCCGTTACCCGGAAGCCGCTGGTCACAAATTATGGATGAAGCCAACAAGAGCTATTTCTTACATCCTCTCTCTCTTCTCCCTCCAGTTTTGCCTCCTTCTCTCCTTTCTTATCCCTCCTTTTTCTCGCTCTTGCCCTGCCACTTTTTTCCTGTCGAGCCATGGTGCTTCTTACATGGTTACATTAGGAAAGAAAGTCATAGATTATGGCAGGCAACATATAGGAATTCCAAACTGAGACCAAGAAAGCTTTGACCTTTCTACTGATCAGGATTCACCTTTCTGGGCTTCAGTTCCCTTATCTGGAAAAGGAGGGAGTTCAGCTAGACCAAAATGCAACCCACCCTGTATGGCTAAGAAGCTCTGAGGGGCTTGGGATTTATTGCAAAAGGGCAGAGGAACTATATGCACCACACTCTGTCAATTTGATCTATATTTAGCTACAGTAAATACACAGCATGACTCAGTGAAATAAATAAACATACCTTCTGGAGACCAAATAATGCTGTCTCAAAAGTATATGCATTACCATTTTTTTCAAATATATGTAGATATTACTGGCATTACTAAATGACAGATTCACTTCAGAGCATTACTAAATTCCGAGTAGTTTCTTGTCATTATGTATTTTTTCAATCAATGGATTACTAATCACGCAACTCCTATAGTGCAGAGGAGCAAGTGGAAACATTTGTTGTTCAAAAAGGCATCTTCATATTTAAAAAGTTTGGAAAACACTGGGCTAAAGTAACTCTAAGATGTTTCCTCGTTCTGACAGTCTGAGTTTTTGTATTAATATCCCCCTGAAATACAGTTCCCATTTAACAGTTTGCTATATTAAGAAAGAGAAAGCATATACCCATTCCCCCAAAGTTCTCCCCAGAGTAATGTGTTGTTCCTTAATGTCTGACTCTTCCTGACCCCATTTGGGATTTTCTTAGCAAAGAACCTGGAGTGGTTTTCCATTTTCTTCTCCAGCTCATTCTACAGATGAGGAAACAGAGGCAAACAGGGCTAAGTGACTTGCCCAGGGTCACACAGCTAGTAAGTGTCTCAGGCTGGATTTGAACTAGGAAGGAAGATGAGTCTTCATGATTCCAGGAGTGGCACTCTATCCACTGAGTCACCTAGCTGGCCTATAGTGAACTGGGCACATTGGGAAGCTCTTTATCTCTCTCAGGACACTGAGGAACCATTGTGGTCATTAGAGGCTTCGCTTTCCTAACTACTTACTTACCTTGCTACCAGAAGCGACTCAGGAAAAGTTATACAAAGGAAGTGGAGTGAGGGGAGGCATGAGAACACAGGACTAAAAGTCCAAGATATAGCGGGTAGAGGTGGCACAGAAGACAATTTATGAAGGGCAAGAATACAGTGGAGCAGTGAAAAGTCCCACATTAAGTATAGTCATGCCAGGAGGAGGGGGCAAATTGCCCCCCAGAGAGTCCTGATGACAGGATTCTGCGAGTGGCAACCTTGGATCCTGGAAGAAAGTAGGATTATACTATACAGCACAGGTCATCAAATCACAAGCCATGCCAGGCCCAATTGATCGCCCTGGGACAAAGCTCTAATCACCTTACCCTAGTTACAACTCTGATCTCAGTCAAGTAATTCTGCCTTTTTCGATCTCATTTCATATACATGTATATATGTGTGTGTATATATATATACAAATATGCACAAGACATATACACATACATATAACACATGTATATGTATAGAAAAATTCATATATACACACACATATGTGTGTATGTGTGTGTGTGTGTGTGTGTGTGTGTGTGTATAAACATCTTTTCCATCTCCTATAGTGGAATTTAATGTGCTCCTGAATTATAGGTTAAGAATGCTAGGTCATCATTATGTCCATGGAGGATACAGAGAACATGAATAATTTAGATTCTTGAATAATCACCTCACCAAAAAATACACAGAATTTAAGCTGTAGTTAAATCTCTTTCCCTAGCAGACATTTAGGCAAATCTCAAATGTAATTCCAAATGAGCAACTTTGTTTACAGGATCATGGAAAATGGGTTCTTCCTCAGTGGAAGTCTTCAAGAAGAGATGTTTTGTACTTGTCTGATATACTGTAGAGGTTTCTTGTCCGGGTATGGATTGGATTACATGGTATTACATGGTCCCTTCCAGTTCCAGTTCTGACACTCTGTGATAGGTTTTTGAGTTGAAAGGACCTTAAGCAGACACTAAGCCAACTTCCTTAGAAGTCATACCAGGTTGTAAGTGGCAGTCAGGATTCCCACCCACACACCCTAACACCAAATTCAGTAATTTTTCCAAAGCACCATGGTGCCTATACTCTCCAGCTCAAAATCTGTGATTAGCAATGATTAACATTTACATAATTAATCAGTTCCTACTCCCCTTTCTATGATCAACCTTTGGTGCTACATTCAGTAAAACTGTCCAAAAACAGATTAGCAAGAAAGAGGACAAATCAGTCAGTTATTGGGCATTTATTAAGCATTTTCTATTTGCTAAATACTGTATTAATATGGGGGTACATAGCTGGGGTACAAAGAAAAATAAAAAATAATCTATTCAAGGAGCTCATGTTATAATGGAGATGACACTATGCCAAGACCTGTGTACATACAAGTTCTAAACAGAAAAAAAAGAAAGTTACATGATAACTTTATTATATATTTAAAAGGAATAGTGAGTTGTACATAATAAATTTTCAGTTTCAAGTGCAGTCATCTTTTTTAAAAAAATATTCTACTTCTATAGAAATGTTTGTTTTATTTCTTAAGCTCAGAATAAAATAAATTTTTAAAATACAGAATCAATGGTAGATTATTCAATGACAGAGGAAGACGCCAGCCTCTGAGGCACCAACAAAGGCCTCCTCCAGAAGATGGGATTTGAGCTAAATCTTGTAGGAAGCTGGGGAAACTGGGAGGAAGTGGTAAGCAGCATTCTCGGCATGGGGACAATCCATGCAAAGTCCCCGTCAGAAAATTGAGGGTTGTTTGCAAGGAAAAACAAGTAGACCAATGTGGCTGGATCTTAGAGTTCTTAGAGGGAAGTAAAGGGCAAGAAAACTGGAAATTTAGGAAGGAGCCAAGTTATGAAATGTTTTAAATGCCCAATAAGTGACTAAATACTGTATTAATGTATTTTTGTACTGGGGGAACTCTGGAGTTTATAGAGTAGGGGGACAGAGTGCTAACATGGTCAGACTTATACTTTAGAAAAATCATTTTGGCAGCTAAGTGGAGGGTGGACCGAAATTGGAAGAAAAAAATAAATAAACCCATTGCTCTCATTCTCTGACCCACAGAAGGTAGAACTCTAAAGTCTGAGCCAAGTCTGCTAGAATTCTAAGGTTTCAGATCTGAACTGAAGAAAGCAGAGGGGTTCTAAATAAATCCTGGGTCACTCCCAAGCTGAACACTTCAGATCTCCAGACTCCCAGAGAGTTCTTGGATCACACTGGGGTAAGAAATATTAGAGAGGGCACAGAGTCAAGGTCCGGTCCAACCAGTCAGCCCACTCTGCATAGAGGAGACATTCCCTCACCCCCGTCACTCCCACAACTGGAATAAGAATTGGATAAGATAAAGAAGGGCATCATTTTGAAAGGAATTCCCTTTGTGGTATTTGGCACCATTGGAGGCCAGAATAACATGGTTTCTGGATAATTCACAAATGGGATGCAAGGCAATATGATGGACAGAACATTAGATTTAAGGTTGGAAGTCCTGGGTTAGAGTCTAGATCTGTATTCCTGGTGCATCCTTAGACAAGTGAAATAACTTGTCTTGACCATCTATAAAATGGGAGCATCACAACAGATCTCTGAGATCCCTTCAACTGTCATCCTATTATCTCCATACTCTGATTATAGCCCAGGTAGGGTAGTGGAATACTAGAAATCGACCAGCAGGGGGAGCTCAGGCAGTATGTCATGGCCAGCGACTAAATTTCAGATAAGCCAAAAAGACTATCAGAGCAAGCAAACAAGCCTTTGTTGTTTTCATTCCAACTCTAGCCCATGAGTGGGGGGCCTGAAGCCTCCAGGCCCTCTAGGTCCTCAAGTGTGGCCCTTTCAATGAATCCGTCCAAAGGCCCCACTTGAGGACCTGAAGGGCCACACATGGCCTGGAGGCCACAGGTTCTCCAACCCTACTGTAGTCAGTTTACTTCTGGATAAGTGGGGGTGTTGCATTCAGTTTGCCAATGGGCTACATTTCTCTGTGACAAGCGAATGGGGGAAGGGTCATTCCCCAAAATGCCGTGGTCTCTAGGATGCCCTAATTTCATTTCATTTTTTCCAGACTATGAGTTTTTCCATGTTTCACATTCTGTCTCTTTTTTGGTGTGTCTTGATATGTGTGCATGTCTCTGTCTCAATGTCTTATTTTTGTGTTTCTGTGTCTCTATAGGTTTCTCAGGGTCTGTTTGGAGATACCAACTTATGGAACAAACAAAGATCCTTTCCAGTTCTAAGTCCATGATTCTAGGTTTTTCTCACATTGTCTTTCTTGTCTCTGTGTCTTTCCAAGGAGAACCCTGTCAGTGTTCTGGACTCTTCCATGAATCAACAGATCATAATATGCACATACATGCCTGTATCAAAGCCCCATTAATTGAGTCACATAATCACAGTCAGAAAAGACTACACAGATGCTCTACTACAAAGCTTCCCCAACAAGCAGCCATTCGATTTCCATTTGAAGACCTCCAGTTGTTGAGAACCCCTTATGTCCCCATATCTCCCATTCTCTTTCGTTCTGTAAACTATGCAAAGTATTATTGCAGGGGTAAATAACATTGAAAGTAGGTGATTAGTTGCAGCCATACATACATACACAATGGGGTGAGGTTATAATGTTTTACTGTATTATTTTAAAATAATTTCACAGGTTATGGCTATATTTCAGTATCTTTGTCTAAAAAATGAGAGAGGGGAAGGTTGAACTGTCAAAGGTTCTTAACTTGGGGTCCATGAACTTTTTCCAAAAATCATTTGAGAACTATTTCAATTATTTCCTTTGTAATAGTATGTATTTTACTTTATACATTTAAAACTATTCTGAGAAGTAGTACATGTGGAGGGGAGGTGGAGAGGGAAGGAAAAAAAGAAATTTATGCTTTATATTATTTTTATTATTACATTATATGGTATATATAACTTTATTATATATTTAAAAGAAATAGCAAGTTGTCCATAATAGATTTGCAGTTTCATGTGCAATCATCTTTTTTTGTTGTTATACTATGTTACGCAAATGCTTGTTTTTAAATTTTTAAAAAAGTTAAGAACCTCTGGACTAAATGATGTCTAAAATTTCCTTTAACTCTAACATTGTAGCAGAGTCTGGGAGTAGCACTGACTTTGGAAGACAGAAACCTGCCTTCTTATGACATAAATGTTCGACATAGTTTCTGGGTAATTAATAATTTTATTAACCATTCTAGGAATAATTAACAAAAGAATTAGTGGCATTCTCAAATGCTAATGACCTTTTATGGAACCCACTCAATGCTTATATGTCCTTGGAAGAGTGGGTATTCTGAGGGTGGAAATCAACTCTTATTGGTTAATAAGCAATGAGGGAATGAATATTATAACGAAAGGTGGACTTATTCTAATGAGGGTCTGGAAGACTTGACTCTGATCACTCAGTCCAAGTCAAAGAGACTTATCTATGCCCATATAACCCCGCCTAAGGTAATCCAGAGAAGAGAGAGAACCCACTTTTCCCCAGATCTATCTTATTAAAACACAGTGGGACAGAATCCATCAATTCACCTAAACTAAAATTTCTTTACCTTTTGAACAGATCTGAGTTTTCTATCTCATTATCAGCCCAGCACTTCAAAGACTTCCTGAATAACCTACAGGGGCTGATTTCTGAATGAGGAAATAGAAAAGGAAGAAAACCCTGATCCTAATTCAATACTTGATTATTAATATAAGAAAAAAATAATGGTCTCTCTCAGCCCAAATCCTAACTCTTCTAATTACTACCTTTCTAACTCCGAGAAAATCACATCAACACTCTAAGCCTCAGTTTTCTCATCTGCAAAATTAGCGCATAAGACTAAGTGATCTTGAAGGTCTTCTATGGACTACTGGTCTAAAATCAGTAGCATTGAAGGAAAGGGACTGTTGCAGAAGAGGAGCAGGCTCCTCATGGTCAACCTCCTGATGTTGCCAGTTCTGATCTCATCCCTATTCTTTGCCTGTCCCACTTCCAGAATTCTAAGGAACCCATGCTCACACCAGCCAGGTTAGGGTGCAGAAGGCAGGCAAGCAGATGTCTGGAATCTTCAACAATAGCATCAACCTGTATTCTGTAAGTGACAGAGAAAGAAACCAACAGAAATAAATATAACTCAGCAAAGGAGTAATATCATCTTAAACACCTTCCTGAATGGAATGAGTCCTTCTTAATTTGGTTCAGTTCAGTCTCTTTTTGGTTGTGTCTGGCTCTTCATGACCCCATTTGTGGTTTTCTTGGCAAAGATACTGGAGTGGTGTGCCATTCCCTTCTCCAGCTCATTTTACAGATGAGAAAACTGAGGCAGACAGTTAAGGGACGTGCCCAGGGTCACACAGCTAGGAAGTGTCTGAGGCTGGATTTGAACTGAGGAAGATAAGTCTTCCTGATTCCAAGTCTGGTGCTTTATTCATTGCGCCATCTAGCTGCCCTTTCTTAAGTTAGCCATTGACCAATTCTGAAAACCAACAATGCATTCCTTTCTGCAGAGCTATGGCCCCCAAGTTGCACATTCCTGTATGTGAGACTGTCTAACTTTTGCTGACTGCCTAATTGACCAGTTGAGAGACAGTGGGTTCAAGTAATGGGTGACAGAAAAAGTAAATAGGGAGGAGATGATGGTTAGAGTTCCGGATGCAGGACACAGAGTAAAGTATCCAATACTACATGGTCTAGATTCTAGAACATCACTTTTCAAAGTGTGGTCTGGGCATGCCTTGGGTCTCCTTGACTTTTTCAAGGCGTCTACAGTATCAAAACTTTTTCCACAATAATCCTAAAATATTTTAAATTCTAACACAATAAACATCAATGGATACTACTCACATAAACAAAAGCTCTTTGGTGTATCTACAATCATTTTTGCTGGTATAAAAAGGTCACAAGACCAAAAAAATTTTAGAACCACTGGTCTAGAGAGAAAAATCAGGGCAACAACATTTGAAAGATTATTTACATGGGAGATAGTGATAAGTGGTTTGTGGTGGTATAGAAAGAACATTAGACTTACAGTCATAAGTCCTGAGTTCAAGTTCTTACTAGCAATCTTCCACTTACTATATGATCATAGGCAAATCACATAGATTTCTGAACTCTAATCATTAAAATATGAGTACTGATATTTTTACTACCTACCTAGGTTTGTAACTAACAATTCTGGTGCCCAGGAGAAAACTTTATTAAGTGTTGGAGGCAACCAACACAAAATGGGCCCTCAATTTAACTTTTTAAAGACATCATTGGGGATGGGTAGGAAGACCCAAAACACATAGCCCCTTATAGGGGAGACAGAAACAGGATGAGTTCAGTCAGGAAAGGCATTTACTAGCAATCTGGGTAGAGAGGTAAGCATGCTATCTGGTAACTTTTCATTTTAATGAAAATTTTCATTTTATTCTTGATAACTATCTTAAAATCATTTGCTTGTAGTATTGAAATAGTATAAGCAGCCTACAAATTTTAGTGCTCTGGGACTAAACCCCTGTCATCTCATCCTAGTTACTGTTCTGTGCCTGCCTTATAGGGCTATTATGAGGAAAACTCTTTGTAAACTGTGTAAATGTATACAAATGTGGGCTATTCTTACCTAGAACTAGGGATTACTAAATCTAAATTATAAAGTTTAAAATCATAGTTGTTTTTTTTTAGCCAAAAGAATAAAATAACCTGCCCAGACTCATACATAATTAGTGATAGAGCCAAGACTAGATAAGAGGTCCACTGGCTCCCGTCTCTTTCTCCCTTCCATGCTATCTCTAGTTAGGTATCTGGGGCTCCTCTATGAAGTTCTTTAATCATAGAATGTTTCTTAAATATTTTGAGGCAGAGGGACAACCTTAATGACCTCTAACTTTTTAGTCCTGAGATTCTAATATAATCAATCAGTCTAATATAATCTGTTAAAGAACCCTCCAGGTATCAGACACTGTGCTAAATCCTAGGAAAAGGAAAAAACAGGGAACTTCCAGTCTAATGGGGGAGAAAATGACAACAAATATGTACAAACAAGATAAATATAGGATTAATTTGAGACAATCAATAGATGGAAGGAACTAATATTAAGAAAAAACTTGTAGAATGTAAGATGTTAGCTTAGATTTGAAGAAAGCCAAAAGACAGAGATGAGGAGGGAGGGAGTTCCAGGCATGGGGTGAAGCCAGTGAAAATGCATTGCACCAGGAGATTGAGAATCTTGTATGAGGAAAAGTAAGGAGGTTATTGTCTGTAATCAAAGTTTGTCGTGGGGGGCGGGGGGAAGGTTTTTCCTCTTCCCCTGAAGGAACGGAAAAGGAAAATAGTCATCAGGAAAACAGAACCACTTGGAAAAGGAATGGATGGAATATAAGCTATGAACACTGCCCTCAGTGTTCCATAAAATCCCCCAGACATTTCTCCAGAGGGCTTCTTTTGTCCACAAGTGGTTGTGATTTGCTCAGTGACCTGGTGCCTACATTCGTCTTTCTGCCATGTAAGCCAGTCTGGCAAATAGCTTTTCAAAAAGTCCAAGATGTCCAGAATCCTGTGTGGCCTGTAGGATTTGAATTGGTCATGCCTATATTTACACAAGCTTCAAGGTTCTCTTTCCTTACATGCTCATCTGAGCAATCCTCAATTCTTCAGTGGCTTGTGCTAAAAAGATTTCATTTGTAAACTGCTGGTTAGAAACTCTGAATATGTGAAGGCGAATTTCCCAGGCCAGCCCCAAAGGCCTGTTTTAATCCTGATACTTAATCATTCATTTATTCAGTTAGAATTTTTTAAGCATCTACAATATGCCAGGTACTGTGCTAAGCAATGAAGTTAAAAAGACAAAAATATAGTATAGTTTCTGCCTTCCAAGTGCTTGTATTCTCTCTTTTTTTAAAAAGCAGACTTAAAAAAATGTTTCTGATCCAAATTCTCTTCCTCCCTTTATCTCATCCTCCACCCAATTCAAAGTTAAGAAAACAAAACCCATTACAAATGTGTATAGTCATTCAAAACAAATTTCCAAATTAGCCATATTTTTAAAAAAAGTGAGAAAGAAAAACTAAAGCTCCATTCTGTACTCTGAGTCCATCAGTTTCATCTGGAGGTGGATAGTCTGTTTCATCAATGAGTCCTTTGGATTAGTAGTAGATCATTGTGTTGATCAAAGTTACTGTTTCCTCCTTTTTTTTATCAACACTTAAAAATGTTTTTTAAGTAATTATTTTATTTTTCGGTGTTCTATAATCACTTCCATATATCTTAGATTTTTTTCCCCTCCCTCTCCACTCCCTTCCCAAGACGGTTTGCAATCTTATATAGCTTCTATACATACATTCCTATTAAATACAATTTCACCACAGTCATGTTGAATAGAAGAATTAAAATGAATGAGAGAAACCATAAAACAAAATATAACATAACATAAAAAAAGAAAATGGTCTGCTTTATTCTGTGATCCAGTTCCACAGTTCTTTCTCTGTGATAGACTCTTCTGAGCTCATTTTGATGTGATCAGCTGCAGTTGGACACACCTGTACCTTGACCCCAACATAAGGATGTCATTTTAATCCTCTGAGAACGAAGGACAAGAACCAACTATGTTATAATCCTTTATGTCTAAATTATGCTCCCATTTTGAATATATCTTGATATATGATGTGAGGTACTAGTCTATGCCCAGTTTCTGCCAAACTTTTCCAGTTTTCCAAGTAGTTTTTGTCAAATAGTGCGTTTTTGCCCCAATAACTGGGACTTGGGGAGTTCTCAAAAACTAGGTTACTATGTTCCTTTGCTTCTGTATATTGTGTATGTAATATGTTCCACTAATCAATTTCTCTATTTCTTACCAAGTACCAAATTGTTTTAATAATTATAGCTTTCTAGTATAGTTGGAAATCTGGCACTGCTAGGCCCGCCCTCCTTCCCATATTTTTTAGCAGTTCCTTCAATATCCTTGACCTTTTATTCCTTCACATGAATTTTGTTATCATAGTCACTCTACAACATTGACGGGAGTTAAGGGTACAAGACCCCTGCAAGTTTGAAAAACCATAAATAATTCTAGACCCTGCCCCAAACCTTTATTTTTTAATAATTCAAATTCTATTTAACATGCAAAATAAGTAAAACAACACACTGCACTCATTAAAAAGCTGTAATTTCTATGAAAGAAAATAGTATTTTGCACACTATGCAGTCTTTACAGCCACTGTACAGTTGTAGCAACTGCTTCACAGATTTCCTTCTCCTACAAAAAGGACAAAATACAATGATCTTTGTAGGAAAATTCATGAGACTGAGGCCGGATGGTAGAGGGACAAAGAGGAGGCATTCCCAAAGAGAGTACATAGAGCTCATAGTTTTTTAGTGCACTGAAACTTTTAACAAAATTTAACTGCTTATGATAAATTCATGAATGTATACTTATGGTAGTAAATGACAAAATAGATTAATAATATGCAGTACTTATACATTTATGACTTACTAATTTTGTTTTTTTAGTTTTCTTCACATACACAAATTGTCGCCAATTTTTCACACATGCAGCAAATCTCCAAAAATTTCCATTTAATTATCAATAGCCATGAGTAATCAAAACAAAAACTAGGAATGTGACACCTGTCAATGTCAAGGGATGACTATATCTTTTCTAGTTCTATAAAGTAATTCTTTGATAGTTTGATATAGCACTGAATAAGTCAATTAAATTAAATAGAATTGTCATTTAGATAACAATGACTAAACCTACTCATTAACAATAAATATTTATCCAATTATTTAGATCTGTCTTCATTTGTGTGAAGTGTTTTGTAATTGTGTTCATATAGTTCCTACATGTGTCTTGGAAGATAGATTGTCTGTAGGTATTTTAAATAGAATTTCTCTATCTCTTTCTGCTGTAATAATACCTAGAAATCGTTATGATGTGTGTGGGTCTTCAATGTATTAATTGCTTTGATTAGGTTTTTAGATAATTCTCTAGGGTTCTTTAGGTAAACTATCATATGGCATGCTTAAAGTGATTATTTTGTGTTGCATATGCTCTTCACTTCAATTTCTTTTTTTTGTCCTATTTTTACAACTAGCATTACTAGTACAATGTTGAACAATAATGGTGTTAGTGGATATCTTGCTTAACTCCTGATCTTACTGGAAAGGTTTCTATGTGATCCTCTTTAAAATAATGCTTGCACTTGACTTTAGTGAGATACTATTTATCTTTTTAAGGAGAGCCCAATTTATTCCTGTGCTTTCTAGTTGTGTTTTTAAAGAATAATGGGTATTGAATTTTGTGAAAAGCATTTTCTGCATCTGTTGAAATAATCACATAGTTTTTGCTGATTTTATTTTTGATATGGTCAATTATGATTATAGTTTTTATAATATTGAATCATCCCTGCATTCTTAGTATAACCTAGCTTAGTCATAGTATATGACCTCTGTGATATATTGCTATAGTCTCTTTGTTAGTGTTTTATTTAAAATTTTTGCATTGTGATCAATGAAAAGTTCAGGGGACATAATTTCTGGGTAATTAATATTTTATTAATTATGACTAGAAACTAATAAAAGGATGGTCATTTGTCTCTTGTAAACTAAAGATGAATCATGGAGACCTCTCAATGCTTATATGCCCTTGGAAGAGTAGATGTTCCTGAGAAGTGGCAATTAACTCCGATTGGTTAACAATTAATGAAAGAATGAATATTATATTAAGAGGTGGACCTATTCTAATGAGGGGCTGGGGAAATGACTTTGATGATGTCACTCTTACTCCTCTTCCCACCTCACCCCCAAAGTAGACAAAGAATCTACCCCCCAGTCGAGCCTGGGTAAAACATTATGGGTCAGAGTTCAGCTAAATTATGTTCCCTTTGTAAGGTTTTTCTAGTTCGGTGGGTTAACTATCCCACCTAGATAATATGGTCCTGGTCAGTAATGTTCTTCAAAGGTTGGCTGTTATTAACCACAAGGGTTTATTTCTGAATAAAAAAAGATAAGATCTTAATGAATAATTGTCTATTAATATGAGACAAATAATCATTTTCCTCAGCAGAAATATTCATTAGGGAAGTTAGCCTATAGTTTCTACTCTGTTTAATTTTCACTGCTTTAGATATTAAGACCATATTTGTGTCATAAAAAGAATTTGGTAGGACTCCTTCTTTGCCTATTTTTCAAACTGTTTATGTAGAATTGGAATTAATTGTTTTTTTAATGTTAAATGATCTTCAAATTGGTAGAATTTGCTTGTAAATCTGCAAGATGCTAGAGTTTTTTTTAAGAGAACTTTCATATATATGTATATGTATATATATCTTGTTCAACTTCTTTTTCTAAGAGAAGGTAATTTTAGTATTCTATTTTGTTCATCTGGGTAATTTATACTTTTAGATTCATTTAGATTAGACGTTTCATCAGCATGTAGCTGGGCAAAAATAACTCCTAATAATTGCTTTTATTTCCTCTTCATTGACTGTGAATTCACCTTTTTAATTTTTGACACAGTAATTTGGATTCATTATTTTTTAAAAATCAAATTTTTTCATGGTTTATCTATTATATTGATCTTAAAAAGACAGCTTCTAGTTTTATTTATTAGCTCAGTGTTTCGGTTTTTTTTTTTACTCATATTTGTCATGCTCTCCTTTTCTCTTCAGGATTTGTATTTTGAAATTTAATTAGGGTTTTAAAGTTACTGATTTTCTATTTTTTTTTAGTTGTATGCTCAATTCATGCATCTGTTCTTTCTCCTATTTACTGATATAAACATTTAGAGATATAAACATTTAAAATTTACTTTATATACTGCTTTGACTGCATCTCACAAATTTTGGTATGTTATTTCATTGTTGAGATTATCTCTAATGAAATTATTGATTGTTTCTATGACTTGTTCTTTGACTTACTCATTTTTTAGGATTATGTTAATTAGTTTCCAGTTAATTTTTAATATACTTTTCAAAAGTCCTCTGTTAAATGCAATTTTCATTTGCATTATGGTAAAAAAAAAAAGATGCATTAAAAATTTCTGCTTTTTTGCATTTGTTAGTGAGGTTTTTGTGCTCTTAATTCATGGTCAACTTTTGTAAAGGTGCTAAACAGAGATGAGAAAAAAGTATACTTCTTTCTATTTCTATTCAGTATTCTCCAGAGGCCTGTCATATATAACTTTTCAAAAATTCTATTCATCTTCTCAACTTCTTTCTTGTTTATTTTACATTAGATTTATCTAGGTCTGAGAGGCGTAAATCGAGGTCCCTCATGAGTTTAGTTTTATTATTTCCTCCTATAACTCATTCAACTTTTCCTGTAAGAATTTAGATGTCATGCCATTTGATGCATATTTGTTTAGTATCACTATTAATGCATTGTCTGTGGTGCCTTTTTAATAAAATGTAGTTTTTCTGTTTATCACTTTTAATTAACTCTATTTTTGCTTTTGCTTTGTCTAAGATCATGATTGCCATGGATGCCTTCTTTACTTCAGCTAAACCACAATAGATTACTAGCCCCTTATTCTAACTCTGTGTTTATCTTTCTGTTTTAATAGCATTTCTTGTAAACTACATATTGTTGGAATCTGGTTTAAATCCATTCTACTATCCTCTTTAAGTTTATTGGTTTCTTGCAATATGATGACTGGATCTTTTTTGTTCATGGCTTACAGGTAGTTCAGTCTTGCTTAAATTATCTCTCCTCAATATGTTTTCCAGGTCAGTTGCTTTTCCTAAGAGATTTTTCATGTTTTCTTCTACTTTTTTTTAGACTTTAGATTTTATTTTTACTATTTCTAGATGTATCATGGAGTCATTAGCTTCCATTTAGTCAATTCTAATTATTAAGAAGTAATTTTACTTATTAATATTTTGTACCTCTTTTTAAGAGCTGTTAATTCTCTTTGCAAAACTTAGGTCTCCCTGGAAGGACTTATATGACCTGATGCTGAGCCAAAGGAGCAGAACCAGGAGAACTTTGTGCACAGCAACGACCACAGTGTGCGAGAGTTTTTCTGGTAGACTTGGAACTTTGTAATAACACAAGAACTTACTGAGGAAAAAAAAAATCCCAATGTTGGTCTTCTAAGGCAAAATGCCTTCCACACTCAGAGAAAGAAATATGGAAGTCATTCGCAGAATGTAGCAGATCATGTTTGTGTGTGGCTGGGTTTCAGTGTATTATGCTTTGATTTGTTACATGATTTCTTCCGTTTATTTTAGTTCGACTACATAGCATGACTATAGTGAAAGTGTGCTCAATAGGAAAGTATATGTAGAACCTATACAGAATTGTATGCTGTCACGGGGAGGGAGGGGGGTAGTGAGGGAAGGGTGGGGGGGGATAAAATCTTAACTTTAAGGAAATGATTGTAAAACATTAAAAAATATAAAAAAACAAAAACAAAAAAACACTTAGGTCTCACTTCTTTTCCCATTTTTTCCTTTTACCATTCTTATGTGGTTTTTAAAATATATTTTTTACTTGTTTTCAAAATCTTTAACTCTTCAAGAAATTCTTGTTGGGCTTATTGCAGTCTGACTTTTTATTTGAGACTTTACTTGTGGAAATATTCAAGTAATTGTATTCCTTATGATTTCTTGCCTCCTTACATTCTTCTAGGAGGAAACAACGTGTGTATAGAAAAATAAAAACAAATGTAACACTTATAGACTCTGGGGGTCCTTATCCCAAGCCATACTCACACTGTTGAATCAGACCCCCAGATCATAAATGCTATACTCCGTTAGGACTCTAGAGCTAACCCTGAGGGGTGGAGGAGGTATTTTTCTAGTTCTATTTCTCTACCAGTATGCTTCCTTCCATGATTATTACTTGAGAGCTGTTAGCCAGACATAAGTAGCTTTTATAAAGGGTTCTTTGCTAAGTAAGTGAGAACAGTTTGTGCAGAACAATCCCCTCACCACTAAATACCTGTGACATAGTCTCCTGCTAGTACATACAGATTGCAGCAGAAATGGACTCAAGCCTAGAGTACATGGGTCAATGGAATAACACAGATCCTGGAAGTTCTTTTCTTGGGTCTTCAAGATGTTCCCCTTAGGTATGGTTTAACTTTTCTGTTGGGCTGTTTGTCAAGTCTTGAATCTGTGTCCATCCTGTCTTTGGCTCTCTAGAGAGTAGGCCCTAGCAACTATGGCCTCAGAATAGGCTTCCTTTATGAACTTGCACTTGAGTTGAGCTTTGAAGGAACCTAGAGATTCTGTGAAACAGATTTAAGGACAAAAGTAAGTATTTAAGACATGGGGGACAAACTGGGCAAAGACACAAAGGTGGGAAGTGTAGTTTTGTGTAAAAGGAATAGCTAGCATACCAAATGGAAATTTAGAGTTAGAATTTATCTGGAATAAAGAGTTCATGAAGGATAGTAATATGCCTGAAAATGGGACAGTGAGGTGACACCATGGATAGAGTGGATAGAGTGCTGGGTCAGCACTCAGGAAGACTCATCTTCCTGAGTTCAAATCTGGTCTCAGATACTTCCTAGGTATGTGACCCTGGGCAAGTCACTTAGACTTTTTTTTTATCTCAGTTTCTCATCTGTAAAATGAGCTGGAGAAGGAAATGGCAAACCACTCTAGTATCTTTGCCAAGAAAAATCCAAATGGGGTCACAAAGAGTTGGACGTGATTGAACAAGTTGCTTAGAAATAATAAACCTAGAAAGGTAGCTGGAAACCAGATTGTGAAGCATTTTAAAAGCCAAAGGAGTTTGTTTATATTTTATCCTAAAAGCAAAAGGGAACCAGTAAGCCTTTTGGAGTAGGAGAGTGATGTAGTCATGTATCTGTTTTGGGAATATCAATTAGACAGCTGTGTCAAGGACAGATTAGAAAGGGAAGAGACATGACCAGGAAGAGATAATGTTGTGGATATTGTGGAGACAGAGTTGACAAGACTTGCCCACTGATTGCATATGGAGTTGATGGTAGGGCAGTGAGTAAGAATAAAGAGAGGAGGACAACTCCAACTTTGAGAATCAGGGTGACTGGTAGGATGGTAATATCCTTTGCAGAAATAGGGAAGCTAGGAGGAGAGTTGAGTTGGCAGGGGCAGGATGTGGGGACAGGGAGGCAGAAATGAATTCTGTCTGAGTTGAACTTGATGTATTATTGGTATTTTAGAATCCAACTCTCATGTGTATATGGATATACATGCATACATATCTATCTATCTATCTGTCCATCTATCTGTCTATATATCTATTTATCATGATGTGTATGTATGAAAATGTGTTCTCAATTCCACATTGGAACAATAGGAGCATATCTCCGTCAAAGTAATTACTGGCTGTAAAAGCTGGGAGCTGGATGTAGGGGAGGAGGGGTCACTACTTACTAGACTCCCACAGTTCTAAGCCATTAGTGGTGACAACAGCCTACTGGGTAGGGGGTTAATGAGGGAAAGGTCTGGGGATCAGGTGAGGGGCAAGAACAAAGGGTCCAGGAAGGTTGGATGTGAGGCTTTGGAAGCTGTGAAACAAAAAGAAAATGGAATAAAGGCTGGAGAGCTGAAGAAAGAAATAGAGGAGAGAGGATGAAGTGAAGGATGACACAGGAATGGTATTTTACCCTGAGTTCCTTCCTCTGTCCTCCCTCTCTCTGCAACTGCTAAGAAGCAAAAGGTAAGGTGAGATTTCCCTTTTCTTTCTCCTTCTTTCTTGAATAATTGGTGTATTAACTAGTGTGTGGGGCATGATGAAGAAGAGAAAATGCACTAGCTACAAATGTGAGCAAGGAGGTTTTTCCTCCTTTCCCTATCTATTCTCTCTTTCCTTTTCCCTTCTTCCTCCGCCTAGGTAGCTTAGGTTTTTGCAGCAGTGGTGGCAGTGAGAAAGAAGGGGAGACAAAGAAATGTTACTGCTGTTGATAATTTGAGGCAGCTTTTCAAATGCAAGAGATTAATTTGGAGCAAAATTGGAGTATTGCTTGTGTACTGTTTCCTAGTAGGCATAGAGAATACAAGCCCTCGCTTACCACAACCTAGTTCAATGGAAGAGTGCTGGCATTTGGAGTCTAGGGGTGTGGATGTGGGAATCTCTCCTCTGCTATTTACTGCCAGTATGACCTTGGGCAAGTCATTTAGGTAGGCCTATTTTTCCTCATTTATAAAATGAAAGTGTTAGAATCTTGGTCCTACAGAAAAGATGAAATACATTTTCCTTCTCTAGGTAGAGAGGTGGGAATCTACAGGAGTAGAATGTTGACTGCACCATGAGACAAGCATTTTGTCAGTGGGTTTTGTTTAACTGTTTTAGTTGCTAGGGTGATAGACTGTGGTGTGAAAAACAAAAGGCACTGAAAATATTTTTTTAATGAGCATGATTAAAAATGGAAGATTGATCAATTGAACATATTAGATAAGAAAGAATCAGGAAGAATAAAACTTGATAACCCAGTGTTACATAAATCTAAGACCACAAATTACTCAGGAGCAGCTAGGTGGTGCAGTGGATAGAGCACCAGTCCTGGAGTCAAGAGGACCTGAGTTCAAA